>CM077675.1:345270317-345967817 GCA_039707655.1 Elymus sibiricus | reverse complement strand
TTCGTGTCTGTGTTCTTTTTTAGCCTTTAGTATTGTGTGGATTCAATTTCCCCGTGGGCATTTCTACCTGTCATATGTGTGTAAGCAGGGTGTGGTGTGGTGGTTGCTGCTGGATCTGATGCGGCTTCAACCTTTTCCTCTTATATATTTGGCAGTATAGTTTGTGTCAATGACATATTAATAAGGATGATGAGTATTGTATGTTGTTGTGCTTGCCTTGATGTGCTGCTGTTCATCTTCATAGTTGTTGCTACCATTTAGTTGTTATATTCTAGGGTTTGATTTAGTTGCTTTTTAAAGTGTGGTTTGATTTTCTACTTGCTAATAAGATGTACTTTTCCCCCTGTTTTTGTGTTTGTTTTTGTAGGTGGATCTACGGCTTTGAGTATCTTACATCAAGGAGTGGTGTTGTGATGGCTTCAGGACCTTCTTCAGGTATGTATATGTATATGCATCTTGTTTTATAAATAGGAGTTTTCTTTTATATGGTTGCCTTGATCTTTACTTTGTTGTCATGTTGAACTGCCCATTTTTGACAGTGTGAACTTCCTACATAGTTTATGTGTATGCATTTTACTAGTAGTTGAAGTGAGCAGATTGTACCTTAGTGGATTTTTCATGGAATTACCAATGAACTATTTCATTAGGTGTGTTTGGACTTCCCAGTGTTTCAATTATAGTAGATAGCTTTTTATTTTGTGTTATCATGTTCATGGTAATGAGAAGTGGTAGTTGGGCTTTCTGGTTGTACATTGTTGGAGTTATGTCAATAATTTTCGTGGTAACTTTGTTGTGCATTGTTATGAATTGTTGTACATTGTTATAATTTTCATGGTAACTGCAAATTTTCTGTTTGTCTTAATGAATATTTTTACATTGTTTTACTGCTCATGTTTTCTTTGTTTATGCAGTACTGCCTAACTTGAACTTCTGGTTTGTATTTATTGTGGAATTTTTTTGAACTTCTGGTTGTTCTTTTGTTTTACTGCTTGGTAAGGTATACTTGAACTTCTGGATATCTATAGTTTTACTGCTTTTTTAGTTTATGTTGAACTTTCTGGATATTCATTGTTTCACTTCTTTTGCTGGTTTTTGTTGAACTTCTGGCTATTCATTGTTATGGATTTTTTTCTCTAATGCTCTATCTTGTTTTATGTGGTACTGGTCTTGGCTTTTGTGTTTTCATTTGTAAGGGCAATTTCCTTTTTAAAACTCAGTTGCCTTTTTCCCTTTTTGTAGTTGGTGATGAGATGAAAAATTCTGATAAAAGTGTCTGTGATCAAGATGGTGGTTCAGAAGTTAATGTTGCTGACCCAAAGTCTGATGCAGCTAAATCATCTGTCAGTTTGAGTTTAGTTGCTGAGGTTGCTTGCATTCTTGACAAAAATTTAAACCTTGAAGATCTCGCGTCTGCAGCTGTTGCTTCAGCTAGTATGTGCTACTCAGTTCTTGCTTCACCTTTTTAGTTTTTTAATTCTAAAGCCATGTTTTTCGAACTTGTTGCTATCATGTGTTTTGTATTTGTTCTTGACTCTTTTCCTTTGTGGCACCCCGATAGAGGGCCGACGCACGCCAGTCCCCAGGATAAGACCTGACGCATGCCAAAGACATGATACAGCAATTTCCAGGCAAAATGGCTTTATAAATTATAATGGGGTATTACAATACTGTTGCTTACAACAATATTACATAACTCCAGGGCTAGCTAAATGGCATTGGAGGTCTTGGGTCATCGGCAATGACGTCTCTGGCTGGGCTCCATAACGCACAGGACTGGCTTGGTTACGCTCTAGCACGACAGATCTTCTCCTGCAACTGGCCACGTGCAAGGCCAGGTGAGTACTTTGAATGTACTCGCAAGACAATGAAATACATAGCGTCCAAACAAACAGATGACAAAGCAAGCCCTATGATATGCATGAATTAATCCTATGTATGGCATGAATCCTAATCAGGAAAGCATGGATCAAGCATGGCATATCAAGGATCAGGCATATAATCTATGGCAAGATCACACTAAATGCTTAGAATACTTACTGTACCAGATACCAACTTACTCTCTTCTGGGTTGTCCCGCAACCCACGATATACTCATGATCCAACCTGAACTGGTGCAAATCCAATTCAGATCATGTGGTCATCCGACCAGTCATCATATAGCCATCCCTTGGCTAACATCTCATATTCTTGACATCATATGATGTCTACCCAAGATGAGTTCTTCCATCGTTATTATCATTATTACGGTTGACCACCTACTGAGGTCTGGACGGGCTGTCCAATACCGTGGACTCGGCTATTCGAATAGATTTGACACTCTGCAGAGGTTGCGCACTTTACCCACACCATGAAGCACCTGGCCCCGGCCTCGAGATCCCACTCGGGTGGACCAGCGTTGCTTCAACAAACCTGCCTGACCCGTGACTCTTCCATCGTACCACCGGCACTCTTCCTCCCCCGGAGGTCAGCCTTGGGTGGCCCCTGTGTCCTCATGACACCTGCCACCGTCGTGGCAAAACTCTGTAATCCCAAACGGGGATTACTGTCCCAAACGGGGACGGGCCCAAACACACAATCAACTGGGCTCACAGGGTTATCGCCGCTTACATGATCAGGGTAGCACGCCGCGCATAACCCTCCCTCTTTGGAGGTACCGATGAAAGATCACGCAGTCAGGCCAAGTCAAGGCCGTCCCATACCGGCAAATGTGGTTGCACGGATAAGCCCAGACAGGTGACTCAAGATCAACCAACTAGGTTGCATTAATGAAACTCCCCCTATCCACTACCGCCGGATGAAATCCCACAGTAATCTCTTATCCATCAACGTACCGACGGATATAAGTGCTAGTCTAGCGGACCATAGTACTGATAGTCATAGCATGAGATCTACCAAAGTGCTAACATGACTATGTCACTAGCAATATTATTATTAGCATGACAACATTCAAACAATGCACTGCAGTAGATGAAGAGTAATACTAGTATCTATACCGATGTTACCACCGGTGAATGCAAATGCAGACTAACAGGCGATACAGATAAACACACAGGTGCAAGCAAAGTCATCACGCCAGTCCGGAGCTCATGGTAAGAGGTTGGCTTGCCTGGGGGTCGACGAATATGCCGGGAGGAAGCACGATCACCTCGCGGAAGAAATCGCCGGACAGGGGTCTCTCTCAGAGGGCTCAATCGGAGGGCAAGGGCAAAATGGTTATTTCCACTGTGTGAACACATAGTGAAAATGGTACCATCGGAACGGGCTCGACGAGACGAAAACGTGAGCGCTGGCTTTACCTGATTCCGAGCTACGGTCGCGAAGATATGATCGTTTACTCATCAGGGACCAATCTGTAAAAAGAATCCCTACAAATAGGTCCCTGGCTGAAAAACCGATCGCACCTACGGACAGAGTACGCTTTCTAGCTTGGAAAGCGTACTTTCTAAAATACGCCTCCACTTAAACTGGTCAACGGGTCCTCCTGGTCAGCGCAGTGTCTATGACGCGCGGGGCCCGCCGTCTCTCTCTCTCTCCTCCTCCCTGGTTTCTTCCTCACCGCGACAGAGACGCGGAGGAGAGCGCCGGTCGCCGGCCTGGCCGACTCCCCGCTGCTCGAGAAGACCAGCCGGAGAGCACAGAGGCTCCGCCGGCCCGCACCGCACCCGGTGGTGGCCTCAGCTGAGCTCGGGGCGGCCGGCAACGTCGGGGCGGCGGAGGTCCGCGGCGGCCAGGGAGCTCAGCGGACGGGCCTGCTCCGGTGAGCTTCCTCGCCGGAGTTTGAGGGCGGCGGCGGTCTGCGGGGTCCAAGGGAGGGCTAGGGAGCAGAGGAGAGGGAGGGGGGAGGACCAAGGTGCCGGGATGGCTGCGGGATCCGACGGCGGCCTTCGGCCATTGGAGCAATGGGGAAGCTCCAAGAGCTTTGGGGAGGGGCTGGGATGCTTGCTGGCCAGGAGAGGGCTCGGGGACTCCCTATTTATAGCCAAGGGAAGAAACTACTCGACGCCGGCCGAAGCTCCGAGAGCTCACCGTCGTGGCGACGCTCCGGCGGTTGACAGAGGCGGCTGGGAGCTTCGGGACGAGGGGAAGAGGTCTCTGGATGATTCACGCGCGCGCTGGACAGCTCTACGGCACTCCCGGACGGCCTGGAATGCGCTGGAGATCCGCTACCGACGAGATAACGCACAGAGCGCGGTTTTGGCACGCTCTGCCCATGGTCACCGCGTGTCCACGGCGATGCCACGATGCACTCGATGCCAAACCATGTCTAGGCTATTCACCGTCCTTCGCTGAGTTGACCTATGCGGCTGAATGACCCAAGGGAGAACCGAGGTGACTGCACCATGGTCAAACAGTTGCCAACAGCAACCTGTTTGTGCTGTGGTGTGGCCACCACAGTGCTCCTCTTGGCCTGGTCTTGGGCAGGGGTCAATCATCTACTAGGGTCACTAACCTGGCAAAATCTCAGCTCAAACAAACCATTCTAGATAGCACTTCCTTTGCAACTTGGCAGTCTGACCAGATTTGGAAATGAGGGAGCTGGGGTCAAATGGCTAGATGGACTTGGATGATTTTTGGTGGAGAGCTATGATTTGGACACAAGAATGCACTGGACAAGTTTCAGATCAAATTGATCATCTATGATGGTACTTCCTTCACAGAGATGCAATCTGGTCAGAAACTTGAGAAAATGATAGAAAAAGATTGACTTGGAGAGTTGAGCTGATTTTCGGTTTATGGTAGTAACATATCAATGTGCACTACCTTGCCAAATTTCAGCTCAATTGAATCAAGCAATCAAGCACTTCCTTCACAAAGTGCCAGACTGGACAGAAATAGAAATCAGATGGTTCTGAGGAATTGGCTAGATAAAAAAATGGACCAAACTTGGAGGAGATCAATGATTTAGGCATATGGAGACACTGTAAAGATTTCATACCATTTGCATGATTTAAAATGGTACTTTCTTCACAATGCTCCAATCTAGACAGGAACTTGAATAATTTGCTGAGGAAGATTGGCTAGATGGAATGGGCTAATTTTTGGAGGACAATGGTAATTTATCATAATGAATCACCCTGCAAAATTTTAGCCCAAGGAGATCCAGGAATTATGCACTTCCTTTGCAAACAGGAAATCTGGTCAGAATTTGCAAATGGAAGTGGTGCTCAAAATTTGAATTGGGGAACTTGAGATTTTGATGGAAATGGAGAATATATGGATATGAGAAGCTCCACAAATTATTTGGGATTTTTCCTGACTACCAAAATGATAGCTCCTTTGTAAACACAAAGGCAGGATTTCCGGATCCAATATTTCAGAACTAGGGTTTGGATGAGCTTCGGGGTTTACTGACAGAGGGGTTGACTGGCACAAGGGCATGGGAAAGACACCGAGAGGTTGGGGAATGACTGGATTCATCTGGTCACTTGCCAAATTGCAGAGGAAAAATTCGGGAGAGAAAAGCTAGGAAGGAATAACAACACAAAAATCGATAACCCGATTTTTGGGGTGTTACATCCTTTTGTTTTGGTTTTTGTGTATTTGTAGATGCAGCCGGAGAAGAAGCTGTTAATACCATCAATGATGTTCTGTCTGACCTGGGTGCCGCTGAGAAGACTGTTGAGCCTGAGCAGGTGGCTCCATTAGCTGAAGATTGCGATCCGGTACATGATCCTTTGTGCTCTCTTCAGTTGTCAGAGACACAGTCCCAATCTATTGATGGCATTGAACCTGTCACACAAGCTGAGGACGTTCCCTTGCATCTTCTTTTAGAAGATGAACGGAAGAGGAAAACGCTAGCAGAATATGAGAGGAAGAGGGCGGCCCATCTACAAAAAGTTGTTGATTTTGCTGGACCTACAGTTGGCCATGTGTCCGGTGTTGATGAAGACGTTGCGTGTGACGGTGATACCATGGTTGCCCATGTATCGAAGAAATTCAAGCGGATCTCAACAAAGAAGCATCTTGTTGGTGAAGTTACTCCTCGGAGGAGCCCACGTGTTTCAAATGTTGCAGGTCCAACTGTAGGTGAACTTCCTAAAGTTGATGGCCAAGCTCCTGGTGGTCCCCCACGCTGTATTCCACGTGTTCTTGCGTATGCAAAGTCCACATCGTCTCCACTTGGTGGTGCTGGTTCTGGGAAGGGAAAGAAGTGTGGCAATAAGCGCAAGGGAGGGGCTGCAAAAGTTAATAAGGGTCTTAAGAAGCGTGCTCGTGTTGATGGGGATGAAGAGGTGATGAGGATTTTGACGCTTATGACGAGGATGGTGATGATGATGTTGCTCATCAGGTATAAATCTGGTGTATTAATTGTTGTTTTTTGTTTCTTCTGCTAGTATTTTTGAATAAACCATGTCTGCATGCTCTGTATTTGTGTATGTAGTACTGCCTTGTTCTTTATTGTTGAACTTTGGGTATATTTTTGTTTACATTGAACAAAGTAGTTGAACTTCTGGTTATATTTGGTTGTGTTGCCTTGCTCTTCATTGTTGAACTTCTGGTATATAGATTGTTATACATTTTTTTTGCCATGCTCTATTTGTTTATTTTGTTCTTCCTTGTTTAACAATGCTAAACTTCTGGTTTATTTTTATTGACACATTTGTTATGCCATGGTTTCTTCTATTGCTTTTTGTGCAGTACGAGCTTGTGAAGAGACCTATGAGGAATAAGAGAGGAGGCAAAGCAGTGGAAGGAGCTGATGAAGGAGAAGACGATGTGAAACATTTTAGCAAGACGGTTCGCTGCTCACTGAAAGAGGTCAAGGCGTGCGCAAAATTGCTACAGCCTAGGCACAAGGAGAGGGTTATCAAGTCTGGTTTTGGTTGTGTCTTTGATTTGAAGGTTGATTCAAATACTTCTCGTCCTTTGATGGGCCACCTTTACACCAGGATTGACCCTTCAACTATGATTCTAGACATGGCCAAGCCAAATAAGAAATTGCGCATTACAAGTGATGCTGTTCACCTTCTTTTTGGTTTCCCTCAAGGTGATCGTACCCCTCCTAGGCCCTCGAGTGATGGATTCGATGACGCTGTCATGAGGCTGAAGGGCAAACTTGGCTATAAGAGGAGTGAAGATATCAAGACAAAGGATCTACGGAAGTTGCTAGAGGATCTTGTGAAGGATGACAAGAAAGATGATTTTTCTCTTCAGGTGTTTTACCTGATTCTTTTCATGAAGGTTGTTATTCCTGGTACGTCTACACGGGTTTCCAGGGAGGCAGCAATGGCTGAGAATCTTGTCTATGAAGATATGGCAAATCTGGACTATTGCCAGTTGCTTGTTGATGATCTTCGAAGGGCTGTAATTAGATATCAACAAGGGACTAGCAGGGGAAAGGCTATTACAGGTTGTGGCATTGCGCCGCTTCTTATGTATCTGGACTGCCTTATCATTGGCAAGAAGCCTAATGCTGACTTGAGAACGCCTCGCATCAATTTCATGTATCAGGCCAAGCTATCTGAGCTTGCTGCTGCTGACTTGGTTAAGAAGGGTGATGATGACCCATCCAACTGGGTTTTTGGGAATCTGCCTGTGAGTCCTATTTTATGCATTGTTCTTTCCTATGTAGTATAACTTGAACTTCTGGTTTTATCTTCAATTTTGTTTCTTTTCCCTTCATTATTATCTGACCTGTTTTGACTTCTTTTTTTGTGTAGTGGAAGACACATGCTGAGGTTGTGTTCTTTAGGCATATCGAATGACCTGTCCTTACTATGCCACGTGCCACCGGTCATGGCAGTGAAGCTCCCCTCAGAATTGAATGCTCCCAGGATGCCAACACTAGTGCTCCCCCTGTAGATCCTGGAGGTTCTTCTACCCATGTGAATGCTGAAGCTGGCATTTCTTCACAGTCTGCTAAGAGTTTCTTTGATGCTGCCAGTGTTTCCCTTGGTAGGATCGATGGTCTTTTGAGCACAGTTTGTGGGGAGATTGCCTGTGTTCCGACGACGGTTCAGCGTCTTAGTCGTGTTGATGGGATTCTTCCACCTGGTCATTGTTTTGATGCGGAGTCTTCGAAGGAGGCTTTGTCAATTGAAGCTGAAATTCTTGCTGAGATTCGTCAGAGCACGGTCCACCTCCGTACCAGCTTTGGATTGTTCAAGAAAATGCAGGATGCTCGTTGCAAGCCTTTTGAAGATGAGGCTAGTGTTTACTTGAGTCAGATTGAGAGGCAAGATTCTGTTTGTTTGGGTCATGAAGGAGGGAACGAGGAGCGTAATGAAGAGGTAATTTTTGTTGACTATGATAGTTATTTGAATTAATGTTCAGTCTTAGCTTTCAGTTATTAATTTGTTTGTCATATGTGACCCTTCTTGTTTTCATGTATTATGAACTTCTTTTGTCAGTAGTGCTGTTTCATAGCTGAACTTCTTTGTTTACAGAATCTGAACTTCTATCGATACAATATCTGAACTTATTTTCTTTCACATAACTGAACTTCTATGGATACTCTAATATGTAATTAGTGTTTGTTATTTTGACCTTCTATGCTTAATGTCTTTGGACTTTCTTCATGTGTCAGTGGTCGTATCTGCCATTCTTTATTTAGTTGATGTGAACTTCTCCTAATTACATATTGTTCTACGTAGCCTATCAGGTCTTTTTATTCTCATGTTTTCTATGATTTTTTTGTAAGCTGTTGGGGTTGATGATGATAGGGTTGATGATGATATTTTACCTGAAAGTGCAATTGCCCCTCTGCATGAATCTGCTGCTCCAACTGATTCCATTGCTGATGTTGTTCATGGCAGTGATCCTAAGGTATCATTTTTTCTTGTCCATTTGTTTCCCTTTTGATGAGGTTCACTTTCCCACTTTTTATTGAGTTTTGTTCTTGCTGCAGAATGACAATGTTAGTGTTGATTCAGAGGATCTTGCAAACAAGGATGTATCAGGCATTGGCTGCTACGATGGGCTGGATCAAACTGAACCTCATTGTGATGCTGAACAGGGCAAGTCGGCTGGAGCTGGCATTGCTGTTGAGAGTGGTAGTGCTCGTGCAGGGCCGACGAAGCTTCCTGCTGCCGAGCCATCGGTGGTTGTGGCTGCTGATTCTCCAGCTCCTCCTACTATAGGACAACCTACAGTTTTTGTTGTTTCTGATTCTCCAGCTGCTACTGGTGTACTTGAAGACGATAATGCAATGGCTGCTGGAGACAGCGATGATTCAAAAACTGAAAATGATATTTTGGAAGAGGAGGATGATCTTTCCAATGTTGCTACTGGTTTAGGCAAGAATCCATAGAGAGAGGAGCATGCTTCTCTCTTCTTTCCCCGTCCCCATCCCTTTAGTTTATGGTTTGCCTGTTTGATATCCATATGTACTGTCTGTGTGGTACAAGTTGAACTTCTGGTTTGGTCTTTGTCATGTGACTGTAAATAAAGTGAAGTGTAGTTGTTTTTATGTGGGGGGGGGGGATGTGTGTACTCCATGGGTTGTGATGTTTTTAATCCTGTGGCTTCTCTTTTGGTGTAGCAGCTGAGATGTGGTTGTGTAGTTTGCAGTAGCTGTAGTGATGCATGTGTTTGAATCTGATTTTTGTTAGTTGTGTGCATGGCAATCCCTTAATTTTCAGGGAACACTTGTGTCTATGTGTTGTATTGCTTTTCCCGTACTTGAAATTGTTTGTATATATGTATTTTTTTTGTATGTTGCTCTTATTTTCTATTCTTTTGCTGAGCAGATAGTGAAGTTGTTGTCGTCAGAAAGAAGGTTGATGACTTTTATTTTAGTGTGACTAGGCTTAAGAATGATCGTTCTAAGAGGTGAGTCCAGTTGGTCCGAATTTATGGGCATCTAACTTATGTACTGCCTGTGGTTATGTAGCTGAACTTCTTGACTTTGTAATGCTGAACTTCTTGGCTTTTCTAATGATGAACTTCTTGACTTTCTAATTTTGAACTTCTTGTCTTTTCTAATGCTGAACTTCTTGGCCTTTGCAATACTGTACTTCTTGACTTTGTAATGCTGTACTTCTTGACTTTCTTTTTGTTTGTACTCTCTAGTTGTTATTAAAGCACACATGGAATATAAAGTTATTTGTTTTTTGTTTTAGATCAAAGGTTATGTTTCGAAACAATGAGTTTGTAGCTACTGTTGAAGAAGTCGCATCATCTTTTGCTCCTCGTGGAATGCTTGGATCTTCTGTTGCTGAGGTTGCCCTTTATTGTCTACGTTTCAAATATCAGGGGTCAGCCAAGCTTATCCTACCATATTGGGTTTGTGTAAGTCAACCCTTTAGTCTTCTTTTTTCTCTTTTTATTTTCCAAATTAGTTTAAACTTGTCAGTCTCATTTATATTTTTATATGTACCTGTTCTTGCTGGCACTTATCTTTTTTTTTTGCTGTTATCTGTTTATTAGGACAAGATTTACAAAGGGCAATTTGATTCCCGTGTGGGGAAGTTTTTCAATGCAACTGGTCCTGATAGCATGGATGCCCACGATTTTGTAAGCAATTCAATGTTGATGCTCTCTGTTTTGTTTTTGTTTTATTTGTGCTATTTGACATTAATATCAGTTTTAATGATTTGTGTGTTTATCTTGCTTCGGATTATTTTCCCTACTTTTGACCCACATGAAATCCCTGCCAGCATGGGTGGTGTTGGGCATTGGGTTTCTGTATTTCTTGACTTGAAGGTTTCTGCTTCTCGACTCCTACTATGGACCAAGTGAGAAATGTGCAGTGCGTCTCTTTTGGCGGATGACTGATAACATCAAGAAACTTTGGAGCGATGCCAGTAATGACAGGGAGACACCCTTCAGTCCACTCTCTATTGACCACTACCCTTTGGATTGGATTGATGTCCCCCAGCAGAATAACAAGTATGAGATCCAGTTTATGTCTATTATTTTTTGTTTATATGTATGTGCACTGTTTTGTTATGCTTTGGCTTTCTTTCCTTTTTACAATGTTTCTTTGTTTGATGGCAGTATCGACTGTGGGTTCTTCATTCTTACGAATGTTAATTTGTTTCATGATGGGGTTCTTACGAATTATTCCCATGAGAATATCTTGGATATCAGGAAGACATGGTTGTATTCAATTGCATCTTCTAACCTGTTTGAAACAGATTTCATGGACCTATTTGGCTACTACACATGTGAGTCTTGAAACTTTCAGTTCTGGCTACTTCATATCTCCTTTTTTGTTATTTGTATCCTGATACAATGTTCTTTATTTACTTGTATATTTTGTTTTAAAAGGATTTCATGTCTATACTGCAACTTTTGGTGTACTTGAACTTCAGTGATGATACCTTGTTATATTTTGGTAGCTAAGCTTAAATGATTTTTATGTCATTAGTTTCTGATGAACTGTACCTTTTTGTGTTGCACATGAACTTCATTAGTTTATAAATGCAACACTTTCTTTCTTAGCTTAAGTTTTTAATTTGTTTGGTAGATGAACTAGAATAGTGATCATGTCATTTGTATTTGTTAGACCGAAGCTTGTGTTGTACCTGAACTTCATTTTGTTTTTTGTGGTTTTTTCTGACAGTGGAGCCGTTGGATTTGACCGACTATCATTACGCATTCCTCGGGACACAGGATTACCAGCCTAGGGAGGAACCGATGAGTACAAGTCCAAGACACGATGAGAGCGCTCGAACCCTTGTTCCTTCCAGGGTTGGCAAGCAGCATGTCGGTATTGGAGTGTCTGAAGCCCCAGGGAGTGCCGCTCCAAAGACCCCATCCATTGGGAAGGTGGATGCACTCCAAGCTGATGAGATTTCATCGGATGATGATTTTGAGAAGATTGCTGGCATGAGGAAGGGTAATTCTGCTGCTGCTAAAGTTGTCGGGAGAGGTGGCAAGAATGTTGTCATTGCTAGGAGGAATCCATCACTTGAGTCTGGAAACATAACATACTCGAAGAGAGCAGCAAGATTGCCTCTGAAGTGACGTGCTCCTGTCCGTCCCCTAAAGAAATACATATCCCCTCATCTACCTGAGCCCGAAAGTTGAAAGAGTTTGTGCTTAGTGAAGATGGTCTAAAGAAATATTTTGAGTGAGTTTTTTTCTGTTTTTTCTCCCTGACATGCTCAAGTGTGAACTTCTATTGTGATAATGAATGAACTTCTCTTATTTTTTTTCTCTTTTTCTTTCTTATGTAGTTGCGCTTCAAATATTTTCCCATCCTTTCTTTCTGCAGGACAACCTACTGCATGTTAACTCTCCTTAGCAATGTGATTGACCTCACTGGACGTGTCCTTCAAACTCCTTTTTGATGAAGGGCATCAAATGGAAGGAGACGTAATGGACTTTCTCATAAACCAGTGGAAGGATACGCCGGAGACCGCTGAAATCTTCTCTTGAGCTGACAGGGTTGTTCTCAGTCCTTACTTCATACAGGTTTTTGTTTTTGTAACCCTATCTCCCTATTTTGCGCTAGTTTTTGGTATTATGAGGTATTTTTATTTGTCGTGTTTTTATGTCCTTAACTTTATTTGATGGTGTGTTTTGTAATGCAGTACTGCCTGGATTATGATGTGTTCTCTTCACCTATTCCAAAATTTGATGAAAAAAAATCAGCGGGTCTGCTTAACATGTTTGTCCGTAAGGTAGAAGATCTTCTTAATGCAAAGCTGGTTAGGTTTTTATAACTATTGCTTTTAAATTTTGTATATCCTTTCCTTTGTTTTCCAATCGGTTATTGATTATTTGATTTGTTCACTACTTATGGTTTATAGTTTTTGCTCTCCGTCTTTTGTAATGTTTGCAGGTTTTTATGTCATTTTTCAAGCCCATTGATAAAGTAGCACACTACAGTGTGTACGTGGTGAATAGATATCGTGGGAGCATTGACATCCTTGACTCGCTTCCTTACTCTAAGAAGGGCATGTCACGAACCTGTTTCCACGAAGACTGCACAAATATAGTGAGTTTTCATAATTGAACCTCCATCATAGTTGAACTTCTGATAATACTGCATCAGAGTTGTGTGCTTGAACTGAGTATCATTTGATAGTTGAACTTCTGATATCTTTTAGTTGGATTTTATGCAAGTCTCAATATATGTACCTGAACTTAGCTATTTGCTCAATATGTTTTTTATTTTAGTGTTCGTGTCATGTCTGACAGTTCAAAAGATTCGTTGGGTTGCTAGAGGAGTTGCACGGCAAGGCTAAGTACAAAGCGAGCAAGCAGCCTAACTGGGTTACTATTGCAAAGACGCCGACTTTTGTTGAAGTTCCTAAGCAAGGTGCTAATGAGTGTGGTTTCTTCTGCGTGAAGTTCTGCTCTACATATGATGGCGATGAGCTTATCGAAGATTTTGGTGATGTGGATGTATGTTTCCTACTTATTTTTGTTCTCGTCATCTTTTCATGTCCTGATTTCTAGTTTTTTCCCACATGCTCTTGCTGTGCTTTAGTTTGTGTTGTTTTTAGCCTTACAATTTTTTTGATTCTTCATTCTTTTTTGTTTTGTAGACTGCCGTAGATGATTGGAAGGCCGAATACATACACACTTTAGTCTTCAGCCCAAAGAATGAAATTCTGCGTGGAGAGCTTCCAGCTGAGATCCAGGACTTGGCGCCGTGAATTCTGCGTGTAGAAACATTGGTTTAGTGTAGATTTGATTTGTAAAGATTTGGTTTGATAATGATTGGAACGATTTTAGTTGCATGAGCTGTGTAAGAATTGTTTAGTAAGAATGATTTAGTTGCAGCATTGTTTTTATGTTATTGATGACAAATGTATCTGGAATCAAGTATGTTTGGTTTGTGAATTTCAATGTATTGCATGGTTTCAGTAATCCAGAGTGTTCTCTTTTGCCCGAACATATGAACTTGAACTTCTGCCTGTGTTCAGGCTGAACTGCTGGTTTAATGTGGAGAGAGTTTTTTTGTCCACATAATTCAGTGTTGTTTTGCTTTGCCAAATCATATGCACTTGAACTTTTCTGCTTGAGATCTGGCTGAACTGTTGGTTTAATATGGAGAGATATTTTGTGTTGTAAAATGTATTTACTATTTTTCAACTCATTCAAAATGTAGCCTTTTGCATAGAAGACTTATTTTTGTAATTCTTGAACAACGAATAGTTTTCAACTTGAACATTGTGTAAAAATATTGTGATACACTCCTTTATGTTTCTTTATCTTGTCGACATTCTTTGGTGAACTTCTCTGGGTATCCAAATAGGACTTCATAACCGCCGCGTCGCCTTTGGGCTTACTAACTTAGTTTATACAGCAATATTTATTTGTCAAGCATATTTTTGCTACATCAATTATTCGATTATTATGCCGGAACTTCTGCAGTAAGCTTACTTGAACTTCACTGTTTATTCTTTTATTCCTGCTTACTCTTTTTGGTAACACATCACCAGCAGCTTCTCACATATTACACCAGAACTTCTGTACTAAGCTTACTTGAACTTCATAGATTATTTCCTTATTCCTGCTTGTTGTTTTATGTAACACAGCACCAGCACGTCCTCACATGTTATACCAGAACTTCTACAATAAGCTTACTTGAACTTCTACAGTTTATTATTCATTCTTGCTTGCTGTTTTATGTAACGCAGCACCAACACCTCCTCACATGTTATACCAGAACTTCTACAATAAGCTTACTTGAACTTCTACAGTTTAGTATTCATACTTGCTTGATGTTTTATGAAATACAACACCAGCACCTCCTCACATGTTATACCAGAACTTCCACAATGACAAAAATTATTTTCAATAGTGGAATAACATAATAGATACTGACATGACATAAGTTTGCCTTGTTCAATCGACCTACTCTAATTGTTCATCAGCCTTGTGCTCCTCCTAGGCTTTGCTGCTTGTGGTTTATGTTTCACATGTACCTCTTCCTCTTCGTCTTCCTCTTCTTCGACGATGTATTCATCTTCTTCTTCTTCCTCGTCCTCGTCTTCAAAGTCTTGCTCTTCTTCATCTTCCACCACTTTCTTTGTGCTGGCTCTAGGTTTTGTTTTCCCTTTCTTTTCTGGCTTTTGACTCCTCTTTTCAGCTACTTCTATGCGCTTCGGGCATGCTCTTGCATTGTGTGGTTCATACTCCTTGCATATGCTACAACGCCTACTGCTAGCTTTCTCTGGGTGTGGTCCCTTGTTCTGTTTCTGAGGTTTGGGTTGCTTGACTTCCTCGGTATCTCTTCTTTCCAGAAGTGTTTTACAAGTCAGTTTGTTGTGTCCTGCAACCTGTTTGCATACACTGCATAGCCTTTGTCCGAGTGGCACGCCATTCTCATAGAGCTTGACCACTCTATCTGCAGGTGGTGCCTTTATTTGAGCTCTCTGTTCACTTTTCTTTGCTACAGAATGTTTCTTCCTACCCTTTGTCTCAAAGTATAACGGCGGCTTCACCACCCCTTGTTGCGGCTGTTGTTGGTTTTGCTATTGCATTGAATGACCTGCACCCTCCTTGCATTGATCGGCTTGAGCAGCGGTCTGGAGCATTTCAGCTTCATAATAAGCAATGTCATCTTCAATTTCAGCATCCTCTTCATCCATTCTTTCGTCATCGTCTCCTTGATTTTCTGAATGTAAAGCGTCAAGTTCTTCTACGAGCCTCTTGAGAACATAGAAGGCTCTGTCGTATTGTTGATCACATCTCATTGCTTTCTTGTTGACCGTCAAATTTAGCTGCAGCAGGATGTCTTGCTTTGAGAGTTTTGAGCTGCCATTTGATGCTATTGTGTTGTAGTCCCTTGTATCAAACGTGGGTTGTGATTTTACAGTCTTTGTGTACCATTTCAGGATATACTTGTCTGGAATTTTATCATCCCCCAGGTAGTCCAGGATGTTCATTATGTGAAGGCAGAACAAACCTGCATTGTGATGAATTCAGAATACATTGTTTGGTGAGCCAGCAATGAGTTTCATATAGTGATATCATACTACTAGTTTAGCTATTTAATTAGTTTGTTTTTCAGCTCATCTGTGTGTGTCCAAAGATTGCATTCGCACTCGTATATTTCATTCACTGGGTCAGCTACAACCTGGAATTCATGCTTTGACCAGGCAAACCTTCTTTCCTCATCATTGTCACCCTTGCCGTGGTAGTACACAAGGTACTTAGTGCCCTTTGCTGTTTTATTTGCGTGGAATAGTGTGCTCTTTCTCATCCTATCCCTCATCTCGGCGTATACGGCTCTCGTGTACTTGATAGCCATGTCTTCCTCAAAGCCGTGATATGTTTGTATCAGTGCCTGTTTCTGCATATGTCAAAAATAAGAGATTAGTCGAGAAGAGTAATTGATTTTTTTTGTAGATAGCAAGTGCACATGTTCAAGGAAGTCAGAATAGGAGGTTTCTTTTTTGTTCTTAGTACCATGCTGGCTATTGTTTGCTCGTTCTCCTTCTGCATCCGAGTTTGTATGCAACATTTACCCGCCTAGCAAACTTGTGTAGGTTCTAGGTCCCCTTGACAAACCCTCTTTTCAGCACGTGATTCATGCTCTCGCTCCGTTGTGTGGAAGTCATTCTAGCACAAAAAATGTTCTTGTAATATGCTGATATCCACATTTTCCTATCACTCCACAGCTCCATCATCATCGGGTCGTTCTGTAGCTTGTACTTCTGCACGAGTGCAGCCCAGGCATTTTCAAACTCTGTTGGCATAAGCGGCCAGTTCAAGATGGACGTGAACTCCTCTTTGAATGTTGTATACTTTTTGTACAGCAACGCGAGGTGTTCCTTGAACTTCTTGAGGATGTGCCTGCGGCATAGCTTGTGGACGGTGTTTGGGAATGATTGTGGTATAGCTTTTGTCATTGACGGGCAGTGGTCTGCATGAATATAAAATCAGGATATATAGTTGTTATGGAACTTCATTGATCTAACTACTATGTAAAATGTAAATTGCTTGTTGCACTAATGTTGAACTTCTGTGCTACAATTACTTGAACTTCACAACCAGTAGTAGGTCTATCTAATCATGTGCCATGTATTTTTGCTTTGTTGCACTGATGTTGAACTTATGTGCTACCAGTTCATGAACTTCACAGGCAGAGGCAGAACTACATTTTCCTAAACATTTTTACATATTTCGTTTTTCATACTGCAGTGTTTGTTGAACTTCTATGATTCCTGTATCTGAACTTCACAGCGAGCACTTTATTTTTCTAAACATGTCACACATATTTTTGCTTCTTGTATTGTTTTTGTTGGACTTCTGTGCTACCAGTGTTTGAAATGCATGGTTTACTTTCTTTTCAATTTTCAACCAATACACTAAACATACATGTGAGAATGCAAGTTGGGTGTTTGTTGTTCATGCACCGTACAAATGTATCGAAGAGCCACTTGAATGATTTTGCATCTTCGTCTCTAATCAGGGCAACAACAAATATCGTTGACTGCAATGGTGGTTTGTTCCAACAAACACTCCCAGAGGCATATGAAACATGTTAGTCTTGTAAGTCATCTCGAATGTTACGCAATCGCCAAAGTCTTGATATGCTCCTCGGTAGCTTGCATTGGACCAGAAAATGTTTTTTATCACATTGTCGTTGTCTACTTGTATGTCATGGAAGAACTCATCATTGATTTCCTTCATGTCTTTAAAGAAAGATACCAGTTTTAATACATCATCCAAGTCATCTTTTCTTGCATTCATAGCTTTCCTGCAAAATATATACAAACATGCATATGTTGCTTTTTCCTAGCAAGGGTGGTGATTTAGGATGCTATGTACATTGCAGTATTTGCATTTCCCAATACTTACTGGTTTAGTAGGTCTCGTCCAGTCATGTCAGGAAGTAGCTTCCATCTTCATTTTCTGATATCATGGACATGATTTTTGTATGTTTGACATCATGGTACTGCAAGAGCTTTACGTACTCCAAAATAGTGAGGTCATAATTCTTGTGTGAGTGCAAGAATACCAGCATGTCATCAGTTTGGATGAGGTAGTGATTATGATTGTATTCAATGTCCACCACCACACAAGTGTTATCCTCTTGCAGCTTCACCCTCATTCTTGCATTGCAGCCTGTCCTCTGTGATGTTTTGTTTCGCTTCCTATTAGCTCCTGAAACAGTAGGATTGTGTTTCCCTTGGAACACGCAAACAAAGTACTTGTTACTATCATTCCCCCCGTCTTCCTGATGCCAAAACCAGCGTGCCTGGCGTATCGGTTGTAAAATTCCCAGGCTTTGTCTACATTCTTGAATGGCATCTTAAGTCTTGGTATAAGATAATCTGGGAGATCCGGCATCTGCAGAAAAAGAAAACAAATCAAACGGTACGTTAAAATGCAGTTTTATAAATATGTTATGCTGGTGGTGCAGAAAAATGTCAGACCATAACAGATGCGTATATAAGTGCTTAAATTTTTGTTCACTTACGTGTGTGTATGATCGCAACTCCACCGGAGTCTGCTGCTGGCCCGCTGGGATTGGGCAGGGCTGGGTTACCATAGCACGGTGCAGGAGTGGATCACGAGGAGGTAGGAGGGTTGAAGATGGCATCTCTCTTGTTTGTGTCCTTTTGGCTTGTGGTGGTTGTGGAGGTATGACAAACTTGTTTTTTGTTTGCTCTTTTGGTCTGTGAAACAATCCACCAACCTCATGTCCCTCACGACCATGAGTTGTAGCAGCAGCATCAGCATCCGTCGGCGGTAGTGTGTAGAGCACTTTCCTCCGTGAGTTTGTTACTGTTGGAATTGTCCTGCCATCTGGTTTACTTGCTGCTCTTTCACATTGACGAGCGACACCAGGATAACCTCCAGAGTTATACGCAGAACCTGATCTAACACCCTCCTCCATTGGCGTGCTTGGAAGTCTGCTGGTGGATACAAAGAATCCGCGAGGGATTTCCGGCGTCACCCAATTAGGTGGAGGCGCAAAATGGTGCGGATCAGGTTGTGACCCAGCATCTTGGAAGTTTTCTAGGTTTTCTGGTGTCACCCAATTTTGGTGTGGAGCAGATTGGGAATGCTCATGGTGTGTTTGAGGTGTGACACATTGAGTGGGCGGCGCAACGCGTACAGGCCTAGGGTTGTATACTTGCTGCTGGGAAGTTCTAACCTTCTTTCTGCGTCTCTCATCCTGCTGGCATGAAAAAAAATGTGTTAGCACAAGTCACATCTGCCTATGCTGGTGTAGCTGAACTGAGCATTCTTCCTAGTCTGAACTTCCCATAAAATTGTTTGTTATAATAAAAAAATTGCAAGGGAAAGAGTCACAACTTTTCTGTAGTTGAACTGAGCATTCTTCACAGTTTGAACTTCTGGTTTGCAAATGGGGACAGTCTGCAAAGATATTTGAACAAGAATCACATCCATGTGAATGCTCAGTTCAACCTGACCTTCATGTGAATCCATGGTTGAACTTACAAGCACATTACAACCTGAACTGCTTGTTTCATGTTTGTTTCATGTCTGCAGTTCAGTTTTATGGTGTTTTCACATGTTTGTTTTATTTTCCTTTTTTGCACACAATCATATGCATACCAACCTCACCTCTGGCTCATTTACTAGTTGGACTTCACATGTTGTTTCCCCTCCCACAATTTTTTTTACATATGTAGGCACTCAGATATTTTTATTTTTGTAGCCTGGACTGATGCTCACACACTAGCAGAACTTCACATGCCGGAAAGAAATTAACAGAAACAAAATAGGAGGAAGTTCAACCATACCTTGGCTAGAAGTTCGGCCACCCTTTTTCCAGCAGTAGATAGGCCACCTTGAGAGCATTGCGCCGGAGAGTTTTGAGAGGACTCCCATGGCATTCCATGGCTTGCAGATGGCGCGAAGTTCATCTGGTTGCAGCAAGAAGTTCAGGTAGTAGGCACAACTCAGGAAGAGGAAGGAAGTTAAGGTACAGTACATGCGGCCATTGTAGATCAGAAGAAGTCTACGCAGCTAGATTATCCCTGCTCCCTTGGCTGCGCCGTTCGCCGTACCTGGCGCCTTGGCCATTGTTGGTGAGACGCAGGTAGGAGGTCAGGAGGGAAGGAGGAGGCCTCCGGCTGTCCATGGCACCCGCAGAATCTCCGACGGCTTCGCTGCCTCCAGCCATCGCGGGCTCCCTCGCGCCAGCGTCCGTAGTCGCTCGCTCGCCCGCGCCGGCGGTCTGACCGGAGGTGGCGGCGGAGGGGGGGAGCTGGATCCGGTCGGCGACGGTGGTAGAAGGGATGGGAGTGGAGGAGCTGGATCCGGTCGGCGGCGGCGAGACGGGGCGGAGGCGACGGCCGGCCGGTGGTCGTGGGGACGAGAGGGGCAGGGGAGGCGGGATCGGGATCCCGACCGGTGTCGCCGCAAATCTCGGCACCTGGTCGGGCCCGAGAGGTTGGGAAGTTCGGGAGGGCCCTGTCGGGCCCTACATAAGGCTGCTATGATCAGAATAGTTATTATAATACCATGATCATAATAGTGTTGTCCTATATATATATATCACAATTTTCTTCCACAAATAAAATACCAGCTTTTTCGGATGTCTCCGGAACCAATTCCGATGACCCTGAAAACTTTCGACATATAGACCCGGACTCTCGAAATCTTGTTACATCTTTTCGGAATTCCCAGAACCATTCTGGAACCATCCGAAACATTTTTGGAACTACCCGAAACTCTTTTGGTGCTATTTTAACCTATATGTCGTTTCTCCGGTAATCAGGACTAGAACCGTTAAGTGTGTGACTCTACAGGTTCCGAAATAAGCGAACATGACACGGAACCCCTTTCAGTCAATAGTTAACAATGGGATCTGGACACCCTTATTAACTTCCGCATATTACTGAAGTTCTCGAGTGAACCTTTGTTTACAGATACCATTCCCTTTGCTTCACGATACGTTTATGAAACCGAGGGGAGATTACCGGTATACTTGTGATCAAATCCTTGTCATTATATTGGCTATCCACGTTACCGGTTTTGTTCTCTTTACCCGTGTATGTGTTCTGATATCCCGTGATCATAATGACAAGTGTCTGGCCGGACAATAATGACACCGCACCACCGAGTGAGCCTGGAGAGAATCTCTCTATCGTGAGAGGAGCAAATCCCTGTGTTGAACTATTGCTACTGAAACACACATTTCCGGAATACCCGTAAGTCACTTGTATTCACATCCATTTACGAAGTGATTTGTGGTAAACCCCAAAGTATCCATCCGGCATGTTGGTATGCAATATTCTCATGGTCCAAAGAACAATGCAAACGTGAACAAGTTATATGAGGTACCGATATCATAACAAAGATGGCATCTCTCAGTAATTTATAATTTGGGTCTATCCAACTCTGTTGTTCTCACAACAACCGCATTCTCATATATTGATAGAATCCTTGTTACATTTAACAATGCTTATGATTAGGAAAACAACATCATCAATCAATATATAAGTTAGTCTTAGAGGCTAGACTAGGGATCACTTGGTGTTTATATTTCCACACATGTATTTGGTTTTTCCTCTAAATCTCATATTCAAGAACCAATACAATTGTAGCATAGAAATGTAAACTTTATAATGAACATGGAAATATAATAATACATTTATTATTGCCTCTAGGGCATATTTATAATAGGGGCTCCACCGCAGTGGGTGTGTCGCTAGCCCGGGGCCATCCACCACGGTCACGCGCCTCGAGCTACCAGTGCGGGCGTATCGAAGTGCCGCTTGCACAGACACAATGGATTCCCGCCGGATCAACTCGGTCCACGGTCGGGCGGATTCCTTCCTGGAGGGGTGCAGAGCCAGTCAAACAACCATATCCTCCTCGTCCCCGCATGGGACGATGTCCCAGTCGATGGATTTAAAGGGGTCATAGTCAGATCCATGACGCGCCATGCCGGAGGAGGCAGAAGATTGTTGGAGAGGAGTTGGGCGAGGGCGGAGCGACGCAGACTCGAAGTGGAGCGGAGTGGCAAGTGGGTAGGATCTTGTCTGGATGTGTATAGGGTACATATTTGTGGGGTCGGGTGGGCCTGTGTAGGCCAGATCAAACGTGATGGATGCTTCTGGGCCTCCCCATACCCCCCCCCCCCGGATATGAGCTAGATAAAAGGGGTGCCAGCCAACATGGACATATTGGATCGATATTAGGGGTGAAGTTGAGTCACGACTTATTGGCCATTCAAAAACCGGGTCGTCCATATATGGACAATATAAGAGCATCTACATTCGAACCCCTTTGCTTTTTATACGTCCAGGCGGACTCTATAGCCCTAGTATTTAGAACATGACAAATTTTGATTGTTTGATGACAATGTATGATGAGTAGCCGTATGCTATGTGTGTGAGTATTTACATTGCATGACATTGCATGAATTTAAGCATTTACTAATAAGGTACCCGGTTGTGGACACGCACATTTAAGAGGTGGTCGATCACTATTCGTGTACGTGTCCGGACAAATTCTTAGACATTTAGATTTTAGAAGATCAGATTTATTAGGTCCAAATACGTTCGTAGACATTTAGGGGTCACATTTCCTAAGTCAGGCGGCTGTAGATGCTCTAAGGGCATCTCCAACACCGACCTAAAACCTCTTGCATGTACGGACCACGGAAGCCATCCAACGCGGGTCTGTATCGGTCCGTCGAGCTGTCCGGACGTGCTTTTCCCCGCAAACTAGAGACAAACGTGGGCAAGGGTGGTTGCAGGCGCCCGGACTGTTGTCACGCCTGCTTATGACCGCCCTGGCCCACCATAAACCCCTCCCTCACACTCCGGCCCTTCCCGCCCAGAACGGTCAGCGCCGCTCCAGAGTGTCAGTGGCCGCATTCATGTGTCACTAGAGCGGACGCGGCCTCTCACTGGCGTCGGCCGACAGAGCACCGGCCGACAGAGCGCCGTCCCCGCTACTTCCCGGTGCATGCGTCTGCCCCGTGTTCAAATGTCACCACTGCCACCCCGTCCATCCTTCTGCCGCCCACATTGATCACACGCGTCTGCCTAGGAACCTACTCCGGCGCCACCCATCTGTCTGCATGCCGTCCACCATTACCATTCATCCTGCTATATATACTTCAGCCCCGGCCATAGCCGACACTCATCCTCCTCCGGTCTCTTTCTCCTCTCCGCATCATTGACACCATGGCCTCCTTCCGCTCCAAAGTTCTCTGGGATGGGCTCACGCCGGAGCAAAAGAAGGAGATGGCCGCCATTGCTGCCGGTTGGCAGGCCGACGGGCAGCCGTAGGCTGACGACGTCCCAATGAAGGGAGCGGCCTTGGCGGAGTAGGCAACACCCTCGTCATCGATGCACTGCACCATGACCATCGGCAAGGCCCATGCCCATCTCATGTACATGGTGCGTGATGAGCGAGAGGAGCGGTTCCGGGTGGCGTAGGCTGACGCGGGTTACAACCTCCAGCTCCTCGAGGAGCACCGGTAGGCAGAGCAGCAACTCGACAACGGCGGGATCGTGTCGGACGCGGACTTAGCGGAGCAGGCGACACTGCTCAAGTCCTACCGCTCCGCCCGTGAGCTCCGCCTCGACTGCTGGCGGTAACGCCAGCGTCAGGCGAAACTCGAGGCCGCCTACATGGTGTTTGACGAGGCGGCGGACGAGGTGTGGGGCAAGAGGGACGGCGGGGAGGACATCGCCGGCTCCGCCAAGGCCGCTCCCCGCCGTTACGGCCACAAAGTCGGCACGTCCGCGGGCGTCACCGGTAGCGAGGAAGAGTGGTACATGATGGGTCGCCACAACTCGGGTCCCAGGAAGACCACCGCTCTTCCTCTCCCGTTGAAGCCAAGCTTGGTGGTCTCAACATCATCAGCCGATTAGCCACTTGGCGGCGACGTGGAGGAGGACGGCTTCACTTCCCAGGGCTCTGAAGAAGGAGCTATGGAGGCGGAGCTGGAGAGTGTTGAGGCGGAATTGAAGAAGGCAAAGGCAAGAGCCGGAGGTTCAGTTCTCGGGGCTCATGGCCGGACATGAAAACGAACGATGGCGATCATTTAGAGTAGGTTTATAATAGGGTTAGTTAAAAATGTAATGAATTTGTTAAATTTATATAAAAATGTCCGAAATGTAAATGAATTTCATCATGTTTATATGAAATCTATCGTGTCTACACGAATCTCTTCTGGTTTTGTATAAAATCCGCCGTGTTTACACAAATATCGTCCGGTTAATTCTAATTGTTGTTGATATATATGCGGGTTGCATGACCGTGTCTCACATCTGTGTCCGCGGACTGGTCCACTGTACATAGACGGATGCGACAGAAAATTTACGGACATGAAGGTGGCCTAAAGGGTCCGCTGTGGATGCTCTCATGGAGGCTTTGGCGGTTTCGCTCGTCGGTCATGAATGATGGATCGGATCATCAAACCAATGATGTTTGTAATCTGCACGTGTGCAAGGATAGAGGTAGCAGTCCCAACTCTCAAAACATACACAGCTGTCACACGCATGTATGTCGCGCCGACTGCACGTGCATACGTCCCTGCATGTCTGATGGATTCGACACGTAAATTGACTCGGCAGATTTGGACGGCGCGGCGCGGCGCACGCATGCATGCACGGCATAGCTCTAGCGCGGGCCCTGCCGCATCGGCCGCACGGCAACGATGCCCCGCCGTGCAAGCGAACCCGATCGTGCGCACCGGCCGCTGTCGTCGTCGCCGTCGCCGTCCTCCCCAGGCGGCAGGCGCCCAGCTCCATGCAGGCGTACCAGATCTAGAGACTAGGGGCACCTGAGCCGGCCGGCACGGAGGGCAGTAGCACCAGAGCGCAGGCGGCGCGGCATTGAATGACCGCGCATGGGCGCCCACGCGCGTCCGTGCAGGCTTGCTACAGCGTGAAGCCGTCGTGTGCACTCTATATGCGTGCAAGGGGAAGATCGAGAACGACGGCCACGGCAGAAGGCGCAGTGGTCCTGCAGTTTGGGTAGCGCACACGCGAGCGTGGCAAGGGGCCGTTCGGGCCAGTGCAAATAAAAATGCTAGACATACGGGCTCCTACGGTTTTTCTTATGAATAATTTAAATTGCTTACCACTTATGTCACGTGGTTCTTGCGGTCTATTAGAGCATCTATAACCATAGTTAGCTAATTCAAATTGCTATGCAAACCAACGTGCGGTTGGATGGTTAAAGGGACAGTGGTATCCCCCGCCCACCAGGGTTCAAGTCCTGGTGCTTGCATTATTCCTGAATTTATTTCAGGATTTCCGGTGATTCGCATTCGGTGGAAAGAGACGTTCCCCGAGACACCTACGATGACATGTTAAATCTCAAGATGATATGCCGGCTCAGTCTCTCGAATACGATGTACTGTGTTCAAAAAAAATCCAAATCGCTATATGAACTCGGATACGATGCGGCCATAAGCAGCGCGGGGCACGTCCTCATTTGTCCTCCTCCACAACCATACTCTTCATATCTTTATACTAAAATCCATCCACGTCTGTTTTTTCTTCTGCTGTGTAATAGCTTGTCTGGTCCGATCTTTTTTCTTTTGTTTTTCTTTACCATTTTTCTAGTCCTTTTCTCTTCTTCTTAGTTTTTTTTCCTTTTTCTCATCAGGTTTTTGTTCTTTTCTTCGGTTTTTTTGTTTGTTTTCTTCTTTTATTTAGGGTTTTTTTAGTTGTCTTTTTTCCTTCTTTGCTTTTCACCGATTTTCTTCGGTTTTCAGTGATATTTTTTCTTCAACACATTACCCCAGGAACATTTTTATGTGTGTTTAACATTTTTCAAATACATGAATAATATTTTCTTCATATATATTTTGATGTCCACTTTTTTAACACATGTCGACATTTCCACATACACATTGTACATTTTTGTATATATCAGAAACTTCTTTTTATACATGTTTAACTTTTTTCATACACATGATTAAGATTTTTCTAAATATTTATTTTGATGTCTACCTTTTTCATCCATATTATATATTTTTCGTATACATATAAAAATGATATAGATTCTGCATTTTTTAAATACATGACCAACATTTTAAAAACATATGTTTTGATCTCTACTTTTTCATAGACATTTTACATTTTCATATACACCTGAAACCTTTTTTTATATATGTTTAATTTTTTTAAAAAAATATGATTAACATTTTTTAAAACACATGTTTTGATTACTACTTTTTCATACACGTTGCACATCTTTCATGTAAATCGGGAACATTTGTTTTTTATGAATATTTAACCTTTTTCAAATACATGATTAACATTTTTTAAATGTGTGATTTACACTTTAAAACAAAAAGGAAAAAGAAAAGTTTCGCATACATATTTTTGTAATTCAAGAATAGTTATCATTATCACGAGCATTTCTTTTAAGTTATCAAGATTTTTTAAAACTGGGCAAACAATATTTTATAGTATGTTAACATTTTTCAAATTCATTGTTATTATTGTTTTAAGTAAAATAGTTTTTAAAAATTTATGCATTTAAAATATAATTGAAAGTAAAAAATGAGAAAAAAATGAAAAACAAAATTCCAGTAATGTCAGCATGATGTCCTATGTCCTTACTAGATCGGCCCACCATGTGCTCCCCTTGAGGCGACGTGAGCTACTGTCTTGCTACAAGCGAGACATAGTCACGCTCTCCCTTTGTTACGTGAACGAGAGAGACCTACTCTCTTCGTCGGATCCTCCCAGTCTCCCCGCTCTACCAATGATCCTCTCCTCTCGCCTGCTTCCCTCCCATGATGTTGTCAGCTCACCTTTGCCCTTTGCTCCACCGACCACCGAGGCGCCAACGGCCATCCCCATCCCTTCCACGCTCTCGTGCCCCCACCCTCTACTCCAACAACCGCCAAGGTGTTGACAAGTGTGCCAACCGCCAGCACCATCCCATAAGGTGAGCCTTCCACCTCATGTAGTGTTCAATGTCCACTATGATTTTGATGGACATGGATGTTGAATGCAAACATTTGAAATTTTGGAGAGCTGCCGAGAGTATTGCGAATATAACATGATACTACATATATTTATGTTATCTTTTCTTTTGCCGAATATTGTAGCATTTGGATTAGGTTAGATTTTTATTTTGAAATATGCACACCTTCGGTTTCATTGCTGGTTCCACCAATGGTTGTGTGTGTTTATATGCTCACAGTTGTGCATTTTCTCTTAAACGATAGGAAACATGCAACAAAATTGAGCTACTTAGCTTACGGGTAGGCCATGTGTTTGCATGTACCATACTAATGGGGAACTAAGCATAGGTTAGATGGTTAGATTCTTGTGGTGAAACCAGCCCATCTAGATTCAATTCTTAGATTTGGCACATGTGCTCGCATGCTTTATTGATTTATTTCATGCCTTCTGGTTCTATTCTTTGCCAAGATGGCCTGCCCGTCAAGTATAAAGCGTCTTTGATGACCTCGTCAATCTCACTATTTGGTGGCTCGGTGTCTTAGCAGTAATCATAAGGCTAAATAGTGTGCATGTGAGTTCATATGGGTGAGTGTATGTATTTGTATTGTATCTATTATATATACAAAGAAATTGACGGGCTAATCAAAAGAAAGAACTAAACTAGAAATTACCACAAAAACTAGAAACATCTGACCGGTAAAACGACAAGTATTTATTACTAACATTAAAATCAATGATTTTTTTGAACAATCACCGGGGGAAAGCATCCCTTCCTGAATACATTACTCAAAGCGCCAAAGGCAAGGTTACAAGAGTGTGCTAGTGCGTAGGTAAAGGTATTGGCGCCAAGACATGACATCCTCCTTTTTATGAGTGAATCTAAAGGTCCAGAGGGAGAAGTCGTTTACAAGATTTACAATCGTAGTACTAGTCCTGTGGTCCTCATTGCTAAAAACACGAACATTCCTATAGTCCCAGATTTTCCAAAAAATAGAGAGCGCGACCGATGGCCAAACGTCATAGTTTAGTCCTATCGGCGAGGCAATATCCCAAATTGCAGCAAGCGAGGGTGGAGCGACTAGCTGTAGGGCATCCCACACGTTCACTTCAAACGGGCAATGGGCGATAGGTGAGCAGCATCCTCCATTGGTGCAGCACGTCGAGGACAGATGGAATCGTTAGTGATCGTCTTCTCGAGGAGATTGTGCTTGGTGTTGAGAAGATCCTTGAAGAGGAGCCAACCCAAAATCCTGACCATCGGAACCTTGGATTACCAAATAATGTCGGTGAATGTGTCGATGTCATCCTTGTCGGTGATGAGGGAGTAGGCTTGTTTGGAGGAGAAGGGTGCGTCCTGCAGGAGGAGCCTATCACCAGGAGCATCATTTGTGACAAAATCCCGCAACAAAGACAACACATCACCTAGCTCATTTGAAGAAACATTAGTAAGGCGATTTTGCATGTTAGTTAGCAATCCATTCTGCATGACCCGAGACACAAAATGGTAGGTTTTATGGAGTGGGGGTAACAGTAGGCATAAATAGTGGCTAAAGGTTTAGGGGTGATACAAGTATGAGTAGAGAAAAAGGTATCAGAACCATTATTTGTCAAACAAAGGAAACATTTTGAAGTGTAGGTAGCTGAAAATTTACCACCGTCCAGAGAAATGGTGGGTTTGTAGGTTTATCTGCTATGGAGTGGGAGTATCTATTGTGGTACCAGTTGACCAAAGGTAAAATGTTTCCATGAAGTAGTTTGAAAGCAAACTTCATTAATAAGCAATTATTCTATAGAAGCAAAAAAATTGATGCCTAGACCACCATATTTTTTAGGTTTGCAAACATTTTTCCAAGCAATAAGACATTGTGCTCCCAAACAGTTCTCCTCCACTGCCGAAAAAAGGCTCCAGTTTGCTATTGAATTGTTGAACTTATCCTATTGGTTTGTAACACGCATCTTAATTAAAGTGATTCGTGTTCACCATATTATTCGTGTTCGCTTTTGTTAGTGTCCAAGCCAGTGGTGACTATCTATGGGGTCTGTGAACCTAATCTTATGTTCATTGAAACACCCTCCATGAACTCGTGCCTACAATGTCTCGAGAATGCTAGGACGGGTCTGATACGAGTTATGCATGGCAATATGACCGAGGAGCAAGTGATTCAACAACTTAGGAGGTTGGTTTCGTCATCGTTCCACTGGTCTTTAGTACGAATTGGGGACAACTCTACAAGGTGGATTACCCGACGAAGGTGGATCTTGAGCACCTTCTTGAGTTCGGTATGTGCAGAGTACCCGGTAGTCCTTGCTTCCTTGAGTTTGAGGAGTGGAAGAAGAAGGAACCAGAGGGGAAACCATTGGTCAGATTTGGGTCAGATTTATTGAGGCACCATCTAAACTGCTTAATTATTTCTTGGAGACTTGGAGTGTTGGATCGCTCATTGGCAAAACTGAGGAGACGGACATGGCGTTCACTCCCACCCATTGCATTGCGAGGCTGCTCATCATGGTGACTGAGGTTGATGCGGTGCCGGAATACATATTCTAGTTTTATAAAAGCATGAACTATGAGCTGAGAATTGAGATCGAGGGGTTCCCATTAGGGGAGGATGGTGACAAGGGAAAAGGTGATGAAGACCAGACTAAGGGGGGAGACGGACAACATGATGACATTATGGACCATGATATACATGAGGACCCGCCCCCTTCCACCGGCCAGTCTGGTAAGACTTCAGAGGCCCCAGAGAGTACAGGGAAGATTCCTTCTTCGACGCCTATGACGAGCCTGTTGCTTGGTTCCTTGGGGGTGGTTTCAACGCCGTGCCGCCTCTGGGGGGACTGGGTCGCGATAGGAGATCCGGTGGAGCAGGAGCTGCCCCCACTATCTTCGGGTCACATGCTTATATCAGCGTGGGTTGTGGGATGGGGTGCTTCTGCGACTGAGACTTCGGGGCAGAGCCCGAGGCAGGCGTCCTCAGCTTTATCTCCATTGGGTTCGAGATCGTCTGTTGCATCGTCGTCGTTGTAACCCGTAGCAAGGAGCATAGGGGTGACTATGGCCGCCTCACTGGTGGCCCCTACATCGCCGTCGATGTCACGGGTGGCGAGGAGCACTAGGGAGATTCTGGCGGCCTCAGTTGGTGCCCTTTCTTCGTTGTTGCGGCCTAGGGGAGGCTCAGCTTTGCCTCCTTTGTCACCAGTGGTGGTACCCCTAGAGGAGACTGTGGTAGTGACGGTCCTGGCTCCAGCTACGGGATCTCCTGCCCGGGCGGAGGGGACAGAGCATGATGAGACAGGGGCGACTGAGGTACCAATCGGGACATCATCATACGGACGATCCATGACTGGGCATTATGTGGAGGAGGTGATGGCCTTAGGAGGGATCCCAGACTCGACGTCCGGAGATAGACGGATGAGCCGACATATCCAGGCTGAGCCAGACACGGATGACCTGCAGCTGGGGCGCGCTATGCGGGCAGCCAAGCTTCGAGACAATGAGTCTACTACACGTATGTCAGTTAATAGTACTTTTTCAGTTCCGCATTTTACTGAAGATGATATAGTTAAAAGGGTTGATAGGCTTGGGGTCACCTTGGGGGTGAATAGTCACGAAGTTACCACTTCAATTAATGAATATAGGCATATAGAGTTATGTACATGCTTAAGAATATTGCAGCAGTTAAACCTATGGAATAGGGTGAGATAAATGTGTTGCGTGTTCATGATTTGGAATACCTGTGCGAGGATCTGGTGCCTACTAGTATTTTGGATTCGGATACCTTGGAGGTACAGAAGCATGCGGCTCATCTACAAACAGTCGAGGGTTTAGGTAATTGAAATTGCAATCATGCCCTTAATCATATTTTGATGGTGATGACAACATGCATATAGGGAACTAACCATTTATGTCAAGTGCATCTCAGGTTTAGTTCCTAAGGACTATTGTGCGGATCATGACTAATGTATCTAAAGTGCTCAAGAACGGAGAAACAAGACAAATAGCTTTTAGCTCTTTTCGGTTTGCTCAGGAGTATAGGGTTCTCGCAATATTAAGAGGGGTTCACTGGCTCCCATAAAAGACTTGCTTAAAACCAACAAAAACCTCTGATTTGCATCTGCATTTCATCTCTAGCTCTTCATCATTTGTGCACAAGTTTCTCTCTTTGGGTTGTGCTGTTTTGCCTCTCTTTTGACCGGACGACCGGTGGTTACCGGGCGTCCGACATCTCACAACTCACCGGATATCGAGAACTCTCCCAAAATACAGTGTCCCCCTCACAGCAAGGAAATAACAATTTTCTGGTTCAGTCCGGATGACCGGTTGTCAGACGTTCGTCCATGATCGGAATTCCGGTGATAGCCTCACAAAACAAATTTGACGGATGTTCGGTCTTCTCCGGATGACCGTGGGACCGGAAGACCGGCTCTCTCCGGACGTCCGACCATTTTACATCTCATTCTCCCTTGCGTTGTACCTGCCTGATTACATGTTCCAGCGATCGGATGACCGACGGCCTGGTCCGACGTCCGGTCCATCTTTTTGGTCTGGACAATCCTTGTCCTTCGGACGTCCGGCAAGTTCACAGGATAAGTGGCTCCAACGGCCACTTTTATACTACCACTATATATTCCCCTCTTCCACTCCGGGAGAGGGGTTGACTAACATATGAAAAAGATCCCCAAGAACACTATTTATCTCACTCTCTTGTTCGTACACCAAATCCTAGATCCCAAGTGCATTTGTGAGGATTCTTGAATGTTGCTTCAATCAAAAGATAGATCATCCCCCCCCCTTAAACTGAAGGAATTTGTGATTTGAGCACGTTTTGAGTGTTTCCCTTGATCTTGTTACTCTTGGAGGTTGGAGACTCCTAGGCGGTAGTAGTTCTTCGTAGAGGAATCAAACCATTGTGATTACCCCCCAGAATTTTTGTGGGGGTTTGGAGACCACCCCAAGGTCTACCACTAGTGGTTGAGAAACGCCTTTGTGCTGTTGTCTCAAGGAGAGAATAGGGTGAGCCTTCGTGGGTTGGTGTGCCTTCGTGGTAACATCCACCTCTCTAAACGATGACGTAGCTTCCCTCCAAGGAAGTGAACATCGGCATACATCCTCGTCTCTTGGAGTTTCGGCTATCCCTAATCCTAGATCCCTACTTGTTGTTACTTGTCTCCTTGTGTTTACTTGCTTTATATTGTGCTTGTCTATCTAATTAGCTATTAATCTTGTTCACCTTACTTGTCCCTTCATCACCCTTGCAATTGTTAGGCTCACTCTCATATTCCGCATTATTGCCTAAAATTGCTAAGTAGCAAAAAAAATGCATTTGTACCTATTCACCTCCCTCTAGGTCCATTGATGACCCACAAGTATAGGGGGTCAATCGTAGTCCTTTCGATAAGTAAGAGTGTCGAACCCAACAAGGAGAAGAAGGAAATGACAAGCGATTTTCACCAAGGTAATTTCTGCAAGCACTGAAATTATAGGTAACAGATAGTTTGATAGCAAGATAATTGGTAACAAGCAAGTAACGGTAACGGTAAATAAAGTTCAGCAAGGTAGCCCAATCCTTTTGTGGCAAAGGACATGCCAGAACAGTTTCTTATAATAGGCAAAGTGTTCTGGAAGGTACACACGAATTTCATCTAGTCACTTTTATCATGTTGGTTTGATTCGTGTTCGCTACTTTGATAATTTGATATGTGGGTGGACCGGTGCTTGGGTGTTGTTCTTACTTGAACAAACCTCCCACTTATGATTAACCTCCTCGCAAGCATCCGCAACTACAAGAAAGGCATTAAGATAAAATCTAACCATAGCATTAAACGTTTGAATCCAAATCAGCCCCTAACGAAGTAGCGCATAAACTAGGATTTAAGCTTCTGTCACTCTAGCAACCCATCATCTAATAACTACTCCACAATGCATTTCCTTAGGCCCAAGGATGGTGAAGTGTCATTGTGGGATCACTAGAAGTGTGTCTAGAGGGGGGTGAATAGACTACTAGCAGGAATTTAAAGCCTAACCTTTTCCCAAGTTAATTGGTTGGCAGATTTTAACAATTATAGCAAGTCTAGTACACCCTACACATGCAAGTCAACAAGTATGGCAGCGGAAAGTAAAGACATTGCACATGAAAGTAAAGAGTTGAGATAGGGAGATCAAACACAATAGTAAAGATTTTTCCCGTGGTTCCGATAGGTGGTGCTATCGTACGTCCACGTTTATGGAGTTTTCAACCCACGAAGGGTAATGGTCGTGAGAGTCCACGGAGGGCTCCACCCATAAGGGTCCACGAAGTAGCAACCTTGACTATTCCATAACGGCTTCCGTCCACGAAGGACTAGCCTCACTATGGGTAGATCTTCACGAAGTAGGCGATCTCCTTGCCCGTACAAACTTCTTGGTTCAACTCCACAACACGAAGTAGGAGGCTCCCAAGCGACACCTAACCAATCTAGGAGGCACCACCCTCCAAAAGGTAATAGGCTCGGCAATGTCGATGAACTCCTTGCTCTTGTGCTTCAAGATGGTAGACTCCTCAACACGCAATCACTCTCACAGATTTAGCTATGGTGGAAGAGATTGATTTGGTGGAAAGCAACTTGGGGAGGCTAGAGATCAAGATTCATATGGATGGAGTGGAATAGCTTGATCTCAACACAAGGGTAGGTGGCTCTCTCTCAAAAAATATGATGCGGCAAGTATGGAATAGTTCTGAGTGCTTCTCTTTCGAGTGGGTGGTGGTGAAGGGGTATATATAGGCATCCCCAAAAATCCAACCGTTACACCTAAAGTGACCAACTCGGTGACACCGATGTGTGAATCTCGGTGGTACCAATTTTTGACCAAGGCTTACCAGAGAGTTGGTCCAAAAACTCGGTGGTGCCGATTCACAATTCTCGGTGGTACCAATTCTTGTGGATGGCTATCCAGAGAGTTGGTCCAGAAACTCGGTGAGACCGACTCGCAAAACTCGGTGGTACCGAAGACTGAAAATAGCTAAACAGAAAGTTGGCAACTGAACTCGGTGGCACCGATGTAGAATCGGTTGCACCGACTGGCTAGGGTTTGGCATGAGTCTGTCTGAGTTTGGGAATCGGTGGGACCGAGTGGGAATTGTTGGTTGCACCGATTTTGGATGTTTGGCTTTGGACAGACTTTTGTGGAAGAGTTTGTGGGTGTTTTTGGTGACTATCTCTTGTGCACATGAGCATCTTGTTCACCAACAGTACCTTACCCCCTTTTAATAGTATTGGCTTTCCTATGGACTCAAAGTGATTTCTCACAAAGTAAAATGTAGAATCCTCTTGCTTGACGCTTTGCCAATCCATTTCCTTGCATCTTGGGGTATCTCCACAATCCTTTTTGCCAACCCATCTCTTTCTATGGACTTTCACCTGAAATACGCTAGGTAGAAATATTAGTCCAAGAGACAATGTATGTTGTCATGAATTATCAAAACCACCAAGGGAGCACATTGTGCTTTCAGTCTCCCCCTTGTTGGTAATTGATGACAACATACAATCAAAGCTTCAAATAAAGATATGCATAGATATTATGAAGACTTTGAGAGACACATGACTTAGACTTGCTCCCCCTAAATGTGTGCAATCCTTTTAAAGGATAGTTGCTTTGGAATGCATGGACACACATATAGTAGAAGGGATAGAATGAGTCATGTGTATCTTGGCTATATGCATCAAATATATATATGAATGAGATGTATCCTTGTTCAAGACTTCACTCTTGCAAACAATATGTGCAAGAAGCAAGAGATCATCTTGATCAAAGATATGATGCATATACTTACCTTGATTTCTTGAGCATTCTTGTAGTAGAAACACACTTGAGAAAACAATGTTAGGAAACACAAGGGTATTTTACCAATCAAAAGCAATAGAGCTCAAAAGTACCAAGATGTGGAGAACATATAGAAGGTAATATTCCTTAAGATTGATATGTCTCCAAGATCATTTAGAACTTTCTCCCCTTAGATATGAAAATAGTAGGTCATCCTTTCCCTCTGAATCGTAGCATGTAGATATTGGGATTGGATAGGGTGAGAAAAGTTTAACATGAGTAGTCAAATGAAATAGACATATTTTTCTCCCGAACATATTTTTCTCCCCCTACTTTGGTATTCTCCCCTTGTCTATATAAGTATGCACTTGGATATTCTCCCCCTTGATTATATCCCCCCCCTTTGCATAAGCATGTATCCCCCCCTTTAGCATTGAAGCTTTGGTATTTCTCCCCCTTTGGCATTACTTTCCAAAAAGGTCCATACAGAGGGTCAGATACAGGGATCATCGATTAAGTAGGGATCCTTGAGAACAAGGGTCATAGAATGTAGGGTTCATAGAAATGAAAATTATAGATAGAATTGAGAATGGAGGGAATCATTGAAAATAATTTCTCTCCCTTTGGCTAAACTAAGAGCTTTTGAGACTTCTCCTCCTTTGAGTTAGGGATCCTTCAATAAGGTTTCTCCCCCCCCCCCCCCCAAATTTTTGTTTTAATGAGGGATCATCGAAGAATTGAAAATATCACGATGGGATCACTAAGGAAACAAAGATTCACTAACATTAATACAGACCGGAGAAGATATCAAATCGGTGGCTCCGAGACAAACAAGTCGGTGGAACCGAGATGTTGTTTTGCAGCTCATCTGCTAATTCGGTAGAACCGAGTTGTTTGTATCGGCTGCTCCGAGGATAAAACAGAAACTTGGCGATGTTTGAGAAACTTGCAAATAAGTTTAGGAAACTTGCGACAAAGTGTCAAAAAGATTTTTAAACAAAATGCAAAAAACTTTGCAAAGAGATATCAACTAGAGAAGATTTGAGTGGTTCCAAGAAATCTTGCAGATAAAGAATGAACCAAACAAGATTCTAAACTAGATGATGGGCGGTGACTAGGTTACCTATATTAGAGCATATTGACTTAGGAGCCAAGCAAGAATACTTGATCATAGGTCATACTCATCGTTAAGCTCAAAATGGGGTTACCATCTTTCGATTAAACATTTTAATGTCTTCATATCACTTGAGTTGCTTTAGCTCATGACTTGGAGTAAAGCCTTTTCAAGGATATGAGTACATACCTTTGAGTGATGTTGATGACGTGGCTTTTAGGTGAACTTGTTGAGGATGCTCGAGGGTGATGAAGATCATCTTGAGTTGGGATCAATCCTTCTCGTTCTAGTACACTTGTCACCTACATAGGTTAGTCAAGCAAGTAAGAACATGATATGACACGATACTAATTGTGAAGTTCAAATATGTGTCAAGGATATGTTTTCGTTGTCTTCTTCCTTCCATCATCAAGAGGGGTTCTGGATACTGTTGGAAATATGCCCTAGAGGCAATAATAAATTGGTTATTATTATATTTCCTTGTTCATGATAATCGTTTATTATCCATGCTATAATTGTATTGATTGGAAACTCAAATACATGTGTGGGTACATAGACAACACTGTGTCCCTAGTAAGCCTCTAGTTGACTAGCTTGTTGATCAAAGATGGTTAAGGTTTCCTAGCCATGGACATGAGATGTCATTTGATAACGGGATCACATCATTAGGAGAATGATGTGATGGACAAGACCCAAACTGTAAACGTAGCATTTGATCGTGTCAGTTTATTGCTATTGTTTTCTGCATGTCAAGTATCTGTTCCTTTGACCATGAGATCATGCAACTCACTGACACCGGAGGAATACCTTGTGTGTATCAAACGTCGCAACGTAACTGGGTGACTATAAAGGTGCTCTACAGGTATCTCCGAGGGTGTCTGTTGGGTTGGCATGGATCAAGACTGGGTTTTGTTACTCCGTATGACGGAGAGGTATCTCAGGGCCCACTCGGTAATACAACATCACAATGAGCCTTGCAAGCAATGTGACTAAAGTGTTAGCCACGAGATCTTGTATTACGGAATGAGTAAAGAGACTTGCCGGTAACGAGATTGAACTAGGTATAGAGATACCGACGATCGAATCTCGGGCAAGTAACATACCGAAGAACAAAGGGAACAACATACGGGATTAACTGAATCCTTGACATAGAGGTTCGACCGATAAAGATCTTCGTAGAATATGTAGGAGCCAATATGGGCATCCAGGTCCCGCTATTGGTTATTGGCCGTAGAGGTGTCTCGGTCATGTCTACATAGTTCTCGAACCCGCAGGGTCTACACACTTAACGTTTGGTGACGATTAGTATAATTGAGTTATTATGTTGGTGACCGAAAGTTGTTCGGAGTCCCGGATAAGATCCCGGACATGACGAGGATCTCCGGAATAGTCCGGAGGTAAAGATTGATATATGTGATAATAGTGTTTTGATCTCTGGAAGGGTTCCGGAGTTCACCGGAAGGGGGTTCCGGATGTTTACCGAAGTGTTCGGGTGCAGCAACACTTTATATGAGCCAAAGGGATAAAGCCCACAAGGTATTGGAAAGTGCAAAAGTAGTTTTGCTGCCGCGTAAGCGGTACTACCGCTTGGTGAAGCGGTACTACCGCCCGAGCGGTACTACCGCTTGTGTGAAGCGGTACTACCGCCCAAGCGGTACTACCGCTTGTGTGAAGCGGTACTACCGCTTGTGCGCGGCTGTGCACGGTTCGGCAGGGATCCGAGTTGGACTCTTTCCCTGCGGGCCAAACCGACCTTGTGCGGGCAAAACCGACCCGGAGGAGGCTTTTACTCCAAGTTTAGACCCCAAGGCTCAACATATAAATAGAGGGGCAGGGCTAGCACACGTGACACATCAAGATTTCCCCAAGCCGTGTGCGGCAACCCTAACCCTCTAGTTCCTCCGTCATAATCTCCGTAGCGCTTGGCGAAGCCCTGCAGAGATTGTTCCTCACCATCATCACCACGCCGTCGTGCTGCTGGAACTCAACCACTACTTCATCATCGCTCGCTGGATCGAGGAGGTGAAGGCGTCATCAAGCCGTACGTGTGTTGAACGCGGAGGTGCCGTCCGTTCGGCACTAGATCGGAAGGATCGTGATTGGATCGCGGGACGCTCGGCGATTTGGATCGCGAAGACGTTCGACTACATCAACCGCGTTTATTAACGCTTCCGCTTAGCGATCTACAAGGGTATGTAGATTCACTCTCCCTCTCGTAGATGCTCATCACCATGGATAGATCTTGCGTGTGCGTAGGAAAAATTTTTGTTTCCCATGCAACGTTCCCCAACAGATACTTGGTCATGACAAGATTGCTTTTGATTGGAGTTGATGGCAATCTTGTGAAATGAAATTCTTCCAAGTACCTACAAAAAGGTTAGTTGCAATACAAGGGAGCATAGAATTCCATGGTATAAGATAACATGTCAAGAGTATCATGGAAGTATCAAGAAAGCTCATGCCCTTGCATGCAATCGAGTGAGTCTAGCTCAAGTTTGAAGCATCAATGATGTTCAACTCACTCCTCAAGTGACAAAACGTTTTCTCATCAAGTGGCTTAGTAAAGATGTCGGTCAATTGTTTGTTGGTACAAACATGCTTGAGATCTATATCTCCTTTGGCAACATGATCACGAATGAAATGATGTCTAACTTGAATATGTTTAGTTCGAGAATGTTGCACAGGATTATGACCAATTTTAATAGCACTTTCATTGTCACAAAGTAATGGAACATTTTTCACGTGGATTCCATAATCCTTAAGCGTTTGTGTCATCCATAGTAATTGTGCGCAACACGATCCGGTAGCAATGTACCCAGCTTCGGCAGTAGATAGAGATACCGAGTTTTGTTTCTTGGAGGACCAAGACACAAGAGATCTACCAAGAAATTGACATGTACCCGATGTGGATTTTCTATCAACCTTGTCACCGGCATAGTCCGAATCGGAATAGCCAACAAGGTTAAAGGAAGATCCCTTGGGATACCAAATGCCAAAGTTTGGTGTTTGTATCAAATATCTCACAATACGTTTTACGGCCAAAAGATGACACTCTTTAGGTGCAGCTTGATATCTAGCACACATGCAAACACTAAGCATAATATCGGGACAGGAGGCACATAGATATAGCAATGAACCAATCATAGATCGATAAACTTTTTTATCAACCGGTTCATCCTCCTTGGTAAGATCAACATGTCCACTAGTTGGCATAGGAGTTTTCATACCTTTGCACTCCTGCATGTTGAACTTCTTGATCAAGTCCTTGGTATACTTGGTTTGAGAGATGAACGTTCCTTCTCTTGTTTGCTTGATTTGCAAACCAAGAAAGAATTTCAGCTCACACATCATGGACATCTCATACTTCTCGGACATCAACCTTCCAAATCTTTCACTAAATTGTGGGTTAGTAGATCCAAAGATAATATCATCCACATAGATTTGAGACACAAATAATTCACCATTAACTCTCTTAGTGAATAAGGTTGCGTCAATTTTACCAATTTCAAAACCTTTTTCAATGAGAAACTTTGTTAAGCATTTGTACCAAGCACGTGGAGCTTGCTTAAGACCATAAAGAGCTTTACAAAGCTTGTAAACATGATTAGGTTTCTTAGGATTCACAAAACCAGGTGGTTGCTTAACATAGACTTCTTCTTCAATCTCACCATTTAAAAATGCACTTTTAATATCCATTTGATAAAGCATGATATCATGGTGATTAGAATAAGCAAGAAGAATGCAAATAGCTTCAAGTCTAGCGACGGGGGCGTAGGTCTCACCGTAGTCCATACCTTCGACTTGCGTATATCCTTGGGCTACGAGACGCGCCTTGTTGCGTACAACTTGACCATCTTCATCTTGCTTGTTCCGAAACACCCATTTGGTTCCGATGATGTTGTGCTCGTCCTTGGGCTTCTCCACGAGTGTCCACACTTTGTTCCTCTCGAAGTTGTGAAGCTCTTCATGCATGGCGTTCACCCAATCCGGGTCTTCATGAGCTTGTTCAACCTTCAAGGGTTCAATGCTAGAGATGAAAGAATAATACTCACAAAAATTAGCTAAGCGAGTTTTAGAGCGAGTGATTCTCCCGGTTTGTATGTCACCAAAGATTTGGTTTAGAGGATGGTTCTTGGTCACTCTTGCTCGAACACGGGGTAGCTTGGGCTTGTTGGATGGTGGAGCTTCTTCATCATCATCATCTTCATCTTCATTGTTGTTGAAGGTGTTGTTTCCTTGAGGTGGTGGTGAAGGAGGTTGTGTTGGATCTTCATGATGTACTTCCGTCCTCTTCATCATCTTGGCGTGTACCGCTTGTGGATGCCTCCATGTCGTGTTGAGGTTCACCTTGACGTGAAGTAGGTGCTTCCACTTGAGTCGATGAAGTACTTTCCTTCACCTCCATGGGACGAATCTTGCCGATGGACAAGTCTTGGATAGCTTTCGAAGGGTCCTTATCTCCGAGAAGCTTGTGCAAGTAGAGTCGGTTTGTGGCATGACATGCTGTTTCCACGGCTTCTGTCCAAAAGTGTCTTGGCGTCTTGTAATCCTCAAGCATCGTTCTTGCCATCTCAATAAGAGTTTGGTTCTTCCTATCAACAACTCCATTTTGTTGAGGTGTGTACGTAGCCGAGAACTCATGTGAGACACCTTCTTCGTCAAGAAAGGTATCTACATGGGTGTTCTTGAACTCCGATCCGTTGTCGCTCCGAACCTTCTTGATCTTCACTTCAAACTGATTTTGCGCTTTGCGAACGAAGTTCTTGAAGATCTTTTGTACCTGCGACTTATCATCAAGAAAGAATACCCACGTAAATCTGGAAAAATCATCAACTATAACTAGACCATAGGAATTTCCACCGAGACTCTTGTAAGCATTGGGACCAAAAAGATCCATGTGAAGTAGCTCGAGTGGTCTCCTAGTAGTCATAATATTCTTTACGGGATGACTTCCACTTACTTGCTTTCCAGCTTGACAAGCACTACAAAGTCTATCTTTGTCAAAGATAACATCTTTAACACCAAGTATATGATCACCTTTGATAAGCTTGTCTAGATTACGCATGCCAACATGTCCTAGTCTTCTATGCCAAAGCCATCCTTTAGAAGATTTTGCAATAAGACAAGTACAAGGTTTGGATCTCTTAGTGAAATCGACAATGTATAGATCACCTCTACGGAAACCAGTAAAGACCATTTTATGATTATCTTGACGAAACACTTGGCAATCTACTTTCGTGAATAGCACATTAAAACCAAAGTCGGCAAGTCTAGATACGGAAAGAAGATTGTAGCCAAGGGATTCAACAAGCATGACGTTTTGAATAGAACTATCATGGGATATGGACACCTTACCAAGACCAAGTACCTTACCCTTGGAGTTGTCTCCAAACGTTACGTACCTTCGCGGTCCATGGTTTGGTGTGATCTCTTCAAACATTTCTCTATCTCCGGTCATATGATCGGTGCATCCGCTATCGAGAATCCACTCTTTTCCTACGGACATGTAATCCTTGAAGTTTGCCATGAGACTTAGATTCTTCATGATCTTCTCATGCTCGATGTCGAACAACTCATCTTCATCATAGTAGCCATGTTCCTCATTGTAATCATCAAGTGGGAAATCCTCGTCACAAGGTACAAGAGATTCGTTAGTGCTGTGATCATGATAATGTTCAAGTTTATGAATGCGAAGGGCCTCTATAATGATGTTGTTGATAGTTATGACATCTCCTTTAGTACGCATAAGGTCTCTAAGCTCAAATAGATAGTCATCAAACTTGGGATCACTAGGCATCATTTTGTGAAAGGCAATAGTTTTATGAAGAATTTCATCAAGATTACTCAATGAATAACTTGGATATCGTTTCTCCAAGTCATTCCACAAAGTATAAGCACATTGAAAATTATTCATTTGATTAAGCACAATTCTAGGCAATCCTCTAACGATAAGATTAACAGTTCTAAGATTGCATAGCATATCAATTTCCTCTTCGTGTGTGGGATGTAAAAGATCAATGGGAGGTACATAGGGGCTCTTAACATACTTGCTCAATTGAAATTCATTAAATAGCTCAAGCATCATATGTTTCCATTGACTATAGTACTCCCCATCAAGAATAGGCACTCTACAACTCAAACTCCATATACTAGACACATCCATCTTCCTCCACGGTGATTAAACCGAAGCAATAGAGACCAAAGCTCTGATAGCAATTGTGGGATCACTAGAAGTGTGTCTAGAGGGGGGGTGAATAGACTACTAGCAGGAATTTAAAGCCTAACCTTTTCCCACGTTAATTGGTTGGCAGATTTTAACAATTATAGCAAGTCTAGTACACCCTACACATGCAAGTCAACAAGTATGGCAGCGGAAAGAAAAGACATTGCACATGAAAGTAAAGAGTTGAGATAGGGAGTTCAAACGCATGAGGGACACGAAGATTTTTCCCGTGGTTCCGATAGGTGGTGCTATCGTACGTCCACGTTTATGGAGTCTTCAACCCACGGACGGTAATGGTCGCGAGAGTCCATGGAGGGCTCCACCCATAAGGGTCCACGAAGTAGCAACCTTGACTATTCCATAACGGCTTCCGTCCACGAAGGACTAGCCTCACTATGGGTAGATCTTCACGAAGTAGGCGATCTCCTTGCCCCTACAAACTTCTTGGTTCAACTCCACAACACGAAGTAGGAGGCTCCCAAGCGACACCTAACCAATCTAGGAGGCACCACCCTCCAAAAGGTAATAGGCTCGGCAATGTCGATGAACTCCTTGCTCTTGTGCTTCAAGATGATAGACTCCTCAACACACAATCACTCTCTCACAGATTTGGCTATGGTGGAAGAGATTGATTTGGTGGAAAGCAACTTGGGGAGGCTAGAGATCAAGATTCATATGGATGGAGTGGAATAGCTTGATATCAACACAAGGGTAGGTGGCTCTCTCTCAGAAAATATGATGGGGAAAGTATGGAATAGTTCTGAGTGCTTCTCTTTCGAGTGGGTGGTGGTGAAGGGGTATATATAGGCATCCCCAAAAATCCAACCGTTACACCTAAAGTGACCAACTCGGTGACACCGATGTGTGAATCTCGGTGGTACCGAAGTGACCAAAAGGTGTCAACTTTTGAATCTCGGTGAGACCGATACATAACTCTCGGTGGTACCGATCAGGGGACCAACGGTCAGATTGCGCAACTCGGTGACACCGATCTTCATATCTCGGTGGTACCGATTTTTGACCAAGGCTTACCAGAGAGTTGGTCCAGAAACTCGGTGGCGCCGATTCATAATTCTCGGTGGTACCGATTCTTGTGAATGGCTATCCAGAGAGTTGGTCCAGAAACTCGGTGACACCGACTGGCAAAACTCGGTGGTACCGGAGACTGAAAATAGCTAAATAGAAAGTTGGCAACTGAACTCGGTGGCACCGATGTAGAATCGGTTGCACCGACTGGCTAGGGTTTGGCATTGGTCTGTCTGAGTTTGGGAATCGGTGGGACCGAGTGGGAATTGTTGGTTGCACCGATTTTGGATGTTTGGCTTTGGACAGACTTTTGTGGAAGAGCTTGTGGGTGTTTTTGGTGACTATCTCTTGTGCACGTGGAGCATCTTGTTCACCAATAGTACCTTACCCCCTTTTAATAGAATTGGCTTTCCTATGGACTCAAAGTGATTTCTCACAAAGTAAAATGTAGAATCCTCTTGCTTGAAGCTTTGCCAATCCATTTCCTTGCAACTTGGGGTATCTCCACAATCCTTTTTGCCAACCCATCTCTTTCTATGGACTTTCACCTGAAATACACTAGGTAGAAATATTAGTCCAAGAGACAATGTATGTTGTCATGAATTATCAAAACCACCAAGGGAGCACATTGTGCTTTCAGTCATGTAGTCGATGTTCACATGACACCACTAAGGGAATCACAACATACATATCATCAAAATATCGAACACATATCAAATTCACATGATTACTTGCAACATGACTTCTCCCGTGACCTCAAGAACAAAGGTAACTACTCACAAATAATATTCATGCTCAAGATCAGAGGGGTATTGAATAGAATAATGGATCTGAACATATAATCTTCCACCAAATAAACCATATAGTAATCAACTACAAGATGTAATCAACACTACTAGTCACCCATAGGTACTAATCTGAGGTTTCGGTACAAAGATTTAACACAAGAGGTGAACTAGGGTTTGAGAGGAGATGGTGATGTTGAAGATGTTGATGAAGATTGGCCTCCCAAAGATGAGAGGGGTGTTGGTGATGACGATGGCTTTGATTTCCCCCTCCGTGAGGGAAGTTCCCCCGGCAGAATTGCTCCCCCGGAGGGCAAAAGTGCTCCTGCCCAAGTTCCGCCTCGAGACGGTGGAGTCCCGTCCTGAAAGTCCTCTCTTTATTTTTTCTAGGTCAAAAGACCTTAAATATGAGAAGATGGGCACCGGAGGTGGGCCGTGCTGAGCACAACCCACCAGGGCGCGCCAGGGGGGCCTGGCGCGGCCTGGTGTCTTGTGCTCACCAGGTGGCCCCCCTCCGGTAGTTATTTGCTTCAGTATTTTTTTTATATTCCAAAATAATTCTCCGTGATGTTTCAGCTTATTTGGAGATGTGCAGAATAGGTATCTCTGAAGTGCTTTTTTAGGTCCAGAATTCCAGCTGCCGGTATTCTCCCTCTTTGTGTAAACCTTGCATATTATGAGAGAAAAGGCATTAGAATCACTCCCTAAAGCATTATTATACATCAGAACATTGTAAATAACAGTAGGAAATCATGATGCAAAATGGACGTATCAACTCCCCCAAGCTTAGACCTCGCTTGTCCTCAAGCGAAAACCGATATTGAAAAGCATGTCCACATGGTTTGAGAGAGAGGTGTCGATAAAAAAAATACAGACATAGTAGCATCATGCTTATTATCATAGCAGCAACAAACTTTATCATAGAACTTATTCATATAACTTTTATTATATAACTTCATCATATAACTTCTCATGAACAAGTAACAATTCATCACAACATAGAAGTATAAAGCATAAACCTTATTGAAAACCAACAAACTATGTTCTCAGTCAACTTTGCAACTACAATTCATCATATTTTCAGGAAGGGTCTCATGTCGGAGCCTTTTGGCAAGTCCACATACTCAACCATCATTTAGTTTTCTATGATTGCTAACACTCACAACATACCCATGAGCAAAAAGTTTCAACTGGACACATAGAAAGATAGGGGCTTATAGTTTCGCCTCCCAACATATTCACCTCAAGGGTGATGTCAACAATAATAACCCATGCTCACTCACATCCAGCTGGATATATGTGCCTAGATCTTTCCTCACCACATAATGCTTGCAAAAAGAAAAAGTAAAAAGGAATAGGGAAGAATACTTTGACTCTTGCATAAAAGTAAATACATAAAAGTAAAAGATAGGCCCTTCGCAGAGGGAAGCAGAGGTTGTCATGCGCTTATTGGTTTGTGTGCCAAATCCCTTAATGTAAAAGAACGTCACGCTATATTGCCCCCTATGATAGCAACCTTTATTATGCAGTCCGTCGCTTTTATTACTTTGCCATCATAAGTTCGTACAACGCTCAATTTTCTCTTACACTAATTGATTAAACACATTTAGAAGCAATTTTTATTGCCTTTGTGCACCGATGACAACTTACTTGAAGGATCTTACTCGATTCGTAGGTAGGTATGGTGGACTCTCAAAACATGAATTTGGGTTTTGGGTTTTTGCATGCACAAGTAGTATCTCTACTTAGTGCGGAATTTTTGGCTAGCAAAGATATTGAGCAAGCACCACATGTTGAAGGATCTATGACAATATAACTTCTATGTGAATATGAACAAACATAAATCATTACGTTGTGTTCCTTGTCCAACGTCAACAATTTTGACATATAATATTTAATGGGGGCTCACAATCATAAAAGATGTCCAAGATAGTGTATTTGCATGTGAATCTTCTCTTCCCTTATTAATTCTTTCATGAATTGCATCATTGACCTATGCTATGTTTGTCAATCTCCAATAAATTTTACAACTTATACTTTTCCTTATGTGATGTCATTACTTACCATAAGATTAGCATATGATTCTTTTCATTTATTTCCTTTCTATTTTGATTGCAACAAGCAAGTAAAGAAGCAAAAGCTCAAACTAAACTTTATTATATAACTCTCACTCGATTACATAGATAGATAGATCACGAAACAAACACTCGAAAATAAATCATGCTAAACTTTTATTCAACTAAATCAAGACAAAGCTAAAGATCGAACTAGAATAGGTAAAGGTGAATAAAAGTGATGGTGATACAATACCGGGGCACCTCCCCCAAGCTTGGCACAAGCCAAGGGGAGTGCCCATACCCGTGTGCTCAAGTCTCCTTTGGTGGTGAACATGATGAAGGTGGTGGTGATGAAGTGTCACACATCAGGCTCAATAGGTACTCCAATTTGCGGATGACTCTCCGAAGGGTGATGATGTGCTCCTCTAGCAAAATATTTTCACAAAATTTATTCTGAACACGAACCACTTCGAAAGCCCAAAAAGCCTCAATTTCAGTGGGGGTGAGATGATTGTAATAAGGTTGAAGGATATCTTCTTCTTCCTCCTCTTCTGTTAGCATGGACTGCCCTCCTTCTGGAGCTTGATCCTTCATAGCTTCCTTGCCCTTGTCTTCATTATCAGCTTCTTTTGGCTCCTCTCTCTTCAGCTCCATCTTAATCAGCCAAGCATCTTGTTCTACGTTATTGGAGGAGGGAGAAGACATGATGCCTGGATTGATAGATCTGAAAAGAAAACAGCACGAAACAAGAACAAAGGATTTTTCTGCGATGCGGTGGTCAAAACAATCGGTGGTATATATTGAGAATTTTTTATCTTGGGAAGCAAGAATATGGAAGGAAAACGAAGTCAGGAAAGTTTTTGAGGTGGGCACAACCCACCAGGGCGCGCCTGGCAGGGCTGGCGCGCCCTGGTGTATCGTGCTCACCTCGGTTGCTTTCCCGTTTATTTCCTATTTTCCTAATTTCTTTAATATTCCAAAACTGACAGAAAATATTTTTGCGGATTTTTTGGAGTCCGTTTACTTACCGTATCACGTATCTCCTCTTTTTCAGAATTCTGGAGTGTTCCGGAAGGTTTCTTTTATGTGTTCCTCCGGTGTCATGGTTTGGATAACATTGCTTTCAACATTAATAGGCATACCTAAGATATGGTGTTTAATTCTTTGTCCATTTACCACCTTTGGGTTAGTACCTTCGGCATTATTAATCTTGATAGTTCCAGAACGATAAACCTCTTCGATAATATATGGCCCTTCCCATTTGGAGAGAAGCTTACCTGCAAAAAATCTTAAACGAGAGTTGTACAAAAGAACATAGTCTCCCACTTTGAATTCCCACTTTTGGATTCTTTTGTCATGCCATCTTTTTACCTTTTCCTTGAATAATTTGGCATTTTCATAAGCTTGGGTTCTCCATTCATCTAGTGAGCTAATATCAAATAGCCTCTTCTCACCGGCAAGTTTGAAATCACAATTGAGTTATTTAATTGCCCAAAATGCTTTATGTTCTGACTCTAGAGGCAAATGACAAGCTTTTCCATATACCATTTTGTATGGAGACATACCCATAGGATTTTTATAAGCTGTTCTGTAGGCCCAAAGTGCATCATCTAGTTTCTTAGACCAATTCTTTCGAGACCTATTGCCAGTTTTTTGTAATATTAATTTTATTTCTCTATTGCTAAGTTTAACTTGACCACTAGATTGAGGATGATAGGGTGATGCAATTCTATGGTTAACATCATATTTAGCAAGCATCTTACGGAAAGCACCATGAATAAACTGTGAACCACCATCAGTCATTAAATATCTAGGGACTCCAAACCTCGGGAAGATAACTTCTTTAAGCATTTGAATGGAGGTGTCGTGATCAGCACTGCTAGTTGTAATAGCTTCTACCCACTTAGTGACATAATCAACAGCAACCAAAATATGAGTATATACGTTAGAGGATGTAAAAGGTCCCACATAATCAAAACCCCAAACGTCAAATGGTTCGACAACTAGTGAATAATTCATACCAATTCCTTGACATTCATCACAAGACAAGACAAACTTACGGGCATCCTTAAAGAGAGTAGGCCAATAAAAACCAGATTGCAATACCTTATGAGCAGTTCTATCTCCCGCATGATGTCCTCCATAAGCTTCGGAATGACATTTCCGTAGGATTTGTTCCTGTTCATGCTCAGGTACACAACATCTAATAATTCCATCTACTCCTTCTTTATAAAGATGTGGGTCATCCCAAAAGTAATGTCTCAAATTATAGAAGAATTTTTTCTTTTGTTGGTATGTGAAACTAGGTGGTATATATTTAGCAACAATATAGTCAGCATAATCAGCATACCAGGGAGTGTTTTGAGAAACATTTATTGCAGCTAACTCTTCATTAGGAAAGCAATCATCAATGGGTAGTGGGTCATCAAGAATATTTTCTAACCTAGACAAGTTATCAGCTACGGGGTTCTCGGCTCCTTCCTATCAATGATATGTAAATCAAATTCTTGAAGTAAGAGAACCCACCTAATGAGTCTAGGTTTAGCATCTTTCTTTTCCATAAGATATTTTATAGCAGCATGATCGGTGTGAACAATGAATTTGGAATCAACGATGCAGGATCTAAATTTATCACAAGCAAACACAACTGCAAAAAATTCTTTTTCAGTACTAGCATAATTTTGTTGGGCACTTTCTAGAGTTTTGCTAGCATACTGGATAACATTTAACTTCTTATCAACTCGTTGTCCTAGAACAACACCAACAGCATAATCAGTAGCAACACACATAATTTCAAAAGTCAAGTTCCAATCAGGTGGTTGAACGATAGGTGCAGAAGTTAAGGCTTTCTTGAGTGTTTCAAAGGCTTCTACACAATCATCATCAAAAACAAAAGGTATATCCTTTTGTAAAAGATTAGTAAGAGGCCTAGAAATTTTAGAGAAGTCTTTAATTAACCTCCTATAAAATCCAGCATGACCAAGGAAACTTCGAATAGCATTAATATCTTTAGGACATGTCATTTTCTCAATTGCATCAACTTTAGCTTTATCCACCTCAATACCTCGTTCAGACATTTTATGCCCCAAGACAATATCTTCATTAACCATAAAGTGGCACTTCTCCCAATTCAAGACAAGATTAGTTTGTTCACATCTCTACAAAACTCGATCAAGGTTGCTTAAGCAATCATCAAAAGAAGTTTCGTAAATGGTAAAATCATCCATGAAAACCTCCACAATCTTTTCACAAAAATCAGAGAATATAGCAGTCATACATGTTTGAAAGGTAGAGGGTGCATTGCATAAACCAAAAGGCATACGTCTATAAGCTTAGGTTCCAAAAGGACAAGTAAAGGTGGTTTTCTCTTGATCAGATTGTGATACAGGTATTTGAGAGAAACCAGAATATTTGTCCAGAAAACAAAAGTGTGTGTGCTTAGATAATCTTTCTAGCATCTGATCAATGAAGGGAAGAGGGTAATGATCTTTTCTAGTAGCTTTATTTGATTTTCTAAAATCAATTACCATTCTATAGCCAGTGACAATTCTTTGTGGAATGAGTTCATTTTTATCATTAGGAACAACGGTAATACCTCCCATCTTAGGGACACAATGAACGGAACTTACCCATCTACTATCAGCTAAGTGATAGATTATACCTGCTTCCAGAAGCTTTAATATTTCAGTTCTTACCACTTCTTTCATCTTAGGATTCAATCGCCGTTGATGATCAACAACGGGTTTAGCGTCGGGTTCCATATTAATCTTGTGCTGACATAGAGTGGGACTAATGCCCTTAAGATCATCAAAAGTATATCCAATAGCAGCCCGGTGCTTCCGCAGAATTTTTAATAATCTTTCTTCTTCGTGTTCTGAAAGGTTAGCACTAATAATAACAGGATATTTCTTTTTCTCATCAAGATAAGCATACTTCAAAGTATCAAGCAATTGCTTTAATTCAAACACAGGATCAACTTTAGGTGGAGGAGGACCTCCAAGGGTTTCAATAGGCAAATTGTGTTTTAGAAGTGGCTGTTGTTCAAAGAAAATTTTATCTATTTCATTTCTTTCACGCAAGTGCATATCATTTTCATGGTCTAGCAAATATTTTTCTAGTGGATAAGTAGGAGGTACGGCAATAGAAGCAAGACCAACTATTTCATCCTTACTAGATAATTCTCTATCATGAGGTTGTCTACTAAACTTGGAAAAATTAAACTCATGAGACACATCACCAAAACTAACACCAACAATTTGTTTTTCACAATCTATCTTAGCATTGACGGTGTTCAAGAAAGGTCTACCAAAGATAATGGGACAAAAGTCATCTTGTGGGGAACCAAGAACCAGAAAATCAGTAGGATATTTTACTTTCCCACAGAAGACTTCAACATCTCTAACAATCCCAAGTGGTGTGATGGTGTCTCTATTAGCAAGTTTAATAGTAACATCAATGTCTATTTCAGCGGGTGCTATGTCATTCGTAATTTCTTGGTATAAGGTAAAAGGAATAGCACTCACACTAGCACCCAAATCACATAAACCATGATAGCAATGATCTCCTATTTTGACTGAGATAACAGGCATGCCCACTACGGGTCTATGTTTATCTTTTTCATCGGGTTTAGCAATTCTAGCAGCTTCATCACAGAAGTAAATAACATGCCCATCCGTATTTTCTACCAAGAGATCTTTAACCATAGCAATGCTAGGTTCTACTTTAATTTGCTCAGAGGGTTTAGGTGCTCTAGTATTAATTTTGCGAACCACAGTTGATACCTTAGCATGTTCCTTTATCCTAATAGGGAAAGGCGGTTTTTCAATATAAGCAGTAGGCACAACTGGATCAACATTGTAAATAATGGTTTCATCTTTAGCTATGACCGGTTCTTTAGTTTCTTCTTTAACAGGGGGTGATATTTAAACTACTTCTCCTGAGGGATATCAACATGAGTAGCAAATGATTAACAGAAAGAGGCTAGTATCTCAGAGTCAAGGCCATATTTAGTGCTAAACTTGTGAAAATCATCGGTATTCATAAAAGATTTAACACAATCAAACTTAAGCTTTATACCTGACTCATTACCTTCATCAAGTTCCCAATCTTCAGAGTTGCGTTTAATTCTTTCTAAGAGACCCCACTTGAATTCAATAGTCTTCTTCATAAAAGAACCAGTACAAGAAGTATCGAGCATGGATTGATCATTATGAGAAAGCCGAGCATAGAAATTCTGAATAATAACTTCTCTCGGGATATCATGATTGGGGCATGAATATAACATTGACTTTAGCCTCCCCCAAGCTAGAGCGATGCTTTCTCCTTTACGAGGCCAAAAATTATATATATATATATATATATATATATATATATATATATATATATATATATATATATATATATATATATATATATATATATATATAAAATTCCGATCAGGATGAACTAGATGCACATGATAAAACTTTTGATGGAATTCTAATTGCAATCGATTCCAGTTCCATGATCCAATATCATCACATAGCCTATACCATGTCAATACTTTTCCCTTCAAAGATAAAGGGAAAACCTTCTTCTTAACTTCATCTCCGGGTAAACTTGTAATCTTAAATAATCCACAAACTTCATTCACATGTATTAGGTGTATATCAGGATGTTCAGTTCCATCTCCTGCATAAGGATTAGCTAGCAGTTGTTCTACCATACCTAGAGGAATTTCATAGCCAATATTTTCAGTAGGTGCAGTAGGTTGAGGGGCAACTAATTGTGGTTCCGGTCGACGTGAAGATACCCCGAACAAACCCCTCAAAGGATTGTTTTCCATAGTAGCAAGTGACAATAAATTTCAGCACATAGTATAAGTTTTTCCTTACCGATTTCCACTTACCAAGACCGCTTCACTCCCCGGCAAAGGCGCCAGAAAAGAGTCTTGATGACCCACAAGTATAGGGGGTCAATCGTAGTCCTTTCGATAAGTAAGAGTGTAGAACCCAACGAGGAGCAGAAGGAAATGACTAGCGGTTTTCACCAAGGTAATTTATGCAAGCACTAAAATTGTAGGTAACAGATAGTTTGATAGCAAGATAATTGGTAACAGGCAAGTAACAGTAACGGTAAATAAAGTGCAGCAAGGTAGCCCAATCCTTTTGTGGCAAAGGACAGTCCAGAACAATTTTATTATAACAGGCAAAGTGTTCTTGAGGGTACACGGGAATTTCATCTAGTCACTTTTATCATGTTGGTTGGATTCGTGTTCGCTACTTTGATAATTTGATATGTGGGTGGACCGATGCTTGGGTGTTGTTCTTACTTGAACAAACCTCCCAATTATGATTAACCCCCTCGCAAGCATCCGCAACTCCGAGAAAAGTATTAAGATAAAATCTAACCATATCATTAAACGTTTGGATCCGAATCAGCCCCTTACGAAGTAGCGCATAAACTAGGGTTTAAGCTTCTGTCACTCTAGCAACCCATCATCTACTAACTACTCCACAATGCATTCCCTTAGGCCCAAGGATGGTGAAGTGTCATGTAGTCGACATTCACATGACACCACTAATGGAATCACAACATACATATCATCAAAATATCGAACACATATCAAATTCACATGATTACTTGCAACATGACTTCTCCCGTGACCTCAAGAACAAAGGTAACTACTCACAAATAATATTCATGCTCAATATTAGAGGGGTATTGAATAGCATAATGGATCTGAACATATAATCTTCCACCAAATAAACCATATAGTAATCAACTACAAGATGTAATCAACACTACTAGTCACCCACAGGTACCAATCTGAGGTTCCGGTACAAAGATTGAACAAAAGAGATGAACTAGGGCTTGAGAGGAGATGGTGCTGTTGAAGATGTTGATGAAGATTGGCCACCCAAATATGAGAGGGGTGTTGGTGATGACGATGGCTTCGATTTCCCCCTTCGGGAGGGAAGTTCCCCTGGCGGAATCGCTCCGCCGGAGGGCAAAAGTGCTCCTGCCCAAGTTCCACCTCGAGACGGCGGCATTCCGTCCCGAAAGTCCTCTCTTTATTTTTTCTAGGTCAAAAGACCTTAAATACCAGAAGATGGGCACCGGAGGTGGGCCGTGCTGAGCACAACCCACCAGGGCGCGCCTGGGGGGACTGGCGCACCCTGGTGTCTTGTGCTCACCGGGTGGCCCCCCTCCGGTAGTTATTTGCTCCAGTATTTTTTATATATTCCAAAATAATTCTCCATGAAGTTTCAGCTTATTTGGAGATGTGCAGAATAGGTATCTCTGATGTGCTTTTTCAGGTCCAGAATTCCAGCTACCGGTATTACCCCTCTTTGTGTAAACCTTGCATATTATGAGAGAAAAGGCATTAGAATCACTCCCTAAAGCATTATTATACATCAAAACATTATAAATAACAATAGAAAATCATGATGCAAAATGGACATATCATCCATCTCGATCCTTTTCAATTGGTATCAGAGCCTCATGCTCTAATGTTGTGGCTTAACCGCCCTAGAGCAAAATAGATACAGACTGGAATCCCCTTGTTACACTTTCTCTTGAGAAGGGTACATATTCTTCGAAAGTGCACAAATCCTTCACCTCTGAGGATTTAGAAAGGGCCCGTGCTAAGCAAAAGGAGGATCATGATGCTTCTATAGAGGCCTTGGTCCAAATGAGATTGGATGCATTGGTTGCAAAACCCCCATCATCTGAGAACCCATCGGGTGCGGCAAAGCAATCAAATGCATCTCTCTCTCCTTTGGGGCAACAACCTCAAGTAAGTGATAACTCTAGTGTTCCATGGTTGTATGCTAAATCTAGAGTGGAGAAATCTAAGTATAATCATGGGGCCCACCCTTCTTTACTTGATGACACTGCTGATTTTGCTTTGTGGAGAGTTGGTATGCAGGATCATCTTAGGTTTGCCAATGATGAGATGATGGAGATCTTGGAGAAAGGCTATAACCCCGTCAACCCCAAGAATCTCACACCGGGTGAAGCATATGACAAGCACCTCAATTACACCGCAAGTATGCTCATAAGAAAGGGCATGTCTGACAAGCAGAAAAGGCCCTACATACACCTCTCAAATGCCAAGGAACTATGGGATAGCATTGTGATGACCAAGATGGGAACGTCTTCACTTCGACTTACACAATATGAGATAGCGAAAGGGGCATTGCAATATTTTTGCATGGAGAAAGGTGAGAACCCCAAGCATCTCCTTGAGAGATTCATGACGCTTGCTGCCGACATTGAGTCGTGTGATTGTGACAAGAGCCAAGATCGATTCAACTTGACCAAACGGTTTCTTGTGGACAAATTGCTAAATGTTGCTGCCCGATATCATCATCAAATGGTATGGGACATAAGAAGAGAGCATGGTTTCAAGGACATATCTCCCGATGATGCCATTTCAACCTTACAACTATTTGAAGAATCCAAGACCAATGCTACAAGACACCTTGCCATGCATGGTTCCTCATCACACAAGACAAACCATACCTTGAAGGCCATGCATGTAAGGGATGATGGTGTTAGTCAATAAGAAGAATAAGATGATGAAGAAGTTTATGAGATTGACTTGGATGAGCGGCCCTCATATGAAAACATGGCTCTCTTTGTAAAGAAGCTTAGTGCAGGAAAATTCAAGGGAAGATTCCCAAAGAAGAAAGTAAGGACTTTATACAACTGTGATTAAACCAACCACTTCTCAAATGAGTGCCGCTATGAGAAAAGAGAAGACAAACCAAGGTTTTTGAAGACTTTTATGAAGAAGTAGTTGCCCAACCCATTGAACTCCAAGTTCAAGAAAAGAGATGGGAAGACAATAGTTGCACAAGATGAGTCCGACCCCAATGATATTGGAGGTGTTGCCAGTCTAGCTCAAGACACTCAAAGCACATTGAGACTCGTAAACAAGAGTGGTGATGTTGTCACGTACAACTACATGAAAAACTACATGGGCAACGCACACAAATGTCTCATGGCAAAGGCCATGGTAGATGATGATGAGGGTCAAGCCTCCTCGGACAAGGTAAAGGTAATTCCACGTCCAAACCCTCCTCTATTCACTCCTCCTTCACCTAGTGATGAATATCTTGATGCGGAGGATCATGATCATGAATGTGACATGAATGATGCTATGTTTGCTAAAATTAATAAAGTCATGTGCTCTCTCAAAGGAAAGAAGCTCATTATGTTTCGTATGCTTATAGAGATGATGAGTAAGCACACCATCACCATTAAGGAACTTGAAACCCTCGTCAATGAGGAAAAGGATTTCAAGATGCTAAAAAGGTAGATTAGGTAATCGACTTTTGAGATCCATTATGTTGACTTCATCAATTTGTGAATTATGGACTTGGCGGTAGTGGTCAATACTAACTGCACCGTCTAAATGCTCCCTGACCAAGTTTGCGTACTCGTCAGGGTTGAGTTGAGGGGGCAGCCTGTGCGCTAATTGGGCTTCGAGATGGCTATACGCGAAAAAAGCTCGTAGTTTACTAAGGCTTGTTCTGTCCTAAACAAGACTGCTAGCTGGTATGGAGGTACTTGCTTTGCTTGCTTCCTATAGTCAAATATGCCCTATCCGTCTTACTTCAATATGAATGGTATATATGATAAATAGAAAAGAAACTTCATGCATATTTCTCAAACCACGTAACCTAATCAATGATCTTGTTCAGCATGTTCTATTCGATACTGGTAGGAGAAGAACCCGACTCGGTATTCTTAAAAAAAGAGGGGAAGCAGAACCAAGTCAAGATGATATGGGTCGCCCCTTCTTCTTGCGCCAAAGATCTTACCATTTCCGAAGGAACTGGGGCTACATTTCTTTTCAATTTCCATTCAAGAGTTTCTATCTGTTTCCACGCCCTTTTCTTGTGACCTCGAAACATGAGGACAAATTACTTCTCTTAGGAACACATACAAGAAAAAGGATAACAGTAGCCCTCCAATTAACTACTTCATTTTCATTTATGAATTTCATAGTAATAGAAATCCATGTCCTACCGATACAGAATTTAGAACTTGCTATCCTCTTTCCTAATAGGCAAAGATTGACCTCCGTAGAAAGACTGATTCATTCAGATCGATATGAGGACCCAACTCCGTTGCATTGCCAGAATCCATGTTCCATATTTGAAGCGGGTTGACCTCCGTGCTTATCTCATGGTACAATCCTCTTCCTGCTGAGCCCCCTTTCTCCTCGGTCCATAGAGGAAAAAAATGTAGGACTGGTGCCGACAGTTCATCACGGAAGAAAGAACTCACAGGGCCGGGATCGGTAACTAATATAATAGTACTACTAACTAACACTAATATATAGAAATAGATATCTAGAAATAGAAACAAACTAATATATAGATAATCGAAATTGAAAAGAACTGTCTTTTTTGTATACTTTCCCTATTCTATTGCTACCGCGGGTCTTATGCAATCGATCGGATCATATAGATATCCCTTCAACACAACATAGGTCATCGAAAAGATATCAGACGACTCACCAAATCACGAAAGCCAGTTAGAAAATGGATTCCTATTTGAAGAGTGCCTAACCGCATGGATAAGCTCACATTAACCCGTCAATTTTGGATCCAATTCAGGATTTTTCTTGGGAAGTTTCGGGAAGAAATTGGAATGGAATAATATAGATTCATACAGAGGAAAAGGTTCTCTATTGATGCAAACGCTATACCTAGAGGATAGGGATAGAGGAAGAGGGAAAATCGAAATGAAATAAATAAAGAATAAAGCCAAAAAAATAAGTCGAAGATAGAAGAGCCCAGATTCCAAATGAAGAAATGGAAACTAGAAAAGGATCCTTCTGATTCTCAAAGAATGAGCGGCAAGGGGATTGATACCGAGAAAGATTTCTTCTTATTATAAGACGTGATTTGATCCGCATATGTTTGGTAAAAGAACTATCTTCTCCTTTAATCATATCATAAATGGAAAGTGTTCAATTGGAACATGAAAACGTGACTCAATTGGTCTTAGTTAGTCTTCGGGACGGAGTGGAAGAAGGGCGGAGACTCTCGAACGAGGAAAAGGATACCTTCAAAAGAATTGAACGAGGAGCCATATGAGGTGAAAATCTCATGTACGATTCTGTAAAGGGACAGTAAGGGTGAATTATCTGTTGACTTTTCCACTATCAACCCCAAAAAATCCAACTCTGCCTTACATAAAGTTGACAGAGTACGATTAACCTCTGGATTTGAAATCACTGCTTATATACCTGGTATTGGCCATCATTTACAAGAACATTCTGTAGTACTAGTAAGAGGAGGAAGGGTTAAGGATTTACTCGGTGTGAGATATCGCATTATTTGTGGAACCCTAGATGCTATCGCAGGGGCTACTAGATACAACCTAGAAGAGCAATTGGAGGGCATATACCAATTTGAGGAGCTTATTTGGCAGAAGAGAGCTGGAGAACTGTGGTTACTTGAGGGAGAGAGCATAGGGAGGAAAGGGAGCCCGGAAGGTGGAAGAGCTAGGGGAAGCCGGGTCATTTGACGGAAATGGAAGGTCCGAGCGTCTCATTCATTCTTGAAAAAAGAGGGGGTGAGTGAGCCAATGTATCAATGAATAGATACAGTCAACGGTATTAAGACAGCACTGCCTACACGCGAATTAGCTTAGCATAATCTGAACACATAGCTGAACACATAGTTTAAGTCCGTTAAAGCTCCGTGGTCTCGAAACGACCGGCTTTGGTTCAGCTCTCGGGGCTACCTTACACACTAATAAAATCGTCAGCTTCCTTCCCCACTCATCGCAAAAGTGAAATCCTTGAGCAAAAATTCCAATATGAGGAAGCACATAATGATGAATTGTGCTTAAAGATTGGCGCAAACATTGATATGCATACTAAAGAACTTGCCTGCTTGGAAAACACTAAAAGTTCTTATAAAGTGTTAATAAATGATAAAAGTAAGCTTGAAGAGTCTCACGCTACTCTCTCTAAGGATTGTGAGCTCCTACATTTGTCTCTCAAGACAAAGGAAGAAGAGCTCAACATCCTTACAAAGAAGCTGGACGAAGTCAAGCTTACTTATCTTGACACCCTTGGCAAAGCTTATTCCTCTCCTATTATAAATGTTGATGCTTGTGCTACTAACCCCAATGGTGACCTAGCTATTGTACTTGAGGAGAACCGGTTGCTAAAGGCCCAAATTGAGAAAGGGCACATGTCATGTGAACAAGGACAAAAGAACCTCAATGAAGTGTTGTAGGATCCGAAGTATGTCTAGAGGGGGGGTGATTAGACTACTTGACCAAATTAAAAATCTAGCCTTTTCCCAATTTTAGTTGTTAGCCAATTTTATCAATTGTAGCAAGTCAATTACAGCCTACACATGCAAGTCTAAGAGTATAGCAGCAGAAAGTAAAGACATGCACATGAAAGTAAAGGTAGGGAGAGGAGAATCAAACGCAATTGATGACACGAAGATTTTTCCCGTGGTTCTGATAGGTGGTGCTATCGTATGTCCACGCTGATGGAGACTTCAACCCACGGAGGGTAACGGTCATGAGAGTCCACGGAGAGTTCCACCCGTTAGGGTCCACAAAGTAGCAACCTCGTCTATTCCATCACGGCTTCCGTCCACGAAGGACTAGCCTCTCTATGGGTAGATCTTCACGAAGTAGGCGATCTCCTTGCCCGTACAAACTTCTTGGTTCAACTCCACAGTCACGAAGAAGGAGGCTCCCAAGCGACACCTAACCAATCTAGGAGGCACCACGCTCCAAAAGGCAATAGATGTGGTAGTATGATGAACTCCTTGGTCTTGTGCTTCAAAAGATAGTCTCCTCAACACTCAATCACTCTCTCACAGATTTGGCGTGGGTAGAAGATATTGATTGGATGCAAAGCAACTTGGGGAGGCTAGATATCAAGATTCATAAGGTTGGGGTGGAATGTCTTGATCTCAACACATTAGTAGGTGGCTCTCTCTCAGAAAATTGGATATGGCAAGTGGGTGTATGTTTTGAGTGCTTTTCTTTCGAGTGATAGGTAGTGGAGGGGTATATATAGGCATCTCCAAAAATCCAACCGTTACAACATTATTGCCCAACTCGGTGAAACCAAAGTGAAAACTCGGTTCCACCGACTAGTGCAAAATGTGGCAACTTTAGGCTTTTCGGTGGTACCGATATACATAACTCGGTCCTACCAATTTTGGTCTGACCAAGGCAGTTCCTCATCTCGATGACACCAATTCACCAAACTCATAAATTCCGAGTTTAGGAATTAGCTAACCAGAGAGCTGGTCACTGATTCTCGGTCATACAGAAACCAATATTGGTTATACCGAGTTGCTAGGGTTTGGGCTAGGTTCTGTCTCAAGGGAAAATCGGTATGGCCGAGTGGAAAAACTTGGTGGCACCGATTTTGAACTTTAGGTTTTGGATAGAGTATTTTTTGGGATAATGGATGAGTATTTTGGTGGCTAATCTCTAAGCACTTGAGCAACCAGATCATCATAGATACCTCATCCCCTTTTAATAGTATTGGCTTTCCTATGGACTCAAAGTGATTTCTCACAAAGTATGAAATGTAGAGTCTTTTTGCTTGAAGATTGGAGAATGCTATTCCTTTCCTTTCCTTGGGGAGGTTCTCCACACAATCATTTAGCCATCCCATCATTGAACTTTTTCCTGAGATAAAATTGGTAGAAACATTAGTCCAATGAAATATACGTTGTTATTAATTACCAAAACCACCTAGGGAGAAGTTGTGCTTTAAATCTCCCCCTTTTTAGTAATTGATGACAACATATAAATTAAAGCTTCGATAAGAAATATAATCAATGAATAGCATCATCGCTTTGAGAAGTATGTGATAAGCAAGAGCTTCCCCCTAAATTTGTGAACTATATAAAGTTTGCGTTTGAATGCAAATGCACAATCGATTAGGAGTGTGGGTAACTCTTCCATGTCACATACAACTTGGTGGTGCGCATAAATGTTATGAATGGATTACAATGCACATAACACCAAACAAGTGAATGATCATCTCATAGATATATCAAAAAGATAGGAAATAGTAGCATCAACAAGCAAAGTATATGATCAAACACAAATGAGTTTTAAACAAACAAGCGCTAAACCAAATGTTTTTAAGAAGTAGAGAGCAACCAAAATGCAACACACTCTCTCTCGAAGCCCTATCTATAACTTCTCCCCATTTGGCAAAAAGTTACCAAAAAGTTCAAAGCTATAGAGCTAATCGTCTCTCTGGGCATGGTCTCCTCCATGAGACGATGAAGCTGCTCATGTAGCTGTCGAAGGAGTCGGGAGAAGAGCATCTGAATGTATGGTGTATGTCCATGATACGTCTCCATTGTATCTACTTTTCCTAATGCTTTTGCTCTTATTTTGGACTCTAATTTGCATGATTTGAATAAAACTAACCCGGACTGACGCTGTTTTCAGCAGAACTACCATGGTGTTGTTTTTGTGCAGAAATAAAAGTTCTCGGAATTGGACGAAACTTTTCGGAGAATTATTTTGCAATAAATAAAATATACTGGAGCCAAGAACCACCGGAGGGGGTGCCCTGGCTGGGCACGATACACCAGGGCGCGCCACCCCCTCCAGGCGTGCCCTGGTGGGTTGTGCTCACCTTGTGGGCCCCCTAACCCTAATTCCAGCACTATAAATTCCTATTTTTGGAGAAAAAAATAGGAGAGGAAGTTTTATCGCGTTTCACGAAACGGAGCTGCCGCCACCTCCTGTTATTCATCGGGAGGCCAGATCTAGAGTCCGTTTGGGGATCCGGAGAGGGGAATCTTCGGTCTTCGTCATCACCAACCCTCCTTAATCGCCAATTCCATGATGCTCCCCACCGGGAGTGAGTAATTCCTTCGTAGGCTCGCTGGTCGGTGAGGAGTTGGAGGAGATTCATCATGTAATCGAGTTAGTTTTGTTAGGGCTTGATACCTAGTATCCACTATGTTGTGAGATTGATGTTGCTATGACTCTGCCATGCTTAATGCTTGTCACTAGGGCCCGAGTGCCATGATTTCAGATCAGAACCGTTTATGTTATCACCATTATATCTATGTTCTTGATTCGCTCTTACTAGTCATATGCACCTGCTATGTGTTATGATCCGTAAACCCCGGGGTTACAATAATCGGGATACTTTCCGGTGATGACCGTAGTTTGAGGAGTTCATGTATTCACTATGTGTTAATGCTTTGTTCCGGTTCTCTATTAAAAGTAGGCCTTAATATCCCTTAGTTTCCTTATGGACCCCACTGCCACGGGAGGGTAGGACAAAAGATGTCATGCAAGTTCTTTTCCATAAGCACGTATTACTATTTACAGAATACATGCCTACATTATATTTATGAACTGGAGCTAGTTCTGTATCGCCCTAGGTTATGACTGTTATATGATGAATATCATCCAACGAATTCACCGATCCAGTGCCTACGAGTTTTCCACATATTGTTCTTGCTAAGTTACTAATGCTATTGCTACTGTTCCAACTGCTACCAAATCATTGCTATCACTGTTACCGTTACTGTTACTACTGTTATCAAAACTATCATATTACTGTGCTACTGATCACTCTGCTACAGATATTTAATCTCCAAGTGTGGTTGAATTGACAACTCAACTGCTAATACTTGCAAATATTCTTCGGCTCCCCTTGTGTCGAATCTATAAATTTGGGTTGAATACTCTACCCTCAAAAACTGTTGCGATCCCGTATACTTGTGGGTTATCAAGACCTTTTTCTAGCGCCGTTGCCGGGGAGCATAGCTATATTTGTTGAGTCACTTGGGATTTATATCAATTGATCACTATGAAGAATCTGAAGGATACAAGAACCAAGATTTTTCCCTCTAAGACGAGGGGAGGTAAGGAATTGCCATCTAGCTTTGTACTTAATTCACCTTCGGTTATGAGTAAACTTGCAACACCACCACATGCTATGTATCCTGATATGTCGCAAGTTATTGATGATGCTACTTCTGCTATGAATGATGCTTATGATGATGCTAGTTGAAAGGACATGGATGTCGCCTAGAGGGGGGTGAATAGGCGCTTTAAAATAATTACGGTTTAGGCTTGAACAAATGCGGAATAAAACTAACATTTAATATGTCAAGCACAAAACCTAAAACAACTAGGCTCACCTATGTGCATCAACAACTTATGCTAAGCAAGATAAACAACTAAGTGATAGCAAGATATATAACAAGAAACAATATGGCTATCGCAAAGTAAAGTGCACAAGTAAAGGGCTCGGGTAAGAGATAACCGAGGCACATGGAGACGATGATGTATCCCGAAGTTCACACCCTTGCGGATGCTAATCTCCGTTCGGAGCGGTGTGGAGGCACAATGCTCCCCAAGAAGCCACTAGGGCCACCGTAATCTCCTCACGCCCCCGCACAAAGCAAGATGCCGTGATTCCACTAAGGGACCCTTGAGGGCGGTCACCGAACCCGTACAAATGGCAACCCTTGGCGGTGGTCACCGGTACCCGTACACTTTGGCAACCCTTGGGGGCGGTTCACCAGTACCTGTACAAATTGCTTGGGGCAATCTCCACAACCTAATTAGAGACCCCGACGCTTTCCCAGAGCTTTACACCACAATGATTGAGCTCCGAGACACCACAAACCGTCTAGGGCGCCAAGGCACCCAAGAGGAACAAGCTCTAGGGTGCTCAAACACCCAAGAGTAATAAGCTTCTCAACTTCTCACTTCCACGTATCACCGTGGAGAACTCAAACCTATGCACCAAATGCAATGGCAAGCGCACACGGAGTGCCCAAGTCCTTCTCTTCCAAATCCACCCAAGCAACTAATGCTAGGGAGGAAAATGAGAGGAAGAACAAAGAAGAACACGAAGAACTCCAAGATCTAGATCCAAGGGGTTCCCCTCACAAAGAGGAGAAAGTGATTGGTGGAAATGTGGATCTAGATCTCCTCTCCCTTTTCCCTCAAGAACTAGCAAGAATCATTGGAGGGATTGAGAGTTAGCAAGCTCGAAGAAGGTCAACAATGAGGGGCAAACACGAGCTCAAAGGATTGGGAGCAACGGGGAAGAAGACCCCCTTTTATAGGCCTCCCCAAATCTAACCGTTAAGTGCACAGGTCGTGCACAAGCGGTACTACCGCTCGGCTGAGCGGTACTACCGTCCACGCGGTAGTTTTAGGGAAAACGTGCAAAACGGCAGAAAACTCGAGGCGGTAGTGCCGCCGGAGTGGTACTACCACCCTACCCAGCGGTACTTCCGCTGGGATGCAGTAAGACGCCAGACCCAAGAAATAAGCGGTAGTAGCAACGGTACTAGAGAGCGGTAGTACCGCGCGGGCGGTACTACCGCCCTACTACCGCCCACTACTACCGTCCAGAAAACCACCCTGACCAGAGAACAAATTATAAGCGGAAGTAGAGCGGTAGTACATAGCGGAAGTACCGCGCAAGCGGTACTACCGTGGTACCGAGCGGTACTACCGCCTGTTCAGAGAAAAATAGCTCTGGTACTGAAACTGCCATAACTTTCACATACAGCGGTACTATCCAAACAGCGACTGGTTATCCTAAGAAGAGGCAGTATGAAAATGCCAATGATATAGAGATGTGAAACCTCTATGAATGAAGAACCGGCAAAAACTCCAACATCAAAAACATCATAGAAGATGCATATGTACTCCGTTTTCGATGAACTCGAGCTTGTCATGAAGATGACCATAAGCTCTAAAACCCACAAAGAGAAAAGCCAACCAAGAACCAAGAAAGATGATGATGCCAAGAATGCAATGGTTTGAGATCTCAACGAACGATACGATCAAGCTACTCACTTGAGAGCCCCCCTTGATAGTATGGCTATCGATCCTATAACCCGGTCTCCCAACTACCACCATGACACCGGTAAAATAGAAAACCCTATCAAGGTCAAACCTTTGCCTTGCGCATAGTCCACTTGAGCTAGATGATGACGATCTTGTCCTTCTCAAGATGGACCACCTTTGTTGATTGCGTTGGCTCGATGAAGACTAGTTGATTGCTCCCCCATACTCCACTATGGGTGAGCCACTCTTTGGCACATCTTCACAAGTCCATTGTCACCACAATGGACGGCAAGCTTCAAGCATGATCTCTCCGTGATGCTTCACTTGAACTTGCACACCGCAACCTTGATGACGATCACCACTTGATGTCATCCTCCATGGGTTGTATGAGATTTTCCTCTTGACGCAATCCTATGGAAATATACCTAACCCCACAACGAACTCTCACGTAGACCATGGGTTAGTACACAAAGCGTAATGGACAATGCTTACCATACCATGGGATCACTTGATCCCACTTGGTACATCTTCTACGCTTTGTGTGTTGATCAACTTGAATCATTCTTTGCCTTAATCTTGATCAACCTTGTGTCTTCTCTTCTCTCTTCAGAAAGATGATGTCTTGAAGGTAAACATAAATGTTCACACAATCTTCTTCTTCAAGACATGCTTGCAATGAGATCAACTCTCACATGACCAATCTTTGGATAAAACCTTACATACCACCTTGGTCATCATATAAACTCCTCGAAACCAACACATGTACTTCAAGAAGTGCCTATGGACAAATCCTTCGAATATAACTCAAGGCGACCATTAGTCCATAGGGATTCTCATCAATTACCAAAACCACACATTGATAAATGTGCTCTTACACTAGTACCATGCTTGATGATAATGTGCCACTAGGTGAATTTCTTGATGAACAAATTGCTAGAGCTAAAGAGAATGAAATTATTGAAACTGATGAGATTACTGAAACTGATGAAGTCCTTGAAACTGAGAACTATGAAACACCTATTAGACCTAGCTCTCCTAGATTTGAATTGCTTAAGATACCCGAGGGTTATGTTATGGATGGAGAAATAGCTAGAGAAATCCTTTCTTGTAAGGATAGAGATGATCTTAAGAAATTGTTATGCAAGTATAAGGAAAAGACTTTGAATGCTAGAATGAAATGTGATCCTAAGTTTGCTACTTCACCTATCTTTGTTACCGATAAGGATCATTAATTCTCTGTCGACCCAAAGTTAATTACTTTGGTTGAATCTGGTCCTTTTCATGGCAATGAAACCGAAATTGTAGTGGCACATCTTACTAAGTTGAATGATATAGCCACCCTTTTTGCTTGTGATGAGAAGATTCGCTACTACTATATTCTAAAATTATTTCCATTCTCATTAAAGGGTGATGCTAAGATATGGTACAACACTCTTGCTCCTAGTTGTGTGCGTAGTCCCCAGGATATGATTTTCTACTTCTCTGAAAAATATTTTCCTCCTGATAAGAAACAAGCTGCCTTACATGAAATATTTAACTTTGTGCAAATTTAAGAAGAGAGTCTCCCACAAGCTTGGGAGAGGCTTCTCCAATTGCTTAATGCTTTGCCTGATCACCCTCTTAAGAAAAATGAAATACTTGATATCTTCTTAATGTTCTGAATCTTAAATAGAAGATCTCTCTATTATTTAGAGAAAAGAGTTGGCGTGGGTTCTACCAACGAAACGAATAAGTTTTGGATTGAGATTTCACATAAGCATTGCACAATGATCCGCATTAGGCGGGGAGCGGCAATGATACCGCCGGCCAGGAATAAGTACCTATCCCTTACGGGAATCGAACCCGTGTCTTCGACATGAAAAGACGATGTCCTAACCTCTGGACGAAAGGGACCAAAAAGCTATTTTTCATATACTTAAGAGAATAGAAGTGGTTCCTTTTCTTTCTATACGAAATTCGACGATTTCGTTTGTGTTCATGTTGGCGATTTCAGATGTGAATGAGGCCGGTCGTCTCCCCTTCCTACGGGTTCCCCAGTGACACATCAACCACGCCCCTTCCTTTTCTCCGATCATAAATAACCTGATCTCTTTCTTTCTAATTCATCCCCTTCTTTCTAATTCAAAAAAGAAAGGGGGCGGTAAGGCGCCTATGGTTTGACAGGCTCGCAACTTACAAAGGGCACTCGCTGCTCGCGGTGAGAATTCCATACTTGCACTTTTTTTCCATGAAGGGGGAAGTCTGCTGCTTTTCAGTCCTCTGCTCTACCAACTGAGCTATCCTGCACTTTTGACTCAATTGATAACTGGCTGATGTTCAATTCTATAAGGTCAATGTTGCCTTCTCGCTCTTACCAACAGTTCCTACCGTGGTCTCAAGCAAGAGCGGCTGCACACTCCTCTTCAACGCCGGTTCTTACGAAAAGAAAGCAAGAAGCATGCCAGGCAGTTTCCACTTTCTTACCGGGCGAAGGCAGTGAATGGTTAGCTATTCGAATGGTTTACTTTACTTCGATACTGGCATTCTTCTTTAATGAATTCTATTTCACAGGTGGAATGAGGAGAGCAAGAGGTGAGATCCGATTGCATGACAAAGTAGATCTGCACATGGCGAAAAACCAAAAATCTCATAGATAGACAGAGATTTCAGGAAGGATTCAACAGTTGAGTGATCTGGTTATCCTTGGGAATCCGGAACGGTACCCGCATTCTAGGTCTAGGACTTCGAGTTCCCTTTAGAAGCTGTTTTCCTCTTCTTCAATCTCGAATCCCGAAGGGGAGGCCTGACGCCTCTACCCGCCCTTGGTGTTCGTAGATCGGTTTTGCCAGTTAGGGTTTGTGTGGTGGGTTTCGATGATCTCGGGTAGCTCCTCACTTGGATGAGGAGTGGGGAAAGAAGATTGCGGGAGAGATCGGTGAAGAAGTGGAACTAAAGGATACTATAACCAAAGCTTAAAATGGGGGGGATGAGGTTGATGTTGAGCCGGGTGATGAAGCAACTTCACCGCAGCAAGAAGCCTAGTGAGCGGTTGACATGGCGGAAGGTCGTTCTACGTTTCCCTGTGCCAACAAAGCAGGCATACTTGATTGACTCTTTGGGGCTCGTGAGAGACATTCATATTACTGCGTTCTGTGATCGTAGATCGTCAGGATTCATCATTGTATATCCGAGATCTGAAAGTGTGGCAAATGGATTTGAAGGCATGGAAAGAGGCCGCCCTCGTGCAAGACTTCTTTATTCTCCCGATTTCCCTCCTCCAGTTGGATTGACACAAAAGTCCAGTGATAACGTTGAAGTACTTTAAAGAGTCCCTTTCAGCCCCCGCTTTATCATAGGAAGAAGAAGAGTAATCTAGTTTAGGGGTAAGTGCCCTTTTGTTGCCAATATCTAGAGTCCTGTTGTGTCGATAGAGGTCAGAAAACTTCTCTTTTAGTGATGGATTCTAGTAGCCCTATGCCTAGATTGCACAAGAACTACTCCGCTTCTATATTGGAAAACACTGTGTTTGAGCTTCTGAAAAGAAATGAAGCTGTTACCTGATCCAAGCAGATAAGATGCTCACAGCCTGTCCTGATCACTACGAAGATATTTCTTGATCCACATGAGAGTCAGCTCCCTACACCTACACCGGATTATGTCAATGAGAGCTTGCCAATAGAGATACTTCTGACTTAGAGGCATCGGAGTTGGCCAACTCAAATTGCATTGACAGCGAACCCTTGGTAGATGATTCAGAGCAAGATCAGATTCTTGATGATTTTTCCCGTTGTTTGATCGAGCGATGCCGAATCTTTATAGCGCATTTCCACCTATCCATGCTTTACGACTTGTCGCCATGAAGCACATGCCTGCGAGACCTTCTTATTCTACAGAATAAATAATAAAGTACTTAGAATGAATGGACTAAAGATCCACTTTTCAAAAGGGACGGCTCCGCCTACATGTGAAGATCTTTCAAGCGAAAATAATGGGTAGCCATGAGAAATCTCGATCGGCGACTCTGATACCATGATATCATTGGTCGAAGAATTCCTTGCCTCGCGGGACACGTAAAGAGACCTACCCACCACCCTTGTGCGTGCGAACCTGACAAGAGATGCTGATGCCAGCTACATCGCGCTTTCTTTCCGACCGACCTACGTTCATCGAACGGTTCCACAGATGGTTTGGTTTTTTTCCTGTGTATCGCCCTCGTGATAATGGTATACGTGGCCAAGGGTTAATAGGAACAGAGACAACAGATAACGTATTCGGTCAAGATGGAGAAAGGGCATCCCTTTCGTCTTTGCCTCCCGACCTCTGGTCACAGTAGCTTAGCAATTTTTATGGCTTGCTTCCATTAATACAAAAATGATGTTGAATCGCGTAGTTGCCTTCTTGTAATTATGATTCTCGCCATCCTTCAACTCTGGATCCGCCATCCTTCAAAACAACAACTACCAAAACACAAACTCAACGGCTTAGAACCGTAAACCATATACCTTCTCGGTAAAACACATCTCAAATAGATTATTATCGAAATGAATGGATTTTATCGCCTTAAGTAAGAGAAAAGGTTTGTGCTTTCGCTAGAAATTGACTACCTACCCATTGATTGGATTTCTTCTTCTCCCAGATCCAATAGAAGTTTCCAATGAGTCATTGCCAACTGCTTTAGCAGGAATGATCGAAAGTAGCAGGGGTTTAGTGATCAAGCTCTCACTTTAAAGTCCCTGCCAGCAGTACCAATCCCATGCTCTTCGATGGTTCTTACGCTCTGAAAAGAATCCTTCTAAGCTTTCCTCCTAAAAAGAACCTACATTCCATTATAGACATAGAATCTATCGTTGACCTACCCAAAGTCTTCTTTTGGTTCCTAGAACCATGCAGGAAAATCACTTGAGCAGTGACAGGTCAGCATCAATGGTTTTGAGATGAAAAAAATCAGTCAAACAACACTGGCAGATTAGCAATCCGATCGGGACCTTCGCACTTGACCATCGTAAAGGGATCGTTGTTGCTTGGTCGATCGATCTGTCCTTCCACCCCAAAGCTGGTAATCCAGATCAGAGTTCTTTGGATGGCATGTAATAGATTTCATTATGAAAAGGGTCATTTTTTTGATGTTGTAAACTTCATATCCAGAGAAATGGATGACTGGCTGAGGGACATATAGATTACTTCAGATCTCCACCTTCCTATGCTATGTATGCCAACCTTGATCTAATAAGTGGTCTTAATTAATATGCAAGATAGGATAATATTATACAAATGGTTGGTTTTGTTCAATACTTAGGTAGGGCTGACTACGCTACCTCAACAGCTGGGACTGGAATTGCTTACAATGCATCTGGCCACTGACTGAATTCGAAGTAGGGCCAGTGTATAAAGACCGGCTTATCTCTCTTAAGACTTAGTCCACTTTCTACTAGAATCAGATTTTCTAGTTTGCAAGCAGGTGTGCCAGCTGTAACAAAAACTTACGGCTTAGGTGGATTTCTTTAGTCAGTCTATAACTCAGGCTTTTCTTTATAGGACTCCCACACAAGTAAGTAGCTAGCTAGCTGGTATTGCCAAAGCCAAAAACACTGTTGCATTCGAAAAGGCGAACCGCGCGGACCCGACTTCTTCCTTTTATGCTGAAACTAGCCGCCGGGGGAAAAGAGCCCGGAAGGGTAAAAAAACAACTAGAAGCCATTGGGCTATTACTGCCACAGCGAGATATTGCCTGAAAGAGTTATCCCAAAAGAAGGTTCTTCTGAAACGAGTGCTCAAGCCAACAAGCAAACGTATACTTGATTTTCTTCTTTTCTTGCAAGCTAGTTTCTAAGTTTCCAGAATCTGGCAATACTACAGCTTGGGATGACCACCAAGATGATGCTTCATCGAAGACCACACTCGGGATGTATAGCAAGGGTTGGTATTCGGGTCACAATTCCACCCTTTTCGCTCATTATCATGAGAAACGAATATACATCTACTAGCTTTCTTCCCTTATCACAAGCTATTGAGAACGGATCTAAGGGCATCCCTACCTACAATCCTTCCTTGGTGCCCCATTCCTATCTTCTTTTCCAGATCCTTTTTTTACATTGAGCAGGGCCTTTATCTCCCTAGCTAAGGTTGGTACAATCCCTCTATAAGTATTTGTTAGTGGCTTCGCCCTTTGTAAGATAAGTGGGGCAATTGGGCCAAAGCGGAAGAGAAACCAGTATCTATTGATGGCGAGCCCGGATAATTGAAACAAGCAAGATACCATCTCTTCTTTAACTGAACTGAACAGAGCAAACCTCAACCGATGCGGCCAAAGAGCAAGTGGACTGAACTGCTCTCCCTTACTATGAATAAAACGGAGAGTAGAACCGAACACTTGAAGCTCTAATTACCAGTATCTTTGGATACGGAGACCGAGGAAGAGTTCCTCCAATCTCTTTAAACACACTATAATTGGGGGTCCAAATTCCAGGTCGGAACCCACGTTATCCCTTGTTTAAGGGGAATAGATGAGATCCATGGCATATACCTTGTAACTAACAGAGGCAGACCCGGTTTAATGACACCTTTCACAATATCATTAACCCGAACCTCGTCCTCAGCAGTCAGAGGCGTGATAATTGACGCGAACGTCCTCTTATACTAAATATCTTTTTATCAAGCTATTATGATGCTCGCTTCTCTTCGGTTGGATTCCTCTCGAAGAAGGAAATTGTGCTTCTTCAGTTCTACATTCAAATTATTGTGAGTAGATGGATACCAGGCCTTTTCTGAGAAACTTGGTTTCGGGAACTTTGTGGGATCCTTGGTAGAGCCATTTGGAGTGGAGGGTAATCGGTTTATGACAAAGACTGTGCTTTCAAACACGACACCCAGGGGAATGGAGGCTTTGTACATAGTTGCAAGACGTTGCTCTACAATGTGTCGGTGTTGACGCTCTGCAAGGCAAGGCAACGGCTGAGGCAGAGCCAGCAGGCCTTACTGCTCCTTATCTCATTTCTTTGGAAAGGCAAACCTAATTCATACGGAACTCTTGGTACATTTCTTTTTCACTCTCGCCCCGGCGAAAGCACACAATGCAGATCCATGCATGGGAGCTAGTTCAATAGGCCTCTCGGTGAAGTCGCCTACTTTACTTTTTATACGAAATTCGTTGCACGTAGATCTTCCATTTATTGGGAATTCGTTTGACGACCGTCTGATTCTAATTCACTTCCATCCTTTAGCCATGTCTCTTGATCGATACCATCCACGTGTCTTTTATTCTTTATAAAAAGAAAATGCATTGCGACTTCCTCTTTTCTGATTTGCATTCAAGTAGATAAGAGAAGCTTGTGGGGATCGTCAAGAACAAACTTAGACCAATTCATATTTGTGCCTGCACAACTGAAGAGGTCAAGAGCAATAGGCCCATACGGAAGCGCTCACCTTGGCCCAGGGTTGGCCCTTGAAAAGGATACAAAAATCTGAGATAGAGTGGAATTTTTTTCGCTATTGCATTCCCTGTAGATCGGTTCAGCCCATTTGTTGTAGCATACATTCGAAGATAAACCATTTATCCAATCTGCAACTGTACGCTGAGAAGGAAGGGGCAGCAGACCCGACCGTTGCTCGTACTCGGTTTTCTATGGAAGGTCCCGAGTCAGCTAAAAAACTAGAAAATCAACAGCGATCGATCTCAGGGATCAGCCCATCTGATCTTTTATTTGATTGGGATTCGGTTTCGCTGGGCTTACTTTCTTGATGAGGTTTAAGGTATAGCAAGTAAGGCGATGCCTCCTCCCTGATTGCAGAAATTGTTGACTTTAGAAAAGGTTCAACAAGAACTATTGCAATAAAGGAGCTTCTCCAGTTCCACAGGTCAAGGTACAATGGTAGAACTTGTCTCCTTGAATGGCTACTTTGGGAAGACAGACCTCTCCCTCGCTTATCGCATGGCTGTCTTTCCCCTCTACGAATGCCCAAAATCGGGTCGATTTTGAAAAACATTCCCTCCGGCTATAGGCCGAAACCACGCTCAAGTGCTTCTATAAGTTATTTCTTACTCGAAAGCCGGTTGCTTTTTTAACGATAAAGCCGCCTCTACTATGCTCGCCATCAACTGATACTAGTTTAGGTTCAGTGGAAGGATGGGGAATCAGGAGAACATGGGGGGAGGAAGTAGCTACGCCTAACTCAAGATCTAGGAAATGCTTAGTAAGGTATCCCCGGTATTTACTGATTCTTGCTGTCCCTATATATCTGTAATGATCGCTCTGGCTCTGGGCCGTATGATCTTCGGGATGCAGAATAGGGGATCGCTTGTAAAATGGACCAGCTCCGTATCAACGAATCTTCTCCGTTCTTATTTTGACCTGTTGTATTATTTCCTAGGAGGAATACAATGCTCTTCCGTTCTTTCCAATGACAAACAGGAAGTCAGGTTGAAAATGTCATTCCGTGTTGGTAACTTAATTTGGGTCTGGGAGGCCGAAGCTACCGATCAAGCTCCATTTTATAGATTTTATAGCTCAGCCCTCTTTCTAACAATTCATCACTGATTTCCCCAATATTTGCCTCGGAAAGGGGAAACAAGATATCGATTGAATTTACCCGCACCATCACCACTTTTGAAAGAGAAAATAAGTGTTCACCTGACCCAAATTCTGATCGAAAAAACAAAAACTTATGGATTGAATGATTTCGACAAGCGAAATCGACTCGGAACCAAGGGGAACAAGACGAGATTCCGTGTTCACTTATCGATTCCAAAATGAATCGAATTCGTGAACTTTATAACAATATTACTCCTCTTCCTTACGGCTCCCCTGTTCCTAGTGATTTCTCGTGCTCGATTCATCCCATTCTAGTATATCTACTCGGCTATCCTTAGAAAAGTCAAAAGATAAGGAGCTCAACCTGTGGAAATCCTACTACCATCGGCTGTCACATACGTTCCCACTTACCGCAGGGATGGATCAAGTAACTGGTGATTCTTTTCAAGGTCAGATGCTTTTTGGGCTTATTTTCTCAAAAATCTTCATTTTGATCGAAAAAACCCGGGGTTAGGCGAATGCGCGGGTACTCTTGATCTGGCTGCTCCATGTAAATTTCCTCATCCAACTCCCCATTAAGGAAAGCCGTCTGCCCATCTGATGAACGAGAAGACCGTGCGAGGCAGCCCGTGATAGTAGTACTCGAATGGTGGTAAATCTAGCCACAGGTGAGTAAGTATCAAAGAAATGCCTACTTTTGCTGCTATGCGGATGGAGGACTTTTGGGCCTGGCATTACGAGAAATCGGGACAGTTCTCTGTCCGTTCTGCTTACCGGATGTTGATAAAAACGAAGCAGCGACGGGGTACCCGCGGATCCACTATGCAATAGACCACTCGGGTAGTGTTGCCATAGGCGACACGCAGAGCCCCCACTGTCAGATGGGAGAGCGCCAACGGCCTTTGGACGATGTCAGAAATGGGGGACCTTGAAGGATCAGGAAGAGAAACATCTGAGCCACCGTCAGACTCATCACCGTCGGAGCCAACGTTGTCAGGCGCCTGAATAGCATGGGATCAGTCCATCATCGCCCGCAGCTTCACTTCACTTCAGTTCAGCTCAGCATACTAGGGAGACCACGGGGAATGTGAGAGTACTGACATATGACCCAATCGCGACAAAGCCTTGTGCTGCAACAACTGTGGCTAGGGATAAGAGTTCCTTGGCTGCTACTTCCAATAACTAAGCTCGCGTAAAAGTATTAGTTAGCGGGTCTTGGTTGAATAGTGGATCTTGGTTGAGAAACTCATAGATAGAGATTGATCTGTTTGCTCTCCGCTTAGTGGTTTCTTACTCGGTCTCCTCATCTGAATAGATGGTCGCACGCTTCAACTAGAATCCAAACCATAGTAGAATGGGGGCTCAAAAGGAAACTTCAGAGCTGGAATATATAATCTCCAGTAGTACACTTAGCCCTTCGGCCTTATTTCAACTTGAACATGAATTTGCAGCACATTTTGGCGTTATTATATTAACATAGGCATTGAACACTGATGGCTAGCCCATACATGCAAACACAAGAAATCAAACCAAACAAAGACACTTAGCATAGGAGTAGATTGGAATCAAACTAAGACAAAGAACAGCTGACATGAAAACAAATGTCTCCAGACACTTATTGAATTTAAACCAACCTTAGAAAACTAAAAAGAGTCTACGGACTCTTCTATTCTAGCGAGATGCTAGACGAATAAAGAGCACTTGCTGCTCCACCCGCAGCGCTTCCTGCCTCTCCTCCAAACCCTCTATGCGCTCTCTGGTAGCGCGAATGCGCGCTTCTTTCTTTGCAGGATCCATTGTTCTAACACTTCTCAACTGGTTGTTTAGCACTCTACGGTGCCCTTCAATCTCATTTTTCAGTTGCTCCGTTTCGGTAGGAATTGCAGAAAGCCTGTTTGCGGTTGCAGCATCCATAGCAATGCATGCTAGTACTCAATTTCTTTGTGATGAAGTGAAGATATCTATATACCATTTATAGAGTGGTAGAGTAATATCGCCATGCAGTACGAATTGCATGGCTGCATGCAGCCTTTATGAACAAACAAACTTTGCAGAGCCGTTTCACCTAATCGATTCCGTCGGCGGATCATCCACGTCACGAATTGAATGGCAGGCACAATTCTTACTAGTTCTCCGCCCTACTTTTTTCAGTTGAAGACTATCAGGACTGGAAATGGAAACTTTGGACCCGGGAGACGGTTTGATGTCTCGTACATAGCCAGCCCAGGGCGCTGCCCATAAGGGTCACTGTATGTAGGTTTTAAGCTCTAAGGTCCCCACTCATCACAATCGTTGGCCCTCATCCCGCATTGGAGCATAGCGTTAGTATCTTTCGGTGTATCAACAACATAGGCACCTGATCTATTTGAACTGTAAACCACAAGGGAAGTTTTCACATAAGCTGCCTTTCTCCCGTTAAAAGGTGGGTACCTTTCCCTAAATCCTTCTCCCGTGCATGCTATTCTCCTGTTCCCCCGAAGGGCGGTATCAATGCGGCAACCCAAAAGCTCGTTATCAAAGTGGTCTCTTCTCAAAAGCTTATCTGCCAGATGAAAACAAGTTCGTAGTAACAGGTGGCCGTTGAGCTCCTAGTTTGACTGTTGGTGCCAGACTAGAATGGAAGAATGCCCATAATACTGAAATGAAGAAGAATACCTCACTAATAAGAAATAGAGCAACACCCATTGTGCTTCCTTTCTTTTACTAGAGAGAGTAGTCCAAGCCTCTAAATATCTTGAGGGCTTTGTGTTGGATCTGATGGTTGAGCCTTTGTTCTTTGCGAGCCTTGCCTTTCTCTTTTTTGCTCTGTTGTGGAGTTCTTTGATGGTCTATCTTCGCACCTGGCGCTTCTGGCGCTTTCTTCCTTCCACCTTCCTCTTGTACTCGACTCTTCCCCGATCACTCCCCGACAAAGGCTTGCTCGTCTTCGTCATAGTCCAAACTCTTTCTCGTGTGACTGTGGTGCTTTCTTGAGCGATGACTTGGGAGGGTTCCGGTCACCCCTACCCGGGCAGACAACCTCCCTCATTCACATCAGAAATGGCAAAGATTCCATTTTGGAAAGTAAATCTCTTTTTGTATAGAGGGACGTAAAATAGCAAAAGTACGGTTCGGAGTCTTTTTTTTCTTGATTATTTGAAATCCAAATCGAAATGCCTCAACTTGATAAATTGACTTATTTCTCACAATTCTTTTGGTTATGTCTTCTCCTCTTTACTTTTTATATTCTCTTATTTAATCATAATAATGGAATACTTGGAATTAGTAGAATTCTCAAACTACGGAACCAACTGCTTTCGCGTCGGGGGGGGCGAGATCCGGAGCAAGGACCCTAAGAATCTGGAAGATATCTCGAGAAAAGGTTTTAGCACCGATCTCTCATATATGTACTCCAGTTTATCCGAAGTATCCCAATGGTGTAAGACCGTCGACTATTTGGGAAAAAGTAGGAAAATCACTCTGATCTCTGTTTTCTCCGAAATAAGTGGCTCACGAGGAATGGAGAGATAGATTCTCTATTTGATCTCGAAGTCCTCATATAACACTTCTTCTAGTCGGATCACTTGTTGGAAAAACATAATGCTCACACATGTTCCACACGGGCAAGGAAGCATAATATTATGAAAATGAATAGAATACTTGCAATTTGTATGATAAGGATTCTAATACGCACTTTTATAGGGTACTCCCTACCTTGGGGTCAGATGAGCTTTTGGGGAGCAACAGTAATTACAAGCTTAGCTAGCGCCATACCAGTAGTAGGAGATACCATAGTGACTTGGCTTTGGGGTGGTTTCTCCGTGGACAATGCCACCTTAAATCGTTTTTTTAGTCTCCATCATTTACTCCCCTTTGATTTAAACCTCCCGCTCCCGGGAGCTGAAGAGTTCTGGCAGGAGCAGGAGCCTTTATAAGATAATAATTCTGGGGAGAGTGATGATTCATCAGTTGATGAATCAGATCTCGACACTGATTATGATTTGAGTGATGATTCATCAACTGATGAATCAAGGAGTTCATGTGGTGATATGGACTGCTCTGAAGGGACACCCCCCCTCTGAAGGGACACCCCCCCCCCTTCAGGGAATGAAAGACGTCTGATAATCTTTCTATAGGTTCCCCGAAGAGAATGGTCTCATCACAAAAACACTTTCTATATGTTATGTTATTTCGAGATTCGAAGAAGCAAGCAAGTTTGTTTTTCATATAGTTGTTTTTGTGTAGTGATCTCAGTTCATGGAGATCACGAGGCCACTGATACCCTATGTGGTACGGTGGGATAGAAGAGTGGGCATGTGGGCTTCTATCAAAAGATACCGCTATCGCTACGCTCGTATCTCCCTTCCCTCCCCGAGGAAAGGTTAGAGCTATTCGCTACGCTCTAGATTACCTTTTCGTGCTTTCTCGTACCTGTGCGTATATCAATGAAATGGGGTTGAAAAAAAGAGAATAGAACCGCCCACCCTCTCTTTGATCCAATCTTAGAACTATTCTGTCTTTCCTATAGAATTCATTCATCCAATAGCTCTCCAAATGGAACCTCTGCTTTCATAAACAGGAGCCGAAAGAAGGCGGATTGATGCTAGTGTAATCATTCAACGGATAAAGAAAAGAGTGCATGCATCAGAAAACACTTTTATTTGATTCTAATTCTCGTATCAATAAGATCATATCGGGATCCATCTATGAAAGATCTCTATTGCATCAATAAAACAAACCCCTATATATCCCTTTTTGGTATAGAAAGTTCCAGCCAATTCCAATAGTTTGTGATAGAGTCAAGGGTGCGATTACCCTGGAATTTCAGCTCACACTTTCGGAAAGCTCGATAGTATCGTATTCCGCTCGTATGCTCTCATTATGTAATAGAATACCTTTTACCGTTCATCAAGTGAACGTAGCCCTTTCGTAGTCTATGCCCCTTTATTCTTAAGTAGGGGAATCCCCTGAAAGCCGGTGATCGAGTGAGTTTTTTCCAGGAAGCTAGTTCTTTAGGGCTTAAATGCGCTGCTTGTCGGCTGTGAAAAGTATACCTTTCCTTTCCCACCTGTTTTCGATGCCTTCTTTATGCTCTTTCCTAAGGAAGCAAGAGGAAGAGTGAGGGTCGACAGGCAAAGAATGGCTTGAGTGAAAGCTGGAGTGGCACAAGACAGATTGAAAGCAAAGGGAATAGCTCATATGGAAAGAAACATATATAGTCAATGAAATTCTAAAGCTAGCCGTAATAAGCGATATGATAAAAGATTCAGAATGAATGAATAGAATCTAATAACATCGGGTTCCCGTGAAAAAATGGGATTGGGGGAGTAGTTCCCCTCTAGCCAATCCTAAAAGTTCTTCTGCCTTCGATCCAGTGGTAAGCCTTTCAAGTTTCCAGCCAGTAGACAAGAAATTCAGTAAGTAATAGAAATGGGATAGCCATCATAAAAGGGAAATCTCAATCAGTACTTCTTTTTTGGAAAGCGAGGTTGAGTTATATGAAACTCAGGCAAGAAGACGAAAAGACGTTCACGTTACCAATTCCGTCTCGTCTGATCTTTTATTGGTTTTGTTTTCTCTCTCGTGCCCTTCTGGGCGGTACAAAGAACTGATGTAGGGGTAGCCGCTCCTTAGTTCATCTCTCGGTAGAACAAGGCACCTATGCGGTGGGTTCGACTCCCACAGGAGCGTACATTTCCAATTGAGTTGGTACTTTTCTTGATTCAGAGTTCTTGCTGTCCATTACAGATTCTTTAGCGATGTAAAGCCATCAAGCAGTAGACCGGCAAGGGTTTTTTCTGTCTCGGTATTCGTTCTTGAATCAGTGACTGAGAGTAAGGGCTAGTGATCCATCTAATCACTAAAGGTGGGGCATCTTTATTTTCGTAGTAAGCAACTCTATTGAGAATCTAGTTTCTTGATCGAAGTAAAGAAGAATTGTAGTTCCTCTTTAGGCGAGCTACTTCGTTCCTATTCTCCGATTCTAAATAGGAGAAGGTTGTAATGAACCCAAAATACTTCGCTAAGGTTCAACCGTTTCACTACGGTTTTCTTCCAATTTCTTCTAAGGAATTCTGATCAACAGAAAAAAAATCTAAGCGAAGGCACCTTTCTCTGTATGGAAAAAGGAAGAAGATGCTGCTTCGGCTTCCGTTTCTAGCTCTACTTGAGCTGCTTCGTCTGTTTCTCTTGATGTGGGTGTCGGTCTTTTGAGATCTCTTCTCTCACTTTCGGAGCACAGTTGGTCCTCAATTTGAAAACAGACAAAGGTGACTTCTTCCTTATTCACGCCTTGATGCACCTTTTTTTGTGTTCAATCTCGCCTGAGAGCAGTGCATCGATACAACAGAGTTCTTATTCTTACCCTTCAAAAGATCGGGAAAGGTCATTCTAGGCTCTTTATCAGATGTCTCATTCCATCCTTTACCTTGTGCCATGCATGATTCCTAGATCGATTGAATGATCAATTCGAACTTTAGGAACGTAGTCCCTTTGGCCACACAGGAAAAGGTTCATTGTTTTATTTGAAGTAGTGAAACTAATCAACCAAGCGAAGCAAAAGAGATACAAGTAGTGATTATTATTAACAGACTGGAATGCTATTAAGCATAACGAGACGCTAGCTCACGTTGGCATCTTTCAACCTTTCGGATAACTTCTCTCCATACTAACCAAGAAGAGCAGGGCGGTTTTACTACCATTAGCGAGTAGTTCCCTCTCCATTTTGCAATACAAATATAAGATCACTATTATTACGAGTGGTGAAAGCGAAAGCAATAGTCGCATACTGGAATCCCAGTAAAGAAGAGTTATTTTCGTCAGAAAGAACAAAAGCTGGAGGAATGCGATCTAGAAAAAAACAGAAACATTGCACTTTTTTCGTTTGCAAGTAGTTGAAGAGGGAATCCACTACCAAAAGAGAAAGAGTTCAGCTGCCCCGATTTCTCGAAGGGTAAGAAGAAAATAAGAAGTCTCTTGAGCAGTGAGGAGCACAACGATTTGTACTCTGAGCGATAGAGCTCAAAGGAGAAATGAGATGAAACAGAAGCAGTGGAGTGGAGGGAACGACCGGTTCATCAGAAGAACAAGAAGAAACAAGAAGTAGCCACTTTTAAGCAAGAAATGAGAGGAATTCGGCTGATCGAACTAGTATCACTTTATTCACGAATCTTAGGTTTCTGACATGACCGATGTTGAACTGCCAGATTCTTCTTAGCGGGAGCTAGTGCCTGTGAACCTTTGGAGTGATTCACGGTAATAGAATCAAGGTATGGGTCCCCCACCTTACCATCAGTTATGTCTTATCTCTGTGTCTCCTCTAGCCATTTCATAATTGGATATCGTCATTCAAATCTGTTATGACAACTGTTTGGTAAGCAGGGATAGGTTATGTTCTACGAACAGTTGGTGTAAGACCTCACACTTTTATTATTCAATACCGTGCCACAGAGCTTGGTCCCACCGCTGCTTTATATCCTACCCTTGTTCAATTACTGTGAACTCATGTGTATCAGTGTCCTCATCATCCCCTTTTAGATGATCAAATTGTGAGAAGGAGCTTGACTTAGGTGTTTTTTCTATTTTGACCAGTGAGGGGTATTATCGCCACTATCCCATTCTCTGGGAGGGGGAAACTAGCACTTTCGCACTAGATGGTTAACTCTAAGTTGTTTCTGAAGTAGGTTGTTCGATGCTAGTTCAATGATTGAGCCATCTTCCTATCACCAATAACAAATGGATAGCATGCGTTATGCAACCAATCCTACCCTCAGTTGTAGTAAGCTAAGTGTGATCCGCAGAGAGCAAAGTGTGTATCACATGAATTTGATAGCTCAGGCCTTGGAAGGACCTTTTTGGCACTAGACATACTCTTTAATATCGATGGCAGCAACTATCCATTTTCTCAATCAGATTATTGCGTGTGCGCTTGTGTGCTCCAATCTTTAGTAAATAAAGCAAAGATTTCTGAGCTAGGAATCAGAGGAAATGCTCTGACTCAAATCCAGATACAATTTGATATGTCGGAGACCTGTGTGACTCCCTACATGTATTTGAAGAGTCCCTCAGGATCATATCACAATAAACTAGACTGGTCAGGATGCTCCAACTAACAATCTAGAATCCATACTTGATAGGCTCGAGGATCAAGAATAAAAAACATGATATCAAGAATAGCATATTGAAAGATCCCAATCATTTTTCTTGATAACTTCTTCAACCTACGTATTTTTCGTATAAATTGGATCAATTATTAAAAAAATAAGGAGCAAACATAGGTATCAGATATCAGGAACATAAGCTTACCCGGAAGAAATGTACTCTGTGTTAGTCCGATCACTTAGCTTTCGCACTCCCTACTGATGCCTATTGCATGACTCTCATTCAGTCAAACTAGAAACTGTGTTTACGGCTGGAACGATGAATGTAATCCTACTATTCTTTAAGGGTAGGGTCATCTGAGTATGGTACTATGGACATCAGGGCATATTGAATATAGTCATATAATTTGGTGTGCTGACACACCATGAAAGGTGGAAGGAAGTTGCCGCTCATATGCTTGAGATGTATACTTCTCAGCAGCAACAGCGGGATATGTTTCATCCTTGGACGAGACAGGTTAGTGCGACCTCACACAGTTGAGATCCTGCTTGCACTTATCCCAGGGTTTCCACTTACCGGCGATTTGCGGAGGTAGGGATAACATCCTACGAACTAAACATAGCAACCAATGCCTTTATGGTTTAAGATATACTTTAGTTAGGCAGTCAAGGCATACCAACACTTGACACACCCAGAAAGGTTTCTACCTACGCAAGGAAAATGAAGAAAGCAAGACAAATACTGAAATATATTAAGCTATCGATCGGGGGACATAACACTATGAGGGTTGTTAAGGCGGGGCTAGGAGCTTGATATGCTGCCGACTCAGAATCAAATGAGCACAGGGGACCCTAGTCAACATTCATATTTCTACCCACCGGTGGATGATCGGTCACCTTAGTTCCAATTTAGTTACTGTTCATTTTGTTGAACTCCAAGAAGGACCGATTGCTACGTACTCTTGAGAAACAAGATGTTATGGCGCCGGGGTGTTAATGAGAGTGTTGGTGCGGCCCGGCGGCCGAGGGATAATTAGTTGGTATGGCCCAGCGCGTACTATTACCACTGGAATAGGAGAGTGATGGCGCGGCGCGTACTAAGGACCCTAGCTAGTTTGGTGCGTGGCCAGGTGAGAGGTTGTATAATGAGAGCTGACACGAGTGGGGCGTTCAAGACTAAGGAAAGCAATCGTGGTACGATTCTATCAATGCTTTTAGCGTGCTAGAACCCGAGTTAGGGTAGGTCGACGATAGATTGTACACAAAGACTACCTAAGCCAGTCCTAGCACTAAGAATTGATTGAGCAAAAGAAGTTTTGTAAGCAGGAGTAAGCGCATTCCCTTTTGAATCAATAAGGTATTGACTGGTTGTTTTCACCTTTTGAACGAAGGCCACTACTCTTTGGAAAAGGTCCACGAGTCGAATCAGTAAGATTTCATCAAGAAGATTTATCACCACAGTGGCGTGCTATTTCATTGTTTTGTTATCTAGCCGGGCTAGAGAAGAGCTATCGCCATCATCAAACAAAGAAGCCAAGGACTGGTCAAAAGAGAGGAGGGACCACATTCGCGAATCCACTCATGGAAAATGCCCCACCTCTATCAAATTGGTATTCATCTCGAAGGAAAATAAGAGAGTTTTGTTTTGCCACAATGAGTAAACAACAAGTTTGATTTTGAAAAAGCCCATTCCTTTTTGGGATAGTTTGCCAAGGAAAGTCGTACGAAGGCAAAGCGGACAACGGGAAAAGGTACCTTTAAACCTCGTTTCAGTACCAATATTCCCGCCTTCAAGGGCATATGAAGGAGCTCCTATTGCTTAAGAAAGTACAGCAGAAATAAACTCTTTGGGTAGATGAGGTCACTGATTAGCCCGCTGAGCTGCTCTGTCAAATCTGTTATGACAACTGTTTGGTAAGCAGGGATTCAAATCAAACAATAAATACCAACTCTAAGTGTGATGGATAGTACCTGGTGCCTAATTTCATGGTATCTTTCTTGGCGCCTACCACATCAGCCTTGCCCCTCCTTCTTTTGGGAGGAAATCAAATGAGTAAAGGTTTCTGCCGACTCCCCTCAAGGAACCACTCACTACTCAACTTGAAACCACGGACCTACCTCCTGCTTTTGACTTTCTTCTTTGTCCCAATTCATATCGAGCATGTCTTTCTCCATCTATAGATAGAGAGAATATAGGATAGGGGCGCTCAAAGCAAATAGGATTCTGTATCTAATACTAATAGGTACTAACCGCATTCAAGATTGACTTGACCTCTTATTTTGGATAGGCAGAAATGCTTAAGCCCTAGGGGTTTAAAGGGCCCACTCCCTTTGGTTGACTCATCAGGCTCACCACCTTTTGGAGCTCATCCAACAGTCAGTCTACTTAATCATAATCATAATCAATCCGTTGCTATTGCTATCTATCGCCATACCCACAAGAGGGTAATTTATCCAACTCCCTGTGCGAAAGCAAGTCCCGCGTCAGCAGTGATTCAAGTTGTTCCTTGAGAGCAGGCTTATGGCATTCCAGGTAAACATAACAATATGAGAGAGAACTCCGTTCGGCTTATAAGTACTCGATTGAACCAATTGTTTTTTCATTTCCCAGTAGGTCACCTTGGGCCAGCTGCTGACTTTCTAGAAAGAGACAAGGAAGTCGATTCAACATAAGGGAAGAAAGAAAGACCCCCAGCGGCGTTTGGTACCTTTCGAGATAGCTGCCTTCTATCGTTATGCTTTGGAAGTGATCTTCAACAGAAGCAAAGCATACCACAGCGGCGTTTGGTACAATGCACTTTATGCCATAATATAGAAGTGGAAGCGGGGAATATTCCTAACAAAGCTCCCCCTCCTCCCTGCCATGGGATTCCCGATTGATCGGGTGGATACACCGAACGAAGGAAAGAAGACAGCTTTTGAGTAGGCCGTCAAGTGGATTATAAGCAGATTCATGGTACTTTGATCGTAGATCGTACCTCAGTGGGTTCAAAACTTGCTCTTACAAGTGGCTACTGTAGGTCCAAATCCAAAGAAAAAGATTTTTCATGTCCTTAACGTGTATCTATCTGGAAAGTCTACCGTGTACTATCAAAGCAAGCAAAATCTCTTTCGGTAGCAGGTACGAATCGATAGCCTCGGTAAACTTCATTTTTCTCCTCAGATCCAGTGCAATGCCCGACCAAGAAAGCGCTGTCCTTTCAAATTTCTCGAGCCCCGGATGGATGAAATATACCAACGATTGTTAGAACCTCTAGGTTTCACGGTAGCTTGCCCTTCGCTCGAAGTACACTTTCGGTGCACTTCTCACTGCTCAACCACTATCGCTTGATTTCTCTCGTAGCTCTTCCACCTAGTCCTTTGATGAAAGGAGAAGAAAGGGTGAAATGCCAACGGACCTCTGTCTATTCTCTAATTCACCCGATCCCTATCCGCTTTCCAAAAAGGAAGAATGCATGAACCACGACAGAGGAGAAAGGACGGATCACCTGCCGATCTTTTACAAAACTATGCCAGAAAGGATATAAAGATTGACCGATACAAAAGCCATCTCCATCAATCTACGCTCATTAAGGAGAGGGTTCCTTAGAGAATAAAATGGGGAGCGAACGAAAAAGATGTGTGGCTGAGGGGAGGAGAGAAAGAACGCATGCATGGAAAGGAAACGCTAATAAAGGCAGTCATTCAGGCGATGCCAACCTACAGCATGAGCTGTTTTCAGTTATCAAAGGGTACTTGTCAGAAGCTAGTGTCGATGTCTGCGCAATTCTGGTGGAGCGGGGCATTGGACAAGAGATCGATGCACTGGTTGTCTTGGGACAAGATTGCACCACCATCTTGTCTTGGCTTGGGCCAAGCATTGGAAATTGTTCGTTCATAAGAACAACCCTCCTGTAACGAATAAGAAAGAACCCTTTTCTATCGAGTTCACCACCTGATAACTCCACAGTTACACTTACTTGTTCGACACTGGAAGACTGCTCCTTCTCATGAGCAGCTAACTTCTTTTTCTGAGCAGCTTCATAAAGCAATGCTTGAGCAAGTTCTCTTGCTTTAATAGAATTTATAGACCTGTCAATTTCCTCCTGTGTACTGCCCAACACTAGACCACTATCTACAGCAGATTTTACTAGACTAGCAGAATCAATGGAATTGCAAATAGCATATCTGTTAGTAGAAGACATACCTGGTTCATCAAGATTCTTGCGTGAAGCCATCCTTTCTGCACGTTGCTGAATAGGCATGCCATCCTTCGGGATCCTATCCTAGCACTTGTCCTCGTTGCTTTAATTCTTGCGTTTGCACCTCATTGAACTTCTCTTCTTCTTTGGTCATTCCAGAAAAAACCTCCATACCTTAATAATAGGGGCTTGTGTATAAAGGAAAGCAGCAAACCGGTCAAAGGCGAAGCTGTTCTATCTCAACTCTCTGACTTGAAGGAAGATGTGGCGGATCTCAAGGCTGGCTCTATTCCAAGTACAAGTTCCGAGGTGAAATGCGTTGATGTGGCCAATCGATATACAGTATAGTTGAATGGTTCGACAAGTTCACATGCCGGAGCTACCTGTTCTCCGCGATTCAAGTTGGTTCTTCTGCCCCGCGTATCTCTCCTGTGTATCCATCTTTAGCTGGCTATTCTCGTGGTCAGTATAAAAGCGACCTATTGTCCTGTTCCTGGCACGGCACTTCTTTCTTCCGGGATCGTGTAGAACATGAGTTGCACCTTCTTGTCACCTGTATTTCTCTCTCTTCTGTTCAGCGAAAAAGTAGCTATCCCGCTAAATCTTCCCGTGGGGCCAAGGTTTGTTTGACATAAAGATAGATAAGTGACCTTACTACACACCCATGGGTGAAACTCTCACTCCGATTTGATTACCAGGTTGGGGATAGGCAAACTACTTATCAATGCATTTGTGTTGCTCTGGTGGCCACATATAGAAGAGTTGTTAGTGAAGTTAGCTAGAAAGGGTCATCATTTCCCTACCATTCAATCTTCCACCTGCCAGATTTATCGTCACTGTTTTATTATAGTGGGTATCAGTATCCATTGGATAAATCCCTCCGCATAACACTTCAGCCCTGACTTTTATTGATAGGACGAATGTCTACTCTGCGTGGTTAACAAGCGTTTTCCGAATCATCTATACCTTCTCATCAGCCTCCTGGACAAGATCCGGAGCGCTTCTCCCGATGGACTTAAGCTCTTACGTAGTATATAGTGACTGTAAGGAATAGAGCTTATGTATAGTGCCTGTACGGAGCCACCCACCTCAATGGTGAAATGGTAGCAGCTATTGTGTTGTATGCGAACTCCCAGCTGATAGGCAAGAGAGGGGGCGGCTAGCAAGGGAAAGGAAAGCCGTATCTTTGGCTAAAGTATGTCATAAGACAATATATCAGTGGTCTATACTGCCTGAATCTGAGCCTGAACTGGTGCTGCACATACATGACCAGGATAATATTATTCTCCACACTTATAACACAGACCATTAGCCCTTCTCTTCTGTATTCCTTCAACTGTTTTGCCCCTTGTCGAACTTTGACTGAGACATAGCCTTGCTGCTGCGGGGCAGCCGACTTATAATTCTAGTTACTGTCCTTCTTGTTCATGTAGTGCCTGCCTCTCTCAATAACTCATTCCCGTACTTGATTGAGAAAAAGATGCAGCTTCACTAATTGAGTTAGGCACCTGCACTTCCACTGCAGCTCTGAGTTCATTCTTCAGACCCAAAAGAAATTGTGTCACCAACAGCAGTCCTCCTACATTCAGATCATACAATTTAACCTAGCGGAGCGGATTCAACTACTTAAGATATTCTTCCTCAGAGCCAGTCTGCTCTCTATCATAATCTATCGTCTAAATATGTAAATAATGACACCGATATAGATCTTGTTGAGGACCCCCATCCAAGCCATAGGAAAGAAAGCCACTGGAGTGCGACGCTCAAAGCAAAAGTAAGTAATAGGGAAACAAGGTTCTATTAGGCTTGCAGGGCTGCTGCTCTTTGAAAGACGAGGTCTAGTGGAAGAGGCGGGTCGGGCAAGTTGAGTACTCAGATTCGGCGCTTGCTTGACATCTCTCTTTGAATCTGAAACCTGACATGACCATTGATTCCGCCTCCATTGCCGGAAAGGATAACGATGGATCTTTAGCTAGCTCATAGGCAGAGGAAAGGTATACGTTAACAGATAAGGAAAAGTGGATCCGCTACCAAATACGTTGTGGAGCCGTGTTCTCCAGGGAGGTTTGAGGGTTCTTGGGATGGGTTCTATGTTGTCGCCCATTCATTTCCTATTAATAAGGAGATATGTAAAGCCAGTCATTCTATTAAAGGGAACTTCCAGTGGCAGATTTTAGATGGTAATTCGGTGCGATTGTTATAAGACCCTTGGCTCGGTGGGACTGCATTGAATAGAAGGCCTATTCCTATGAACATGTCAGAGCTGTTGGAAGGTTTGTCTCTCTCCCACTATCTCATTCCTAATAGGGATTGGCATCTTAGTTTATTAGCTTTTTTCTCCCTGATGAGGTGGTGCGAGAAATTTCAGCTGTACCAATTCCTAGAAGCATCTGTTCTGATACTTTGACATGGGGGTTGTCGGTGTAATGAATAGGGGGTGTCCATTACCCCTGGACACGCACCGGCAAGTTGTAGCCTCCAGGCGAGAAGGACTTGGCGGGGGAGAAATCCACTTATGGGACATATCCAAGACCCAGCGCATCACCGGCAAGCACAAGGCCGGCAAGATCAAGATAAAGATTCCGGGGAGCAAGCCTTCCTGGGAGAAGACCTCCAGACAGGTCACCGAGAAGACCCGACGTTGGACTCCCGGCAAGATGCTTGCCGGAGGACAACTGGGAACAAGCACAAGACAATGCTTGCCGGCAAGGCGCGAGCCGGCAGGCCAAGGGCCCGGCAAGTCCCGTCCCGACAAGGCCTGCCGGAAGACAACATTCAAGACAATGATCAGAAGCCAGAAGACCGGAGGCTGGGCGCCCGGCAAGATCTTGCTGGGCAGGCCCGTCGAAGGCCCGGCAAGGTATCGTCCCCGGCAAGGTACCGCCCCAGCACAGTGCCGCCGCTCCAGCGCAGCGACCAGCCTGTCGTTTAGGGCTTGTCCTCCTGGTTGCGTGTCACGGCGCTGGCCGCAGAAGGGGTTAAGCGGTGCTGATGGGACGGCCCCTTTATCCAGCCCCGAGAAAGCAAGGGACACCTCAGCAGAGCATTTAATGCATTTGTCCTGAGATGTCAGCGATAAGGATGATAATCCTGTAGATACTTTACACCTCATGTACTTCGCCACTGTTGGTGACCCCTTTGGCTATAAAAGGAGACCCAAGGCGTAGCAGAGAGGGGGAGCCAGATCCCGATCCAGACTTGACCCATTCTGTATGCGTAGCTGCTACTGTAGCTCCCAGAACTGGGCCAAGAACATCCACAGTAATACAACCAAGCAGGAGTAGAGTTTTACGCTTCCGAGCAGCCCGAACCTGGGTAAATCCCCTCGCGTCGATCGTTAGTTCCGCTCTTTGTGCTGTCCTTTCTCCCTTGCCGAACCGTAAAGGGATCCTTCGGTCCCATAGGTGTCGTTTCCCCGACAGGGGTCTTCTGTTCACTCTGATGATTAGGATGAAGGAAGTATACAGGGAGGTCTGCCAGCCATTTAATGAGGAAGGTGGTCTTCATTTCTCTTGCGTATGGAAGCTTAAGGTCATTCCCTGCATTCCGTTTTTTTGGTGGAAAGCTTATTGGAATAGACTTCCATGCAGAGAACGAACTTCTTGTCTCAAGGAATTTGCTCCCATTGTCTCATTGTTTTTTTTATGTTTGTGAAGGGGTAGTGGAGGACATAGACCATATTCTGGTGAAGTGCACAGTAGCTAATCAAGTGTGGATGGTTGGTCTTCCTGAACTCTTTGAGCTGGAGCTTTGGACTCTACGAGGTATTGGGTGCTTGCCCTATTGAGAGTATCTTACATTCTCTCTTCACCAGACAGATAGACAAATAGGCAATCCGATAGAAAGATTATGGCTTCCTTACTATCAGCAAGCTCCCACAGGCGATGAACTGCTTCTGACTTCTTCATTCGGTTTGTAGCCATACCGTATAGAGTGAAAAATGCCTTTTTTTGGAAGTAGCTAGATTCAAGCAAGCATCCTAGCAAAATGATCTTTTGACAATGGGCTCTGCCCAACACTGGAACTGACTGACTTTATACAGAGATAGAAAAGGCAGCAATCCAAGCTCTTTTTGAATCGGATATTGGATAGGCTAAGCTAGGTGTAGCCCGCTTTCTCTATGGTTTTGCTGAATTTGTCAAGCCCGGGGGGCCTTTAGGGAATTTTGGAGAATGATAGATTCTAGGATAACACGGCACTAAGGTTGAAAGGGATGGCATGGGTTAAGCATCTTACTTTGGACCTTCGAGCTAAGTTATTTAATAAGGGGCTTCTCCTACTAATTAATTGGAAATCCTTTTTACAAATATCCTCCTCAGAGCGCCCTGTAACCTTACCATTTCTGAATGGTACACTTTAAGACGTTCAGAATAGAAGAAGAGCAGTCGTCGATTGATTGAAAGTGGATTGACGGCATTCATCAGTTGATTGAAAATGGACTTTTCTTTTCTGATCGAGCGAGGTCCCTTTTGGGGTTAAAAGTCCTTTGAGCCGTGGAATCCCTTTTGTCTTGATTTAGGAGAATAGGCGCATTGATTAGGTTACGTGGTTTGAGCAATATGCAGGAAGTTTCTTTTCTATTTATTATATATACCATTCATATTCAAGTAAGATGGATAGGGCATATTTGACTAGGAAGCAAGCAAAGCAAGTCCCTCCATACCAGCTAGCAGTCTTGTTTAGGGAGTATCCTTCTTTACTGAGTCAGGTTCCCGGGTGCCTATGCGATTATTAAGGCAGGGTGCTACTGTACCAGTAGTAGAGTGGCTTGAATCAAACCGTTTGTCTAGAGAGGGTGTAGCGATAACCAAAGCTGACTGTACTAGAAACTTGAGATCATGTATAGGCAACTGGCCTTAGAATAGTGTATTGAACTACAGGACAGGAACGACCCATAATCATTGGTGAAGAAGGCTTGGAAAAGGATAAAACATATTGAAGAGAAGCTTTCACAAAGGCCAATAGCCGATAGCTGATGTCACTAGCCTTAACTTCTTTATCTACTTGAAAGCTGATGAGAGTACGGCTTTCTTAAAGGAAGTGTCCGTGCCTATGATATTTTTTCCTAGTAAAGTAAATAAAATTGGATTCGCCTTTTTCCGTATATATAAAGGCAAGGGAAGCTCTTCGTCGAACTTCTTATCCATTGAAGAAAAAGACAGACTGAAACTTTAAGACTCAAACCTGCCCCTTTATTATTATTAGTAAGTAAGATAGGTTGCTTGAGCCAATCCTTAAATCGTGGGAGGAAAAGGCATAAAAGTGAGCCCACCCGACTAAAGGGGAGAAATTCATAACTTCAAAATAATCGAAGAGTGGTCGGAGGTTTTATAACCCCAGGCAAATCCACTTCATGTTATCTTGTTCCTGGTCAAGTTCCCGTACCCGCTCCTTAGTCCCATCCTCCTCATCGAATTAAAGTAACATAAGGTTTCGTAAGAAACAATTGAATAAGCGTATCAAAGAGAATGAGGTCTAGCACTCCGAAATACCATCGAGAAAGAGCAATAGAACAAGGTTAGAATAAGATCTCCAAAATGGGTGGGACAACCAAAGGCAATTCAATGGATAATCGGTATACTTAGTGCGTAGGCAGGCCCAACGGTATCCAATCAATGTAGTCGGCAGAACAAAGGAAACAGGAATGAGAGATAAGAAAAAAATCTAAGTACCGAGAGGAAAATAGAGCTCGAATCCATAGCATTCTCCACGCACCCATCATTCATTAGCAGCGACCTTACCACACATCATTACCACCAACCATTTCACTCGAATCTGTAGCTTTGCTACCTTTGCAACTAGAGGCAATGAAGATATTCTTCCTTTATTTCTCTTTCTTGGCATCAATAACAAAAAGAACCATAGGTGCACCAACCAAGGCAGAGATTGGAGATACTACGATTGGAGTGCAGTGACCATACCCGAGATAGATCTGAACCGACGGTTGCGGAGAATAGAATAGGTACAACGGAAAATCATAGGAATAACGAGAGGGTACGTAGGGAACATGGCTGACCAAGCTCCTTTTTCTAACGATTGAAAAAATTGGCCGGTGTTCTTCCCAACTGCTCCAATAAACGTGCCTACACCCCATTCCGTCTAGAAAATGATATGATTGACCGATAGTACTTATGAAACCCGGCACTGAACTAAGGGTTTGATTTGCGACCTCCTGAACTGTTCGCATTGCTCTCTTCGGTTCAAGGCTATGATGAAAGTTCAGATCGCCTTCCTAACGTACGGAATACGGAATTTAGTCGATGCTAAACCTCTGTTCTAGCTGAGACTAACGGCACAGATTTCTAGTGCTATAACAGAAACTGCCCTTAACGCGCAAATGAAAGCCCTCACAACACTCTTTACCTGCAACTGCTCCCGCTTATGGTAGTAGATAAACAGGTGGTGGACATGTATCTGCAGCCTCTGCTGCTGGTAGATTGACTGTTTTATATGGACTGAAAAAAAACGGAGGGTAGTGCTTGAGAATGCTACTCTATTCCTGGAATTAGCCATCCCCTTCTTTGACTATTCGACCTGCTCCTCGAAGCAAGGAAGGGAATGAAGATGGCATTGAATGCCCTTTCCGCAAGAAGGATAGGAGTTAGCTTACCGCATCTACCTTCTCATCGTGGGATAAGGGTTGGGGCGTTAACCTAAGTACTAAAGCTGCTGGAGCGGCTGCCTTCGTTGATTCCCCACGAAGGAATCGGAATATCGCTACTTCCCCTTACTGCCCTAAGCGGGGGAGATGGATTAAAAACCTTGTGTGAAGGAAAGGCTGTCAAAGTCGTTGACCATTAATCTGGTTGAAGGACAAATGGACAGTGAATCAACAGAATCGAGTTGTTCTAAGGATTCGGATTCGGCAGTCGAGACATCTATATCTATGGAATTTCAAAAGAGAGAAAAGGATCCGAATCCGACCCGAGGACGAGCTCAAACCTTAGGGTTTGAAAATAAGAAGTAAAGCTCTCGTTTACTTCAATCAAAAAAGGTAGGTCATAACACAGATTGAATTAGACCTTACTCAATCACTCATCGCTGGAAAAAGTAGAGCGATTTCCTCGCAAAAAAAGCACGAGCGAGATATTCTTCCTTAACAGGGATCTCAATTGCGGGAAGAAGTACAAAGGGCAAAGGCAGAAGTGGAAGGGTCAAACTCCTCTATCGGGGAAAGACAGGAAGGATAAAAGTGTAAAATCACTTGTTTGAAACATCTAAAAATAGAAATGGCTATTAGAAGTTGTATTTTCGGTGGTCAAAGGGAAGGAATCAGAAAAGAGGGAAGCGCTCTCAAGGTAGAATCAGTTCCAGGCAAGTATGTCCATTGAAAGGAAAGAGTCCCTAAACAAAACAGACAGGTTTTCAGCAAATAAGACGGGTCCTGGTCTTCGGCAACAAAAGAAGCCGAAGCGAGAGCTCGATCAAAGAACCTTTATAGATCCTAATCATCCTCAGGTTCTGGATACACAGCGAGAAGGGAATCTTCCTGTTCGAATGGAAGATTTTCGAAAGAGAGGGGAGAAATCAATCACATGCGTGAGCGGATCGAGCTATTATATAATAAGTAACGGCTGAAAAAGCTATTCTTGGTAGATCCACTTGTCAAGGCGCGGAAAGCCGTGTTCCTTCTCAGCTCACGCTTTCCTGATTGATTTGAAAGACCCTACACACCACCGTATCCTTGGCTTTCTTCCCACTTTCAAAGAACTTGCTATCATTCTTTCGATTCTATCTCCTCGCTTTAGGTCTTATGCTTCTTATTAAAGGGGTTATGCCACTCCGAGTCCATCAGTGTTGAAGGAATGGACATAGACAGGCAAAGACAAAGTACTGATTTGACTACCGATAGAGAGCAGAGCTAGAGACAAGATGCCTAGGACCTGGAGGAGATCCATAAGAACCAAGTCATGGAGAAGATAGCATCAAACTGGAGATAATAAACCTAACTCTCCGTGCTTTAATCGAGAATGGATACAGGGTCGTCGAGCGAAACCTTTATTAGGGGGTAGACCTACCTTGTTTTGTTGACTTATTGCTTTCCAGCAAAGCGTGCCGGACCTATCTCTAAAGCACCAAACTTCCAAATTTTAGGAGATGCCCTATCTTCCCTTAAAGAGCCAGCTTATTGAATAGAGATGTCACTCCTTACCTTACCTAAGACCACTTCAGGATATCTTTTGAAAACCTTTTCTCTGAAAAGAAAAGAAGTTTGCGATCCCTTGCCCGCTCGATTAAAGAAAGTGGGATCCGGCCTTGCATTTTTTAGATAGGGCTCCCTCACGGCATTCTTGCTCTTGCATTTGAAAGTCGAATCAGGATTCCATCTAGAGAAAGGTTCCAAATGGAACTAGTGAATGTGTATGCCGAACGTAGGCAGGTATACCAGACCTTTGATATTAAGCTATGATCTCTCTTCTCTCTCTCTCTCTCTTGAAGTTCCCACAAAGCGACTCTGAACCTAAGACCGGGTTGTGGGATGTCTTTTGATATTCTAAACTAAGAAAAACGCAATTGGATTTCTTTTTATATCCCTATGATAGGAAATGAAAGAAAAGGTCGAGCTTAAGCCGATTCCATTGCGGAAAGAAAAGAGGCTCTCCCATTCCCACCTGATACGTCAAAAGCAATTGACTAATAAGGGGAACCAACCAGTCGAATTCGATTGATTTTGTCACTCCGCATTACTATAAAAGGGCAGCAGCTTTCTACTAAAATGGGCTTTGGCACTCCTTCCGCTATTACTCGAAATAATAATAATAGTGAAAGGGCAGTCGAATTTGTGACTACGTCAAAGGCTCGTTTCACTCGAATTTAAAGGTTGTAACTCCTACTTATTTCTATTAATTAAAGCTTGCCCATGGCTGCTTTCTTCCCATTCTTTCTTCTTTCCACTAATCTAATGGTTTCATTCTCCCATCGAGAGGTTATGATACTAGCAAGAGTCCTATTCTTCTCCTCTCGATCCTACCTTGGGTTATGTTTGACAGGGATGGTCAGTGAACTTCTATTGGTTTCAAAGGAGGATAGAGATCCATTGGGGAAGGCTCGAAAGGTTATTCGATATCAAGGTTGACCCTCGACGCGCCGCAACCACTATTTTTACTCCTTTTATGCAATTATGAACGAAACTTTCTCGATTCCAATGCAACTTATCCTTTTGGAGTTGACGTAACAAACTACGCGAGCCTCCCGATGAAGCCAACAGAAATCCTATCCGAATACTAAAAATAAAAGGCAATTTCATTATGGTGGTATACCAGCCGCTAGTTCTGGAACTTCCAGTTCCAATCGGAGCATATAGATCCGTAAATGGATTTGTATGTATAGCCACTTCAGTCGTGCTCCTCGTTTCTCGAATGGAAAAAAAGTATCTTCTTTCTGGGAACATGCTAAACCAGAAATTCTTATGTTCGTGATTCTTCATCCACCGATGCAGAAAATCTTCCAGTTTTCCATTCTCATATGAGGCAGGAAAGTTTATGGGCAACAGGTCGGCACGAAGTGATTCATCATGTTCAAACATGAACCTTTCGCTCGTTGGGGACGGTTTATAAATCATCAAATTCCCACAAATGGAATGAGAAGTGGGTCCATGTAAATGATCGAGACCTCGCAAACAACAACGTTCCTTCCCCATATGGAGTTCAAGACCCAAAGGCAATCGTTGAGTGAACTGTATCTTATTCGTATTAGTTGACCTAAGCCGCACCATTATTGCAGGGGTGGGGCTCGGCCTCCGAACCGTACGTGGGACGAGTTTCTCCCTCATACAGCTCGGGCCGAAGACCGGGGAAGTTGAGGAGAGATGGGGAGACCCAACTGCTGCCGGTCGGGACGGACAGGAAAGGGGGCGGGGATAAGCTTGTGAAGAAGCAAGCTTATTGCCCCACCCCCCAAAAACAAACCGAACCCAGCAAGAAAACGTATCCGCTTTAGCAACAAAGCGCTCATCCCTTGCTTGCTGCTTCGCGTTCTTTCTATTCCATCCCAGTCCATTCCGGGATAGGCGGCTAATATAATATGTGCAGTAGTCGTCGTCTGACCAATCGGCCTGGACACCAGACCGCTTGTGCCCGCCCATTCTGTCTCGCCCTAAATGGAATGGCTCTCTTAGTTACGCTGTGCCCCGACCCGAGTCCCCACGTTCGCTTTTATCCGCCCGCAACCCGGCCAACACAACATTAGGGCCGTCCCCCCATTCTATGCTGACCCGGGCCGGGGCTCGCTTTTTGGGAAGCCCGTTCCCACCGCGCTCACGGCCCGGCTGGCCTACCAGCGGTAGTGGGAATTCTCCCGTTCCCTGGTCAAAAAAGGGTTGGTTGGATGCGGGATCTACTCCACGAGGAGCGGTACGGACGTAGATGATATCATCACGACCTCTCTTTGCGTACCGCTAGGGATGCTTAACGCCACTTCGCCAACTGGCATTACCTGCGCTTTCGTGTCTCTCAGTGTGGTCAGCACTGGGTGTTTCCGAGCAGCGAGGCTTACACCCATTCGCATTAATTCATCCAAAGTTCCTTACCCTTATGCACGAATTTTGGAATAAGCCATCTTCCTATCAAGGTTAAGGAGTCAACTGAGCATCTCAGCGGCGGGATTGAATACCCGGATCGAATCAGAGTTCACGCCGCCCGCCCTGAACAAATAGAATAGGAGGCGTGGGCCACAGGTCGCACATAAGCCATCGGGTCGCACGACAGAAGAACACCCAACATAAAGATGCACACTCCTCCATGTGAAATAGAAAGATTCATCTTCACTTTTTTGTAGTAGTCGTGACCAACAGCCATCAGCAGTCGGCTCGTTGGTAAGGCGAGAGCTTCAAGCCCGCTTTCTGGTGGCACACCCCCCAAACAAGCACCACTCGACGAGGGGGGCGGGGAAAGCTACAGGCCCAAAACCTTCGACCCTTCTTTCTATATGGGGGTGCCCGGGGCACCTCATCTTGTCATTTTGTTGCTCATTCCCCTTAAGCCGAAGTGTTTGGCCTTTACTTCGGAGCACCCGCTCACGCTTCGCTGACCTATCGCGTGGTAAAGAGAAGAGAGTACGAAAGAATTGTAAACAGAGCAGACCGCAGAAAGATTCTAAATATGACAAGTCCCCCATGGATTCGATAATAAGGAAATGAAGAACGGGAACGAAACAAAATAAAGCATTTCTAGCGGATGAGCTTCTTTCCATTTTGTCTGGTAATAGGATAGGGCGGCTTGCTTTGACCAACACTCCACTTTTTGCTCTGTCCATGGAGCGTATGAATTTCCTTAAATGTAGATAGACCAAAAAAGGGAATAAAGGGATAGGAATAGGAATTATAGTACCATTGGAAGAAGAGGCACCAGTGGGAACATCTCTACTGACGAACCATTTCAATAGTACGGGTGCTGCCGTGCCACGGGGCACGACCATGGAAGTAATGAAAAAGAAGAACTTCTGTAGTTGGACCATCTGCCCTATCCTTTAGATTTGAGCTTCTCCAGAGAAGATGAGACGCTAAAAATGAAAATGTTCGCAACGCATACCGAAAAAGGGTACCTATGTTGCCGACCATTAATGACTAGTTCGAAGACCAGGAGCAGGGGCACGTGCCAAGCAAAATTTGTTACTTTCCCTATGGTTTTCGAACGTTTTCAATAAAACCTTCTCGTAGAAGTATTTTCACAAAGTTTTCGGTAATATTAGTAGATGCTATTCTAACCCTTCCTTTTATTAAGATTAGAATTCTTATTCTTATTATTATCTAATTATTCTTTTTTTTCATGTATATGCGTGAGACACAATCCACTAATTGATCTATATTCTGATACCCTACTATATCATAGTCTCTACTACTAGTATTTTTAATACCTCAGGAGCTCATGAGACTCTTTTAGTGAAATTCATAAGTCTCAATTCCCGAGCGATCGCACCAAAAACTCGAGTTCCTTTTGGATTTCCTTCTTGATCAATGACAACCGTCATCATATCGTATTATCATACCGTTGTCACGTTTGAGTTCTTTACATGTACGTACAATTACAGCTCGTCTTACTTCTGTCTGATCTTTCTAGAGGCATTTTGGGCACTGCTTCTTTGATTACAGCAACAATAACGTCACCAATATGAGCATATCAGTGATTACCAGCTCCTAAGATTTGAATACATATCAATTCTATAGCCCCACTCCGTTGTTATCCGCTACATTCAAAAGGGTCTGAGTGAGATGGATCTAGGAAGTCTGGTTTTTTATTGGATAGTGATCTCGGGCACGAGTGGCTGATCTTCGCGGGCCGTGAATGGCCATGGAAAGGAGTATTGATGTCAATATGTTCGATCGAGAAGATTGGACGATGAAAGACGGATCCTTTGTAGTTTGAATAATAGGCTGTGGTCTCGATATTGGGCTATGGGCTGATTGCTTTCTGTATGAGCCTCTTGTGATTGGGCTCTCGTGGGCGGATTACCCGATGTGTACTCATCTTCCAACAAAGAGGAGAGGACAGGGCTACTGCTAGTCCACGCATGAGAGCTCCTCTGTGTCTTTCCGGAAATTACTTCGACTCGCAAAGGTGATCCCAGCCCACAATACAATCAGTAGTTTACTTAACTGATATAAAGAGTTTCCCCTGCCTGCCCCTACTATCAATTGATAATACATAAATGATCCGGGGCTAGTGTTGGGTAGACGGGCCCACTAGAATTCAAGTGCTTCTTATCGATTCAATACGCCCTTAACGGATCCCCGTGCTTTATCTCCATTGGGTGGAGCAAGACCCTTGTCCTATCTTTTCTTTACAGAGCAATAGAAATGATGGTTGCCCCTCGCTGCACTGACCAATGATATCTCAGAAGAGAGAAAGACTTCTATAACTTGCCAATGATATCTAGTTTGCACTACGAACTCCAGGCATACTGTACTTGACCACCCTACTTTGCTTTGTCCCTATTAGGCGAAATCAATACTTACTTTCAATTGGTAGAGAGGAAGAAGAGAACTGACACTAGTAATAGGTTGATGACTTCTCTTAACAGAACTGACACTAGTAATAGGTTGATGACTTCTCTAACTTAATAGCTGGCCGACTTCTCTTCATGGATCACCGTTCTATATAGTTAGGCGCAGCATCGCGTTTAACCACCTATCCCTATTCCCTCAATCGATACCGTCCAACTATCCTTTTATTGGGACAGCAGCATACTTCTCGTTAGGGACAATAGTTCCTATACTTAACTAACCTCTGTGCGCAATCACTGTTTGACACATCATTCTTTCAGCTTTTCGTTCTTGACGACTCTGTTTGACGGAGCCTGACCATGAACTAGCTTTTTGCAACACAAACCACTATCTTTACTTTCCTTTAGCAATAGTATCTAACTATCAATTCATAAGAGTCAAACGGGTGGGTCCATCCCATCTATCGACAGGTCCTGATACCGGATCTGGGAAACAAGCAATACTCGCCGCAATTCCTTAATGAAAAACAGACCTATCTTCTCTTGAAAGACTGTCCTTTCCTCGCTTGTTATTGTGATATCAATGAAAGAAAGCTGGATACTGACTTCTTCCCAAAAGCTCTATCAGCCCTGAATTCCTTAGCCATACGACTCCTTAGTTTCCTAATGCTGGTGGCCCTAGCTAGTGGTGAGACGGGGCATATACTATTCTCGGTCTTATAACGAAGAGGTTGCCTAGTTTGAACCGAACACTGTACTTGATCTCTCGAACTATCACAAACAAGTCTCTTCCCCCGAGTCCTAGTAGACTAGTACAAGTAGTCCGGGACAATAGCGTCCCGTCTCTTCGCTGACCCCTGGCACACAATCACTATAAGACAAAGCAAGACAAACCTCTCTTATCCTTCTCGGCAAGAAGTTACAAGTTTCCTGTTCCAGTTTCGGCTTGAGGGAAGTGCCTGAAATCGATTCAATTCTTATCTCCGATTTCGAACTCCGGCTGGATTCTTATGACCAAGAGCTATTTTCTTGGTCAGAAGAATGGAAGGACAACGAGAAGATGGTTCGGTTGCTCCTGCTGGAATATTCCATTTATTTAATACTCCGACTCGCGTAACCCCGAATGGCAATGTTGTTATTGCAGTTGGTCAGATCAATAAGACAACAAGGGAGTCAGAATATTCTGATAATAGCAAACAGGGCTTTGGAATCTATGGAAGGAGCCTTCAATGCTTCTCCAGTGTCAACCATTAGTCGATAACAGAATGAAATGCCACAATTAAGTTGAAAAGGAGAGTCATTAAAAAGAGGCATGCTTGAAAAAGAGTACAGATAATATGTTATGGATGTGAGGAGCCTCACCCAGTACTTTTCTTACTAAACTAAAAAACTCTACTCTCCTTTCACAGCCAACCCACCCATTGCTTTTTCGAGCTCGATAAAAAGGAAAGTTCACGTGCCAATCCTTACCATTGGTAACTATAATTACCAAGCCTAATCTTTCACTGAATACCGAGTAAAGCAAGCAAGAAAGAGGGAAGGAGCAGCTGTTTTCGAGCTAGGCTCGATCCCTTTTTCATCCACTTCTCGCTATTTGTAATTCTACTTGAATTAGTTCTTCCTAAGTTTAGTGAGGTGAGTACTGCATCCATAACTAGAGGACTTGCTTTTCTGCTTGGCTCCCAGGGGAAGTTGGATTGGATAAGAGGAATTGAAGCGCAAGGAAGGCAGTCGGTATTCAAACAACTATTCAGAGTTCCCAACTCTGGGTAAAGGAAATTTGTACTTTACGACTGAACCAAATCCTTTGCCTTTATTTATTCTATTATTTTTATATAGATGAGCTGAAAACAAAACAAAAATACTACTACGTTGGGACAATGACCCACCTTTCTCTACTCAACCTGTCATCTTCTCTCCTCGCTCCCTGGGACAAATAAGACTATTTATTAAGTGATAAACAAGAGAAAATAGTGATATTATCTAAGCTTCTGGCCATGTCTGATTGGCATTCAAGTCTGCCTTCCATTGCTTGAAAAGGCCTAGCACCGTAAGTAGCAATTGGCTATGTCCAAACTCAAACGTCGTATTTTATCTAAGCACAGGAGTCGTAATAAGGAAAGAAAACATAAGAATGGGAAGTATCCGCTAGTTATAACGTAGTATAAAGAGAGCTATTTCATGGATCTTGGTCACAATAAAGAGAATCCAATAATGATCTATCAACTAAATGAGTTTATTATATAATCCCGTATCTTCAAGGTTGTTAAGATGATTTAGTAGATGTGTCGGTATCGTTTTCATCTGCCGTTGGGAGTGACTGCTTTGCTAATCTATCCTTTTATCCTTCTTTTCGGAGACAAGCACATATTACCGTAACCTAGTGATTAATATATCCTGTTGGTACTACTTCGTCGAGCAATCAATCCTTTTTCCATTCTTGTTCTGAGGTTGTCAGCTTCCTCCGATGGCACCACTTGCACTCTCTATCGGAATCTGTAGACATAGTTTCTGGGCGTCTTTAAAAACTGATCGACATAGTTGTCACACACAAACCTGCGCAACGGCTTTGGAGTGAAAGAATCTCCTGCCCGGTCACACACATCATCTCGAGCGCGGAATCTACTACTCTAACAACATACTCGGCTCGGGTAAATCATGCTTTCGTTATGCGAGGAAAGTGAAAGGAAAGAGGGAAAGGGAGACACTGGGCAATCCGGAATCGATGAAATCACTGTTTTTTCGCCTTGTAATATGTACGGTTACATTCCAAAGATGAATCAGACCAGGAGATAGATAAGCGCTATGGCGGACACATGGAATAAGAATTTGAAAAGTAATGATCAACTTTATGGATCCATAGGTAGATTCACTTGTGAAGCTATGGGATGGGACAAGATTCAAAAGTACCAAAAGTAAGTTAAGTGGGACGCTGAGTTCATTGCTGCGATCGAGGGTCCAAAGCTTTGGGAGAAGAGGGGATATGTACCTTCATCTGAAAACTATTCGCCGGTTGTCCGCATTCCTCTCCTCGAGCGAAAGGTGTTCCCACGCAATCGCTATCGCTGTTCCTACGACGTAGTCAATACGCATTGGAATAATGGCATCCCCTCCACCATAGTAAGAAGTAACGGGTCTACGCCCTGCTTCCTTGTTCGGTTCTGGTTAAGGGAACGGTTGACTTTCGAAATAAAATACCCTTCTTCCCTGTTTTGCAAATTCACCTAGAGCTAGCGAAGCGAGTCCGTTTCCTAAGGACGAGCGATGAAGAGCTTTTTAGAATGAAATATTGGTCTACGCCCTCCTTTGATGCCCAGAGGAAGAAAAGCGAAGGCAAAGCAATGGCATGGGCATGAAAGGTTACGTAAATAAGTACTTCCCCGAAAGAAAGGGGGCAGTCTAAGGCGGGACCTATCCACTACTTGTGAAGTAATAGAAGAGAGGATTTCTCGTATCTATCGGAAGTACCACTACCAATGCTAGGCTCCGTAGAAAGGACATCGGCTCCTACGCATCCTACGCATTAGCGAACCTACGATAAATGAAATACGAATTATTAGCGCTATTAGGGACGAGCTCCTGCTTCCTCGGTTTCCTATCCGATCAGAAATCCTATCCTTGCTAAAACCAATCCAATCCACGAAAAGCATCGTATTGTAACACTTGTTAAAAAAAAGTGTTGTGAATTCGATTGAGTTCGAAAGCACATTCCCTTGCTAGAGATATTCCTTTTATTCATCCCGGATTGTGTGAATGCGTTCACACCTATCCCGAGTGGGTATAGTTACGTGGTTAAGTAATCCCTTCCTATGCGAGGTTCATTGTATGAGAGAACATAAGGAAAGGCTTGATACATCCATGTCTAGCTCATGTCGATCTTCGTGTCATTTTTCTTTCATTAGCTCAGTAGGATAGTCCACGTTGCTAGGATGTGTGGGTCCAGTCAGGTCGTGACCCTCGATCAAACCATCCTAGCAATGCCCTCTTCTCAAAACAGGCGTTCGATGTACGGATCATCACCGCTTGTCTTTGGGGGTGGGATTTTGGAATTGGAAATTGGAATTGGAAGGTTTGACAGCGCGGCAAATAAGTAAATCTCTTCGACATAGCTGAAGAGAAATCGAGATTGTGTGTTTGGAGAGGTGTAGATTGTAGATTCCAGCCGAGAAGACCCAGAAAAGATAAGGATAAAGAATGTCATATATCTCAGGAGCTAGATCACTTCCCGATGAACAAGTCAGAATTGCCTCAACAAAAATGGATGGAATTGGACCGAAAAAAGCCATTCAGCTTCGTTATCGATTAGGTATCAGTGGGAACATCAAGATGAATGAGTTAACTAAGTATCAGATCGACCAAATTGAACAAATGATAGCTCAAGATCATGTTGTTCATTGGGAATTGAAGAGGGGAGAATGAGCAGACATCGAACGATTAATTTCTATTTCTCGTTATCGTGGAATTCGTCATCAAGATGGATCGCCCTTACGCGGTCAACGAACTCATACTAATGCAAGGACTGCTCGCAAGCAAATTTGGAAATGAAAGAAGGCTACCGAAAGAACAAGCAACGGATTTCGCGCTCATCCCTTGCTAAAGCGCATACGTTTTCTTGCTCCTTGGTACTTGTCTGATCAATCACACTGTTCATTAGTTCACTTGATTTTTCGTTCGATGTCTTCAACCGCTTACTAATCACGTATACGTATAGTAGGCCCCCTTCGCCACTCCACGTCTGGCCCGTCTTGGTCTCGCTCACTTCGCCCGCCTATCGTATCGGCTCGGCTTCGTCCGTCAAGCGACAGCTTCTGCCTCTGACGGCTTCACTATCGCTCATGACTGGTAGTAGTTGTCTCTATGTAGTAGTCGGCCTTTGTTAAGCTTCGCCAGAAGCGACTAGTCGCTTCCCGAATGCCTCTTTCTTGTACTAATTAATGTGTAGGGTCTAGTCTTTCCAATGCCTCCTTCCTTGCCGCCAACGCATGCTAGATGGAGAGTAAGCAAGCTACCTTGCTTGCATTGCATTCGTTAAACGGTAGCTTCCGCGCCCTTCCTGCCTGCTTCAATTGATGTGAATGATCGTGTCTTCGACATCAATTTCAGTCTGATTAGATATGTCATTGAAACAAATCTGTTTTGTCTCTGTTTTCTTTTCGGATGATGAGGATGAGCCAGCCGATCCTAACATAATTTTGGAGGAGCCGGACGACGAAGCCTCAAAATCAGATAAAGATGTCTCCGACGCGACCGGACTTCCACTAGATTTTTATAGGGGTCAGGAGGGAAAAGATATGCTGTTTTCTATCAGTCCCAAGCGGATACTCCCCAGCTTCCACGGTCCGCTTACCGAGGAAGAGGTGCGGGGGGACCCAGGGCCAGAGCAAGTTGGGTTGGGGTATAGAGCCGTAAGCGCGGTGGGGGTGACAGAGGATGTGCTCGTACGGTTCATAGTTGGGTATGATATTCTCGTGGATTGTTGGGAACGTCCTCTATATTCTAAATATGCCTTTCTAGGAGCATTACGATCTGCAGCTCAAATGGTCCCTTATGAAGGCTCTATTGGTCTTATTCTTATTGTGCGCCTTGTGAGCACGTTTGGATCCGCGAAGGCAATCGCTCGGATCTTCCCCTAACCCAACCCGGTAACGGACCGGAGGGAACCGCAGCATGAGGAATGTCCGCGTCTCGTCGCAAGGCTCATTTTGAGTTTTGGGTCATAGGGCGGGCAGTGCAGTCCGGGGCACAAGGGTCCTGGTACTACCCAGGTGCGAAGAACCCCGGAGGCGACTGCAATGAGCAAAAATGTAACTCACCGGCCTAAACGACGAGCAAACACTCGAACGTGAGAGCAAGGGATCACCCAACGAATAGACGAGCTCCAAGGAGGGAGGAGAGAGGGAGGCAAGAACCATGCTTTCAGAGAAGTGGCGGTCCGAATCCACTCTGACAAAATAAAATAACAGACTAAGCCGTGCCGTAAGGGGGGCATTCTCCACACGGGACGGGGCCAAGGCCTTCATGTATGGGTGACAGATCGGCCATAGGAGTACTCCGGGATATACACCAGGGCAACTAATGTCGAGCATACGATGATGCCGCCCGTTTTCATTTCGTGAAAGTCCCCGGCAGAGGAAAGGGTTGTAGGTGATGGCGCGTTCTGCTTCTTAGGGCGATGAAATCGTTCCTTTGGGATCGTGCGTGGCAGCTGGTATAGATGATGATGAAAGGCGGGCCGCTTGAACCGGGACCTATTATCATAATAGGCAGCAAGCAAAGCTAAATAGGAAAGGGGGCGACTGATGACTGCCTTTTTCGTCAGAAATCAAAAAGGGTGGAATGTGGAGCTAATATGGCTGGCTACAAGTATAGCCAAAGAAAGATGAGAGGAGACGGACTGTCAGAGGACGCAGCAGGACTACCAGGGGAAAGCCCGCCCCCGCTAGCTAACATAGATATCTATCGGTGCGCATATTCGAGATTTAGAATCTCTTTCAGACCAGGCCAGGCCGAATCGGGCCACCACTTGGGATGGGAATGGCTCAGCCCACATGCATCATTTGATAAAAGCACTCCAGTCCAGTCGCCTCTGATCAGTGGCTTGTCAACCACCGGACCGTAGCTCCTCACCAAATGCCCCTGCGTTGGGGCAACACAGCACATGACTAGTTCGCTCAAGGACCACACCCTCTCGAGAGCAGGATGCCGGCCGAGATGGAGCGCCAACCTAGACTTTCCTTGGGCTTGCCTTGCCCCAACATCTAAATAAAGGGCGGGCGCCGAAAAGGAAGCAGTGACGCCTTTTCGACGAAAGCTTAGCTTGGTAGGCGCAGCTTACTCACCCTACTCCCTTAGACAATGCAATGCTCTGAACACGAAAGTTTGCAGTTCAGCCCTCTTCTCCCATGCAGAGTCGCAGGCAGCGCCTCGGATAAAAGCACGGACGAGCCACATGCAGGGAAACTTGCACGTGTGGTTCTGGCCGGGGACCCCGGTATACTGTACTAATATGTGTAGGTCCCTGTAATTCGAGTGAGATTGTCATGGCGCAAAAGCAGATATGGTCCGGTATTCCCTTGTTCCCCGTATTGGTTATGTTCCTTATTCCTCGTCTAGCAGAAACTAATCGAGCTCCGTCTGATCTCCCAGAAGCGGAAGCTGAATTAGTTGCAGGCTATAATGTAGAATATGCGTGGGATGCAATCCTTAATAGTTCACTGTTGGCGGAAGCCAATGTCTCGGGGACTCATTCTGACTTAAACAAGGGGTGGGTCTTTACCAACTTCCAAATCCAAGATTTAGGGGGAAAAAAGAGGGGCAGGGCACTCTTCATTCTTCATTCGAAACTCATGAATGTCGGGTCGGAGGTTTTTGCCTTGTTATCAAAAAGGGGAGTTGGGTAAAGCAAACTCCCTCCTTGGACGAGCACGGGGCTTAGTCAAGTAGAACTGGGTTGTGCTGCTTGATGCTCCGATCGAAAACAAATCAGTGGGGCCATGCCGGTACGACAGAATATGCGTTAGAAAGGTCAATCCCTCCCCCGCTTTTTGATTTTTTTAATGAAAAACCGGGCCGAACTTCTAAAAAGCAGCCCACCCACTTCCATAGAACAATATCGCGGCAACGTAGACCTAAGTGGATTTATTGGATCCTGGGGAACCATCACAAGTACGGTCGGCCTATAGAACGAGAATGTCGTGTCGTCCAGCGGAGCTTAGAAGAAGGTGACTCGGAGCCTAAGGAAGGTGACTCGTGTAGACAGCTGACTCCTTTTCAATAGAAAGGAATAGCCAAACCTACCCAGCTGGCTGGTCAATCTCAGTGATCTTATCGGCCGGCAAAGCGGAGACGGACGACCACGGTCCCGACCTTACCAGCACCGTAGGTTTACTAATCAATGAAGCCCCTCAACCTACTATCTTTTCTTACAAACTCAACCAAGCCTAACCAAACCCCATGCTCACGACATGTTCTTGATATTGATTGAGTTGGAGGGAGTCAGAGACTACCACGGAATCCTTCCATAGTCACCCCGGTGACCTTCGTCACCAAAGCGTCATGACAGTTTCCAAGACCCCTCATATAATCTCCAGTGGGGATCAGTCGGAGCACGTAGGAATGCCGACCACTACATAAGCCACGTCTGGCTGAGGCGAGCAGCAAGCGGGGGAGAGTATTTTGAAGTACAAGAACGTTGGGGTGGGACGCTAGTACTTAAACTAGGGTTGCTTCTTGGCGATAATCTTGCGTTTTTCAGCAGTTAGTTGTAGCGCGCCTTCCCTCCTTCTCTCATTTCGGAAAGATTTGGCAGTATTTTCTTATGATGACCTGGTCGAGAGAGTACGAAACATCGGTGTAAAAGATTGAGTGGGATGGTTATAGTAAGGGGCGAACCAAGTGCTTGCGCGAAGAAGCGAATCAATCAGATTGGAGACAAGGAAAGGAGGAGAGGTGAAACTCAACAAAAAAGGAAAAGGGAACTCGACCGACTATCATGAGCGAAGCGAGGGAATTCCTTCTGATTGGATCCCTTAGGAGAGAGACAGAAGGTATTATGAAATAGAATCAGATCTTTGACGATCCAGTATTAGCTAGCAAGTGTATGGACTCAGACTTTGATGGCTCCCTAGTGGCCAGGGAAGCGTTAGCTTCACCCTTTGAACGTCTCATTTACTCTCTCTAGCTCTCGACTTTACGTATAGGAATTTCAGGTACATTGGTCGATGAAAGTGAACATCTATCTTATCTTATCTTACGCCACTTACTCTAGTTTTACTTTGTGGAAGACGTCCGATTGAATGATCTCCAGTGGGTTCTATTACCATGTGTACCCAGGCCTGCTTCCTTCTTTTTTAGCAGCCTCTTTGCTTCTGTCAGTATAGAGGAAAGTCTTCAATCCCTTGAGAGAAATCAAAAAATGGCGAATAAAAGATACCTAGCATGACACATCAGCTACGCCATCTGAGCCTGTCCACTTGCTAGTCAGGAAAAATAACCGCTTCGTTCTGTGGGCTTCTTTCGCTGCTCTCTTCACGCTCGCTTTACGAGTGCAACCAAGTTCAATAAACTGTTCATGGTAATTCATAGACTATGCTGGTTTCTATCTAAGAGTCCTGTGAGACGCTTCCTTCTCATACACATCTAAAGCAACGTTTGATCATCCGCATTAGAGAGTTTTGCAGGTCCTTGAGAGAACGTTATCCAATCAGTTATGACTTGACCATGGTCTGAGGTGAAATTGGTCCTGGTCCATAAAACGAAAGGTGCTGGGCAAGCGCAGAGAAGTCGTCTGAAGGGGAGTTCCATAGGAATGTTCAACTTCGATCAACCTTGGTTTGGTCCCATGCCTAAAAAATAAATAAGGTCCAAAACAAAATAGGGGTGATATAACCCACTGCTCGCCTAAGAATGTACTGACGTAATCCCTACTATGGCTTCCCGAAGGATCCAGCTGCTAAGAGGGTCCGAGCCATAACGGATTGATGTGACCATAGCGGCGACTGGAATCGATCTGAATGAGGCAGTTATGGGACTTTTCTTATATAACAATATATATGGAGGAAGGATTCAAAAAAGGTGGGGGTCAAGGTGTATAATCCGAGCTCCACTTTCAGGCAATGAGCTAACTTAACCCTGATTGCTTAAGGTTTAATACAGTCATGTTGGATCTGCTACTAAGAAAGGAAGAGAAAGACTGATTGCGACAGCTCAACCGGATGATATATCTCTTATTTACAGAACTGTGCCAACGTGTGCCTACATTGTTTGATTTACCAGTTCCGGGTATCTGATTTTGAAATAGAAAGAATGAAACTAGTACCATCTTATCGCCAACCGTGCTTTCTACCAACTCCGCCAACCCCAGACGGGAATATTGATTGCGATTTAGCCGCACCTAAGCCCGCAACTGCTGCCTCTACTCCGCCTACTTCTTGTGCCGACTTCGCCAGCCTCGCGGGGTACCGATTTCCTCCTGCTTTGTGTGCGTGCCATTGACTCCTTTAATGGGTCGAAACCTACTTAGTTCTCATTTTTATTTCGTCTATACAAGAAAAGAAGGATTTGTGTTTAGCAAGACAGAGAATTGAATAAGTAAAAATAAAGTAGTGTGTACCCTTTACCAAAAACCAAATATGACAGATAGGGTATGACATATTGCTTATTCCTGATTGATCTAGTTGACGACAGTTGCCTTGTTGGACCGATTGTGGATTGGAATAGAAGTTTCTTATATACAGATATTCGTGTTTACTGATTTCGCATACTGGGAATGGAACTTGATGTAACCCATTGGAAACTCTCTTTGAGACTCATTATCTGTTATATACGACAGGCTAATTAAGTCCTTAAATTTCAGAAAGGAGTCTTTCCTTACTTCCTTACACAAAACTGCTATGTTGTTATGCTGCTCATGCAATCAAAACTTAGAATAGAAGAAAAAGAGTTCCCTCGGGACCCATCCTCTTCTCCTTCGCTTGTGTGACTATCATGAGAAGAATTCCATTCCAAGAAGTCAAATAACAAGACAAAGAAACGAGGTCAAGATCCGTTGTTACCAGTACCGACGAAATGGAGAAAGTGTCCTCCGGGAACGCAATCTACTACATTAGTTGGTGTAGCCAAAGAAGAGGATATCCCCTTTTTTGACCCATTAGTCTTCAGACCAGACCCATACCATAGCTACAAACACTTTTGAGTCGGAGGAGACTAGCCAGATCGCTTTCTTGAGGCTCTCTGGGCTTATCGGACGTCAATCTGTATAGCCACTGGTCCCCTTCTCCTTAGTCGTTGGCATGGACGCCATTCTTCCCAGTGAACTCGACGATTCCTTCCCTACGCGTTTTGCTCGACGACGATATGACTGATAATCAGAAGCGAGAGGCTCTGCTCTCGAAACTTGACCTCCTCGATTCGATCGATGGGAGAAAAAAAAGGTTACGAGCGGCAGAGCACGCACAAGTCTATCAACATCAACTCAGCCACGCTTTGGACCGATCCTACGAATAAGAGGCATTAACAAAGCATTTATGAGACACCATACTTTCAATAGGCAAGGGCCAGCCCGAAGATCAACGGGATCTTTCTCCAAGCTAAGTTTCTACCCCCGAGGGAACCGGCCACGATGCGTGGGGGTATCGGTGCTGATAAACTCGTCTCCGCTCATCTTACCTGGAAATGGAAATAAATTATGGTAGATTACCTACCTCATCTGAGATGAAGGAATTTCCTACTTAAGATTCATATGCCTATTTTGCTGTTGATGTGGAGGAATTGGTACTAGCCTACTCGATATGTTCCTTGCCTGGTTCGCTATAGGAAGTGCTTTCAGCAAATGAGGAGGGGAATATTCATAGGTATGAATCTTCCGTCAATGGTTAAGGTTGAAGTGAAGGCAAACCTTCTTTGAATTTTGATGCCTAATTATTTAGCTCTGGTATTGAGAAAGAAACCATTCATACGGCCAGGTCACAGGAATGCTTCTTCGGCTTACAATTCCGAGTCAACAACCGTAACTCGAGCACTTAGCCCTAGCTCTTGCTCTTTCCTTCCTTGCAACGGGCTGCCTGTGTGCCTACTAATATTTACTTACCTCAATGGTGCGCTAACTTTAGAACGAGGATTTTCCAAATTCGTATTAGGGGGGGCTATGCAACAATTCGACCACTGTTACTGTACTAGATATCTCAGGCTTATCCTAAAGAAATTATGGCTTCGCTTATCTTCTTCCTGGTGATGGATATAGTCTCGATGGCTTTGCCCAAGTATGGCATAAAAGTAAAATAGGATATCCTTCAAAAGGGAATTTCATGTGTGAGCACCTTGCCTCTTTTAGGGAAGGCTATTTACCAAGTGAGTCTGCGCAGCATGCTACGAAACATAAGAATCATTTGGAATCCCATTTGCACCCGGATTCAGCTTCTTTCGAACTAGCAAATGCACTTTCAGAGCCAACAACGGATCGGCCTGGCCCATTCCCCATCTGGGGAAGAAAGAGTACCTAGATCTGCATCTACTAAGTATGCCCTGAAATTCATGTTATGATCCGGTCTTTCCCAAAGCTAGGGCTTCTTTTCCCATGCCTATCCTCCGCGTCAACCTGTACCGGACCCAGAGTCAAAACTAAAAAGAGAATGAAGTCTCGAAAACTCTTAATTAATAAATATTCGTGCGCCTACTTTGCTTATCCTTCTCTGCCCCATTATAGATAGTTGGGTAGAGCGAGGGATATCGGGGAAGGAAGAAAAACCTCCACTTGTTTTACGGATTCACATACTGGTTGGTATGTTCATCAAGTTCTCGATTACTACATACGGTGCCCACTGACTCCCTTTAATGGTACGCAGTCCCTGCCAATTTCTCGAAAGAAAGTGCTATCCACTGAGGGGCAAGCGGAGGAAGTGCAGAAATCGCGTATCCGTCTTATCCTCGATGGAGTACAGTGGCTATAGAAAGAAAGGAAGAGTTCGATTGCTTGGAGAAGGTATTCTTCTTGGTCGACGGGACCTCCCCTCTTCTTACCCAGAAAAGGAAACGAGTCACTTCTTGCGGAATGATAGATCTGTTTGTCTTGCTCTACCTAAGCAGGATTGAGTACGATGATGCTCCCTACCTATGTGTACCTCATACTTTTCGGGCTAGAAATGCCATATAGTTAATGGAACTATCCATTTTGGTCGATCTTGATTAGTAGATTGCCAACTTCTTCTTCTGATGATAGGAATCTTCCCTTTATTAGGTGGCTATAGCATAACGAAACAAGTAAAGTAGGTTATTCTTTACTAAGTTGGTTCCTTGGCTCGATTGGTAATGCAGAAATCACCTGGGCTTGCAAGCTATGTGATGTGACATACTTGGCTCAGCTCAATCGTACGACGAATACCTTCTGCGCCTATGACGAATACCTTCCTTTCCTTAGCGGAACAAACACTCCTATCTCCTGCTAAAGCTGGATGCGCGCCGGCACACGGGCCAAAGAGGACTAAGGAGAAGGGATGCCATACTAATAGACTGGGCAAGCAAAGCAAGGCAAGCGTTGATGACTCTCGATTGAAAGGTTAAGAGAAGGATGCGCATGGCACGTGGAGCTAGCGACTTTGCGTATTACTTACAGGGAAGGGCTGAGAGCTACCTACTCCTTACAGGGCTGCGTTTACCCATTCCTTGCCTAGAAGAAAAAGAATAACCAATGAATACATACCGGGAAGGGCTGAGAGCTACCTACTCCTTACAGGGTTGCGTTTACCCATTCCTTGCCTAGAAGAAAAAGAATAACCATCTTCCCTCTTCTCCTCCCTTCACACTCGACTAGAGGGCGGGATTCTTTCATCCAATTGATGGCACTTTACTGAGACTGGAAAAACGGGTAAGAAACCCCGTAAAATCGATTCAACTTGACTGTCATAATTAAGAAAGTGAAGAGATAGGGGTAACGGATTCAATACGCCCGCTAGACCCATTCTTAAAGCAATGCGTAAGGCTTTCGGCTTTCACCGTAGGTTAGGTTCCTCATCTCTCTCAGATGTAGTAGTTCCAGTTGCTCTGGTTGTCTCAATTCATTCGATTGTGATAAGGCAAGAAAGCTAATAGTTGAACAGGTGGTGAAGTCACCAGTACGGTAATGATGCTCGGCATGTGGAAGTTCTCGTTTCTCAACGTGCCATTTGGTTCTAACGAATTGAACTACAAACGGGCTTTCCTTTATCCTCCTTGTACGCCAACCTACTGACAAAACAGGATTTCTAGCTGCCTCCTCCGGTGAAAACGAACCAGTAAACATATTATTAGACCTAGGAAAATCAGAACTCGTCGAACAGAAGAACCTAGTACTATAGAATCTGAAACACACATATGCGAGCTATTAAACATACCATTCCTATTTCTAAATAACAACATATTACCGCAGCGCTAAGAAAAGGGTTTGAAAGCTCTAAGTGGTACGATAAGCGGAATGAATCAAACGAAGTGCATCATGAGGGTTGGGGATTTAGCATACGCTCTACTATCAATTATAGGTTCACCTATGCCCCAAGAAAGAGGTGCAGAGGTGGAATTCAATAGATTTAAGCAACTTCAGTATGCGGGTAGCGATGCTTTTTGGAATCCAAGAGAACTTTGAATCGGAGGAACGACCAACACAGCTGGCATGGCTTTGTTGAATCAGGATTTGATGACAGGAACGTTGTTGAAATAACTTCTTTACCCCCCGTAAAATCCTTTATGCCTGATTTCAGTACTAACAATAAATGGCTAAAAACATCCTATTTTTTATGGTAAAATATGGAAAATCATATGGGAAACGAATAACGAATAGAAGTAGCCTAGCCTTTTCTTTCAGTCTTGGTCTCTAGATTCCCTTGTTCTTACTGTAGCTAGCACTTGTTATTGCAGTCAAGGAGCCAGGAAGCGGGCGGGCCTTCAATCACATTTTAGCTTGACATTCTTCTCCTTCTTGGGGGTCGACTTGTAGTAGCAGGCGTACAGGACGAGGCCGAATAGCGCACCGAGGCCATTGGGGATCTGCAGTGCACGAACGAAGACAAGAGCCGGCACGGTTAGAGAGACACTCTCAAGTTATATAAGATTTGGTTGGAACCTGAAGATGGAAATATTACTGACCGTGACGTAGAGGTCGAATTTGATGAGAGCGTAGGACGTCCAGCAGATGCCGTTGAGGAAGCTCACCAGCGAGAGGAAGAAGGGCATGTACTCGACGCTCTTGGTCTTGATCACTTTACCCTGCACGCAACCCACAATACACATTAATTCCTCCCCGCAAAAATATATATTCATTAATTCCAAGCACAGGATGCAACAGCTCGAGCGTTCAAAAAAAAAAAAATATATATATATATATATATATATATTACACAGACATAGGTAATTAACAAGATTGATTCTATGTTCTATGTAAAATGTAAATCAATTCCGCAGGTAATATTGGTGAACTCTACACCTGGACCACATGACCGACGAGAAGAAACCGACATACAGGATCCCTTTTCCGTTTCAACGTGATCATCTCACAGAGTTGGCAAGGGAAGATCACAAAAAGCACAGACTGGTACAGGGACACATGTACTATCTCCATCCAAGAACACATGATTCGAAATCTGGCACACCTGAAACTTGCATCCCCTAGGTGAACACATATGTTTATGATGAAGCTGAACATGGAAGATTTCATTAGATGAAATATTCCTCCCGTTCCAGACCCGTCACTCAACAGCCAACGAGTTTGGCGAGAACAACAGAACAAGTTTGGTTGGCTAATCAATTGTACAACAGAACTGCCTGTATTGAATGCAACTGCAAGTAACCAAGGATACCGCATCGATAATCAGAGGACACGTAGGGGCTACGGTATCTTTTTAGGTAGAAACGAACAATAGGCCTTTTGACGGAACATAGAGCAACATGTTCTTGGGATGTGCCACACGAACACCATGACAGTTTAGCCCAAAAGGTAGCACGTTGGTTTTTACTGGTAAAAAGGGGGAAAGAAGAGATTTGACACGATGGTTAAAACAGGACCATTGATGCATCTTTTAGAGATGGATTTGGTTCCAAAATTGGCTTCCGCATCCATGCTTCCAGAACAAACAGCAACTAAGGTATGCTAATAGTGGTACATAATGAATGCCTCAACTATAACCTGTTGAGTCACTTGCCCTGAGTAAGCTGCAAGATCCTTCACAGATCACTGTGTCTAGATCATGCAACAGATTTGAAAGATGATGGCAACCCATCATTAATCAGTAATCAGAAAAGAACCTGGAGACTGGAGAAGATGAATATGGCCAATCTGTTTTTAAATAGAAGTTCCAGAAGAATTAATATCGGCTTTTTTAATCTTAAACAGTAGAACCCCTGAATCACCAATCCATTCCTAGATAGTTGTGTTGGCTGTGTTTTCAGGGAACGGACTGTTGAACAAGCTGAGGAACTATTGAATAATATATTGCAAAATTATGGTGATTGGACTCTCCGTGAACCACCACCTAAACCCACTCCGAAGAAGAGGGGTATCTTATTTCTCAGTCCTGAAGATATGCAGGAGGCAAAGAAAGGTATGAAGGAAAAAGGTATTAAAGCCGAGGATGTTAAGAACCACCACCTCAACAGGTGGTAGAGGTAAATTCTTTATTAAAGTTTGATGAAAGTGATATCCCTTACAATAAACATCCTAGTCAATGCTTATATGAGTTTGACAACTACATTAGGAAACAAGATCACTTTAATGCAAATGTTCTGAAACAAATGAAATATAATTCTGATATGATTTCTCGCTTGAGTGACTTGTTATTTAGAATTAGTAATGATGTTAGAGGTGTAGGAAAACATGCCTCTATGGTTCAAACCCAGTTAGAACAAGTTGCTAAATCTCAAAGAGAATTGCTTAATGAAATGAACAATAATATAAATGATTTTGCTGCTAGAGTAGTAACTAGAGGAGCTAGAATGACTCAGGAACCTCTTTATCCTTAAGGACACCCTAAAAGAATTGAATAAGACTCTCAAAGAATTAACACTGATGCACCTAGTCCTTCTAAAAAGAAAAAGAAAAAGAAAAATGATAGGACTTTGCATACCTCTAGTGAACCTGAGATAGAAAAACCTCCTGATAATAATGATGTCTCTATTTCTGATATTGAAACTCAACCTGGTAATGAACTCTCACCTAGTGATAATGAAAATGATAATGATGATGTTCATGAAGATACTCAACCGAACAATGATAAAAAACCGGATAATGGTGTTGAAATAGAACCTGTTGTTGATCTTGATAACCCACAACCTAAAAATAAACGATATGATAAAAGAGACTTTGTAGCCAGAAAACATGGTAAAGAAAGAGAGCCATGGGTTCAGAAACCCATGCCTTTTCCACCTAAACCATCTAAGAAAAAGGATGATGAAGAATTTGAACGCTTTGCTGAAATGATTAGGCCAGTCTTTTTGCGTACACGCTTAACTGATATTTTAAAGATGTACCCTTATGCAAAATACATGAAAGACATCATCACTAATAAAAGAAAGATACCTGAAGCTGAAATCTCCACCATGCTTGCTAATTATTCTTTTAAGGATGGAGTACCTAAAAAACTAGGAGATCCTGGAATACCAACTATACCTTGCTCCATTAAAATAAATTATGTCAAAACTGCTTTGTGTGATTTGGGAGCTGGTGTTAGTGTTATGCCTTTCTCTTTATATAAAAGACTTGATTTGAATAAACTCACACCTACTGAAATATAATTTCAAATGGCTGACAAATCAACTGCCATACCTATCGGTATTTGTGAGGATGTTCCGGTTGTTGTTGCAAATGTTACTATCTTAACAGACTTTGTCATTCTTGAGATGCCCGAAGATGACAACATGTCGATTATCCTTGGTAGACCCTTTTTGAATACTACAGGGGCTGTTATTGATTGCAATAAAAGCAAAGTCACCTTTCGGATCAATGGTAATGAGCATATGGTGCACTTCCCGAAGAAACAATTCCAAGTGAATTGTATAAATGTTATTGAAGAATCTCCAACACTCACTATTGGAAGTTTTCAACTACCTCTACCTACTGCCAAAAAGAAATATGACATACTTATTGTTGGGGATATGCATATCCCCGTTGAGGTAACTTAGTGATTTACGAAAATTCTTTGGTTTCATGCTAATCAAAAGTGGTTGTTAATAAGACTTGATCAGCCTTATTAATGGATCATTTTTGAGAGGTATGAAGTTGATGAATTTAGTAGGCACAACCTTCTGCTCCCACCTTTTGTTTTCTATTATTCTTAGTTTTATAAAATAAAATGCCATGTTTATCCTGTTTTCTGATTTCTCCGTGCAATAAAAATGACCCTAAAATAAAAGTTCTCAGAATGTCCTAAAAATTTAACAGGATTTTTTCTGAATATTTCTGAATTTCTGGTGCAAATAACATCAGAGGGGGGTGCACCTGGTGTCCACAAGACACCAGGGCGCGCTAGCAACCCCAGGCGTGCCCTGGTGGGTTTTGGTCCCCACGTGGGTCCCCTCACTTATCCCTTTAGCTTATTCCATCTCCTACCTCCAGAAAAAAAATCACCATAGCTCTCTCTCTCTCTCGTGTTCTTGCTCCCAAACCCGCGGATTTCGATCTCTTTGCTCGAAGCTCCATTTCCAAAACTGTTTTGGGGGATTGCTACTTGGTATGTGACTCCTCCATTGCTCCAATTAGTTTTTGATTTAGTGATTTATTTTTAGAATAATTAGCTACTCTTGGTGCTGCTGTAGATGGGCTTGCATGTTGAATTCTTAGAGTTCTAAGTAGTTTGCATGCTTAATATGGCCTCTATGCATCCTTAGGAGTAGTTGCTATCAATCTCACAAAGTTTTGTTGACAAAAAATTTCTAGACTAAAATTTTCAGAAATTTATTTATAGGAATAAGATGAGTTTCTTTAGGAAGTTTTCCTCCAAGAGGAATGCTAAAGGAGTCATTGGGGAATCATCGGACAATGACCTCAACACTCCGAGAACGGCGGAGGTGCGACCGTGCGAATGGCCACATAATGCCTTCAAGGAGGAGGCCGGGTTCCATCAAGAGTTTGTCCAATTCGTTGCAAATGCTGAGCTGACCGACTTCCTCACAGATAAGTGTGACCAACACCACCTCCTTACAAATTCCTTTGTGCAAAGTTTTCATTTTCTGAGTAGGAATAATCCTCCTAAGGTGCGGTTTAATTTATATGCTGAAACCCGTCAGATAACGCTCACGGACTTTTGCGACATATGTTTGATCCCTTCTGATGGGGAATTAAGAGAGCCTAGACCAGCGGAGTTTGAGGACTTTCTCCTCACTTTGAGAGTGGGTGATGAAAGAGGCGTGTCAAATGCCACTCCCACCAGTTTGCAGTTTCCTTCTGTGCATTACTTTGCTTTATTCACCGCGAAGTGTTTAACCGCTAGGGAGAAGGTCGGTGCACTCAGTGCCCCCGACCTCGCCATCTTACGCCGTGCACTGCACAATGTTCCCCCCTTTAGCCTAGGGGCTATTATTGCATGTCGCCTACACCTTAACAGGACTAAGGGCAAGATACATGGTGGTATTTATGCTACTCTCTTAGCGAGTCACTTTAATGTTCAGATTCGCCAACATAATTATCCCTTGCCCAGAGTTTTTCTAGATCACAAGGCATTGGAGGATCACCAATTTATTGATGCAGCTAATTCTTTTCATAACATTTGCTACAACTTAGTATTCAGCGTGGTTACCCGTGATATTATCCCGTTGCCTCCACCTGCTTTGTTTGATTCTATTGACATGAACGGATACAGGGTCATGCCAGAGGACATTCATGCCTACCGGAACGACCTGGCAGTGGCTGAGGAGGAGCCCCAGGAGTGGGACGCTCAAGTTCCTCCGCCACAGCACTTCCACATAGGACAGGATGGCCATTACGGATGGTGATTACCAAGCTAGGCCAAAAGCCTAAGCTTGGGGGAGTACGTATTTCCACCGACATTATATTCATGTTTACGCATTTCATTCCAGTTGTCGGTGTCAACACTTTTTCATTGTATTATCCTTGTTAGATTTATTTTCTTGCTAACTTCATGTGTGTTTCAAAAACTTTGAGAAAATCCAAAAATATTTCTTGCTTCTTTTCAGTTTTTCTACCTAGTTTAATCAGCAGCAGTATTAAAGAAAACCCAAAAAGATTTCTTGTTTCTTCTTTTGCTTGTTGGGAGCTCTCCCGTGTAAATAGTTTTTCTCGTTTTTGTTTTTCCCTCTGTAATTTGCTTTCTTCAAGAAAAACTAAAAACTCCAAAATATTTCAGTGTGTTTCTCTGAAATTCTTTTCCTTTTATTTGAGTCGTACCAAGAAGAAGACCACGATGAAAAAGTTGAGTGGCTCTCATATGCATTACTGTTAATCTAACAAAGAGCCCAAATTACTTTGTCTTCTCCTTTTGAATAAAATGTTTGCAGACTCCAGCTTAGTCCACGACACGCTTGGATTATTATTATTTTTATATCATTCTGTTGTGCAAGTGGAAGGCAATAATGACGATATTTGATGAAGTGACTGTGGCAGAGAGAAGCGGGTATGAACTCAACTTGTTTTTGTTTTTGTAAATATGTTTAACCTAGTATCCATGATTCAACATATTATGATCAAACATGTTTGCAATGACAATTAGAGATTATAGTTGCTCATGCCATGCTTAAGTAGCTAGGAGTAGATAATGATTTATCTTGGATGTCAACATGTATTAAAATGATTGTGATGTAGTATGATGATATGGTATCCTCCTCTGAATGTTTCAAGTGGCTTGACTTGGCACATGTTCATGCATGTAGTTGAATCAAAACCAACATAGCCTTCACGATATTTATGTTCATGGTGTCCATATCCTACTCATGCTAGTATTCAATGTTTATTATTCATAATGCATGTTCATGACCATTTTCGCTCTCTAGCTGTCCGCTTCTCAATCTATTTTCTAGCCTTCACCTGTACTAAGCGGGAATGCTGCTTGTGCGTCAAAATCCTTAAACCAAAGTTATTCTAGATGAGTCCACTATATCTACCTATATGCGGTACCTACCGTTCCAAGTAAATTTGCATGAGCTACCTCTAAAATTTCAAATGAACATCTGTTTTGTGTGCCTGGACCACTCATGGAGCAACGGGGGGTGGTCAGTATCTTCCATGTTAAGCGGATTATTCTCATGCTGAGTTTTTATTCACTCGTCCTTGCACGAGAGGGGCGGTAATAGGGATTCCCAGTCCCGGAATAAAAAATTGCAAATAATTAAACAAAACTTCCCCAGGAATGTTGTTGGTATGGACGGTACCCGTGGATTCGGCTAGCCGTGGAGTGTGTTTGTTGGTGGAGGGGGAGTAAATATTTACTTTTACCGCTTGGGAACCGCCGCTAATGTGTTTAGCATGGAAGATATTGATAACTCTTGGTCGTAACGTTGACAGGAAGGGTGCACCTCCCAAAATTATATTTATCTCTGATTTAAGCTTTGAGCTCTGGCACCTCTGCAAATCCCTGCTTCCCTCTGCGAACGGACTATCTATTTACTTTTATGTTGAGTCATCACCTTCTCAAATAAGCGCCAGACCTGAGAGCACTATTGTCATCCTCATGCATTGTGTATAGTTAATGTTGGATGCAGCATGACTGGATCTTTTCTACCATGAATTACAATGTTTAGTTGCTGCTTGAACTTTGGAGGTGCTCTGCATTTATGTTTTGCGGTCTTAGAAAGGGCTAGCGAGATACCACTGTTGTCATATTATATCATGATTGTTTTGACAAAGTGTTTGCATTTGAGATATTTTATTATTGCTTGCTAGTTGCTTATGTCATTGATATGAATTAATATAATTTTTAAGAGTTATTGTTGACATGGTTAGTCATAATCTTTGCTGAAAACCTGGGTGCTACTTAAGCATATGTATGTAAACAAGAACAAAAGAGTTCGTAAAAGTTTTTCTTTATCACTTTCAGTTTGTCAACTGGATTGCTTGAGGACAAGAAATGGGTTAAGCTTGGGGGAGTTGATACGTCTCCGTCGTATCTACTTTTCCTAACACTTTTGCTCTTGTTTTGGACTTTAATTTGCATGATTTGAATAAAACTAACCCGGACTGACGTTGTTTTCAGCACAACTACCGTGGTGTTGTTTTTGTGCAGAAATAAAAGTTCTCGGAATTCGACGGAACTTTTTGGAGAATTATTTTACAATAAATAAAAAATACTAGAGCCAAGAACCACCAGAGGGGGTGCCCCTGGCTGGGCACGATACACCTAGGCGCGCCACCCCCTCCAGTCGCGCCCTGGTGGGTTGTGCTCACCTCGTGGGCCCCCAGACCCTAATTCACCTAGTGGCACATTATCATCAAGCATGGTAATAGCATCATCATAAGCATCATTCATAGCAGAAGCAGCATCATCAATAACTTGCGACATAACAGGATTACTAGCATGTGGTGGTGTTGCAAGCTTACTCATAACAGAAGGTGAATCAAGTGCAGAACTAGATGGCAGTTCCTTACCTCCCCTCGTCTTAGAGGGAAAGATCTTGGTCTTTGGATCCTTCAGATTCTTCATAGTGATCAATTGATATAAATCACAAATGACTCACAAATATAGCTATGCTACCCGGCAACGGCGCCAGAAAAAGGTCTTGATAACCCACAAGTATAGGGGATCGCAACAGTTTTCGAGGGTAGAGTATTCAACCCAAATTTATAGATTCGACACAAGGGGAGCCAAAGAATATTTGCGAGTATTAGCAGCTGAGTTGTCAATTCAGCCACACCTGGATATTAAATATCTGCAGCAGAGTGATCAGTAGCACAGTAGTATGATAGTTTTGATAGCAGTAACAACAGTAACAGTAACGGTAACAGTGATAGCAATAGTTTTGTAGCAGTTGGAACAGTAGCAACAGCAGTAGTAATTTAGCAAGAACAATAAGTGGAAAACTCGTAGGCACTGGATCGGTGAACTCGTTGGATGATATTCATCATATAACAGTCATAACCTAGGGCGACATAGAACTAGCTCCAGTTCATAAATGTAATGTAGGCATGTATTCCGTAAATAGTCATACATGCTTATGGAAAAGAACTTGCATGACATCTTTTGTCCTACCCTCCCGTGGCAGCGGGGTCCATAAGGAAACTAAGGGATATTAAGGCCTCCCTTTAATAGAGAACCGGAACAAAGCAATAACACACGGTGAATACATGAACTCCTCAAACTACGGTCATCACCGGAAAGTATCCCGACTATTGTCACTCCGGGGTTTGCGGATCAGAACACGTAATAGGTGCATATGACTAGCAAGATCAGATCAAGAACATAGATATAAAGGTGATAACATAAACGGTTCGGATCTGAAATCATGGCACTCGGGCCCTAGTGACAAGCATTAAGCATGGCAAAGTCATAGAAACATCAATCTCAGAACATAGTGGATACTAGGGATCAAGCCCTAACAAAACTAACTCGATTACATGATGAATCTCATCCAACTCCTCACCGACCAGCAAGCCTACGAAGGAATTACTCACTCCCGGTGGGGAGCATCATGGCATTGGCGATGGAGAAGGGTTGATGATGACGAAGACCGAAGATTCCCCTCTCCGGAGCCCCAAACGGGCTCCAGATCTGGCCTCCCGATGAAGAACAGGAGGTGGCGGCGGCTCCATATCGTAAAACGTGATGAAACTTTCTCCCTTATTTTTTTCTCCAAAATAGGATTTATAGAGTCGGAATTAGGATGAGTGGGGCCACGAGGTGGGCACAACCCACCAGGGCGCGCCTGGGGTGGCTGGCGCGCCCTGGTGTATCGTGCCCAGCCAGGGCCCCCCCCCCCCCTCCGGTGGTTCTTGGCTCTAGTATTTTTATTTATTCTAAAATAAATCTCCAAAAAGTTTTGTCCAGTTCCGAGAACTTTTATTTCTGCACAAAAACAACACCATGGTAGTTCTGCTGAAAACAGCGTCAGTCCGGGTTAGTTTCATTCAAATCATGCAAATTAGAGTCCAAAACAAGGGCAAAAGTGTGAGGAAAAGTAGATATGACGGAGACGTATCAACTCCCTCAAGCTTAACCCATTACTTGTCCTTGATACGTCTATGTATCGATAATTTATGAAGTATTCATGTCATATTTGCCTATGTTTTTACTAAGGTTTTATGATTTATTGGGACTAACCTATTAATAGTTGCAAAACTGCACAAGTTCTTGTTTCACACTTTGATGAGTAGGAACTAATTGGATATTGGCGAAAAAAAACGCAAAAGGAGCCTTGTTGGAGGAGGACTCTGACTTTCCTAAAATCTGTCCACAAACAATTTTTTGGAGATCGTCAGTTTGACCCCCGAAGACGGCGTCAAATGGAAAAAGCTAAAACTAGGAAAGTGTGTGGAATTTTATGGCATTGACTCTGGACTCCTAATTCGTCCAAAACGGAGTCCGGATGCGATCTGTAGACCCGTTTTACTGGAGGAAAATATCTGATTACGGGGTTACGAGAATTGATGATATGATTGAGTCCAACTCTTACCATATCTGATGTATTCGGCCAAGCCACGACTTTGAGGACTCATAGCTGTTAGGAGTCCCTAGGAAGGTTCTAGAGGTGCCCAAGAGCCATTGGATCAAGGGTCCATCCATCGTACGGCCATAGAGCACCACAGAGGCATATATAAGGAGAGAAAACCCTAATTTCGGGAGAGCCACCAAGAGCCACGAATATTCCTCTCCCTTGGCAGCCACCAAGAAGGAGAGAGGCTCCTCCATTGCATCACCAAGACCAAGAAAGAAGGGGGGCAAGGGGCCGCCACCTATCGCCACCGCCGCCGCCCGTCGCCGGCGCCGTGGCCGCCATCGCCTCCATCTCTTTGGGGCTGCACCTCTCCATCAACAACTCTTTATTTCTGACCATGATAATGTGTGAGTAATCCACCTCGGGGCTGAGTGTTTGTACCGGTAGCTATGTGTTTAATCTCTCTCTCTCTCTCTCTCATGTTCTTGAGATGGCACGATCTTGATGTATCACGGGCTTTGTTAATATAGTTGGATCATATGGTGTTTTCCCCTATCTATGTTGTTGTGATGAATTGAGTTTTCCCTTTGAGATTTTGTTATTATCGGATTGAATACTTTTATGGATTTGAGAGCACTTGATGTATGTCTTGCATGCAGATACCCATAGTGACATTGGGGTATTCAAGTGATTCACTTGATATATGTTATGGCGTCAACTTGCGGATTCCGGTGACCTTGGGGATCTATGCATAGGGGTTGATTACATGTTTTCATGCCTTGTTCTCCGATAGAAATCTTGGGGCACTCTTTGAGGTTTTTTGTGTTGGATTGAGTATTATGAATCTGAAATTGTTTGATGTGTATCGTATAATTAACTAATGGATACTTGTGGTGACATTTGTGTATCTAGGTGACATTAGAGTGGGTTGATGCGTATCACATGGTGTTATTCTAGTACGAACTCTTAGATAGATAGATCGGAAAGGATAACTTGGTGCTATTTTAGTACGAACTGTTGGATAGATCGATCAGAAAGGATAACTTTAAGGTGGTTTCGTACCCTACAAACAATTTATTCCTATGTTCTTCGCTAGATAAGAACTTTGGAGTGATTCTTCGTTGCACATTGAGGGATGGTTATGTGATCCAATTATATTAGCATTGTTGAGAGATTGCACTAGCAAAAGTACGGACCCTAGGCCTTATTTTCATGCATTGCAATACCGTTTGTGCTCACTTTTGTTACTTGCTACCTTGCTGGTTTTATATTTTCAGATTACAAAAACCTATATCTACCATCCATATCGCACTTGTATCACCATCTCTTCGCCGAACTAGTGCACCTATACAATTTGCCATTGTATTGGGTGTATTGGTGACACAAGAGATTTCTTGTATTTGATTGCAGGGTTGTTTGAGAGAGACCATCTTCATCCTACACCTCCCACGGATTGATAAACCTTAGGTCATCCGCTTGAGGGAAAATTGCTACTGTCCTACAAAACTCTGCACTTGGAGGCCCAACAAAGTCTAAAAGAATAAAGTTGCGTAGTAGACATCAAGCTCTTTTCTGGCACCGTTGCCAGGGAGGTGTGTGCTTGAAGGTATATCTTTAGATCTTGCAATTGAATCTTTTAGTTTCTTGTTTTTCACGAGTTTGGTTTTATAAAACAAAACTACAAAAAAATGGAGTTTAGGTTGCATCATTTGTTTCGTCTCTATAATGTCTTTCGTGAAAATGATGGTTTGGAAAATTGTGCTCAATTGATAGAGGAAGAATTTATGAAAATACTTAATGAGAATTCCTTTAATGATGAGCATGATAGCAATATTGTTAGTATGAATTCTCTGAATATCCATGATGCTAATGATATGCAAAGCCACAAGCTCGGGGATGCTATGTTTGATGAAGATTGTATTTTTAGTCCCCCAAGTTTTGATGAGCAAATTTATTATGATGATGGCATGCCTCCTATCCATGATGATTATGATGATGACATGTATGCTATAAAGAGTGATAGTAACCATGAAACTTGTCATCATGATTTTAATATTGAATGTGGTTATGTCAATCAAGTCTCTCATGATAGTTATTTTGTTGAGTTTGCTCCCACTACAATGAATGAGAAGAAAATTGCTTATGTGGAGAGTAATAAATTTTCTATGCTTGTAGATCATGAAAAGGATGCTTTATTTGATAGTTATATTGTGAAATTCCTTCATGATGCTACTGAAAATTATTATGAGGAAGGAACATATGCTTGTAGGAATTGCAATAATATCAAGTTTCCTCTCTATGTGTTCAAAGTTTTGAAGTTATGCTTGTTTTGCCTTCCTATGCTAGTTGATTCTTGCTCCCATAAATTGTTTGCTCACAAAATCCCTATGCATAGGAAGTGGGTTAGACTTAAATGTTCTTGTCATGAGATTCATGATGCTCTTTTGCATGTTTCCATTACTATTCCTATGTGAGCATCATTGAAATCATCATGCCTAGCTAAAAGGCATTAAAGAAAAGCGCTTGTTGGGAGACAACCCAACACTTTTACTTTCTGTTTTTGTGTGTTCACATGATTAATCTATTGTAGTAATCATGTTTTGTGCCTTTTATTTCAATAAAGTGCCAAGTAAAGCCTTTGGGATGACTCACAAGATGAGTAGAATTGATGCTGTGCAAAAACAGAAACTTTTGACTCCAGTACAGGAATTTTCATTTTTTTAATGGAGCGTGATAATGATCTGCAATTTTTATACAGTATTAATATACAAATCCTTCAGGTTTTCCTAATTTTTCAGATTTTTTAGAGACAGGGAAGTATGGTTATACTACAGATCTTCACAGACTGCTCTGTTTTTGACAGATTCTGTTTTGCATGCATAGTTTGCTTGTTTTAGTGTTCCCATAGCTTATATTTAGTGGTATAAATTATGGTAATGATATAATACAGTAGGTCTCATGTGGGAACAATTATGAATCTTGTCTTGATAGTACCTAAGTGAATGATTTATCTTTATTACACTAACCCTTCTCACGAAGTTCCGTTAAGTTTTGTGTGATTGAAGTTTTCAAGTTTTGGGTGAGACACCGATATGAGGAGAATAAGGAGTGACAAGAACCTAAGCTTGGGGATTCCCAAGTCACCACCAAGGTAATATCCAAGGAAGACTCAAGCGCCTAAGCTTGGGGATGCCCCGGAAGGCATCCCCTCTTTCATCTTCAACATTATCGGTATATCTTACTTAGCGCTATATTTTTACTCGTCACATAATATGAGTTTTGCTTGGAGCATCATTTTATTTTGTTTTTATCTGTTACGTGTTATTTATAATCTTGTTTTTCAATAAAAAGTTCCAAGAATTGCCTTAGGATGCTTGCATTGCATGTTTGATGTGTGCTGTGTAAAAACAGAAACTTTCTCTGTAGTGTTTGAATTTTCATATTTTACTGGAACGTGGAAACTTTCTGAAATTTTTACACAGTGTTGTAATATCAATTCTTTAGTCTTTCCTAAATTTTCATAATTTTTTGCGTTACAGAAGTACACTGTTTTCATAAATTGCTACAGACTGTTCTATTTGGACAGATTGTTGTCATAGTTTTGTTATCTACTTATCCTATAGTTTCCATAGCCTATATTGGTAGATATAAATTGTGGAAATGATAGTATACAGTAGATAATGTTTGTAAATTATTACGCAACTTGTCTTGGCAGTACACGAAGTGTTGATTTATTCTTGTGTGTACTAACGTATCTCACGAGTTCTTTTCAAGTTTTGTGTGGATGAAGTTTTTGAGAATAGGTGAAACCAGGATATGAGAGGATTGAACAAGATACAAAAGCTCAAGCTTGGGGATGCCCAAAGCACCCCAAGTAAATATTTCAAGAAGTCTCAAGCATCTAATCTTGGGGATGCTACGCATCCCACCTCTCTTCGTCAACTATCGGTTAGCCTATGTTGAGCCTAAATTATTATTCGTTCACATGATATGTGTTATTCTTGGAGTGCTATTTTTATTTAGTTTGCTGTTTGAATAAAATACTCAGATCTAAAAATATTTATTGAGAGAGATTCCTCACATAGCTACTTAATTGTTTGACTACTCATTGATCTTCACTTATATCTTTTGAGAGTAGTTTGATGTTTACTCTTGTGCTTCACTTATATCCTAAGAGTAAATTGTGAATGAATGAAATATCATAAATCTGAAATTACCAATGTGCTATATTCTTAGTAGCTAGTTCACATTTGGTTTAGAAAGTAAAATCTATTGAAGTTTAACAACCACAATATTGGTCATACAAGCAATTCATGAATGATTAGTATAAGGAAGAGAACTTTCACATACAAATATATTATCTTGGACATCTTTTATGATTGTGAATACCCATTAATTATTTTCAAACTTGAGCAAATTAGTTGAAGTTGGACAAGGAAGACAACGTAATGAGTTATGGTTGTGTATATTTGCATAGAAGTTATATTGTTATGTATCCTCCAACATGTGGTGCTTGTTTAGAACCTTTTGCTAGCCAACACTTCGTACTAAGTAGAGATACTACTTGTGCATCCAAATCCTTGAGCCAAGTTTCTTCCATAAGAGTCCACCATACCTACCTATATATGGTATTTCACTGCCATTCCAAGTAAATTAGCATGTGCCACCTCTAAACATTCAAATAAACATCTATTTTGTGTGACTAGACCGCTCATGGAGCGATGGGGGGCGGTCAGTATCTTCCATGTTAAGCGGGTTATTCTCATGATGAGTGTTTATTCACTCGTCCTTGCACGAGAGGGGCGGTAATAGGGATTCCCAGTCCTAAAAAAATGCAAATAATTAAACAAAACTTCCCCAGGAATGTTGTTGGTATGGACGGTACCCGTGGATTCGGCTAGCCGTGGAGTGTGTTTGTTGGTGGAGGGGGAGTAAACCTTTACTTTTACCGCTTGGGAACCGCCGCTAATGTGTTTAGCATGGAAGATATTGATAACTCTTGGTCGTCACGTTGATAGGAAGGGTGTACCTCCCAAAATTATATTTATCTCTGATTTAAGCTTTGAGCTCTGGCACCTCTGCAAATCCCTGCTTCCCTCTACGAAGGGACAATCTATTTACTTTCATGTTATTTACTATTCATGTTGAGTCAACTTCTTATTCCAACCTCAATCTATTAGTTGGCAAGCATCATGTGGTGGGGACGGATCCAAACATATATATCCAGTCAGATATATTTGATCATGACTCATTATTGTTGACAATTATCTCTATGATAAATGAGTTGGGAGGCGAAACATTAAGCCACTATCTTTCTCTGTGTTCGATGGATGCCATTTGTTCTGAAAATATGCTTTGAGTACTAGCAATCATAGAAGACTACATGATGATTGAGTATGTCGGGCTCTTACTTAGACTTTGTTGAGAATAAGTCGAATTGGAATTGTTTGGTGACTAAGAAGACAGGTTGCTAAGTTTCAAGAGAATTCATTGTTTGAACCATAACATGTGAATTGGTTGCTACTCTATCATGATGATTTTTATGAGAAAAAGTTGCTAGTTATGATGCTAGAAAATTGACTGAAATTATCAATGATCAAACTTATATATTATGCTAGCATTCAGACTTCATAAATTAGTTCTTTTATCATTTACCTACTCGAGGACGAGTAGGAAATAAGCTTGGGGATGCTGATACGTCTCCAACGTATCGATAATTTATGAAGTATTCATGTCATATTTGCCTATGTTTTTACTAAGGTTTTATGATTTATTGGGACTAACCTATTAATAGTTGCAAAATTGCACAAGTTCTTGTTTCACACTTTGATGTGTAGGAATTAATTGGAAATTGGCGAAAAAACGCAAAAGGAGCCTTGTTGGAGGAGGACTCTGACTTTCCTGAAATCTGTCCACAAACAGTTTTTTAGAGATCGTCAGTTTGACCACCGAAGACGGCGTCAAATGGAAAAAGCTAAAACTAGGAAAGTGTGGGGAATTTTATGGCATTGATTCTGGACTCCCAATTCGTCCAAAACGAAGTTTGAACGCGATCTGTAGACCCGTTTTACTGGAGGAAAATATCTGATTACGTGATTACGATAATTGATGACGTGATAGAGTCCAACTCTTACCATATCTGATGTATTCCGCAAAGCCACGAATTTGAGGACTCATGGCTGTGAGGAGTCCCTAGGAAGGTTCTAGAGGTGCCCAAGAGCCATTGGATCAAGGGTCCATCCATCGGAGGGCCATAGAGCACCACAGAGGCACATATAAGGAGAGAAAATCCTAATTTCGGGAGAGACACCAAGAGCCACGAATTTGCCTCTCCCTTGGCAGCCGCCAAGAAGGCGAGAGGATCCTCCATTGCAGCACCAAGACCAAGTAAGAAGGGGGGGGCAAGGGGCCGCCGCCTGTCGCCACCTCCGCCGCCCGTTGCCGGCGCTGTGGCCGCCATCGCCTCCATATCTTTGGGGCTGCACCTCTCCATCAACAACTCTTTATTTCTCACCATGATAATGTGTGAGTAATCCACCTCGGGGCTGAGGGTTTGTACCGGTAGCTATGTGTTTAATCTCTCTCTCTCTCGTGTTCTTGAGATGGCACGATCTTGATGTATCACGGGCTTTGTTAATATAGTTGGATCATATGGTGTTTTCCCCTCTCTATCTTGTTGTGATGAATTGAGTTTTTCCTTTGAGATTTTGTTATTATCGGATTGAATACTTCTATGGTTTTGAGACCACTTGATGTATGTCTTGCATGCAGATACCTGTAGTGACATTGGGGTATTCAAGTGATTCACTTGATATATGTTATGGCGTCAACTTGCGGATTCCGATGACCTTGGGGATCTACGCATAGGGGTTGATTGCACGTTTTCATGCCTTGTTCTCCGATAGAAATCTTGGGGCACACTTTGAGGTTCTTTGTGTTGGATTGAGTATTATGAATCTGAAATTGTTTGATGCGTATCGTATAATTAACTCATGGATACTTGTGGTGACATTGGAGTATCTAGGTGACATTAGAGTTGGTTGATGCGTATCATATGGTGTTATTCTAGTACGAACTCTTAGATAGATCGATCGGAAAGGATAACTTGGTGTTATTTTAGTACGAACTCTTGGATAGATCGATCGGAAAGGATAAATTTAAGGTGGTTTCGTACCCTACAAATAATTTCTTCCTATGTTCTCCGCTAGATAAGAACTTTGGAGTGATTCTTCGTTGCACATTGAGGGATGGTTATGTGATCCAATTATATTAGCATTGTTGAGAGATTGCACTAGCAAAAGCACGGACCCTAGGCCTTGTTTTCAAGCATTGCAATATCGTTTGTGCTCACTTTTGTTACTTGCTACCTTGCTGTTTTTATATTTTCAGATTACAAAAATCTATATCTACCATCCATATCGCACTTGTATCACCATCTCTTCGCCGAACTAGTGCACCTATACAATTTGCCATTGTATTGGGTGTGTTGGGGACAAAAGAGATTTCTTGTATTTGATTGCAGGGTTGTTTGAGAGAGACCATCTTCATCCTACACCTCCCACGGATTGATAAACCTTAGGTCATCCACTTGAGGGAAAATTGCTACTGTCCTACAAAACTCTGCGCTTGGAGGCCCAACAAAGTCTAAAAGAATAAAGTTGCGTAGTAGACATCAGTCCTCAAGCAATTCAGTTGACAAACTGAAAGTGGTAAAGAAAAACTTTTACGAACTCTTTTGTTCTTGTTTACATATATATGCTTAAGTAGCAGCCGGGTTTTCAGCAAAGATTATGACTAACCATGCCAGCAATAACTCTTAGAAATTATATTAACTTATATCAATGACATAAGCAGCTAGCGAGCAATAATAAGATATCTCAAGCGCCAACACTTTGTCAAAACAATCATGATACAACATGACAATAGTGGTATCTCGCTACCCCTTTCTGACACCACAAAACATAAATGCAGAGCACCTCCAAAGTTCAAGCAGCGAGTAAACATTGTAATTCATGGTAGAAAAGATTCAGCAAATGCTGCACCCAACATCAACTATACACAATGCATGAGGATGACAATAGTGCTCTCAAGTCTGGCGCTTATTTGAGAAGGTGATGACTCAACATAAAAGTAAATAGATAGTCCCTTTGCAGAGGGAAGCATGTATTTGCAGAGGTGCCAGGGCTCAAAGCTTAAAACAGAGATAGATATAATTTTGGGAGGTGCACCCTGTCGGAATCGGGGCTCCGCAGACCCAAGCAGGTTCGAACTCTGGGGCGTGTGCGAAGATCCCAACCAGCTCAAGCCTCAAGCTCGCCCCTCCACAGTCGAGCCTTGCCGAATGCGTGCGAGCGAACGAGAAGATGGACACAATGATTTACCGAGGTTCGGCCCACCTTGCGGTGTAAAACCCTACTCCTACTTTAGGTGGATTGGCCTCACGAGGAGGTTTGGGGATAAACTAGTACAGTGGTGAGCGACCTCGCGGGGGCTCTTGGGTCAGGGTGGATCGGTCTCTCTCTACGGTGAAGGCTAGTCCCTATTTATAGTGGCCTTGGTCCTCTTCCCTTATCGCACAGGCGGGAAGGGATCCCACAACGGCCAAATTTGAAAGGAGACAAGAGGTACATCTTATCCTGACTAAAGGTGGTCTTCGCCTGCAAAGCAACTGGGCGTGACGCAGAGGTGGGCTCGGTGATGACATCCGCCCTGCCGAGCTAGTGGTCTTGGTCTTGTTGCACCGGAATGGAAACCTTTGGGGATCCCTTGGGAACCCACGTACGTCCTTGCCTCCTTAGCGCAAAAGAGGAAAATGTCCCCTCTGCGCCCGCTGGCGCCTGCCTGGCCTTGGTCGTCATGGCTCACGTCATCGCAGCCTCATGAGGCCGGGTACCTGCATAGGAATCTCCGCTCCTCGGGAGGCAGCCTGGGGAGGCCGCTCCCCTGGAGGTCCTGGCGTCGTTCTCCTCGCGAGGCCGGGGACCTCACGAGGGTCTTGTCTTGGGGGGTTTGTTGCCAGGCCGTCCTGGGCTGTCGAGGTGAGCCACGCGCTGGGCCGCAGGCAGGCAGGTCTGGGTACCCCCAATCCTAAAACGCCGACAGTACCCCCCGGGCCCAAGGCGCGCCCGGGTTGGCTTCGGGGCGAAGCCAAGGAAGGAAGGCCGAAGCACCGCGGGCCTCAACCGCCTGCGGGCCAGGCTCGATGCATGGTGCACGACGGTACGCGGACGGCTCCACTTCCCCATGTTGGCTCGGCAACCGCCCTTGCTGACAAAAACCTGGCGCACGCAGCAGGGCCATCATTGTCCCACCTCGCGCCTGCCTTCTGCTCCTCCTTGTTCCGCAAGCTTGCATCTTCCTCGCCGGATCTCGCGCTTGCTCCAATCTGCCCCTCCGCCATGGCTCCCAAGAAGAAAAGGGGCAGGACCTCGATGGCGTCGGAGCCCCGGTTGGGACCAGAGCCCGCGCTGGGCCGGTCCTCCGTGCTCAATCTCGAAGGGCTGGACATGGTTCGGCTAGCAATCGCCGCCAATACCAATGAGTGGAGGGCGACGAGGATCTGGCCCACCTCTCGGCTTTCAGTTGATCTGGAGGCCACCAATATCCCCCTTCATCTCCACGCCCTCTTCTCCGGCTTGCTGCCGTCGTTTTCAAACTTCTTCAACGCTGTGCTCGCGCACTATCAAGTCCACGCATTGCATCTCGACCCTGGATCCATCGTCCTCCTCTCTGCCTTTGCGTTCTTGTGCAAGGCCTTCGTGGGCATCTCCCCGTCCGTGGCCCTGCTTCGCCTCTTCTTCTCCCTCCAAATGGTCGCCAGCGGGCAGTGCTCAGGGTGCGTGTTGCTCCGAGCGGCGGACGCGATGGTGGGTGCTGCCCATGATACCGATCTTCATCCGAACATGGAGGGCTTCCGGAGACAGTGGGTGTATATCGACGCCGCCGCATACAACCCCCTGCTCCAAACTCCGATAACCCCTGCGGAGCCAAGTCCCGGGTGGGAGCACGCAAAGCTTGTTGACCCGCGGCTCGCACGGGTTACGGCCAGGTTGGCCGACCAGAAGAAGGCGGGTGTGACAATGGCGATGGTGGTGAGGGAGTTCATCCGCCGGCAAATTGCCCCCCTCCAGCGCCATTCTCACCCCATGTGGGCCTTTACCGGTCCCAATGACACCATGAGGCTTCAGGTGCCTTCCCTTCATTCCAGCACGCTGCACGAGGCGCTCCACCTCTTGACCGGTGGAGAACCCGCCGCACTTCCTCCGGAGGGGCTCCCCTTGTACAATCATTCGAACGGGGGAGCCTTCGCCCAGAGGATGCCATGCTTCGATGAGTGGGGCTGCTTCCAAAGGACCACACGGGACCTCGCGATGACCCCCTCTTGGTGGCCCCGAGCCCTGGGGGCCCTGAGGTCAGTGCCCCTCGCGCAACTGCGGACGAGCGTCCTGAGCCGCGCGTCTCCCAAGCATCCGCCTTGGCCCCTCCAAGCAGTGAAGGTGACGCCTCGCCCGGAGGCTCGACCGCCGCTCCTGCCGCAGGGTGTCGTGTGCCTGACATCAGCGAGCCGTCCCCCGATGCCCGCACATGCCAGAAGAGGAAGGAGCCCGGGGGCCGCATCAGCCCGGCCCCGAGGGCCCTGAGGAAGAGGAAGTGGATCGCTCTGGATGAGTAAGCGCCCGACCTCCCTTGATTTCCGCATGATGTGCACCTCTGAATTTTTGCTCCTCTGGTCCCCTCTTGATGAAGGAGAAAACGCACTTCCGCCACCACCTCCCGAAGGCACTGGTCCTGTGGCGGCCTCGTGCCCCGCGAGCCGTGTGACTGTGCGCGAGGAGGTACCCGCAGGGCCCAAGTCGTCCCTGGGAGGCCTCGGGCCCGAGCTTCCGGCGTTCTTCTTCAGGCGTGGCCTCCGGTTTGCGGGGGCAGGGCCGAGGCCTCCTCTGATGATCCTTCCTGGCAACTGGACGCCTGGGGCGTTAGCGCCTTCTTCGAGCCGGGGGGCGAGTTCCCATGGGGACCGGCCCTGAGCTGGAGGGCCGGACAATGGACCCTCGGCCCCCAGATCCCCGCAGGAGACGGGCGGGCCTTCACGTGGCTTCCCTGCCGACCAGGGGGCGGAGGAAAACCCCGCTCGAGCACTGGAGCTCGCTTGCGGTCGTAGCACCACCCGACACGGCCTCCTTCAAGGCGCGGTCAGCGCGAGGCCGCCTCGGGGCCGAGCTTAACGACGTCGATGCATGCCTTGAGGCAGAACGCTTGCGCCTTGCGCGTGAGTGGCGCCGGCTCGAGGTCGCCATCAATCTGGGTCGTCTGCAACGCGAGCACGCTCGCACGGAAGCCGAAGAATCCCTCGTCACGGCGAGGGAGGCCCGCGATCGGGCCCCTGAGGAGGCCTGGGCCACGGACTGCCGGCATGAGGCTGCAGAGAAGCGCGGGAAAGAGCTTCAAGCTTCCAATGCCGCCCTCAAGCGACAAGTCCAGGCGCGTAAGGCCGCGCTCGCCACCTCAGCGGGCAGGCCGTCCACGGGCGAAGCGAGGCTCCGCACTCTTGAAGACACGCTGACGCTGGAAGCACTGGAACAAAGCCTGGAGCGCGAGCGGCTGGAGGTGATGGAACGCCAAGTGGCTGCCGCCAAGGACTCCCTCGCCTCCCAGGAGGAGATGATTCGGGGAGAGGTCGACGAGAAGGTGGTGGGGGTTCGCCGAGCCCTCGCCAAGGACTACCGCGAGAAGATGAAGCTTCAGGAGTCCCGTTTCTGCAAGCGGCGCGATGACCTGAAAGGTGAGGCTGACGGCCTCAGGAAGAAGTTAGCCGCGGCGGAGCAACGTGAAAAAGCTGCGATGGACACCCAGGCCGCCGCCGAGGCCGAGCTATTTTTGTTCTACAAGCAAGTGGAGGATGTCACTTCCCTCGTGGAGAAGGCCTCGGATGAGGCGGACTGCGCCTGGGGGCTGCAGCACATGCGCTCCCAGATGTTCCAGGCCCTTGAGAGGCAGGCCCACCAAGCCCTTAGCAGTATCTGCAACGAGAGCGTCTCTAGTCCACTCGTTCCTGATGACACCTGCTACCTTGGCTTCTTCAGCAGGATTGTGGAGCGCCTTGAAGGGGGCGCAGAGAAGGTCCACCAACTCGTGGAAGAGAAGCGCCGTGACCTCCTCGCGTGGGCATCTTCGCGTGTTTTCCGCCACCTTCTTCGCTTCGACCCCAACTTCGATTTCGAAGCCGTGATAGCCCCCGTGCCCGAGATGATTCAAGGTGCCCTTGAGGGACTGGGTGGAGGATCACGTGGACGACTAGATCGCGGAATTTTCCTCCGCTGAGGGCGAGGGCCAGCCTTTGGTTGAGGGGCGTGGGTCTAACGGCGGTGGTAGCGACAGCAGCGACGGCGACATCACATCTCCCTAGGTTGTCTTTTTCTTGTTTTACCTACCAAGATTTTGAACATGACCCCGCGGGGATGTTAAAGTATTTTGGAAGAAACTCCTTTATGATGTATCAAGTAACGTTGTACTCCCTTGCGTCGCCTTTCCTTTGCTCGTCGGGGGCCCGCAACCCCTGAGGAGGAGTGGGTCATTACCATTATATCGAGTCGCGGTGCCCGGCCAAGGTCGGGAGGCGGATGTTTCGACGGAGGCCTCAGGCCACGTGTGCCTGCTGGCTCGCTTGAGAGCATCGCGCGAGGACTCAGACGCCAAAGCCTTGGCGAGGTGTGCGCGCGGGCAGGCCCGCGGCTGTTGTGACCTGGGCCCTCGGGGGAGGCCCCCAACACCGCTGGGGCTGGCTCAACGTACACACCGTGTCCAGCCCCCGCTCGCGGGGCGCGCAAGACAGAGAGCTGGCAAGGAGAAATGAGGCTCAAGACGGGAAACGCTTCAAGGAGAAAAGTTCCCACCCCTCTTTTCGAATAAAGACGCGAAAACTTCAAACTTTATTCCAAAAAACGGCAAATTCGGTTACAGAAGAGAGCAAAGAACAGCCACGTCCGGCACCTAAGCTAGTCTTCCCCCTAACGCGGAGCATGGGGCTCCCACTAGGCGTGGGCATAGTCATTGTAAGACTGTGTCGTCCGCCAGCGCGGAGCATGGGGCTTCCACTTGGGCGTGGGTGGGGGCCACTCCGCGTCCTCGGGGAACCCCGGGCGTATACAACCCACTCATTATTACGTGAGAGTGTCACGGGTAGAGCCTGGGGAGGCGTACGGTGCTCCACGCCTCCGGGGCGTGGACCCCATCCCTTGTCCCCAGGCGCGCGGCGGCGGGCCTGGGGCGCGTCGGGCCCCGGACGGGTCCTCCCGCGGAGTGGGAGCCCACGGGCGCCCTTTCTGGGGAGGACTCGCTTCAGAACGAGTTCTCCGGCTCCTGAGGGCCCAGAGGCGGGTGCCGCCGCCGTGGTAGCGCCGCGACTTCTTGCGGCGTGAACGGGGACCGGTGCCGGACCCTCTTGCTAAGCGTGAGATTGGCCCCCGACGCGGCACCCCGGCGCGCCCTGCCGGGGTGTCCGGGCATTTGGCACTGGCACTCCACCCCCCATCTCCAAGCGGGCAGCACCAGGCCCGGAGACATGGGCGAGTGCTCCACCCTCCGTCTCCAGGCAGGCAATGCCCGGCCCGGAGACATGGGCGCTTGTTCCACCCTCCATCTCCAGGCAGGCAATGCCCGGCCCGGAGACATGGGCGCTTGTTCCACCATCCGTCTCCAGGCAGGCAATGCCCGGCCCGGAGACATGGGCGCTTGTTCCACGCCCCGTCTCCAGGAAGGCAATGCCCGGCCCGAAGACATGGGCGCTTGTTCCACCCTCCGTCTCCAGGCAAGCAATGCCCGGACCGGAGACATGGGTGCCTGTTCCGCCCTCCGTCTCCAGGTAGGCAACGCCCGGCCTGGAGATATGGGCGCTTGTTTGTGATAGCCCCTAGCCTGACGGCGTGCCTCGCAAGGTTACTCACACCAGGCAACCTCACAAGGTTGACCACGCCAGCTCTCCTCGTGAGGCTGCTCGCGCCAGGCCTGGCGGAGGCCGCCCGCGAGGACGTGGCCATTCCACGGGGTGTCGACGTAGACGTGTAGCCCGCCGCCCATGTCGGGGGTGGCAGCCGCATTGGGTGGTGCAGGGCGACGCTCGCCACGCATGGCCTGTGCCTTCCGAAGCTCCTCGATTGTGCTGGTGATGAACCCCCGCGAGCCTGGCGCCTCGCGCAGTTCTCCTTGCTCGTGAGGGCGCGCATCGAAGCATGCCTTCAAGCGGTGCCCGAGCGCCTCCCTCGTCACTCTCGCCAGGTCGGAAGTTCTCCAGGCGGAAGCCCCCGAGGCCGCCCCGGTGGAGAGCACGGGGGCCTCGCTAGCGGTGTTGATGGACTCGGCGGCGTGAACCACCCAGTCGCCGTAGCGATCGTTGGCGGGGCAGTAACGCAGCAGCTCGCACACCACAAGCAGCACAGTCCGTGCATTCGCCGGCCTGCAGCGAGCACGAGAGGATGGCACCGCGGCGAGGGCGAGGGACGGAGTAGCCGTGCGGCCATCGCGTCACGCGATGGGCAGCGGCAACGAGTCCTGCTGCCCGTGAGCAGCCGGGTTGGTGGCAGCGTTAGTCGTAGGAGGGGCGGAGCGGCGCGGAACGCCGCAGCCCACAGGTGCCGTCTGGGCGATGCGAGCGGCCCGGCGCTTAGCGCGAGCCCGGCGAGCCTTGGCCATGGGAACGACGAAGCGGAGACAAAGCGGAATCGGAGAGAGATCATGACACGCCCCTACCTGGCGCGCCAAATGTCGGAATCGGGGCTCCGCAGACCCAAGCAGGTTCGAACTCTGGGGCGTGTGCAAAGATCCCAACTAGCTCAAGCCTCAAGCTCGCCCCTCCACAGTCGAGCCTTGCCGAATGCGTGCGAGCGAACGAGAAGATGGACACAGAGATTTACCCAGGTTCGGGTCACCTTGCGGTGTAAAACCCTACTCCTGCTTTAGGTCGATTGGCCTCACGAGGAGGTTTGGGGATGAACTAGTATAGTGGTGAGCGACCTCGCGAGGGCTCTTGGGTCAGGGTGGATCGGTCTCTCTCTACGGTGAAGGCTAGTCCCTATTTATAGTGGCATTGGTCCTCTTCTCTTATCGCACGGGCGGGAAGGGATCCCACAATGCCCAAATTTGAAAGGGGAAAAGAGGTACATCTTATCCTGACTAAAGGTGGTCTTCGCCTGCAAAGCAACTGGGTGTGACGCAATGGTGGGCTCGGTGATGACATCCGCCCTGCCGAGCTCGTGGTCTTAGTCTTGTTGCACCGAAATGGAAACCTTTGGGGGATCCCTTGGGAACCCGCGTACATCCTTGCCTCCTTAGCGCAAAAGAGGAAAATGTCTCCTTTGCGCCCGCTGGCGCCCGCCTGGCCTTGGTCGTCATGGCTCACGTCATCGCAGCCTCATGAGGCCGGGTACCTGCATAGGAATCTCCGCTCCTCGGGAGGCAGCCTGGGGAGGCTGTTCCCCTGGAGGTCATGGCGTCATTCTCCTCGCGAGGCCGGGGACCTCACGAGGGTCTTGTCTTGGGGGCTTTGTCGCCTGGCCGTACTGGGCCGTCGAGGTGGGCCAGGCGCTGGGCCGTAGGCAGGCAGGTCTGGGTACCCCCGATCCCAGAATGCTGACACACCCTTCCTGTCAACGTTACGACCAAGAGTTATCAATATTTTCCATGCTAAACACATTAGCGACGGTTCCCAAGTGGTAAAAGTAAAGGTTTACTCCCCTCCACGAACAATCACACTCCATGGCTAGCCTCATCCACGGGTACCGTCCAAACCAACAACATTCCTGGGGGAGTTTTGTTTAATTATTTGTAATTTTTTATTTCGGGACTGGGAATCCCTATTACCGCCCCTCTCGTGTAAGGACGAGTGAATAAACACTCATCATGAGAATAACCTGCTTAGCATGGAAGATACTAACCGCCCCCTGTCACTCCATGAGCGGTCCAGGCACACAAAACAGATGTTCATTTGAATTTTTAGAGATGGCACATGCAAATTTACTTTGGAACGGCAGGGTAATACCGCATATAGGTAGATATAGTGGACTCATCTGGAATAACTTTGGTTTAAGGATTTTGATGCACAAGCAGTATTCCCGCTTAGTACAGGCGAAGGCAAGCAAATAGATTGAGAAGCAGCCAGCTAGAGAGCGAAAACGGTCATGAACATGCATTACATATAATAAACATTGACTACTAGCATTAGTATGATATGGACACCATGAACATAAATATCATGAAGGCTATGTTGGTTTTGATTCAACTACATGTGTGAACATGTGCCAAGTCAAGCCACTTGAAACATTCAGAGGAGGATACCATATCATCATACCACATCACAACCATTTTAATGCATGTTGACATCCAAGATAAATCATTATCCACTCCTAGCTACTTAAGCATGGCATGAATAACTATAATCTTTAATGGTCATTGCAAACATGTTTGATCATAATATGCTGAATCAAGGATACTAGGTTAAACATATTTACAAAAACAAAAACAAGTTGAGTTCATACCCGCTTTTCTCTGCCACAGTCAATTCATCAAATATCATCATTATTGCCTTTCACTTGCACGACCAAATGATAAGAAAATAATAATAGTGCAAGAGTGCCGTGGACTAAGCTGGAATCTGCAACATTTTATTCAAGAGGAGAAGACAAGGTAACATGGGCTCTTTGTTAGATTAACAATAGTGCATATGAGAGCCACTCAATATTGTCATCGTGGTCTTCTCCTTGGTACGAATCAAACAAAGGGAAAAGAATTTCAGAGAAACACACTGAAATATTTTTGGAGTTTTTGTTTTTTCTTGAAGAAGGTAAATTAAAGAGGAAAAACAAAAACGAAAAAAAATATTTACACGGGAAAGCTCCCAACAAGTAAAAGAAGAAATGAGAAATCTTTTGGGGTTTTATTTCGATACTACAATTAAACTAAGCTAGAAAGAAGAGCTAAAAAGAAGTAGGAAATATTTTTGGATTTTCTCAAAGTTTTTCAAACACAAAAGAAGAAAACGAGAAAACAAATTTAGCGTGGATATTACAATGAAAAAGTATGAACACCGACAACTGGAATGAAATGTGTGAACATAAATGTAATGTCGGTGGAAATACGTACTCCCACAAGCTTAGGCTTTTGGCCTAGCTTGGTAATCACCATCCGCATGGATAATAATCTGAGCGATAGCTCACTGAGGCCCTTGGTGCAAACTCCTCGGCCCTCCTGGCAGCTTCAACCTTCGCATTGTACGCATGGGCCTCGCTCTCAAGAACATAGTATCTTCCCTTGCTGTGAAAATCAAAGAGAGCAGGAGTAGGCAAAGTGACAGGCACAACGTTTTCTTTATTAAATCTCAAGTTATAGGTATAATTAGTTGTCGTGCCCGTAAGGAACTTATCACGCTTCATGGCCTCAAAGTCTAAATACTGAATAGGTAAGATGGGGTCATTAGACCAAGGTGATACGTTTAGTCTCTCTGCTACACGGGAGGCATAAATTCCTCCATAAAAATTACCACTAGCAGCATTGTGATGCAATCTTCGTGCAACAATTGCTCCGAGATTATAACATTTATTTCCAGTTATGGCAATGTGTATGAGACTCAAATCAGGAGTACACAGTGTGCTACAATCTTGTTTGCCTACGATACATTTTCCATTAAAGAGTGCGAAGTAGTGTACCGATGGGAAATGGATACTTTTAATTCTTCCTTGTGTTACTCCCCTATCTTCGCCATAGCAAAGATTAACTAAAAATGACTCGTACTCAGATTTTGGTGGTTCATCAAGGGAACCCCAATATGGAAGTTTGCATTCTTCACTGAACATTTCTAAAGGCATGGTGAAGGAACGGTCATAAAGGTTGAATGAAACTCTAGACTCACGAGGAAAATATTTAAATTTCTTTGTAAATGTTTTCGTGAGTTCGAGATGTTCGGGGCACTTATCTGCGATGAAGGGAGCAAGCTCTGTATTGTGGATATATTGTTCAAATTCCCGCTTAATACCTGCACCTTCCATGAACTCGTCGCACGGCCACAAGCATGATTTGGTGGCGGCATCTCGCATCGATCTTTCGCTTGGCTCAACATAAGATTGTCGAACCAAGCTTCCACTTGATGAGGCCTCCGAGGATCTCCTCCTAGAAGAACTCCTAAAGAATTGCATGTTTATTTGCGAACAAAATTCTGAAATATTTTTGAGACACAAAAATTTTGGTTAACAAAACTTTGAAATTGATAGCAACTACTACTAAGCATGCATCGAGGCCATATTAAAGCATTCAAACTACTTAGAACTCTAAGAAATCAACATGCAAGCTCATCTACAGCAGCACCAAGACTAGCTAATTACTCTAAAGATAACCCACTAAATCAAAAACTAATTGGAGCAATGGAGGAGTCACATACCAAGTAGCAATCCCTCCAAACAGTTTTGGAAACGGAGCTTCGAGCAAAGAGATCGAAATCCGCGGGTTTGAGAGCAAGAACACGGGAATGGTGGTTGTGGTGATTTTTTTCTAGAGGTAGGGGATGATGTGGACTAAAGGAATAAGTGAGGGGGGGCACGTGGGGGCCACAACACACCAGGGCGCGCCTGGGGTTGCTGGCGCGCCCTGGTGTCTTGTGGGCACCAGGTGCACCCCCTCTGGTAATATTTGCACGAGAAATTCAGAAATATTCGGAAAAAAATTGTATCAAATTTTCAGAACATTCTGAGAACTTTTATTTTTGGGTCATTTTTTTATTGCACAGTGAAAACAGAAAGCAGGATAAACATGGCATTTTATTTTATTTGACTAACTAAAACAGAAAATAAAATGTGGGAGCATAGAGTTGTTCTTACTAGATTCATCAACTTCATACCTCTCAAAAATGATCCATTAATAAGGTTGATCAAGTCTTATTAACAACCACTTCCGATTAGCATGAAATCGAAGAACTTTCGTAAAACACTAAGTTACCTCAATGGGGATATGCACATCCCCAACAATAAGTATATCATATCTCTTTTTGGTGGTAGGTAGAGGTAATTGAAAACTTCCAATAGTGATTGTCGGAGATTCTTCAATAACATTTATTCCTTTCACTTGGAATTGTTTCTTTGGAAAGTGCACCGTATACTCGTTACCATTGATATGAAAAGTGACTTTGCTTTTATTGCAATCAATAACAGCCCCTGCAGTATTCAAAAAGGGTCTACCGAGGATAATCGAAATGTTGTCTTCCTCGGGCATCTCAAGAATAACAAAGTCAGTTAAGATAGTAACATTTGCAACAACAACGGGCACATCCTCACAAATACCGATAGGTATGACAGTTGATTTGTCAGCCATTTGCAATGATATTTCAGTAGGTGTGAGTTTATTCAAATCAAGTCTCTTATATAAGGAGAAAGGCATAACACTAACACCGGCTCCCAAATCACACCAAGCAGTTTTGACATAATTTATTTTGATGGAGCAAGGTATAGTAGGTATTCCCGGGTCTCCAAGTTTTTTAGGTACTCCATCCTTAAAAGAATAATTAGCAAGCATGGTGGAGATTTCAGCTTCAGGTATCTTTCTTTTATTAGTGATGATGTCTTTCATGTACTTTGCATAAGGGGCCATCTTTAAGATATCGGTTAAGCGGGTACGCAAGAAGACTGGCCTAATCATTTCAGCAAAGCGTTCAAATTCTTCATCATCCTTTTTCTTAGATGGTTTAGGAGGAAAGGGCATGGGTTTTTGAACCCATGGCTCTCTTTCTTTACTATATTTCTAGCCACAAAGTCTCTTTTATCATAACGTTTATTTTTAGGTTGTGGGTCATCAAGATCAACAACATGCTCTATTTCAACATCATTATTTGGTTCTTTATCATTATTAGGTTGAGCATCTTCATGAACATCATCATTATCATTTTCATTATCACTAGGTGAATGTTCATTATCAGATTGAGTTTCAGCATCGGAAATAGAGACATCATTATTATCAGGAGGTTTTTCTATCTCAGGTTCACTAGAGGTATGCAAAGTCCTATCATTTTTCTTTTTTTTCTTTCTAGAAGGACTAGGTGCATCAGTATTAATTCTCTGAGAGTCTTGTTCAATTCTTTTAGGATGACCTTCAGGATAAAGCAGCTCTTGGGTCATTCTACCTCCTCTAGTTACTACTCTAGCAGCAAAATCATTCATATTATTATTCATTTCATCAAGCAATTCTTTTTGAGACTTAGCAACTTGTTCTAACTGAGTTTGAACCATAGAGGCATGCTTTCCTACACCTCTAACATCATTACTGATTCTAAATAGCAAGTCACTCAAGTGAGCAATCATATCAGAGTTGTATTTCAATTGTTTCAGAACATGTGCATTAAAATGATCTTGCTTCATAATATAGTTGTCAAACTCATATAAACACTAACTAAGATGTTTATTGTAAGGAATATCACCTTCATCAAACTTTAATAAATAATTTACCTCTACCACCTGTGAAGGTGGTGGTGGTGGTGTGTCAAGGCCATGTATTTCTTCAACAGGTGGTAAATTCTTAACATCCTCGGCTTTAATACCTTTTCTTTCATAGATTTCTTTGCCTCTTGCATATCTTCAAGACTGAGAAATAAGATACCCCTCTTCTTCGGAGTGGGTTTAAGCGGTGGTTCGGGAAGAGTCCAATCATCATAATTCTTCAATATGTTATTCAATAATTCCTCAACTTGTTCAACAGTTCGTTCCCCGAAAACACAACCAGCACAACTATCTAGGAAGTCCCTAGAAGCATCAGTTAGTCCATTATAGAAGATATCAAGTATTTCATTTTTCTTGAGAGGATGATCAGGCAAAGCATTAAGCAATTGGAGAAGCCTCCCCCAAGCTTGTGGGAGACTCTTCTTCAATTTGCACAAAGTTAAATATTTCGTGTAAGGCAGCTTGTTTCTTATGAGCAGGAAAATATTTTTCATAGAAATAGTAAATCATATCCTGGGGACTACGCACACAACCAGGAGCAAGAGTATTGTACCATGTCTTAGCATCACCCTTTAATGAGAACGGAAATAACTTGAGAATATAGTAGTAGCGAATCTTCTCATCATGAGCAAAGAGGGTGGCTATATCATTCAACTTAGTAAGGTGTGCCACTATAGTTTCAGTTTCATAGCCATGGAAAGGATCAGATTCAACCAAAGTAATTAACTCTGGGTCGACAGAGAATTCATAATCCTTATCGGTAACAAATATAGGTGAAGTAGCAAACTTAGGATCACATTTCATTCTAGCATTCAAAGTCTTTTCCTTATACTTGCGTAGCAATTTCTTGAGATCGTTTCTATCCTTGCAAGAAAGAATTTCTCTAGTCACCTCCTCATCCATAAGATAACCTTTAGGTATCTTAGGCATTTCAAATCTAGGAGATCTAGGACTAATAGGTGTTTCATAGTCATCAGTTTCATAGGCTTCCTCAGTTTCAGCAATCTCATCAGTTTCAGTAATTTCATTCTCTTTAGCTCTAGCAATTTGTTCGTCAAGAAATTCACCTAGTGGCACATTATCATCAAATATGGTACTAGCATCATCATAAGCATCATACATAGCAGAAGTAGCATCATTAATGACTTGCAACATAACAGGATTACTAGCATGTGGTGGTGTTGCAAGCTTACTCATAACAGAAGGTGAATCAAGTGCAGTGCTAGATGACAGTTCCTTACCTCCCCTCGTCTTAGAGGGAAAGATCTTGGTATTTGGATCCTTCAGATTCTTCATAGTGATCAATTGATATAAATCCCAAGTGACTCAACAAATATAGCTATGCTCCCCGGCAACGGCGCCAGAAAAAGGTCTTGATAACCCACAAGTATACGGGATCGCAACAATTTTCGAGGGTAGAGTATTCAACCCAAATTTATAGATTCGACACAAGGGGAGCCAAAGAATATTTGCGAGTATTAGCAGCTGAGTTGTCAATTCAACCACACCTGGAGATTAAATATCTGCAGCAGAGTGATCAGTAGCACAGTAGTATGATAGTTTTGATAGCAGTAACAGTAACGGTAACAGTGATAGCAATAGTTTTGTAGCAGTTGGAACATTAGCAGCAGAAGTAGTAACTTAGCAAGAACAATAAGTGGAAACTCGTAGGCACTGGATTGGTGAACTTGCTGGATGATATTCATCATATAACAGTCATAACCTAGGGCGACACAGAACTAGCTCCAGTTCATAAATGTAATGTAGGCACGTATTCCGTAAATAGTCATACATGCTTATGGAAAAGAACTTGCATGACATCTTTTGTCCTACCCTCCCGTGGCAGCGGGGTCCATAAGGAAACTAAGGGATATTAAGGCCTCCTTTTAATAGAGAACCGGAACAAAGCATTAACATACGGTGAATACATGAACTCCTCAAACTATGGTCATCACTGGAAAGTATCCTGACTATTGTCACTCCGGGGTTTGCGGATCAGAACACGTAATAGTTGCATATGACTAGCAAGATCGGATCAAGAACATAGATATCAAGGTGATAACATAAACGGTTCAGATCTGAAATCATGGCACTTGGGCCCTAGTGAGAAGCATTAAGCATGGCAAAGTCATAGCAACATCAATCTCAGAACATAGTGGATACTAGGGATCAAGCCCTAACAAAACTAACTCGATTACATGATAAATCTCATCCAACTCCTCACCAACCAGCAAGCCTACGAAAGAATTACTCACTCCCGGTGGGGAGCATCATGGAATTGGTGATGGAGAAGGGTTGATGATGACAAAGACCGAAGATTCCCCTCTCCGGAGCCCCAAACGGGCTCCCGATCTGGCCTCCCGATGAAGAACAAGAGGTGGCGGCGGCTCCGTATCGTAAAACGCGATGAAACTTTCTCCCTGATTTTTTTCTGCAAAAATAGGATTTTATAGCGTCGGAATTAGGGTCAGTGGGGCCATGAGGTGGGCACAACCCACCAGGGCGCGCCTGGGGGGGCTGGCGCGCCGTGGTGTATCGTGCCCAGCCAGCCCCCCCCCCCCCTCCAGTGGTTCTTGGCTCCAGTATTTTTTATTTATTCTAAAATAAATCTCCAAAAAGTTTTGTCCAGTTCCGAGAACTTTTATTTCCGCACAAAAACAACACCATGGTAGTTCTGCTGAAAACAGCGTCAGTCCGGGTTAGTTTCATTCAAATCATGCAAATTAGAGTCCAAAACAAGGGCAAAAGTGTGATGAAAAGTAGATACAACGGAGACGTATCAACCCTATGAATATAATATAGAGGAGCAGAGGGGATAAGCATCACAAAAATTCAGAAGTTTTTGAAAAATTTGAACTCAAAATCTTAAGTTTAACTTTCTGCAAAGAGGATTTCGGTTTCACCGAGTCAAAGATTTCGGAGCCACCGAGACAAACAAACTCCTTAACAGAAACTTGGCAGCATTTCCGGTTTCACCAAAAAAGCAACTCGGTTTCACCGAGATTGTTCTCTGTAGCCCTAAATCCCAAATTGGTAAGACCAAATTTTGACTTGGTGACACTGAGATTTAATTGACGGACGGTTAAACCTAAAAATCTTTTGTTCTCTATTCTAATGGAGATTTCTTCTGGTTGAATGTATTGCAATCGAGGATTGTAGATGGACTAAACCTATTTGCGCAAGAATCAGAGTTGGGAGCGCAAAGAGGGGCCGTAACCTTACCCTAACTTGGTGAAGGTCTCGCTACGGCGACGACGGAGGTGGAGATTGCCATCGGCGGCGGAGGAATCCTATGGCGAGGGCATGCGGGACGCAACGACGATGTCCGGAGACTCGAGCTCGGCAGCGAGGGGGTGCGGGAGCTGACGTTTGAGAAGTGAATTTCAAAAGTTGGATCCGCGAGAATATATATCCCCTAGCTATCAATGACACCGATTCGGAAATTTTGGTGCCATCGAGTTTCAAAACTGTCAGGTGATAGTGAAACTCGGTGAGGCCGAGATTTAGGGATAGGTTGCACCAAGGTGATAAAACCAGATCAACCCAGTGATTCTGTGGGATAGAGATTGTGGAGTTGGTTTCACCGAGATTCACATGAGAGGTTTTGGAAGTCAGCTCTTTGTCGTAACCGAACTCCGAGTGCTCCTCACACAAAGGGTTCTAAAAGTGCTTGCTCAAATTTTGTGATGAAGCATGAATGGAATTTGAGACGAGAAAGCATATATAGCTAGAGAAGGGTCCTAGGCATTCTTGTACGTCCAATTGGCCAAAGAAAAGAAATTAAAGCCAAATAACAACAATTGGATATCGTCGAATGAAAAAGATATGCATACCAACATGCTCACACAATAAGATGTCAAATGAAATCATGGCAAACGTGCATAACTACTCTAGCATCTATCAAGCAGTTTGGTGATGACGTAGTCATCTATGTATGAGTATGTTGACTTAGGAGCCAAGTAAGAATACTTGATCATAGGTCATACTCATCGTTTAAGCACAAGTGGGGTTACCACTTTTACATAAAGCATTTAATGTGTTCACATATTTAAGAGATGCTTTAACTCAAGTCTTAGAGTAAAGCTCCCCCTTGATGTGACATCCCCCCTAAGAGGGATAAACTAACCTTGGGTTTTGTCGTAGAAGACTTCATATGGGTGATGTAGTGGTGGATGCTCGTTGTTGATGAAGATCATCTTAGTTGGGAGCAATCCTTGTTGTTTCATACTCCTCTCACCTACATGGGTTAGTCCCACACAAGAGAAAAATACAAGGATATCTATGGACATGGAGTGCAATGCATACATGATGATGTCCATGGATTCATTAATTACCTTGTCCCTTGCTTACCTTTGAGGGAATGTTTTACTGAAAGCACATTTGTTCCCTTGGTGGTTTTGGTAATTAATAACAACATATATGTCATTGGACTCATGCTTCCACTAAGTATATTTCAGGAAAAGTCCAATGATGGGATGGCTATAAATTGTGAGGAGATACCCCAAGATGCAAGGAATGGATTGGCATAGCTTCAAGCTAGAAGACTCTCTTTTTACTTTGTGAGAAATCACTTTGAGTCCATAGGAAAGCCAATACTATTAAAAGGGGGTAAGGTATTGTTAGAGAAAAAAATTCTCCACATGCACAAGTGCTAGCCACCAAAAACACCCACAAGCTCTCCCACAAAAATACTCTGTCAAAACCCTAATCCACAAAATCGGTGCCACCAAGTTTTCATCCGGCCCTACCGATTTTCTACCCAAGACAGAACCCTAGCCAAACCCTAGCATTTCGGTACAACCGAGACTGCATCGGTGCAACCGAGTTTTGGTGACCACGGCTCCGGTGACTGATTTCATAGAATCGGAAATTCCGAGTTTATGCTTCGGTCTCACCGATTTTTGGGAACTGCCCTCGGCCACTCATTTCGGTACCACCGAGATTCCTATATCGGTCTCACCGAGATTCCAAAAGTTGCCACATTTTGAATAGATTGGTACAACCGAGTTTTGCTTTGGTTTCACCGAGATGGTCAATAATGTTGTAATGGTTGGATTTTTGGAGATGTCTATATTATTACCTCCACCACATCCCACTCGCAGGAGAAGCACTCAGAACAGTTCCCCACTTCCCATATCCAAATTTCTGAGAGAGAACCACCTACCCTTGTGTTGACATCAAGATCATCCACTCCAACCATATGGATCTTGATTTCTAGCCTCCCAAAGTTGCTTTCCACCCAATCAATCTCTTCTACCAAGCCAAATATGTGAGAGAGTGATTGAGTGTTGAGGAGTCTATCATCTTGAAGCACAAGAGCAAGGAGTTCATCATCACTATCAAGCCTATTACCTTTTGGAGGGTGGTGCCTCCTAGATTGGTTAGGTGTTGCTTGGGAGCCTCCTACTTCGTGTTGTGGAGTTGAACCAAGAAGTTTGTACGGGCAAGGAGATCGCCTACTTTGTGAAGATCTACCCATAGTGAGGCTACTCCTTCGTGGACGGAAGCCGTTATGGAATAGTCAAGGTTGCTACTTCGTGGACCCTTATGGGTGGAGCCCTCCGTGGACTCTCGCGACTGTTACCCTCCGTGGCTTGAAGACTCCATAAACGTGGATGTACGATAGCGCCACCTATCGGAACTATGGGAAAAATCTCCGTGTCTACAATTGCGTTTGATCTTCTAATACTTACCTCTATTACATGTGCTTGTCTTCACTTTCCGCTGCAATACTCTTAGACTTGCATGTGTAGGGTGTGCTTGACTTGCTACCATCGCTAAAATCTGCCCACAACTAAAATTGGGAAAAGGTAGAATTTTATTTGGTCAAGTAGTCTAATCACCCCCCCCCCTCTAGACCTACTTTCAATCCTACAAGTGGTATCAGAGCTTTGGTCTCCATTGCATTGGTTTCACAACCTAGGAGAGTATGGCGTCTAGTGAGGGAAATTATCACCGTAGAGGTCCGTACTTTGATGGTACAAACTTTGCTAGTTGGAAGCATAAGATGAAAATGCATATTATTGGTCATAATCCCGCCGTTTGGGCTGTTATTCGTGTTGGCTTGCAAGGTGATTTCTTTGGTGATGGAAAGGAACCAGATCGTGAAGCGACCGCGGAAGAATTGAAGATGTTGCAATACAATGCTCAAGCATGTGACATTCTTTTGAACTGCCTATGCCCCGAAGAATTCAAAAAAATCAGTCGTCTTGAGAATGCACAGGAAATTTGGTATATTTTGATTGATATGCATGAAGGTACCGATTCCATCAGAGAATCTAAGTTGGATGTGCTTCAAAGTCAACTTGACAAGTTCAAGATGAAGGATGGTGAAGGAGTCGCAGAGATGTACTCTAGGCTAGCTCTCATTACCAATGAGATTGCCGGCTTAGGAAGCGAAGAAATGACCAAAAAATTCATCATCAAGAAGATACTTAGAGCTTTGGATGGAAAATATGACACCGTGTGCACTCTAATCCAAATGATGCCAAACTACAAAGATCTCAAGCCTACGGAAGTCATTGGTAGAATTGTTGCTAATGAGATGTCACTCAAAGACAAGGAAGAATTTCACAGCAAGTCTAGCGGTGCTTACAAAGCCACAAGTGATGCTCCCGCTACTTCAAGCGACAACCTTGTTACCAATGAAGAGATAAGCCTCATGGTCAAGAAATTCAACAAGTTCTACAGGAATAGAGGCAAAGAGAGGAACTCCAACTCAAGATATGAAGAAAAGTGTTCATCTAGTCGTGACCGGAATTGTTACAATTGTGAAAGGCTCGGACACTACTCCAATGAGTGCACGGCCCCCCACAAAAGAAGGGAAGAGTCACCTAGAAGGAAGAGCTCAAGAGATGAGTCACCTTGAAGAGAGAGAAGGAGTAGAGATGATCGTTATGAACGAAGACCCTCAAGGAGAAGTAGGGATTCAGAGAAGAAGGACAAGTACACCAAGAGCTACTCAAGAAGAAGACATCAAGCTCATGTTGGTGAATGGGTTTCCGGCTCCGATTCCGACAACCACTCCGAGAGAAGCTATCACTCTGACTCCGACTATAGTCAAGATAAAGGTGTTGCCGGACTTGCACTCGTTGCCTCCAACTCCTACGACATATTTGATTCACCAAATGAAGGGGGTGGAAGTTGCATCATGGCTAAAGGCCCCAAGGTATCACTCCCCGAATATCTTGATTTCAATAGTGATGAGGATGACCTACTTGGAGATGATGACTTGCTATTTGACAAATCTAGTAATACTAGTCAAAATGAACTTGTTAGTAATCACTTTAGTCAAGATAAGTCGTGTGATGATGATAAGTTGGAAATAGAGCGACTAACTCAAGAACTAAACACTCTTAAGTTAGCCCACGAGTCTACTCTACAAGATCATAGAGAGCTTTTAAGGACACATGAGAAGCTCTGCTTCGAGAAGCTCAATTTGGAGCAAGAGCATGAATTCCTTAAAGCTATCAATGACGATCTTCGAAAGAAGACTTCCTCTTATCTAGCCAAATGACTTCTCTTGTCTACATTCACTCCACAAGTTAAGGCTAAGCAAACTAGTAACAAAGGCAAGAAAGGTTCTTCAACTAGTAGCAATAAAAATGATAAATCCAACGATATTGCTTCTAGTAGTTCTATTGATCCCACTAACGACTCTCTTAGCCAAGTTACACTTGAGCAAGAAAATGATCTATTGAAAAGGATTATAGAGAAAGGTATCTACAAAAGTCTTGCCAGATGTAAGCAATTCAAGGAAATTGTACGCAAGCACGGAGGATACCGGAAGAACCATGGCATTGGCTACTTCAACGCAAATGGAGTTGAATGGGAAGAAGGTCCATACCCCAAGCCCAAGTTTGTTCCTCAAAGGGGGAAGTATGAACATACTCTTCCCAAGGGAACAAAAGCTCAAGATGACCTTCCACCACAAGATCACAAGCTCAAGGGCAAGGACAAGCTTCAAGAGGAGATTGACTCATATGAAGATGAATCCCAAGCTTTGGTCAAGTGGGTTCCCAAGGCTTCTACAAGCTCAACTTCTACAAGTGCCACTTCAACACAGAGGATTCCCATCAACTTGATGCGGGTCCCCAAGAAGAAGAACTAGAGAAGTTCTTGAGGGGTGACTCCGCCAATGAAATTCACTCACATTCATTATTGGCAAGGACTAGTTGCAATCAACATCAACATTATGCAATAGTTCAAGGAGTCACACATTCCCTCAAAGGTAAGCAAGGGACAAGGTAATTAATGAATCCATGGACTTCATCATGTATGCCTTGCACTCCATGTCCATAGATATCCTTGTATTTGTCTCTTGTGTTTGGGACTAACCCATGTAGGTGAGGAGAGTAAGAAACAAAAAAGGATTGCTCCCAACTCAAGATGACCTTCATCAACTATGAACATCCACCACTACATCACCCACATGAAGTCTTCTACGACAAAACCCAAGGTTAGTTTATCCCTCTTAGGGGGGATGTCACATCAAGGGGGAGCTTTACTCTAAGACTTGAGTTAAAGTGTCTCTTAGAATGTGACAACATTAAATGCTTTATGTAAAAGTGGCAACCCCACTTATGCTTAAACGATGAGTATGACCTATGATCAAGTATTCTTACTTGGCTCCTAAGTCAATATACTCACATATAGATGACTACGTCATCGCCCAAGTGCTTGATAGATGCTAGAATGTTTGTGCATGTTTGCCATGATTTCATTCGATATCTTATTGTGTGAGCATGTTGGTATGCATATATTTACTCATTCGAGGATATCCAATTGTAGCTATTTGGCTTTTGTTCTTCTTGTGCCAATTGGATATACAAGAATGCCTAGGACCCCTCTCTAGCTATCTATGCTTTCTCACCTCAAGTTCTATTCATGCTACATCACAAAAACTTGAACAAGCACTTGTCGAACCCTCTGTGTGAGTAGCACTCGGAGTACCGTTTCGTCAAGTCTAACATCCAAAACCTCCCAAAAGTGCAACTCGGTGTAACCGACCAGAAAATCTCAGTTCCATCAAATGCCTAGGGTTGATCTATCTTTGCACCTCGGTACCACCGATACCATAATCTCGGCTTCACTGAGTTTCCCTGTCAACTGACAATAGAGGAACTCGGTGACACCGAAATTTTAGTATCGGTGACACCGACAGTGTAGGGTACTGATGCGGAGCATCCTACGGACATCACCATAACAAGAGTCCATTCGGCAAGTGACACGTGTGACATCTACTTCACATACATGAAGGTGAATCATTTCCTTTACACGTGTTCACTTGACCCCTTCAAGGATGGTATACTACTTGACACTCCTCTCATGTGCACGCATAGGTATTATTGGAGCTTCATGGAGTAAGAGGAGAGTGCAAGCGCCAAGGAACAACTATACCATCCACGAGGGAAGCGTGGAAGCGGAGAAGGAAGAAGAGGAGTTGTGTCAGCCCAGGAATTAGAGGTACAACCGGTCAACCGGTACAACCGGTCCACTACCACCCAACTACCACTCCGACCGGGCCAAGTTTCTGTTTTGAAGCGGTTCAAGGCCGGTACCGCCTCGGTTGTTCCGGCAGCTTCTCCATGACCGGTACAACCGGCCCAACCTCCGGTATAACCGCCCTCCAACGCCCAGGACGCCTCAAGGAAGTGGTACAGCCGCCCCAAGCGGTACAAACGGTGATGTGACCGGTACAACCGCCCCCATCTGCGCAGTCACGACTCATGTATCCCCAACTTACCCCTTGGACTATATATACTCCTCCACCTCCTCATTTCTAGGGTTAGCATTGGTTTAGCTCATAGATAGACGAGTCTTTGATCCTTCCACTACCTCTCCCATGGAGTAGATCCTCTATGAGAGAAGACCCCTAGTTGATGTCAAGGTCCCCTTGCGTGGGAAGATCCCTAGTGGATTCAAGGCCCCATCTCCCCATGGGATTTGGGATGAACTCTACCATGTATCCTATTTCCCTTTGTTGTTCTTGTACCCTTGTGGATCTTGTGTGGATGTGAGCATAGTGGATGTGTGATTGGACTTGTTTTGAGTGTTTCTCTTGTGATTTTCCCCTCGTGTTCTTCGTGTTCATTCACAAATCCACCTCCAATTCGTGAAAGATCGACACACACGGGCGTGCCCCGAATCATCTTGGTATCATGAGCCACGTTGAACACGAATTTGAAGTCTCCCCCACCGCTTTCTAGCTTAATTTTGCTTTATTTCGTCCCAATTTGAAAATCCCCACCAAAAATAGCCTCACCAAAAAAATTGTGATTTGTTGGTTCTTGTAAGATTTTGTTGATTTTGATCCATGGAATTCGTGTTTGGCAAGTAGATCTAGCTTTCCCACTGCAAAATCCACCCTAATTTTTCTTTTCCCCCATCAATTTTGACCCCGAGATCAAAAATTTCCGCCCCGAGTTCCTCCCGTGCTTAGATCTGGGAATTTTCCCGTTCCGACCGGTACAACCGCCCCCCAAAGCGATACAACCGCTCACCCCTCCTCCGCACCAAACTGGAACTCCAGTTTCGCCCCAGGAGTGGTACAACCGCCCCTCGCAAGCGGTACAACCGCTAATTCCCAGATGCAGCACTCCAGGATGCTCCAGGAGCGGTACAACCGCTAATCCAAGCGGTACAACCGCCCCTCCCAGTTTCAGCCTCGGCTGATTCACCGTTTTGACCATAACTTTCGCTCCCGAACTCCGATTTGAGTGTTCTTTGGCTCGTTTTGAAGATATCGACGTGCTCAAGCTTCTCATCTTGGTTTGACCACCATTGGACTCCATCAAAATTTTCCCATTTTGGCAAGTTTGCTTAGGCCTCCACCATAACTTCCGCATAGCTTTTCCACCATACACTTCCGCCACCCTAACCCAATTTTGTTTGAGATTTTGAGTTGTGATTTCCGTTTCCTAAGGTGTTTCGGCTAATTAGGGATGGTTCTACATCGACAACGCCGCCACTCATCATCACCTCGGCCTCGACATTGACTTCGAGCACTTTGCCTTTTGGCACCCCAACCGTAAGCAAGGACGGTAATCTCGACGACATCATTGTCCATTACCTTGCCATTGCATTGATTGCTTCGAGCCTATTGCATACCTTACCCATTGAGACTAGCGAGTTGAGAATTGTCGGGCCACGTTACTTGTGCACTGTAGTGATACTCTTATGCCGCATAGCTAGTTTTAGCGTGCAAACATCTTGTTATCTACTTTGTGCCATAAGTCTCTCCCGTGCATATCCATCATACTTGTCTCATATCTTGGTTCGAGCATCAAGCATAGAAAAAAAAAGAGCAAAAGAAGAAGAAAGCTTTTAAGCAAAAGAGGAGATACAAAAGAGCTTATAAGCAATAGCAATAGCATTGAGCCATTTTGCATAGTAGATACACTTGGATCATACATACATAGCATACTTGGGATTGAATACGGCACGTTTACTCTTTTAGGTTGGTGCACAAGTGCGTATCTAGACCATTTGAGCAATCGAGCTATTGTCTCTCTAGTATCCGTGCAACACGAGCTTTTCCCGGGTCTCTCACATTTTGTGCTCATTCCTTGGTTGCGCGGATCCCATTTATCTATCCGTGTGTGTGTGTTCCTAGTGCCACCATAGCTATTGATCTATTTGCTTTGCATTGCAATTTTGTGAATCTTCCTCAACATTTTCGATATCTTGAATTGACATTTACTTGAATTTTGTGCCACTTGTCCTAACCAAGCCACTCGATAAGCTTTACATTGTAGGTGTGAGTGAACAAGTCCGGTACCAATTCCCCTATTCTTGCATTTCACATCGAGTGAAACGGGATACATCCTCAACTTTGGGAAACGGTATTTTGGTATTGTTTATCTCATTTCCCACTCACCTTTGCTCGAGTCTTGTGATGGATAGGCAAAGCACATCATCTTCTTCGGTCTACGACCACAACGACGAGTTTGATGCCATGAAGAACATCATCGACGCCAAGTTGGATGCTCAAATGGAGGAGCTCAAGGTCCTCATCAAGAACCGCAAGAGGTCTTACTCGTCTTCGAGAAGACGCTCAAGTGCACATCCTCCCGAGCTACCATCTCTGGCAAGATCAAACTGGCATCGACACCATCAACGACATGAAGAAATAACGACGCCAATATCAAGGCGCCCAACAAAGACCAAGTGTGAAGGTCACGAGCTCGACACCAACCACCGCTCAATGACTTCACCACCTACTTTGGCATCTTCTCCAAGCGACTTCAAGGCATCTTCGCCTTTGGATATACGGCATCTTCGCCAAGAAGCACTTCAAGAGAAGCTCCCCACCTCAAGTCTGCGACTTCCATGAGCTACTACGACCTCGACATCGACCATGACATTCCTTTCTATGGGAGTCAAGACCCCGAGGAGTATCTTGATTGGGAGCGCAAGATGGACCACTACCTCAAGCTACTTCAAGTCCCTTCCGAAGATCAAGTGAAGTGCGCCACAAGAAACTTCCACGGCGACGCGTCGACATGGTGGCTTCACACAGCTTCGACGAGCTTAGACATGAGTTGGTTCAAGACGAAGAAAGCGATGCGGCGAGAGTTTGTGCCTTCTACATACACGGAACATCTTCAACGCCAATTGGAGAACACCATACAAGGATCCAAGTCCATCGATGAGTACTTCATGAAGATGAAGAAAGCCTTGCGACGAGCCGTTGTGGACGACCCCATTTGGATGAAGTTCCACTTCATGATGGGATTGAACAACGACATCGCCAAGACTATCTTTAACAACGACTACGAGTCTCTCGAAGAACTCCACTTTGGTGCTCTCAAGGCGGAACAAGAACTCCAGGCCAAGGCTACTTGACCCCGCGCACACTTCACGATGACCAAGCTCCACGACGACGAGCATGAGGATGGTACCACCAAGATGTCCAAGCCCGACGAGCTCCAAGACGACGCTCCCAAGTTCAACTTCACCGCCACCCCTCTTTGTGGCATTGATGATGTCGAGTCTACCACGACTCTTTTTGAAGACGGTGCAGCGACGACTACGAGAACGGAGCCACTCAAGGAACCTGCTTTGGAGGCGAGCGACAAGGTGGCGAGCAAGGATGACACTTCCATCTTTGGAGGCGAGAGTGATGATGTGCCATCTTCGGCCTTCATCCACGGCGACGGTGACGACATGGTTGAGCATGGGATTTTCCCTTCGACCACGGCGACGTTTGGTGACGAGTTGAGAGACTTTTGCCACCATATTGAGAGTGAGAGTGACTTCACCACTAGCCCCATATGTGATGAGTTGCCCCAATTCCCATGTGAGGAGAGCCACAACCCCCACTTCTTGAGTGAGATGAGTGACTCCACCATATGTGAGTATGAGTGCAACTACCTAGAGGGAGTGAGTGAGCCACCACCACATAGAGTGAGTGAGGTAGTTGATAGGGCATGTGAGGCCATTTCAATTTCTAACAACTTAACCTCTTCCTCTATTGTGTCTTCTCCTTTGGTGCTAGGTCCCATATACGACGACGCGCCAATCCTCAACGACTTTGTCCTCCCTTTGGACAAGACGATGGCCATGATGGAATATGATGCACCCCCCCACATGGTTCCATCATGATGAAGATGACCACATTTTAGTCTTTACCACCTCACCTACACCACATGAGTGGAAGGGAAAAGGTAACATAGGTGAAGGTGATGCTCTTGTCCCACTAGTGGACATTGATTGCTTGCATGATGATGATCACCCTACTTCCATGCTTCATGATTATGTGACTTCCTCATGTGATGAATTGCCCATTTATGATGACTTTGACAATTCTCATGTGGAGTCTATTACTTGTGATGCCATGTTGCATAGGATATCTTATGCAAATTTTATTGGTCACGTCATGTTCAACAATCCGCGTGACTTGTCATATGCTATGCGTGAAATTTCCCATATTGCATCTTTGCAATCTCACCGTAGCGACTATGCCTATCCCATTAAAATAAACCCAATTTGCACATATGGAATAGATGACAAACCCATGGTTATTGGCATTTGCTTTTATTGTGATGATATTTCCATGCTCCCTTTGCATCATTTGCACAATTGCTCACATATGCCATGCCATGACCACCTAGCTACGGATACGCATTGTTTTGGATGTTGTCCATATTCTCCATATTATGCTTCCGCTATTGCTCATGAGGAGACCCCTATAGTTTCCTCATACATGTTAGGAGATTTTGTTCCATCCCATCGATTGCATGATCCCAATTATTGTGTGCACCATTCGCATATCATGAATAGCAATGCTCTCGATAATTCACATGATGCACTACATATTTCTAGCCTCCATTATGCTATACATAAAAACAAACCTTTCATGATGGATGACATGTTCTTATATCATGCATCTCATTTATTTGAGCATTGGATATTTTGTGCTAACGAACACAAGCACATGCACATCCTAACGGATGATGTGTACATATACCATGCGCACACAATTTTCCCTTTGCCTTTATTGTGTGTAGGTACTCATGATTACTCGTCAACATCACAATCCCATGAGTTGACAAAAAGAGCTCTTGAGAGCACCGATGCTTTGGGATTTACCGAAATGTGTCTCCAACCATTCCCCTCGCGCAAGGACTACGCGCACCTCTTCTACTTGACTCTCACATGGCTATGGCTTATTTCTCATTACTCTTATTATTCCCATATTGCCATGTTCACTTTGCATGATATGCTCATTTCTATGCTTTTGCCATGCAATTGTGACCCATGCTTTGCATCTCACTTGACACTTGATTATATGACTCATATGTGTATTTGCACGCTTGGTGGAGATATTGATTGCTATTGCCATGTTTGCTTTGTGCTCCATGCCTATAATGATACATTGCTCATGTTCTGTTTCCGTGCTTGCGATATGTGATGTGCATTGTCTATGCCTACTATTTGCTCATATGACACGATTGCCATGATTTCCTCTAGTATGTTGCATCTTCGCACTACTAGTTTTCATGACATGGTTACTATGCTTGCTTATGTTGCATCGCCGATGTGCTCCTTTTATGCGGTCGATGACAACCATTGCCATGCTTCGCACATGATTGATATTGCTTGCTGTCATATGTCTCCACATGTTGCCTCTCTCATGCTCGATTTGCCATGTATTGAGTGCAACATTGCTTTTGATCTTGCTAATGAGATTGCCCCCATAGCTTTCTCTCATATTAGTGGAGTTTTTGATATCTTTCATGTGAAGCATGCTTTCCTTCCTTCTTTGCACCATATGCCTAGTGCCATGGATATAGCCATTGTTGCATCATATTATTCATGCACTTTTGCTTCTAATTGTTATGTGCAAGAGAAGAGAACCATCATGATGGATGATGTGTTTGTCTACCATGCACATACATTGCTTCCTTTGATGTGTGTATGTGTAGGACACTTCGACTACATGTCAACTTCCACTTCACGTGAGTTGACGATTCGAGCTCTTGAGAGCGAGCCACTTTGGACCGATGCATTTCTACATCGCACTCACTTGTGTTTCGGCATTGTGAAGAATGCACAAGGACACACTTTTGAGGTGACATCCTTCTTGAGAATGGATATTGTGGATCCTCCTACTTGTGTTGCTTGTACCATGACATATATTGGTCATCTTGGACCACTTACTTGCACACATGTTAGTGATATTGCTTGCCGCATTGCCATGCCTCATCACATAATGGCCATTGATGCTTGTATAAGAAATAGTATTTGAGACATGCAAAAGAGCATCATGAATCACATGACAAGAACATTTAAGTCTAACCCACTTCCTATGCATAGGTATTTTGTGATCAAAAAATTCATGGGAGCAAGAATCAACTAGCATAGGAAGGCAAAACAAGCACAACTTCAAAACTTTGAACACATAGGGAGGAAACTTGATATTATTGCAATTCCTACAAGCATATGTTCCTCCCTCATAATAATTTTCAGTAGAATCATGAAGGAATTCAACAATATAACTATCACATGCAACATACTTTTCATGATCTACAAGCATAGAAAATTTATCACTCTCCACATAAGCAAACTTCTTCTTATTCATGGTAGTGGGAGCAAACTCAACAAAATAACTTTCACGAGATACATGATTGACATAACCACTTTGAATATTAAAATCATGATGACAAGTTTCATGGTTACCATCACTCTTCATAGCATACATGTCATCATCATAATCATCATAGATAGGAGGCATGCCATCATCATAATAAATTTGCTCATCAAAACTTGGGGGACTAAAAATATCATCTTCATCAAACATAGCATCCCCAAGCTTGTGGATTTGCATATCGTTAGCATTATGGATATTCAGAGAATTCATACTAGCAATATTTCTATCATGCTCATCATTGAAGGAATTCTCATTAAGTATTTTCATAAATTCTTCCTCTACAAATTGAGCACAATTTTCCGAACCATCTTTTTCACGAAAGATATTAAAGAGACGAAACAATTGATGCAACCTAAACTCCATTTTTTTGTAGTTTTCTTTTATAAAACCAAACTAGTGAAAAACAAGAAACTAAAAGATTTGATTGCAAGATCTAAAGATATACCTTCAAGCACTCACCTCCCCGGCAACGGCGCCAGAAAAGAGCTTGATGTCTACTACGCAACCTTCTTCTTGTAGACTCGTGTTGGGCCTCCAAGCGCAGAGTTTTGTAGGACAGTAGCAAATTTCCCTCAAGTGAATGACCTAAGGTTTATCAATCCATGGGAGGCGTAGGATGAAGATGGTCTCTCTCAAACAACCCTGCAACCAAATAACAAAGAGTCTCTTGTGTCCCCAACACACCCAATACAATGGTAAATTGTATAGGTGCACTAGTTCGGCGAAGAGATGGTGATACAAGTGTAATATGGATAGTAGATATAGGTTTTTGTAACCTGAAAATATAAAAACAGCAAGGTAACTAATGATAAAAGTGAGCACAAACGGTATTGCAATGCTTAGAAACAAGGCCTAGGGTTCATACTTTCACTAGTGCAAGTTCTCTCAACAATACTGACATAGTTGAATCATATGTAAATCCCTCACGTGCGACAAAGAGTTCACTCCAAAGTCACAAATAGCGGAGAACAAACGAAGAAATTATTGTAGGGTACGAAACCACCTCAAAGTTATCTTTTCTGATCAATCTTATGAGCTATCCCTATAAGTGTCACGAACAGCCCTAGAGTTCGTACTAAAATAACACCTTAAGATACACATCAACCAAAACCCTAATGTCACCTAGATACTCCAATGTCACCACGAGTACCCATGGGCTTGATTATACGATATGCATCACACAATTTCAGATTCATCATGTTCAATCCAACACAAAGAACTTCAAAGAGTGCCCCAAAGTTTCTACCGGAGAGTCAAGACGAAAACGTGTGCCAACCCCTATGCATAGATTCCCAAGGTCACGGAACCCGCAAGTTGATCACCAAAACATACATCAAGTGGATCAATAGAACATCCCATTGTCACCACGGATATCTCATCGCAAGACATACATCAAGTGTTCTCAAATCCTTTAGAGACTCAATCCGATAAGAAAACTTCAAAGGGAAAACTCAATTCATCACAAGAAGATAGAGAGGGGAAAACTCCATATGATTCATCTATATTAATAAAGCTCGCGGTACATCAAGATCGTGTCATCTCAAGAACACGACAGAGAGAGATCAAACACATAGCTACTGGTACATACCCTCAGCCCCGAGGGTGAACTACTCCCTCCTCGTCATGGAGACCGCCGGGATGATGAAGATGGCCTCCGGTGATGGTTTCCCCCTCCGGCAGGGTGCCGGAATGGGCACCCGATTGGTTTTTCGTGGCTAAAGAGGCTTGCTGCGGCGGAACTCCCGATCTAGGTTTCTTTCTGGGGGGTTTTTTGTATTTATAGGAATTTTTGGCGTCGGTCTCACGTCAAGGGGGTTCCCGAGGGGCCCACAAGCCAGGGGCACGCCCTAGGGGGGGCGCCCCCTAGGCTTGTGGCTGCCTCGGGACTCCTCTCTGGTATCTCTTTGCTCCAGTATTTTTTATATTTTCCAAAAATATTCTCCGTAAATTTTCAGCCCATTCCGAGAACATTTATTTCTGCACAAAAAACGACACCATGGTAGTTCTGCTGAAAACAGCGTCAGTCCGGGTTAGTTCTAATAAAATCATACCAAAATCATATAAAATTATTGTAAACATGGCATGAATACTTCATAAATTATAGATACGTTGGAGACGTATCACTAACCACATTTTTTTTTCCAAGTGTTTGTCGTATTTGCTCCTTTTGAAGGAATTAGTAGACTGTGTGACATTGGAGAGTGCCCCTTTCGAGTTTGATGATAATGAGTGCTTGGTGGTCGTCCACTTTTATACGACGATGCCATCTCTTTTCCATGGTGATTTAGATTTCGATCCAAGGACGGATCTTTCCCAAGGGGGAGGGGATGATGCGGAGCATCCTACGGACATCACCATGACAAGAGTCCATTCGACAAGTGACATGTGCGACATCTACTTCACATACATAAAGGTGAATCTTTTCCTTTACACGTATTCGCTTGACCCCTTCAAGGATGGTATACTACTTGACACTCCTCTCATGTGCACGCATAGGTATTATTGGAGCTTCACGGAGGAAGAGGAGGAGTGCAAGCACCAAGGAACAACTATACCTTCCGCGAGGGAAGCGTGGAAGCGCAGAAGGAAGAAGAGGAGTTGTGTCAGCCCAGGAATTAGAGGTACAACCGGTCAACAACCGGTCAACCACCGGTCAACCGGTACAACCGGTCCACTACCGCCCAACTACCGCTCCGACCGGGCCAAGTTTCTGTTTTGAAGAGGTTCAAGGCCGGTACCGCCCCGGTTGTTCCGGCAACTTCTCCATGACCGGTACAATCGGCCCAACCTCCGGTACAACCACCCTCCAACGCCCAGGACGCCTCCAGGAAGTGGTACAGCCGCCCCAAGCGGTACAACCGGTGATGTGACCGGTACAACCGCCCCCATCTGCGCAGTCACGACTCATGTATCCCCAACTTACCCCTTGGACTATATATACTCCTCCACCTCCTCATTTCTAGGGTTAGCATTGGTTTAGCTCATAGATAGATGAGCCTTTGCTCCTTCCACTACCTCTCCCATGGAGTAGATGCCTCTATGAGAGAAGACCCCAAGTGGATGTCAAGGCCCCCTTGTGTGGGAAGATCCCTAGTGGATTCAAGGCCCCATCTCCCCATGGGATTTGGGATGAACTCTACCATGTATCCTATTTCCCTTTGTTGTTCTTGTACCCTTGTGGATCTTGTGTGGATGTGAGCATAGTGGATGTGTGATTGGACTTGTTTTGAGTGTTTCTCTTGTGATTTCCCCCTCGTGTTCTTCGTGTTCATTCACAAATCCACCTCCAATTCGTGAAAGATCGACACACACGGGCATGCCCCGTATCAGGTACTTAATCCGGCGGACCCGACGTTTTGAAATTTCATCTTCAAACGCCAAGTCCCCAACCCTAAGCTGCCGCACCAGGACCCTTTGGTCGTCATCCTTGCCTCCCCGAGCGCCTTCATCGTTGGGATCAATGCCGTCGATGGAAATCTCCACCGCCATCGCCGCCGTAGCGGATTCATAACCAAGCTAGGGTATGAATCTGGCCCCTTGTGCGCTCCTCTATCTGATTCATGCGCATTAGGTTACTTCCATCTACAATCCACAGTGTGCAATCTTTCTATCCCACAAGAATCATCCATAGATTAGAAAACGAGGAATTCTGGAACTGAACTCCCGCAACATGCATCTCGGTGACACCGAGTCGATAGAATCATTTCCACCGATTCAGCCTTCAGGGTTTCTTAGAACCATTTCGGTGAGACCGAGTAGTTCTTTTCGGTTACACCGAAAAGGCTGCCCAAGTTTCTATTAAGCAAGTGGTCAGTCTTGATGACTCTGAAAATTTCAACCCGGTGGTACCGAAATGTATTTTGCAGTAGTTCATACCCAAAGTTTCTGAGTTTAAATTTTGAGAAAACAAATGTCTGTGTTTTTGTGATGTTCAACCTTTCTTCTCTTCTATACTCCATTAACAGGGTCAGTATGTCAGGTTCAGATGACAGTCAGAATGACCTCAGAGAGCCCAGTGTTGATGCACATCCAGGCACTAGTCCAGATGCTATTTCTCCTTCTTCAGAAGAACCAGGCTCCCCAAGTTCTCATGGGTTGCCCAAGGCTGCTACAAGAGCTAGGAGGAAGTTGAACTCGGATGAGGAGGACTCTGATTTTGTGCCTAAGGAGGTTCTTGCTAAGCAAAGGCAGGACAAAGCAGACAAAGCTGTAAAGAAGTCTGCATCTGAGGCCACCTCATCTAGGAGGCCTGTCAGGAAGGAGTATGCCAGTTTTGAAGCTGTTAGAGCACCAGAGAGTGCTAGGGCAACCATATCTGTTGAACCAGCAAGGCTCCTCCCAAGAAGAAGAAGAAGCTTCTAGCTGATGCTATGCCCAAGCAAGCTCCTTCTAAGAGCAAACCTTCTGCACCCAAGAAGCCTAAGAGGACCGCCATAGATATCCCTCTTGCTGCCAAGAACAAGAGATCTTCCACTATGGATGAAGAGGAAGAAGTTTCTGTGTTAAGGAAGCTCAGACCCCATCTGCCAGCTCATGATGATACTCATCCCATAGCTGAGGACATGAAGAACAGGAAAGACTCATGGCTAAGGCTATGGAGAGAAAAGGACCCTTATGCCTCCAGGAGAAGGACTGTTGTTGATCCTAGATTTCACACCAAGGAGCAGCAAGATTTTAATGAGACTGTCCTATTGGACAAGAGCCCAGCTGTGAGTGATATGAGATATGTAGACTGGGACTACATTAAGAAAAATGAAGATTATTTTCCCCATGTGCAAGAGAACTTCAAGGCCATTGACATTGATGCATTTGTTGGTAGAGAGTTTACCCCTTGGAATGATGAGATGATCATGCAATTCTACTCCACGGCTCATTTTTATGGAGATGGTAAAATTGTTTGGATGACTGAAGGTGTGAGGTATGAATCCACAGTTGAAGAGTGGGCTACCATCTTAGGAGCCCCACGGGTAGAAGATGGTGATTTGGATGTGTACTCTGAGGCCAAGATGAATCATAATTCCATGGCAACGATGTACAAGGAGATTCCTGCTGACTATGTGCATTCACATAAGTTTGGCTCGGTATACTATCTGTAGGCAGGACTGACCACCACCAACACCATCATGAGGTACACTTTGATGCCCAAATCAGGAGATGACAAGATGATCCGAGGATACTCCGTCAACATGATGCATCACATTGAGCTTCACACCAGATTCAGGATCATGGATTTGATAGTAGAGACTGTGAAGAGGACAGCTGCTGACCAAAAGAGGTCATGTGGATATGCTCCATACATTCAGATGCTTACCAACTCAAAGATTGAAAAGAATGTATATGCACTTGATCGAACACATAAGCCACTCCCGCCAGAGTTCGAGGACAATGTTGTGTTGATGGACCCAGATCATCCCACTTCATCTACTGCACAGGCAGCAGCTGAGGCAGCCAGAGCCACTAGTGCTCCAGTGCCAAGGACAAGGAATGAGCAGATGGACCTCATCCTTAGCTCAATCCATCACTAAGATTCTGAAGAACCAAAAGAGCCTGGAAAGGATTGTTGAAGACAAGTTTCATACTTTGAACAACAAGGTGGATGGGCTGACAAAGACTGTTGATGAACTCAAGAAGGAAGTGGATGCAGTACCCCTTCCTCACTCTTCAGATGACGATGATGATGATGACAGTCACCCTCTCAGGCCCAGCACTCAGTTCAAGACCCAAGCTAGATCTGCGACAGTGCCAGCTTGAGAGGTGAGACCATGCTCATCAGCACCACCTGCAGCTCCTTCAGTCCCACCAGCTCCATCAGCACCTCTAGTGTCTACTCCAACCCCTTCCATGACATCGGCAGAAGTCTTCGCAAATGCGGTTCTCTCGATTCCTAGATCAACAACCGGAGGAGATCAGCCCCAGAGAGACGATTAGTCCTATACCTTTGAACTTTTTGGTAACTTGTTGTCAAAGGGGGAGAAGTTGTATAGATCATTAGTGTTGGGGAACGTAGCATGGGAAACAAAAAATTTCCTACGCGCATGTAAGATCTATCCATGGTGATGAGTATCTATGAGAGGGAGAGTGGATCTACATACCCTTGTAGATCTCTAAGTGGGAAGCATTAAGAAACGTGGTTGATGTAGTCGAACGTCTTCGCGATCCAAATCGCCGAGCGTCCCGCGATCCAATCACGATCTAGTACCGAACGGACGGCACCTCGCGTTCAGCACATGTACAGCTCGATGACGATCTCCGCCTTCTTGATCCAGCAAGAGGGAGTGGAGAGGTAGATGAGTTCTCCGGCAGCGCGATGGCGCGGCGGCGGTGGTGGTGGAACTATTCCAGTAGGGCTTCGCCTAAGCACTGCTGAAAACTAGAGGACTTGATCTATTGGGAGAGAGGGTTGCACCGTGCCTTAGGGTTGAAGTGCTTTTGCCCTCTCTCCCTCTAGTATATATAGGAGGAAGGGGAGGGAGGCCGGAGGCCCTAGGGCTGCCCCTTGGTGCGGCCGAAGTGGGGAGGTGGAGGAGTCCAACTCCAATCCTACTATGAGTAGGATTCCTTCTCCCCCACTTGGAAACTCTTTCCACCTTTGGGTTTTTCCCACCCCCAGCCGCATGGGCCTTAGTGGAGGGTTCGGCCAGCCCACTAAGGGCTGGCTTGACTCCTCCCACAGCCCATGAGGCCCTTTGGGTAGAGAGGCCCCTCCCGATGGTCCCCGGTACCCTCCCGGCACTCCCGGTACACTACCGAAATACCCGAAACTTTTCCGGTGACCAAAACGTGACTTCCTATATATCAATCTTTACCTCCGGACCATTCCGGAGCTCCTCGTGATGTCCGGGATCTCATCCGGGACTCCGAACAACCTTCGGTCACCACCATACATAACTCTATACTACCGAAACATCACTGAACCTTAAGTGTGCAGACCCTGCGGGTTCGAGAACTATGTAGACATGACCGAGACACCTCTACGGTCAATAACCACTAGCGGGACCTGGATGCCCATATTGGTTCCTACATATTCTACGAGATCTTTATCGGTTGAACCTCTATGTCAAGGATTCAGTTAATCCCGTATGTTGTTCCCTTTGTTTCTTCGGTATGTTACTTGCCCGAGATTCGATCGTCGGTATCTCTATACCTAGTTCAATCTCGTTACCGGCAAGTCTCTTTACTCGTTCCGTAATACAAGATCATGTGGCTAACACATTAGTCACATTGCTTGCAAGGCTTATTATGAAGTTATATTACCGAGTGGGCCCTGAGATACCTCTCTGTCACACGGAGTAACAAATCCCAGTCTTGATTCATGCCAACCCAACAGACACCCTCGGAGATACCTGTAGAGCACCTTTATAGTCACCCAGTTATGTTGCGACGTTTGATACACACAAGGTATTCCTCCGGTGTCAGTGAGTTGCATGATCTCATGGTCATAGGAACAGATACTTGACATGTAGAAAACAATAGCAATAAACTGACACGATCATATGCTATGTTCATAGTTTGGGTCTTGTCCATCACATCATTCTCCTAATGATGTGATCCCGTTATCAAATGACATCTCATGTCTATGGCTAGGAAACCTTGACCATCTTTGATCAACGAGCTAGTCTATTAGAGGCATACTAGGGACACAATGTTGTCTATGTACCCACACATGTATTTGAGTTTCCAATCAATACAATTATAGCATGGATAATAAACAATTATCATGAACAAGGAAATATGATAATAACTAAATTATTATTGCCTCTAGGGCATATTTCCAACAGTCTCCCACTTGCACTAGAGTCAATAATCTAGCTCACATCACCATGTGATTAACATTGTAATTAATCTAACACCGAGTGAGTTTTGGGGTTCGATCATGTTTTGCATGTGAGAGAGGTTCTAATCAACGATCTGCAACATTCAGATCCGTGTGTTCTTTGCAAATCTATATGTCATACTGCAGATGCTACCACGCTCCACTTGGAGCTATTCCAAATGACTACTCCACTATACGTATCCGGACTGCTACTCAGAGTCGTCCGGATAGGTGTCAAAGCTTGCATCGACGTAACCCTTTACGATGAACTCTTTATCACCTTCATAATCGAGAAACATTTCCTTAGTTCTCTAGTTACTAAGGATAATCTTGACCGCTGTCCAGTGATCCACTCCTGGACCACCCTTGTACCACTTGACAGACTCATGGCAAGGCACACACCAGGTGCGGTACACAGCATGGCATACTATACAGAGCCTATGGATAAGGCATAGGGGACGACCTTCGTCCTTTCTCTTTCTTCTGCCGTGGTCGAGCTTTGAGTCTCACACAACTCCACACCTTACAAATCAGGCAAGAACTCTTTCTTTGACTGATCCATTTTGAACTCTTTCAAAATCTTGTCAAGGTATGTACTCATTGAAAGTTTTATCAGACGTTTTGATCTATCTCTATAGATCCTGATGCCCAATATTTAAGTAGCTTCATTCCAGGTTTTCCTTTGAAAAACTCCTTGTCAAACAGCCCTTTATGCTTTCCAGAAATTCTACATCATTTCCGATCAACAATATGTCATCCACATATACTTATCAGAAATTCTATAGTGCTCCCACTCACTTTATTGTAAATACAAGTTTCTCATAAACTTGTATAGACCCAAAAACTTTGATCACCTCATCAAAGCGTATATTCCAACTCCGAGATGATTGCTCCAGTCCATAGAAGGATCGCTGGAGCTTGCATACATTTTAGCATCCTTAGGACTGACAAAACCTTCTGGTTGTATCACATACAACCTTTCCTCACGGAAACCGTTAAGGAAACTCTGTTTTGACATCCATCTACCAGATTTCATAATCGAAAAATGCAGCAACTGCTAACATAATTCCAACAGACTTTAGCATCGCTACGGGTGAGAAAGTCTCATCGCAGTCAACTCCTTGAACTTGTCGGAAACTTCTTTGCGACAAGTCGAGCTTTATAAATGGTGACATTTACCATCAGCATCTGTCTTCTTCTTAAAGGTCCATTTGTACTCAACGGCCTGTCGTTCAACGGGCAAGTCTGCCAAAGTCCATACTTGGTTTTCATACATGGATCCTTTCTCGGATTTCATGGCTCCTAGCCATTTGTTGGAATTCGGGCCCACCATCGCTTCTTCATAGCTTGTAGGTTCACTGTTGTCTAACAACATGACCTCCAAGACAGGATTGAAGTACCACTCAGAGGCGGTACGATTTCTTGTCGGCCTACGATTTTCGGTAGTAACTTGACCCGAAGTGTCATGATCATCATCATTAACTTCCTCTTCATTTGGTGTAGGCGCCGCAGAAACATCTTTCTGCGTCGTGCTACTATCCAACTGAAGTGACGGTTCAATAACCTCATCAAGTTCTACCTTCCTCCCACTCAATTCTTTCGAGAGAAACTCTTTCTCGAGAAAGGACCCGTTTTTAGCAACAAACACTTTGCCCTTGGATCTGAGATAGAAGGCATACCCAACTGTTTCCTTAGGGTATTCTATGAAGATGCAACTTTCCACTTTGGGATCAAGCTTATCAGACATAAGCGTCATATTCCCAAACTCTGAGAAATGACAGCTTAGGTTTCTGTCAAACCAAAATTCATACGGTGTCATCTCAACGGACTTAGATGGTGCCCTATTTAAAGTGAATGCAGTTGTCTCTAATGCATAACCCCAAAACGATAGTGGCAAATCGATAAGAGCCATCATAGTACGTACCATATCCAATAGAGAACGACTACGACGTTCGGACACACCATCACACTATAGTGTTCCAGGCGGCGTGAGTTGTGAAACAACTTCCACATTGTCTTAAGTTGCATACCAAACTCGTAATTCAGATATTTACCTCCACGATCATATCGTAGACATTTTATCTTCTTGTCATGATGATCTCAAACTTCACTCTGAATTTGTTTGAACTTTTCAAACGTTTCAGACTTGTGTTTCATTAAGTAAATATACCCATATCTACTCAAATCATCAATGAAGGTAGGAAAATAACGATGTCCACCGCACGCTACAACACTCATTGGACCGAATACATCAACATGTATCATTTCCAATAAGTCACTTGCCCGCTCCATCATACCGGAAAACGGGGTCTTAGTCTCTTGCCCATGAGGCATGGTCTGCATGTCTCAACCGATTCGAAATCGAATGAGTCCAAAGATCCATCAGCATGGAGTTTCTTCATGCGCTTTACACCAATATGACATTTAGCGGCAGTGCCACAAGTATGTGGTACTATCATTATTAACTTTGTATCTTTTGGCATCAATATTATGAACATGTGTATCACTACGATCAAGATTCAATAAACCATTCTCATTGGGTGCATTACCATTGAAGGTATTATTCATGTAAACAGAATAACCATTATTCTCTAACTAAAATGAATAACCGTATTGCAATAAACATGATCTAATCACGTTCATGCTCAACGTAAACACCAAATAACATTTATTTAGGTTCATCACTAATCCCGAAGGTAGAGAGAGCATGCGATGGTGATCACATCAACCTTGGAAACACTTCCAACACTTATCGTCACCTCACCCTTAGCTAGCCTTCGTTTATTCCGTAGCTTTTATTTCGAGTCACTAACATTTAGCAACCGAATCGGTATCCTATACCCAGGTGCTACTAGGAGTACTAGTAAGGTACACATCAATAACACGTATATCAAATATACTTCTGTCGACGTTGCCAGCCTTCTTATCTACCAAGTATCTAGGGTTGTTCCGCTTCAGCGAACGTTCTCCTCATAATAGAAGCACTTAGTCTCGGGTTTGGGTTCAACCTTGGGTTTCTTCACTGGAGCAACAACTGACTTGCCATCCATGAAGTTTCCCTCCTTGCCCTTGCCCTTCTCGAAACTAGTGGTTTCACTAACCATCAACACTTGATGCTCCTTCTTGATTTCTACCTTCGCGGTGTCAAACATCGCTAATAGCTAAGGGATCATTATTTCCATCCCTGGCATTTTATAGTTCATCACGAAGCTCTAGTAGCTTAGTGACAGTGACTTGGAGAACTATATCAATCACTATCTTATCTGGAAGATCAACTCCCACTCGATTCAAGCGATTGTAGCACCCAGACAATCTGAGCACATGCTCACTGATTGAGCTATTGTCCTTCATCTTGCAGGCAAAGAATCTTGTTGGAGGTCTCATACCTCTCAACACGGGCATGAGCCTGAGATCCCAATTTCACCTCTTAGAACATCTCATATGTTTCGTGACGTTCAAAATGTTTTGGAGCCTTAGTTCTAAGCCGTAATGAATGACGCACTGAACTATCAAGTAGTCATGAGAACGTGTCTGTCAGATGTTCATAACATCTACAGACGACGCTTGAGGGGGTGGCGCACCGAGCGGTGCATTAAGGACATAAGCCTTCTGTGCAGCAATGAGGACAATCCTCAGATCACGGACCCAGTCCGCATTATTGCTACCATCATCTTTCAACTCTATTTCTCTAGGAACATATAAAAATTCAAGGGAGCTACAGCGCGAGCTAGTAATCTACAACATAATTTGCAAAGACATTTTGACTATGTTCATGATAATGAGTTTAGTTAATCATATTACTTAAAAAACTCCCACACAAATTGACATCCCTCTGGTCATTCGAGTGTCACATGATCCAAATTCACCAACTCAAGTCCGATCATCACGTGAGATGAGGTGGTTTCAATGGTGAACATCTTCATGTTGATCATATCTACTATATGACTCATGTTCGACCTTTCAGTCTCTTGTGTTCCGAGGCCATGTCTGTACATGCTAGGCCCGTCAAGTTTAACCCGAGTGTTTAACTTGTGCAACACTGGCTTGCACCCGTTGTATGCAAACGTAGAGTCTATCACACCTGATCATCACGTGGTGTCTCGAAACGACGAACTTTCGCAACGGTTCACACTCGGGGAGAACACAATTTTATCTTGAAATTTAAGTGAGGGATAACCTTATAATGCTACCGTCGTACTAAGCAAAATAAGATGCATAAAAGGGTTAACATCACATGCAAATCATAAGTGACATGATATGGCCATGAACTTGTGCTTTTGATCTCCATCTCCAAAGCACCGGCATGATCTCCATCGTCACCGGCATGACACCATGATCTCCATCATCTTGATCTCCATCAACGTATCGCCATGAGGTTGTCGCGCCGACTGTTGCTTCCACGACTATTGCTAACTCATAGCGATAAAGTAAAGCAAAACGGCGAAAATAATTAAAGACAACCCTATGGCTCATGCCGGTTGCCGTACTCATTGACATGCAAGTCATGATATTCTATACAATACATGATCATCTCATACATCACATATATCTTATCATGTAATTGGCCATATCACATCACAACATACCCTGCAAAAACAAGTTAGACGTCCTCTAATTGTTGTTGCATGTTTTACGTGGCTGCTACGGGTATCTAGCAAGAACAATTCTTACCTACGCAAAAACCACAACGGTGATACGCAAATTGCTATTCAACCTTCTCAAGGACCGCCTTTGTCGAATCCGATCCAACTAAAGTGGGAGAAACAGACACCCGCCAGCCATCTTTATGCAACGAAGTTACATGTCAGTTGATGGAACCGGTCTCTCGTCAGCGTACGAGTAATGTTGGTCCGGGCCGCTTCATCCCACAATACCGCTGAATCAAGAAAAGGCCAAGGGGGGAAGCAATCTGAACATCAACGCCCACAAACTCCTTTGTGTTCTACTCGTGATCTCATCTACACATAGACCTAGCTCTGATACCACTGTTGGGGAACGTAGCATGGGAAACAAAAAATTTCCTACGTGCACGTAAGATCTATCCATGGTGATGAGCATCTACGAGAGGGAGAGTGGATCTACATACCCTTGTAGATCGCTAAACGGGAAGCGTTGAGAAACGCGGTTGATGTAGTCGAACGTCTTCATGATCCAAATCGCCGAGCGTCCCGCGATCCACTCACGATCTAGTACCGAACGGACGGCACCTCCGCGTTCAGCACATGTACAGCTCGATGACGATCTCCGCCTTCTTGATCCAGCAAGAGGGAGCAGAGAGGTAGATGAGTTCTTCGGCAGGTGGTGGTGGAACTATTCCAGCAGGGCTTCGCCTAAGCACTGCTGAAAAGTAGAGGACTTGATCTATTGGGAGAGAGGGTTGCACCGTGCCTTAGGGTTGAAGTGCTTTTGCCCTCTCTCCCTTTAGTATATATAGGAGGAAGGGGAGGGAGTCTGGCGGCCCTAGGGCTACCCATTCGTGCGGCCGAAGTGGGGAGGTGGAGGAGTCCAACTCCAATCCTACTAGGAGTAGGATTCCTCCTCCCCCACTTGGAAACTCTTTCCACCTTTGGGTTTTTCCCACCCCCAGCCGCATGGGCCTTAGTGGAGGGTTCGGCCAGGACACTAAGGGCTGGCTTGACTCCTCCCACAGCCCATGAGGCCCTTTGGGTCGAGAGGCCCCTCCCGATGGTCCCCGGTACCCTCCCGGCACTCCCGGTACACTACCGAAATACCCGAAACTTTTCCGGTGACCAAAACGGGACTTCCTATATATCAATCTTTACCTCCGGACCATTTCGGAGCTCCTCATAACGTCCGGGATCTCATCCGGGACTCCGAACAACCTTCGGTCACCACCCTACATAACTCTATACTATCGAAACATCACCGAACCTTAAGTGTGCAGACCCTACGGGTTCGAGAACTATGTAGACATGACCGAGACACCTCTACGGTCAATAACCAATAGCGGGACCTGGATGCCCATATTGGTTCCTACATATTCTATGAAGATCTTTATCGGTTGAACCTCTATGTCAAGGATTCAGTTAATCCCGTATGTTGTTCCCTTTGTTTCTTCGGTATGTTACTTGCCCGAGATTCGATCGTCGGTATCTCTATACCTAGTTCAATCTCGTTACCGGCAAGTCTCTTTACTCGTTCCGTAATACAAGATCCCGTGGCTAATACTTTAGTGACATTGCTTGCGAGGCTTATTATGAAGTTGTATTACCGAGTGGGCCCTGAGATACCTCTCCGTCACACGGAGTAACAAATCCCAGTCTTGATTCATGCCAACCCAACAGACACCCTCGGAGATACCTGTAGAGCACCTTTATAGTCACCCAGTTACGTTGCGACATTTGATACACACAAGGTATTCGTCCGGTGTCAGTGAGTTGCATGATCTCATGGTCATAGGAACAGATACTTGACATGCAAAAAACAATAGCAATAAACTGACACGATCATATGCTATGTTCATAGTTTGGGTCTTGTCCATCACATCATTCTCCTAATGATGTGATCCCATTATCAAATGACATCTCATGTCTATGGCTAGGAAACCTTGACCATCTTTGATCAACGAGCTAGTCTATTAGGGGCATACTAGGGACACAGTGTTGTCTATGTACCCACACATGTATTTGAGTTTCCAATCAATACAATTATAGCATGGATAATAAACAATTATCATGAACAAGGAAATATGATAATAACTAAATTATTATTGCCTATAGGGCATATTTCCAACAATTAGGGCTTCGAGAGAGAGGGTTGTTTTTTTTTTATCGCTCTCCAAAACTTTAAAATCTTTTGGGTGTTCGTTTGCGTTAAACTTGTTGGTGTTTGATCATGCACTTCTTATGTGTTGCTACTATGTCTTATCTTTTGAGATGCTTATGAGATGATCATTCACTTCTTGCTTGATGTGTTGTGCTATGTTGTTCATTCATATTATTCTCGCACACCTCCAAGCTGTATGTGACATGGAAGAGTGCCCCATGAACCTAATCGATTGTGCATTTGCATTCAAACGCAAATTCAAAATAGTGCACAAATTTAGGGGGAGCTCTTACTTATCACATACTTCTCAAAGCGATGACTCTATTCATTGATTAAATCATATGTCGAAGCTTTGAGCTATATGTTGTCATCCATTACCAAAAAGGGGGAGATTGAAACCACATTTGCTCCCTTGCGGGTTTTGGTAATTAATAACAACATATATGTCATTGGACTCAAGCTTCCACTAAGTATATTTCAGGAAAAGTCCAATGATGGGATGGCTATAAATTGTGAGGAGATACCCCAAGATGCAAGAAATGGATTGGCATAGCTTGAAGCTAGAAAACTCTCTTTTTACTTTGTGAGAAATCACTTTGAGTCCATAGGAAAGCCAATACTATTAAAAGGGGGTAAGGTATTGTTGGTGAACAAATTTCTCCACGTGCACAAGTGCTAGCCACAAAAAATACCCACAAGCTCTCCCACAAAAATACTCTGTCAAAACCCTAATCCACAAAATCGGTGCCACCAAGTTTTCATCCGGCCCTATCGATTTTCTACCCAAGACAGAACCCTAGCCAAACCCTAGCATTTCGGTACAACCGAGACTGCATCGGTGCAACCGAGTTTTGGTGACCACAGCTCGGGTGACTGATTTCATAGAATCGGAAATTCCGAGTTTATGCTTCGGTCTCACCGATTTTTGCGAACTGCCCTCGGCCACTCGTTTCGGTACCACCGAGATTCCTATATCGGTCTCACCGAGATTACGAAAGTTGCCACATTTTGAACAGATCGGTACAACCGAGTTTTGCTTCGGTTTCACCGAGATGGTCAATAATGTTGTAACGGTTGGATTTTTGGAGATGCCTATATATACCCCTCCACCACATCCCACTCGCAAGAGAAGCACTCAGAACAGTTCCCCACTTCCCATATCCAAATTTCTGAGAGAGAGCCACCTACCCTTGTGTTGAGATTAAGATCATCCACTCCAACCATATGGATCTTGATTTCTAGCCTCCCCAAGTTTCTTTCCACCCAATCAGTCTCTTCTACCAAGCAAAATCTGTGATAGAGTGATTGAGTGTTGAGGAGTCTATCATCTTGAAGCACAAGAGCAAGGAGTTCAAAATCACTATCAAGCCTATTACCTTTTGGAGGGTGGTGCCTCCTAGATTGGTTAGGTGTTGCTTGGGAGCCTCCTACTTCGTGTTGTGGAGTTGAACCAAGAAGTTTTTACGGGCAAGGAGATCGCCTACTTCGTGAAGATCTACCCATAGTGAGGCTACTCCTTCGTGGACGGAAGCTGTTATGGAATAGTCAAGGTTGCTACTTCGTGGACCCATATGGGTGGAGCCCTCCATGGACTCTCGCGACTGTTACCCTCCGTGGGTTGAAGACTCCATAAACGTGGATGTACGATAGCGCCACCTATCGGAACCACGGGAAAAATCTTCATGTCTACAATTGCGTTTGATCTTCTAATCCTTACCTCTATTACATGTGCTTGTCTTTACTTTCCACTGCAATACTCTTAGACTTGCATGTGTAGGGTGTGCTTGACTTGCTATCATTGCTAAAATCTACCCACAACTAAAATTGGGAAAAGGTAGAGTTTTTATTTGGTCAAGTAGTCTAATCACCCCCCCTCTAGACCTACTTTTGATCCTAAAGTGACTCCTTGAACTATTGCATAAGGTTGGAGTTGATTGCAAATAGTCCTTGCCAATAATGAATGTGAGTGAATTTCATTGGCAGAGTCACCCCTCAAGAACTTCTCTAGTTCTTCTTCTTGGGGTCCCACATCAAATTGATAGGAATCCTTGGTGTTGAAGTAGCACTAGTCGAAGTAGAACTTGGAGTAGTCTTGGGAACCAACTTGACCATGGCTAGAGACTCATCTTCAAATGTGTCAATCTCCTCTTGAAGCTTGTCCTTGCCCTTGAGCTTGTGGTCTTGTGGTGGAAGGTCATCTTGAGTTTTTGTTCCCTTGGGGAGAGTATGTTCATACTTCTCCTTTTGAGGAACAAACTTCGGCTTGGGGTATTGACCTTCTTACCATTCAACTCCATTGGCGTTGAAGTAGCCAATGCCTTGGTTCTTCCGGTATCCTCCATGCTTGCGTACAATCTCCTCGAATTGCTTACATCCGGCAAGACTTTTGTAGATAGCTTTTTCTATAATCCCTCAAAAGATCATTTTCTTTCTCAAGTGTAACTTGGCTAAGAGAATCATTAGTGGAATCAATAGAATTACTAGAAGCAACATCATTGGATTTATCATTCTTATGGTTGCTACTAGATGAAGAACCTTTCTTGCCTTTGTTACTAGTTTGCTTAGTTTTAACTTGTGGCATGAATGTAGACAAGAGTAGTCATTTGGCCAGATAAGAAGAACTTTTCTTTCAAAGATCGTCATTGATAGCTTTAAGAAACTCATGTTCTTGCTCTAAATTTAGCTTCTCGAAGCATAGCTTCTCATGAGTTCTTACAAGCTCTCTATGATCTTCTAGAGTAGATTCATGGGCTAACTTAAGAGTGTTTAGCTCCTTAGTTAGACGCTCAGTCTCCTTCTTATCATCATCATACGACTTATCTTAATTAGCATGATTATCATCAAGTTCACTTTGACTAACATCACTAGTTTTGTCAAATAGCAAGTCATAATCTCCAAGTAAGTCATCCTCATCACTATTAAAGTCAATGTATTCGGGGTGTGATACCTTGGGGCCTTTAGCCAGCAACTTCCACTCCCTTCATTTGGTGAATCAAATATGTCATAGGAGTTGGAGGAAACAAGTGCAAGTCCGGCAACACCTTCATCTTGACTATAGTCAGAGTCAGAGTGATAACTTCTCTCGGAGTGGTTATCGGATTCGGAGCCAGAAACCCATTCACCAACTTGAGCTTGATGTCTTCTTCTTGTGTAGCTCTTGGTGTACTTATCCTTCTTCTCCGAGTCTTTACTTCTCCGGGAGGGTCTTCGTTCATAACGATCATCTCTACTACTTCTCTCTCTTCGGGGTGACTCATCTCTTGAGCTCTTTCTTCTAGGTGACTCTTCTCTTATTTTGTGGGGGCCCGTGCACTCATTGGAGTAGTGTCCGGGCCTTCCACAATTGTAACAATTCCGGTCACGACTAGATGAACGCTTCTCTTCATATCTTGAATTGGAGCTTCTCTCTTTGCCTCTACTCTTGTAGAACTTGTTGAATTTCTTGACCATGAGGCTTATCTCTTCATTGGTTACAAGGTTGTCAGTTGATGTAGCGGGAATGTCACTTGAAGCTTTGTAAGCACCGCTTGACTTATTATGAAGCTTTTCTTTGTCTTTGAGTGACATCTCATGAGCGACAATCCTTCCAATGACTTCCGTACACTTGAGGTCTTTGTAGTTTGGCATCATTTGGATCAATGTGCACACAGTGTCGTACTTCCCATCCAAGGCTCTAAGTATCTTCTTGATGATGAATTTGTCGGTCATCTCTTCGCTTCCTAAGCCGGCAGTTTCATTGGTGATGAGAGCAAGCCTAGAGTACATTTTCGTGACTCCTTCACCATCCTTCATTTTGAACTTGTGAAGTCGACTTTGCTGCACATCCAACTTAGATTCCCTAGCGGATTCGGTACCTTCATGCATATCAACCAAAGTATCCAAAATTTCCCTTGCATTCTAAGGACGGCTAATCTTGTTGAATTCTTCGGGGCATAAGCAGTTGAATAGAATGTCGCATGCTTGAGCGTTGTATTGCAACATCTTCAATTATGCCGCGGTCGCTTCACGATCCGGTTCCTTTCCATCACCAAAGAATTCACCTTGCAAGCCAACACGAACAACAACCCATACGGCGGGGTTATGACCAAGAATATGCATTTTCATCTTATGCTTCCAACTAGCAAAGTTTGTACCATAGAAATATGGACCCCTATGGTGATAATTTCCCTCACTAGACGCCATACTCTCCTAGGTTGTGAAACCAATGCAATGGAGACCAAATCTCTGATGCCACTTGTAGGATCCGAAGTATGCCTAGAGGGGGTGATTAGACTACTTGACCAAATTAAAAATCTAGCCTTTTCCCAATTTTAGTTGTTGGCCAATTTTATCAATTGTAGCAAGTCAAGTACACCCTACACATGCAACTCTAAGATTATAGCAGCGGAAAGTAAAGACATGCACATGAAAGTAAAGGTAGGGAGAGGAGAATCAAACGCAATTGATGACACGAAGAATTTTCCCATGGTTCCGATAGGTGGTGCTATCGTACGTCCACGCTGATGGAGACTTCAACCCACGGAGGGTAGGGGTCACGAGAGTCCACGGAGAGGGTACACAAAGTAGCAACCTCGTCTATTCCATCATGGCTTCCGTCCACGAAGGACTAGCCTCACTATGGGTAGATCTTCACGAAGTAGGTGATCTCCTTGCCCCTACAAACTTCTTGGTTCAACTCCACAATCACGAAGAAGGGGGCTCCCAAGCGACACCTAATCAATCTAGGAGGCACCACCCTCCAAAAGGTAATAGATGTGGTAGCATGATGAACTCCTTGCTCTTGTGCTTCAAAAGATAGTCTCCTCAACACTCAATCACTCTCTCACAGATTTGGCATGGATAGAAGAGGTTGGTTGGCTGGAAAGCAACTTGGGGAGGCTAGAGATCAAGATTCATATGGTTGGAGTGGAATGTCTTGATATCAACACATGAGTAGGTGGCCCTCTCTCAGAAAACTGGATATGGTAAGTGGGTGTATGTTCTGAGTACTTTTCTTTCGAGTGATAGGTGGTGGAGGGGTATATATAGGCATCTCCAAAAATCCAACCGTTACAACATTATTGCCTAACTCGGTGAAACCGAAGTGAAAACTCGGTTGCACCGACTAGTGCAAAATGTGGCAACTTTAGGCTTTTCGGTGGTACCGATATACACAACTCGGTCCTACCGATTTTGGTCTGGCTAAGGCAGTTCCTCATCTCGGTGACACCGATTCACCAAACTGGAAATTCCGAGTTTAGGAATTAGCTAACTAGAGAGTTGGTCACTTATTCTCGGTCGTACTGAAACCAGTATTGGTTGTATCGAGTTGCTAGGGTTTTGTCTAGGTTCTGTCTTAACGGAAAATCGGTATGGCCGAGTGGAAAAACTTGGTGGCACCGATTTTGAACTTTAGGTTTTGGACAGAGTGTTTTGTGGGAGAATGGATGAGTATTTTGGTGGCTAATGTCTAAGCACTTGAGCAACCAGATCATCATAGATACCTCATCCCCTTTTAATAGTATTGGCTTTCCTATGGACTCAAAGTGATTTCTCACAAAGTATGAAATGTAGAGTCTTTTTGCTTGAAGATTGGCCAATGCTATTCCTTTCCTTTCCTTGGGTAGGTTCTCCACACAATCCTTTAGGCATCCCATCATTGAACTTTTTCCTGAGATAAACTTGGTAGAAACATTAGTCCAATGAAATATATGTTGTTATTAATTACCAAAACCACCTAGGGAGAAGTTGTGCTTTCAAGTGTTGAGTCAACACAAGGAGGTAGTGGCCAAGGAAGGGCTTGGATTTGATCCAAGCACAAGCAAGAATAAGATGGCAACACATAAGTGTACCACTCCTCTCAAGGAGACATTTGTGCATGAAGGGCACAATGAGAAAGGAAAGGGTGAAGTTAACAAGGTTGTGAGCAGGAAGGCCACTAGGGGCATGTCTACTCCCAAAAGCCTAAATAATTATGCCTCTATCGTATGTGCTTCGTACGACAAAAGATGGATATGTTTATGCTCAATTTCTTTGCCCTCAAAATGCTTTTCGTTTCTATGCAATTTGGGTTCCTAAGACCCTTGTTAGTAACATAAGAGGTCCCATTGTAAAATGGGTGCCTCTAACCAAGACTTAAAATGTGTGTAGGTTGCTTTCTTCGGTGGAGTCAAATGGGTGATTGATAGTGGATGCACCAATCATATGACCGGAGATGGCACCCTGCTCATGTACTTCATGGAAGCTATTCGACCATTTATGAGCATTGTCTTTGGTGGAGAGTCTAAAGGACAGGTACTTGGATTGGGCAAGGTGGCTTTTACAAATGACATGTCTCTTGCTAATGACATGCTTGTTCAATCCCTTAAATATCATTTGCTTTTCGTTCGTCAATTGGCTTCCATTGGTTATGATACAATATTTGGACTAACGGATGTGAAAGCCTTTAAGAGAGATACCCTTGAAGTGGCTTTTGTGGGAGAATTGGATGGCAACCTTTACACGGTTGATTTCTCGAAAGAGAGCACATTCCATGAAACTTGTCTCATGGCCAAAGCCGACAATGGGTGGCTATGGCATCGCCGGCTAGCCCATGTCGGCATGAGAAATCTTCAAGATCTCTTAAAGGGTGACCACATCCTTGCACTAACCAATGTATCTTTTGAGAAAGATCGTGTGTGTAGTGCATGCATAGCCGGGAACCAACATCAAGGAAAGCACCTACCCAAGAATATCGTTTCAACCTCAAGATCTTTGGAGCTCCTTCATGTGGATCTATTTGGACCTCCGTCATGGGATAGTCTTAGTGGGAAGAAGTACGTGCTTGTCATTGTTGATGACTACTCAAGATACACATGGGTGTTCTTTCTCAAGTCCAAGGACAAGATGAAGATCACCTTCATAGAATTTGCAAAGCAAGCCCAATGCAAGTTTGACAAAGAAATCTTGGCAATAAGGAGTGACAATAGCTCCGAATTCAAGAACTACACCTTAGAAGAATTGCTTAGTGATGAAGGGACTGGACATTGAAAGGGTCGATATGGTTGACTAGAGGGAAGGTGAATAGGCAACTACCAATTTTTAGGTTTACTTAACAAATTAGGCTAAGCAACAAATAGGTTGTCTAGATATGCAACTAGGTGAGCAGCCTATATGTTGCTAGCAAAAAACAATGATACAAGCAAGCAAAGGATACAACACAAATAAAGCTTGCACAAAGTAAAGGGAAGAAGTAACTACAAGTAGAGCCGGTGAAGATGAGGATGTGTTACTGAAGTTCCTCCCCTTTGAGGGGAAGTACATCTCCGGTGGAGCGGTGTGGAGGCACAATGCTCCCCAAGAAGCCACTAGGGCCACAGTATTCTCCTCACGCCCTCACACAATGCGAGATGTCGTGATTCCACTAGTGGTGACCTTGAAGGCGACGACCGTACCTTTACAAACAAGGTTGGGGCAAACTCCACAACCGAATTGGAGGCTCCCAACACCACCACGAAGCTTCACCACAATGGACTGTGGCTGAGGTGACCTCAACCATCTAGGGTGCTCAAACACCCAAGAGTAACAATATCCGCAAAGGATAAGTGGGGGGAATCAAATTTCTCTTGGTGGAAGTGTAGATCGGGGCCCTCTCAACCAAAACCTAAAGTATCAACAAGTTTTGTTTGCTAGGGAGAGAGATCGGGCGAAAATGGAGCTTCGAGCAACAATGGAGTTTGGGGGAGGAAGAGGTAAGTCTTCTCGGGGAAGAAGACCCCCTATTTATAGTGGGATGAAATCCAACCTCTATCCACCTCTCAGCCCGCACACAAGCGGTACTACCGCTCGGGCGGCAGTGCTCACAGAGCAGTGCAATGGCACGAGGCCACGAGGTGATAGTGTTGCCGAAGCGGTAGTACCACGAGCGGTACTACTGTTGGGGTTGCAGCTTGAGAGCCCATAGAGGCATAGCAGAACAGGGGACGTGGGACAGTACCGCATAAGCGGTACTACCGCTCAACAGAGCGGTACTGCGGCTTACAAGCCATAGTGCCGCGCACCCACTGCCGCCCAACGTCCACTGAGAGCACGTTGGACCTAGAAGGAAGCGGAAGTGGAGCGGTAGTGAGCGGGCGGTACTACCGCCTATAAGTGGTACTATCGCTCATACTACCGTCCCACTACCGCGCAACTTGACACAAAAAGTCAAGCCCCCGGATGCAGTGGTAGTGCCCACAGTACTGGATAGTGGCACTACCGCTTATAAGCGGTACCGCAAAGTGGTACTACCGCTTATAAGTGGTACTACCGCTGCCCAGAGCGGTACTACCGCTTGCAGCCTTCTAGGCCAAAGCAAAGAAATAGAGTAGCAACTCCATTGATGCGGGAAAGGAACGAGGATGCAAATGAATATGTGACGTGGCTTGAGACTGCATCGGTATTTCCCCAAAGAGGAAGGGATGATGCAGCACAGCGACGGTAAGTATTTCCCTCAGTTATGAAACCAAGGTATCGAACCAGTAGGAGGATCACCACAACCTAATAAACAGCACCTGCACACAAAGAACAAATACTTGCAACCCGACGCGAAAGAGAGGTTGTCAATCTCTCTACGGTAAAAAGATAGATTAGGTAGTGATAGATTGGAGAGATAGATCTCTCAAGAACACAAAATAAAAAGGGCAAATAAAAAGTGCAGCAAGGTATTTTTGGGGTTTTGGAATAATAGATCTGAAAACAAAAGCGGCAAAAAGATAGATCGGAAAGCAATATGTTGGAAAAGTAGACCTGGGGGCCGTAGGTTTCACTAGTGGCTTCTCTCATGAGTATAGCACACGGTGGGTGAACAAATTACTGTTGGGCAATTGATAGAAGATCAAATAATCATGACGATATCCAAGGCGATGATCATTATATAGGCATCACGTCCAAGATAAGTAGACCGACTCCTGCCTGCATCTACTACTATTACTCCACACATCGACCGCTATCCAGCATGCATCTAGTGTATTAAGTTCATGGAAAAATGGAGTAATGCAATAAGAACAATGATATGATGTAGACAAGTTCTATTCATGTAGGAATAGACCCCATCTTGTTATCCTTAATAGCAACGATACATGTGTGCCTCGCTGCCCCTTCTGTCACTGGGAGAGGACACCGCAAGATCGAACCCATCACAAAGCACCTCTTTCCATGGCAAGAAAAATTGATCTAGTTGGCCTAACTAAACCAAAGATTCGAAGAAGAAATACGAGGCCATAAGTAATCATGCATATAAGAGATCAAAGAAGACTCAAATAATATTCATCGATAGAAACTGATCATGAACTCAAAATTCATCGGATCCCAACAAACACACCGAAAAAGTTTACATCAAATAGATCTCCAAGAGACCATTGTATTGAGAATCAAAAGAGAGAGAGGAAGCCATCTAGCTACTACCTATGGACCCGTAGGTCTATGGTGGACTACTCACGCATCATCGGAGAGGCACCAATGAGGATGATGAACCTCTCCGTGATGGTGTTAGATTGGATCTCGAGGCTCTGGAACTTGCGGAGGCTGGATATGTTTTTCGTCGACTCCTTTAGGGTTTCTGGAATATTTGGGAATTTATAGGCGTCAGAGGCGGTGGAGAGGGGTCCCAAGGAGGGCACAACCCATCAGGGCGGCCCTGGTGGGTGGTGGTCTCCTTGACCCTCCCCTCTGGCAGTTCTTTGGCCCACTGGATGTCTTCTGGCCCAAAAAAATCTCCAAAAAGTTTCGTCGCGATTGGACTCCGTTTGGTACTGATATTCTGCGAAGTAAAAAACAAGCAAAAACAGCAACTGGCACTTTGGCACTATGTCAATAGGTTAGTCCCAAAAAATGATATAAAGTTGCTATAAAATGATTGTAAAACATCCAAGAATGATAGTATAACAGCATGGAACAAGCAAAAATTATAGATACGTTGGAGACGTATCAGCATCCCCAAGCTTAATTCCTACTCGTCCTTGAGTAGGTAAATGATAAAAACAGAATTTTTGATGTGGCATGCTGCCCAACATGTTCATCACATATTCTTTTCTTTGTAGCATGGACATTTGGACTTTAGATGATTCAAAGCAATAGTCTAGTTTTAACATAATGACTTCAATACTCAAGCATGCCAACAAGCAACCATGTCTTTCAAAATATCAACACTAAAGAAAAGTTATTCCTAGCCCATCATGCTCAATCATTGATCCATTCATGAAACACACTCAAATATTAGCTATACCCAATGCTCAAGTATGGTCATAGTGCCCCCTAGTTGGTGCTTTATAAGAAAATATGGAGACTCAAAGTAAAAATAAAAATTGCATAAAGTAAATAGATAGGCCCTTCGCAGAGGGAAGTAGGGATTTGTAGAGGTGCCAGAGCTCAAGGTTTAAATTGAGAGAGGAAAATATTTTGAGTGCCATGCCTTTCCTGTCAACGAAAATGACAAAGTAGTTCACAATACTTTCCATGCTAGATATATCATAGGCGGTTCCCTAACAGAAAATAAAGTTTATTCCTTTTTCACCATTCTTTCACAATCCATGGCTGGCCGTATCCACGGTTGCCTTCCATACCAACACTTTCCAAGGAATTTATTATTTGACAACATAAAGTAATTTTTTTTGTTTTTCATTTCGGGACTGGGCATCCCTATTACTGCCGCACTCTCATGCAATGACAAGTGAATAAACACTCATATTGAGAATAACACATCTAGCATGGAAAAATATTGGACACCCCCTATCGTTTCATGAGTGGTACGAGCACACAAAAAGGAAATTTATTTTGAAAATTAGAGATGACACATACAAATTTGCTTAGAATGGCATGGAAATACCGCATATAGGTAGGTATGGTGGACTCATAAGGAAAAACTGGGTTTAAGGATTTTGGATGCACAAGTAGTATTTCTACTTAGTACAAGTGGAGGCTAGCAAATAGATTGAGAAGCAACCAACCAAGAAACGAAAATTCCCATAAGCGAGCATTGAGCATAACTAACACCGAATAATGCACCATAAGTAGGATGTAATTTTCATTGCATAACTATTGACTTTCGTACTTGCATAGGGAATCACAAACCTTAACACCAATATTCCTACATGACTCACTAACAGGACTCACATATTACTATCATCAAAGTCTCAAAACTATTACAAGAAATCAAGTTTACTTATGATCTTCATGAAAGTTTTTATTATATCCTCCTTGGATATCTATCACTTTGGGACTAGTTTCATGTATTGCCATTGCTCTTGACAAGCTCAAACAAATTTAAGTCAAGCACATGAGCATAGAGATTTCATCTCTCAAAATAGTATAAGTGAAGCATGAGAGGATTTCTTAAAAATTTACTAACTCTCAAATTAATCTAAGTGAAGCATGAGAGGATTTCTTCAAAAGTTTCCAAGCACACCATGCTCAAAAAGATATAAGTGAAGCACTAGAGCAATTCTATAGCTCAAAAAGTTGAAGTGAAGGATATAGAGCAATTCTAACAAATCATAGCATAATTATGGCTCTCTCAAATAGGTGTGTCCAGCAAGGATAAAAGTGACAAACTAACAAGCAAAGCAAGCAAAGACTCAAATGATACAAGACGCTCCAAGCAAAACTCATGATATGTGACGAATAAAAATATAGCTCCAAGTAAAATACCGATGGTCGTTAGAAGAAAGAGGGGATGCAACTCGGGGCATCCCCAAGCTTAGTTGCTTGTTTCTATTTGGATATATCTTGGGGGGTGTTGGAGCATCCCCAAGCTTAGGCTCTTTTCACTCCTTATTCATTCATCCATCGTGATCTCACCCAAAACTTGAAAACTTCAATCGCACAAAACTCAACAAAATCTTCGTGAGACCCGTTAGTATAATAAAGCAGATCACTACTTTAGGTGTTGTTGCAAACTCATTCATATTTTACTATTGCATTATAACTACTGTATTTTAACTTTACCATGGCTCATACCCTTCAATATAACCCATAGATTCATCAAAACAAGCACACAATGCAATGAAAACAGAATCTGTCTTAACTAGAACAGTCTGTAGTAATCTATACTCTAACCATACTTCTGTAACTCTAAAAAATTTGAAAAATTAGGACAACATAAAGACTTTTTATAGAAAAACTGTGTTAAAATTTCATCTCAATATCACGTTCCAGTAAAAAATGAAAATTTGAACACTGGACGCAAAGTTTCTGTTTCAAATTCAGCATTGTTTCTACTCATCTTATGAATCATCCTAAAGGCTCTACTTGGCACAAACACTAAATAAAAAATAAAAACACAATTATAACAAAGGCATAATTTTGTCAACACTCAAAAACAGAAAGGTAAAAACAAAAATAAATTTATTCATTGGGTTGCCTCCCAACAAGCGCTATCGTTTTACTCCCCTAGCTAGGCATAACACATAGATTCAAGTATTGTCATCTTTGGTTTTCAACTCCTCAATCACACAACTAGAATTTTTCAAGGATTTAGCATGCATGCTCTCAATGACAACACTTCTAGGAAAAAGACCAAAGAATTCATTTTTGTAAATAGGGTCTCTTACTATTTAAACAAAGTCGGGATGAATACTAATCATTTTAAGATCTCCCTTGTGGCCACTAGGTGTAGCAACTTTGTTCTTAGTGATTTGCATGGTTTTGCAAATTTTTATGGGAGTTTTTTCAATAGTTTTGACGGAAGAAAAAGGCGAACCCAAGTTACTAAAAATTTCTTCCAACTTATCAATCCGGTAAGGACTCTCTTCTATCCTTTCGTTAACTACGGTTTCTTTTTTCCTTTAACAATTTAAAAGCATCTCCCACTTTAGACCCAATTTTATTAGCAAGATTATGCATTTGCTTATCCAAATTTTCAATATGTTCCTTGGTAATCATCTTCTTTTCAATAGCATCTAGTCTCTCCATAACATGTTCGAGAGTTAAAGTTGTCTCAATGATCGTAAGAGGTGGTGATCCCACTAAACTTCCCATAACATTAAAAGCATCCAAAGATGGACACATCAAGAAATTCGCACCGGTAATCGTATGAAGGACGAATCTATATGATGACCCACAAGTATAGGGGATCAATCGTAGTCCTTTCGATAAGTAAGATGTCAAACCCAACGAGGAGCAGAAGGAAATGACAAGCTGTTTTCAGCAAGGTAATTTCTGCAAGCACTGAAATTGTATGTAACAGATAATTTGATAGCAAGGTAATTTGTAACGAGCAAGTAACGGTAACGGTAAACAAGGTGCAGCAAGGTAGCCCAATCCTTTTGAGGCAAAGGACAGGCTAGAACAATCACTAGTAATAGGCAAAGTGTTCTTGAGGGTACACGGGAATTTCGTCTAGTCGCTTTTATCATGTTGGTTTGATTCGTGTTTGCTACTTTGATAATTTGATATGTGGGTAGACCGGTGCTAAGGTACTTTTCTTACTTGAACTAACAACCTACTTATGATTAACCCCCTCGCAAGCATCCGCAACTACGAGAAAAGTATTAAGACAAAGTCTAACCATAGCATTAAACATGTGGATCGAAATCAGCCCCTTATGAAGTAGCGCATAAACTAGTGTTTAAGCTTCTGTCACTCTAGCAACCCATCATCTAATAACTACTCCACAATGCACTCCCTTAGGCCCATGAATGGTGAAGTGTCATGTAGTCGACGTTCACATGACACCACTAAGGGGATCACAACATACATATCATCAAAATATCGAACACATATCAAATTCACATGATTACTCGCAACATGACTTCTCCCGTGACCTCAAGAACAAAGGTAACTACTCACAAATAATAATCATGCTCAAGATCAGAGGAGTAATGAATAGCATAATGGATCTGAACATATAATCTTCCACCAAATAAACCATATAGTAATCAACTACACAAGGTAATCAACACTACTAGTCACCCACAGGTACCAATATGAGGTTCCGGTACAAAGATTGAACACAAGAGATGAACTAGGGTTTGAGAGGAGACAGTGTTGTTGAAGATTTTGATGAAGATTGGCCTCCCAAAGATGAGAGGGGTGTTGGTGATGACGATAGCTTCGATTTCCCCCTCCGGGAGGGAAGTTCCCCCGGCGGAATCGCTCTGCCGGAGGGCAAAAGTGCTCCTGCCCAAGTTCTGCCTCGAGGCGGCGGCGCTTCATCCCGAAAGTCCTCCTCTTCATTTTTTAGGTTTTTTGGGAATTTATACCGGAAGATGGGCTCCGGAGGTGGGCCAGGGTGAGCACCACCCACCAGGACGCGCCAGGGGGCGCCTGGCGCGCCCTGGTGGGTGTTCCTCACCAGGTGGCCCCCCTCCGGTAGATTTTTGCTCCAGTATTTTTTATTAATTCCAAAAATAATCTTCGTAAAGTTTCAGCTTCATTGGAGTTGTGCAGAATAGGTATCTCTGATGTGCTTCTTTTAGGTCCAGAATTCCAGCTGCCGGTATTTTCCCTCTTTGTGTAAACCTTGCATATTATGAGAGAAAAGGCATTAGAAGCACTCCCAAAAGCATTATTATTCAACAAAACATAATAAATAACAGTAGGAAATCATGATGCAAAATGGACGTATCAACTCCCCCAAGCTTAGACCTCGCTTGTCCTCAAGTGAAAGCCAATATTGAAAAGCATGTCCACATGGTTTGAGAGAGAGGTGTAGATAAAAATAAAATACGGACATAGAAGCATCATGCTTATTAACATAACAGCAACAAACTCTAACATAAGAACTTATTTCAATATATTTTTATCATAAAGCTTCTCATGAACAAGTAACAATTCATCACAACATAGAAGTATGAAGCATAAACCTTATCGGAAACCAACAAACTATGTTCTCAGTCAACTTTGCAACTACAATTCATCATATTTTCAGGAAGGGTCTCATGTCGGAGCCTTTTGGCAAGTCCACATACTCAACCATCATTTAGTCTTCTATGATTGCTAACGCTCACGGCATACCCATGAACAAAAAGTTTCAACAGGACACATAGGAAGATAGGGGCTTATAGTTTTGCCTCCCAACGTATTCACCTCAACGGTGATGTCAACAATAATAACTCATGCCCACCCATATCCAACTGGATATATGTGCCTAGATCTTTCCTCACCACATGATGCTTGCAAAGGAAAAAGTAAGGAATAGAGAAGAATACTTTGACTCTTGCATAAAAGTAAGTGCATAAAAGTAAAAGATAGGCCCTTCGCAGAGGGAAGCAGAGGTTGTCATGCGCTTATTGGTTTGTATGCCCAATCCCTTAATGTAAAAGAACGTCACGCTATATTGCCCCCTATGATAGCAACCTTTATTATGCAGTCCGTCGCTTTTATTACTTTGCCATCATAAGTTCATATAACGCTCAATTTTCTCTTACACTAATTGATCAAAACACTTTTAGAAGCAATTTCTATTGCCTTATTGCACCGATGACAACTTACTTGAAGGATCTTTCTCGATCCATAGGTAGGTATGGTGGACACTCAAGGAAAGAGTTTGGGTTTGGGTTTTTGGATGCACAAGTAGTATCTCTACTTAGTGCGGAATTTTTGGCTAGCAAAGATATTGAGCAAGCACCACATGTTGAAGGATCTATGACAATATAACTTCTATGTGGATATGAACAAACATAAATCATTACGTTGTCTTCCTTGTCCAACGTCAACAATTTTGACATATAATATTTAATGGGGGCTCACAATCATAAAAGATGTCCATGATAGTGTATTTGCATGTGAATCTTCTCTTCCCTAATTAATTCTTTCATGAATTGCATCATTGACCAATGCTATGTTTGTCAATCTCGAATAAATTTTACTACTTATACTTTTCCTTATGTGATGTCATTACTCACCATAAGATTAGCATATGATTCTTTTCATTTATTTGTCTTTCTTTTATTTGATTGCAACAAGAAAGTAGAGAAGCAAAAACTCAAAACTATACTTTATTATATAACTTTCACTCGATTACATAGATAGGTAGGCCACAAAACTAGCACACAAAAATAGATCTCACTAAACTTTTATTCGACTAAGGCAAAGGGAAACTAAAGATAGAACTAAAATAGGTAAAGGTGAATAAAAGTGGTGGTGATACGATACCGGGGCACCTCCCCCCAAGCTTGGCTCAAGCCAAGGGGAGTGCCCATACCCATGTTCTCAAGTCTCCTTTGGTGGTGGCGATGAAGAAGGTGGAGGTGTAGATGTAATAAGCTTGTCCTCCAGCTTCCAGGGTAGGGGCTCCCCATCAAAGGTTGACGCAAGAGTTCCCTGAGTCCTGCAACTGGCAGCTAAACTCATACCTTTAAATCTCACTTCATATTCGAAGACTTGGTTTTGAAGATCATAAACTTGGCTCTGCAGAAAATTAATTTGCTCGTTGAGGGTGGAGATGGTGTCCTTCACAGACTGGCCATCCACCGTCTGATCACGGGTGAATTCCGTGATCATGGAGTGGTTGGCACTAAGTCCACGCTCCACCATCTTCTGGCACTTGAAGATTTCCTGCTCCACCGCTTCAAGCCTAGCCTCCACGCTCCTGGTCTTCTTAGGTCCTTGAACATCGCGGATGTGGAGCACCCCCTCACGCATCTTAATGGCTTGAGGGTGCTTCATCACCTCCGGCAAATACGGGTTGATGACCTTCTCGAAGAACTTGTCCTTGGAGGAGCTTGGTGGAGCCATGGAAATCTAGATCTAACGAGAAAACAGCAAGAAACAAGAACAGATGATTTTTCTGCGATGCAGTCGTCAAAACAGTCGGGGGTATATATAGAGAATTTTTATTCTTGGGAAACAAGTATTTGGAAGGAAAACGGAGTCGGGAAGGCATCCGAGGTGGGCACCACCCACCAGGTTACTCCCAGGTGTGCCTGGCGCACCCTGGTGTATCGTGCTCACCTCGATCACCTTCCGGTTTAATTTTTTATTCCTAAAATTCTAAAAGATTCCAAAACTGACAAAAAATATTTTTGCGGATTTTTCGGAGTCCGTTTACTTACCGTATCACATACCTCCTATTTTTAAGTATTCTGGAGTGTTCCGAAAGATTTCTTTTATGTGTTCCTCCGGTGTCATGGTTTGGATAACATTGCTTTCAACGTTAATAGGCGTACCTGAGATATAATGCTTAATTCTTTGGCCATTGACCACCTTCGGGTTAGTACCTTCGGCGTTATTAATCTTGATAGCTCCAGAACGATAAACCTCTTCAATAATATATGGTCCTTCCCATTTGGAGAGAAGCTTTCCTGCAAAGAATCTGAAACGAGAGTTGAATAAAAGAACATAATCTCCTATTTTGAATTCCCGCTTTTGGATTCTTTTGTCATGCCATATTTTTACTTTTTCCTTAAATAGCTTGGCATTTTCATACGCTTGGGTTTTCCGTTCATCTAGTGAGCTAATATCAAATAGCCTCTTCTCACCGGCAAGTTTGAAATCATAATTGAGTTCATTAATTGCCCGAAATGCTTTGTGTTCTAGTTCTAGAGGCAAATGACAAGCCTTTCCATATACCATTTTATATGGAGACATACCCATAGGATTTTTATAAGCTGTTCTATAGGCCAAAAGTGCATCATCTAATTTCTTAGACCAATTCTTACGAGACCTATTGACAGTTTTTTGTAATATTAATTTTATTTCTCTATTGCTAAGTTCTACTTGACCACTAGATTGAGGATGATAGGGTGATGCAATTCTATGGTTAACATCATATTTAGCAAGCATCTTACGGAAAGCACCATGAATAAAGTGTGAACCACCATCGGTCATTAAATATCTAGGGACTCCAAACCTCGGGAAGATAACCTCTTTAAGCATTTTAATGGAGGTGTGGTGATCAGCACTACTAGTTGGAATAGCTTCTACCCACTTAGTGACATAATGAACCGCAACTAAAATATGAGTGTACCCGTTAGAGGAAGGAAAAGGCCCCATTTAATCAAAACCCCACACGTCAAATGGTTCAACAACAAGTGCATTATTCATAGGCATTTCTTGACGCTTACCGGTATTACCAATTCTTTGACATACATCACAAGACAAGACAAACTTACGAGCGTCTTTGAAAAGAGTAGGCCAATAAAATCTAGATTGCAATACCTTATGAGCAGTTCTATCTCCCGCATGATGTCCTCCATAAGCTTCGGAATGACATTTCCGTAGTATCTGTTCCTATTCATGCTCAGGTACACAACGCCTAATAATACCATCTACTCCTTCTTTATAAAGATGTGGGTCATCCCAAAAGTAATGTCTCAAGTCATAGAAGATTTTTTTCTTTTGTTGGTATGTGAAACTAGGTGGTATATATTTAGCAACAATGTAATTAGCATAGTCAGCATACCAAGGTGTGTTGTGTGAGACACTTATTGCAGCTAGTTGTTCGTCAGGGAAACTATCATCAATAGGTAGTGGGTCATCAAGAATGTTTTCTAACCTAGACAAGTTATCAGCTACGGGGTTCTCAGCTCCTTTCCTATCAACGATATGCAAGTCAAATTCTTGAAGCAAGAGAACCCACCTATTGAGTCTAGGTTTAGCATCTTTCTTTTCCATAAGATATTTTATAGCAGCATGATCGGTGTGAACAATAACTTTGGAGTCAACAATATAGGATCTAAATTTATCACAAGCAAACACAACTGCTAAAAATTCCTTTTCAGTGGTAGCATAATTTCGTTGGGCACTGTCTAGAGTTTTACTAGCATAATGGATAACATTCAATTTCTTATCAACTCTTTGTCCTAGGACAGCACCAACAGCATAATCACTAGCATCACACATAATTTCAAAAGGCAAGTTCCAATCAGGTGGTTGAACGATAGGTGCAGAGGTTAAGGCTTTCTTGAGTGTTTCAAAGGCTTCCACACAATCATCATCAAAAACAAAAGGAATATCCTTTTGCAAAAGATTAGTAAGAGGCCTAGAAGTACGGACCATTTTGAAATAAAACCGGACCGGCTGCCCCGCAGCAGCAAGGCTATGTCTCAGTGCTGTTTATTTCTACTCAACGGATGGGAATCGGTGTCGTGATCAGGGACCACAGAGGAACCCGCTTGGCTACGTGCAGCGAGCATCTTACTGAGTGAGGTCACGGCACCAGAACTAGCTGAAGCCTTGGCAGTGCGATCATCTGCGGCCAACGATTTACACGTGGTTCTCCTTTCAACCTACGCTCCTCTTGATGGCGATGCCACCAAGCACCAGCTCCACCCTGAAGCTTAAATGCCACCAAAGGAACACAACGATCGATGTGACAGAAGGCTTGAAGTTAGATATTTAACAGTGCCGGGTTGAGTTGTTTTAGAGAAGTCTTTAACGAACCTCCTATTAAAACCAGCATGACCAAGGAAACTTCGAATACCTTTAATATCTTTAGGACATGGCATTTTCTCAATTGCATCAACTTTAGCTTTATCCACCTCAATACCTCGCTCAGATATTTTATGCCCCAAGACAATACCTTCATTAACCGTAAAGTGGCACTTCTCCCAATTCAAGACAAGATTAGTTTGTTCACATCTCTGCAAAACTCGATCAAGGTTGCTTAAGCAATCATCAAAAGAAGTTCTGTAAACGGAAAAATCATCCATGAAAACCTCTACAATCTTTTCACAAAAGTCAGAGAATATAGCAGTCATACATCTTTGAAAGGTAGCAGGTGCATTGCATAAACCAAAAGGCATACGTCTATAAGCATAGGTTCCAAAAGGGCAAGTAAAGGTGGTTTTCTCTTGATCGGATTGTGACACAGCTATTTGAGAGAAACCAGAATATCCATCTAGGAAACAAAAGTGTGTGTGCTTAGATAGTCTCTCTAGCATTTTATCAATGAAAGGCAAAGGGTAATGATCTTTTCTAGTAGCTTTATTTAATTTTCTAAAATCAATTACCATTCTATAGCCAGTGAAAACTCTTTGTGGAATGAGTTCATTCTCATCATTAGGAACAACGGTAATACCTCCTTTCTTAGGGACACAATGAACGGGACTTGCCCATCTACTATAAGCTATGGGATAGGTTATACCTGCTTCCAGAAGCTTTAATATTTCAGTTCTTACCACTTCTTTCATCTTAGGATCCAACCGCCGTTGGTGATCAACAACGGGTTTAGGATCTGGTTCCATATTGATCTTGTGCTAACATAGAGTGTGACTAATGCCCTTAAGATCATCAAGAGTATATCCAATAGCAGCCCGGTGCTTCCTTGGAACTTTCAATAATCTCTCTTCTTCATGTTCTGAAAGGTTAGCACTAATAATAACAGGATATATCTTTTTCTCATCAAGATAAGCATACTTCAAAGTGTCGGGCAATTGTTTCAATTCAAACACGGGATCACCTTTAGGTGGAGGAGGACCTCCAAGAGTTTCAATAGGCAAATAGTAGTTTCAATAGAGGTTGTTGTTCAAAGAAAATTTGATCTATTTCATATCTTTCACGCATGTGCATATCATTTTCATGGTCGAGCAAATATTGTTCTAACAGATCAGTAGGAGGCACAACAATAGAAGCAAGACCAATTATCTCATCTTCACTAGGTAACGCTTTATCACGAGGTTGTCTACTAAACTTGGAAAAATTAAACTCATGAGACACATTACCAAAGCTGACACCGACAGTTTGTTTTTCACAATCTATCTTAGCATTGACGGTGCTCAAGAAAGGTCTACCAAAGATAATGGGACAAAAGTCATCTTGTGGGGAACCAAGAACTAGAAAATCAGTAGGGTATTTTACTTTCCCACACAAGACTTCAACATCTCTAACAATCCCAAGTGGTGTGATAGTATCTCTATTAGCAAGTTTAATAGTAACATCAATATCTTCCATTTCAGCAGGTGCTATTTCATTCATAATTTCTTGGTATAAGGTAAAAGGGATAGCACTCACACTAGCACCTAAATCACATAAACCATGGTAGAAATGATCTCCTATTTTAACTGAGACAACGGGCAAGCCTTCTATAGGTCTATGTTTATCTTTCTTATCAGGCTTAGCAATTCGAGCAGCTTCATCACAAAGGTAAATGACATGCCCATCAATATTTTCTTCCAAGAGATCTTTAACCATAGCAACACTAGGTTCTACTTTAATTTGCTCAGGGGGTTTAGGTACTCTTATATTACTCTTACGAACCACAGTTGATACCTTAGCATGTTCCTTTATCCTAACAGGGAAAGGTGGCTTTTCAATATAAGCAGTAGGCACAACTGGATCAACATTGTAAAAGATAGTTTCTTCTCTAGCTATGACCGGTTCTTTAATTTCTTCTTTAACAAGGGGATGATATTTAAACCATTCTCCTTAGGGAGGTCAAGGTGAGTAGCAAATGCTTTGCAGAAAGAGGCTACTATCTCAGAGTCAAGTCCATATTTAGTGCTAAACTTGTGAAAAGTATCGGTATTCATAAAAGATTTAACACAATCAAATTCAAGCTTTATACCTGACTCATTACCTTCGTCGAGTTCCCAATCTTCAGAGTTGCGTTTAATTCTTTCCAAGAGATCCTACTTAAAATCAATAGTCTTCTTCATATAAGAACCAGCACAAGAAGTATCGAGCATGGATTGATCATTATGAGAAAGCCGAGCATAAAAATTCTGAATGATAACTTCCCTCGGAATGTCATGATTGGGGCATGAATATAACATTGACTTAAGCCTCCCCCAAGCTAGAGCGATACTTTCTCCTTCACGAGGCCAAAAATTATATATATAATTCCGATCACGATGAACTAGATGCATAGGATACAACTTTTGATGGAATTCCAATTGCAAACGATTCCAATTCCTCGATCCAAGGTCATCACATAGCATATACCATGTCAATGCTTTTACTTCCAAAGATAAAGGGAAAACCTACTTCTTAACTTCATCTCCGGGTAAACCTGCAAGCTTAAATAATCCACATATTTCGTTCACATATAAGAGATGCATATACGGATGTTCAGTTCCATCTCCTGCATAAGTTTTAGCAAGCAAGTGTTCTACCATACCTAAAGGAATTTCATAGGCAACATTTTCAGTAGGTGCTGTAGGTTGAGGGGTAACTAGTTGTGGTTTCGATCGAGGTGAAGATACCCCGAACAAACCCCTCAAAGGATTGTTCTCCATAGTAGCAAGTAGCAATAAATTTCAGCATGTAGTATAAGTTTTTCCTTACCGATTTCCACTTACCGAGAGCGCTTCACTCCCCGGCAAGTATAGGGGATCAACCGTAGTCCTTTTGATAAGGAAGAGTGTCGAACCAAACGAGGAGCGGAAGGAAATGACAAGCGGTTTTCAGCAAGGTAATTTCTGCAAGCACTGAAATTGTAGGTAACAGATAGTTTGATAGCAAGGTAATTTGTAATGAGCAAGTGACGGTAACAGTAAACAAGGTGCAGCAAGGTAGCCCAATCCTTTTGAGGCAAAGGACAGGCCAGAACAATCACTGGTAATAGGCAAAGTGTTCTTGAGGGTACACGGGAATTTCGTCTAATCACTTTTATCATGTTGGTTTGATTCGTGTTCGCTACTTTGATAATTTGATATGTGGGTGGACCGGTGCGAAGGTGCTGTTCTTACTTGAACTAACAACCTACTTATGATTAACCCCCTCGCAAGCATCTGCAACTACGAGAAAAGTATTAAGACAAAGTCTAACCATAGCATTAAACATGTGGATCCAAATCAGCTCCTTACGAAGTAGCGCATAAACTAGGGTTTAAGCTACTGTCACTCTAGCAACCCATCATCTAATAACTACTCCACAGTGCATTCCCTTAGGCCCATGAATGGTGAAGTGTCATGTAGTCAACATTCACATGACACCACTAAGGGAATCACAACATACATATCATCAAAATATCGAACACATATCAAATTCACATGATTACTCGCAACATGACTTCTCCCGGCGGAATCGCTCCACCGGAGGGCAAAAGTGCTCCTGCCCAAGTTCCACCTCGAGGCATCGATGCTTCGTCCCGAAAGTCCTCCTCTTCATTTTTTTAGGTTTTTTGGGAATTTTACCAGAAGATGGGCTCCGGAGGTGGGCCAGGGTGAGCACCACCCACCAGGCCACGCCAGGGGGTGCCTGGCGCGCCCTGGTGGGTGTTCCTAACCAGGTGGCCCCCCTCCGGTAGATTTTTGCTCCAGTATTTTTTATTAATTCCAAAAATAATCTCCGCAAAGTTTCAGCTTCATTGGAGTTGTGCAGAATAGGTATCTCTGATGTGCTTCTTTTAGGTCGAGAATTCCAGCTGCCGGTATTCTCCCTCTTTGTGTAAACCTTGCATATTATGAGACAAAAGGCATTAGAAGCACTCGTAAAAGCATTATTATTCAACAAAACATAATAAATAACAGTAGGAAATCATCATGCAAAATGGACGTATCAACTATACCAAGTGGTGATGCCCACATAAAAACTGCGAAGAAGAACAACGGTAGATTGCTTATGGATAGATCTATTATGAGCATTGCAAATCCTATACCACGCATCTTTTAGGTTCTCTCCTCCCCTTTGCTTAAAATTAAGAACTTCATTCTCGGGGGTACACGCAATAGAGGAAGAACTAGCCATAACGACAAGATAGGCAAGCAAGAGATCTGACGAGAAAAAGGCAAACGAACAAAAGGGCGAATAAAACGGCAAATTGGTGAAGTGGGGGAGAGGAAAACGTGAGGCAAATGGCAAATGATGTAATTGCAAGGAGATGAGATTTGTGATTAGGAACCTGGTAGATGATCATGGTGTCTCCTCGGCGCCAGAGATTGGCACGTAAAAGAGACCGCTTCCTCCCGGCAACGACGCCAGAAATTCCTTTGACGTGGCTTGAGACTGCGTCGGTATTTCCCCAAACAGGAAGGGATGATGCAGCACAGCGACGGTAAGTATTTCCCTCAGTTATGAAACCAAGGTATCGAACCAGTAGGAGGATCACCACTACCTAATAAGCAGTCACCTGCACACAAAGAACAAATACTTGCCACCCGACGTGAAAGAGAGGTTGTCAATCTCTCTACGGTAAAAAGATAGATTAGGATACGATAGATTGGAGAGATAGATCTCTCAAGAACACAAAATAAAAAGTGCAGCAATATCTTTTTGGGTTTTTGGAATAATAGATCTAAAAACAAAAGCGGCAAAAAGATAGATCGGAAAGCAATATGTTGGAAAAGTAGACCCGGGGGCCGTAGGTTTCACTAGTGGCTTCTCTCATGAGTATAGCACACGGTGGGTGAACAAATTACTGTTGGGCAATTGATAGAAGATCAAATAATCATGATGATATCCAAGGCGATGATCATTATATAGGCATCACGTCCAAGATAAGTAGACCGACTCCTGCCTGCATCTACCACTATTACTCCACACATCGACCGCTATGCATACATCTAGTGTACTAAGTTCGTGGAAAAATGGAGTAATGCAATAAGAACGATGACATGATGTAGACAAGATCTATTCATGTAGGAATAGACCCCATCTTGCTATCCTTAATAGCAACGATACATGCGTGCCTTGCTGCCCCTTCAGTCACTGGGAAAGGACACCACAAGATCGAACCCATCACACAACACCTCCTCTCATGGCAAGAAAAATCGATCTAGTTGGCCTAACTAAACCAAAGATTCGAAGAAGAAATACGAGGCTATAAGTAATCATGCATACAAGAGATCAAAGAAGACTCAAATAACATTCATGGATAGAAACTGATCATGAACTCAAAAATCATCGGATCCCAACAAACACACCGCAAAAGTTTACATCAAATAGATCTCCAAGAGACCATTGTATTGAGAATCAAAGAGAGAGAGAGAGAGAGAGAGAGAGAGAGAGAGAGCGGAAGCCATCTAGCTACTGCCTACGGACCCGTAGGTCTATGGTGGACTACTCACGCATCATCGGAGAGGCACTAATGAGGATGATGAACCCCTCCGTGATGGTGTTAGATTGGATCTCGCGGTTCTGGAACTTGCGGTGGCTGGATGTGTTTTTCGTCGACTCCCTTAGGCTTTCTGGAATATTTGGGAATTTATAGGCATCAGAGGCGGTGGAGAGGGGCCCCGTGGAGGGCACAACCCATCAGGGCGCGCCAGGAGCCTCTGGCGCGCCCTGGTGGGTTGTGCTCTCCACAGCCCACCTCTCTGGCACTTCCTTGGCCCACTGGGTGTCTTCTGGTCCAAAACAAATCTCCAAAAAGTTTCATCGCGATTGAACTCCGTTTGGTATTGACATTCTGCGAAGTAAAAAACAAGCAAAAACAGCAACTGGCACTTTGGCACTATGTCAATAGGTTAGTCCCAAAAAATGATATAAAATGGCTATAAAGTGATTGTAAAACATCCAAGAATGATAATATAACAGCATGGAACAAGCAAAAATTATAGATACGTTGGAGACGTATCAAAAGCTACAACGGTGATAATCAAGTTGCCTTTTAACCTTCTACAAGGACCGCCTCTGTCGAATCCGATTCAACTAAAGTGGGAGAGACAGACACCCGCCAGCCATCTTTATGAAACAAGTGCATGTCAGTCGATGGAACCGGTCTCTCGTACGTGGACGAGTAAGGTTGGTCCGAGCCGCTTCATCCCACAATACTGACGAATCAAGATAAGACTAAGGAAGTAAGCAATCTGAACATGAACGCCCACAAACTCTTTTGTGTTCTACTCGTGCATTTTATCAACGCATAGACCTAGCTCATGACGACACTGTTGGGGAATGTTGCATGGGAAACAAAAAAATTCCTACGAACACCCAAGATCTATCTATGGAGATCAACAGCTACGAGAGGGAGTAGATCCACATACCCTTGTAGATCGCTAAGCGGGAAGCGTGAAGAAACATGGTTGATGTAGTCAAACGTCTTCGCGATCCAATCACGATCCGTCCCGCGATCCAATCACAATCCGTCTCGATGTAGCATCGAACGGACGGCACCTCTGCGTTCAGCACACATACAGCTCGATGACGCCTCCGCCTCCTCGATCCAGCGAGCGAGGGCGGATTAGTAGATGAGTTCTCCGGCAGCATGACGGCGTGGTGGCGGTGGTGGTGGAGCAATCTCAGCAGGGCTTCGCCAACCGCTGCCGCAGACGCGATTTAGAGGAGAAACAAATCTAAGGAGAGAGGGAGGGCTGCATCTATGGCTTGGGGTGCGGCTGCCCTCCCTCTCCCTCTCTATATATAGGAGGAGGGGGTAGGTGGGGCGCAGCCCTAGCCCCTCCTCCAAGGAGGGGTCGGCCGGCCAAGATGGAGGTGGAAGCCCTAGGGAGGACTCCCACCTCTCCAAAGCACCCCCACCTACCACCTTGGGCGCATGGGCACCTCTTAGGCCCATGTGCCCCCCGGGGTGGGTGGGCCCCTCCCGGTGGACCCCCGGAACCCTTTCGGCACTCCCGGTACACTACCGGAAACACCCGAAACTCTTCCGGAACCCGAATACTGTTGGAAATATGCCCTAGAGGCAATAATAAAATGGTTATTATTATATTTCCTTGTTCATGAAAATCGTTTTTTATCCATGCTATAATTGTATTGATTGGAAACTCAAATACATGTGTGGGTACATAGACAACAGTGTGTCCCTAGTATGCCTCTAATAGACTAGCTCGTTGATCAAAGATGGTCAAGGTTTCTTGGACATAGACATCAGATGTCATTTGATAACAGGATCACATCATTAGGAGAATGATGTGATGGACAAGACCCAAACTATGAACGTAGCATATGATCGTGTCAGTTTATTGCTATTGTTTCTGCATGTCAAACTATCTGTTCCTATGACCATGAGATCATGCAACTCACTAACACCGGAGGAATACCTTGTGTGTATCAAACGTCACAACGTAACTGGGTGATTATAAAGATGCTCTACAGGTATCTCCGAAGGTGTCTGTTGGGTTGGCATGGATCGAGACTGGGATTTGTTACTCCGTGTGACGGAGAGGTATCTCAAGGCCCACTCGGTAATACAATATCACAATAAGCCTTGCAAGCAAAGTGACTAAAGAGTTAGCCACGGGATCTTGTATTACGGAACAAGTAAAGAGACATGCCGGTAACAAGATTGAACTAGGTATATATAGAGATACCGACGATCGAATCTCGGGCAAGTAACATACCGAAGAACAAAGGGAACAGCATACGGGATTAACTGAATCCTTGACATAGAGGTTCAACCGATAAAGATCTTCGTAGAATATGTAGGAACCAATATGGGCATCCAGGTCCCGCTATTGGTTATTGACCGTAGAGGTGTCTCGGTCATGTCTACATAGTTCTCGAATCCGCAGGGTCTGCACACTTAACGTTCGGTGACGTTTCGATAGTATTGAGTTATGTATGGTGGTGACCGAAGGTTGTTCGGAGTCCCGGATGAGATCTCGGACGTCACAAGGAGCTCCGGAATGGTCCGGAGGTAAAGATTGATATATAGGAAAGTGGTGTTTGAACTCCGGAAAAGTTTCGGGAATTTCCGGCAGTGTACCGGGAATGACGAATGGGTTCCGGGGGTCCACCAAGTGGGGCCCACACACCCCAAGGGGCCACATGGGCCTTAGTGGTGGCGCACCAGCCCCTGGTGGGCTGGTGCAGCCAGCCCTATGGGCCTATGTGCAGGAGAAAGAGGAGAGGGGGAGGAGTCCTAGTTGGAGGAGGACTCCTCCCACGCCCACCTCCTAGTTGGAGGTGGACTCCTCCACCTATCTTGGTTCGTCCGACCATAGGGGAAACCCTAGGGCACCAGCCCCTCCCCTCCCTCCTATATATATTGGAGGGGAGAGAGGGCAGCCGCACCCGAAGCCACGGTGCAGCCCTCTCTCCCCCCGTCTATACTGTTTTTCCTCTAGATTAGTTCGGCGGTGCTTGGCGAAGCCCTGCCGGATTAGTTCCACCACCACCATCACCATGCCGTCGTGCTACCGGGGAACTCATCTACCTCTCCGCTCCCTCTTGTTGGATCAAGAAGGCGGAGATCATGATCGAGCTGTACGTGTGCTGAACGCGGAGGTGCCATCCGTTCGGCGCTAGATCGGAAGGACCGTGATTCGATCGCGGGACAGATCGTGATTGGATCGCGGGACGGATCGTGATTGGATCGCGGGACGGCTTGCTATTTGGATCGCGAAGGCGTTCGACTACATCAACCGCGTTTCTTAACGCTTCCCGCTTAGCGATCTACAAGGGTATGTAGATCCACTCTCCTCTCATAGATGCTCATCACCATGGATAGATCTTGCGTGTGCGTAGGAAATTTTTTGTTTCCCATGCAACGTTCCCAACAGTGGCATCATGAGCTAGGTCTATGCGTAGATGAGATCACGAGTAGAACACAAAGGAGTTTCTGGGCGTTGATGCTCAGATTGCTTCCTCCCTTGGTCTTTTCTTGATTCAGCGGTATTGTGGGATGAAGCGGCCCGGACCAACCTTACTCGTACGCTTACGAGAGACCGGTTCCATCAACTGACATGTGACTTTGTTGCATAAAGATGGCTGGCGGGTGTCTGTCTCTCCCACTTTAGTTGGATCGGATTCGACAAAGGCGGTCCTTGAGAAGGTTGAATAGCAATTTGTGTATCACCGTTGTGGTTTTTGCGTAGGTAAGAATCGTTCTTGCTAGATACCCATAGCAGCCACGTAAAACATGCAACAACAATTAGAGGACGTCTAACTTGTTTTTGCGGGGTATGTTGTGATGTGATATGGCCAATTACATGATGAGATATATGTGATGTATGAGATGATCATGTTTTGTATAGAATATCACGACTTGCATGTCGATGAGTATGGCAACCGGCAGGAGCCATAGGGTTGTCTTTAATTTATTTTCGCCGTTTTTGCTTTACTTTATCGCTATGAGTTAGCAATAGTCGTAGAAGCAACAGTTGGCGCGACAACCTCATGGTGACACGTTGATGGAGATCATGGTGTCATGCCGGTGATGATGGAGATCATGCCGGTGCTTTGGAGATGGAGATCAAAAGCACAAGTTCATGGCCATATCATGTCACTTATGATTTGCATGTGATGTTAATCCTTTTATGCATCTTATTTTGCTTAGGACGACGGTAGCATTATGAGGTGATCCCTCACTAAAATTTCAAGATAAAATTGTGTTCTCCCCGAGTGTGCACCGTTGCGAAAGTTCGTCGTTTCGAGACACCACGTGATGATCGGGTGTGATAGACTCTACGTTCTCATACAACGGGTGCAAGCCAGTGTTGCACATGCGGAACACTCGGGTTAAACTTGACGAGCCTAGCATGTACAGACATGGCCTCGGAACACAAGAGACCGAAAGGTCGAACATGAGTCATATAGTAGATAGGATCAACATGGAGCACCATTGAAACCACCTCATCTCACGTGATGATCGGACTTGGGTTGGTGAATTTGGATCATGTGACACTCGAATGACCAGAGGGATGTCAATTTGAGTGGGAGTTTTTAAATATGATTAACTAAACTCATTATCATGAACATAGTCAAAATGTCTTTGCAAATTATGTTGTAGATTACTAGCTCGCGATGTAGCTCCCTCGAGCAATAATGCGGACTGGGTCCGTGATCTGGGTCCGTGATCTGTGGATTGTCCTCATTGCTGCATAGAAGGCTTATGTCCTTAATGCACCGCTCGGTGCGCCACCCCCTCAAGCGTCGTCTGTAGATGTTGTGAACATCTGACAGGCACGTTCTGATGACTACTTGATAGTTCAGTGCGTCATGCATTACGGCTTAGAATTGAGGCTCCAAAACGTTTTGAACGTCACGGAACATATGAGATGTTCTAAGAGCTGAAATTGGGATCTCAGGCTCGTGCCCGTGTTGAGAGGTATGAGACCTCCAACAAGATTCTTTGCCTGCAAGATGAAGGAGAATAGCTCAATAGGTGAGCATGTGCTCAGATTGTCTAGGTGCTACAATCGCTTGAATTGAGTGGGAGTTGATCTTCAAGATAAGATAGTGGTTGATATAGTTCTCCAAGTCACTGCCACAAAGCTACTAGAGTTTTGTGATGAACTATGAAATGCCAGGGATGGAAATAATAATCCCTGAACTATTCGCGATGTTTGACACCGCGAAGGTAGAAATCAAGAAGGAGCATCAAGTGTTGATGGTTAGTAAAACCACTAGTTTCGAGAAGGGCAAGGGCAAGGAGGGAAACTTCATGGATGGCAAGCCAGTTGCTGCTCCAGTGAAGAAACCCAAGGTTGAACCCAAACCCGAGACTAAGTGCTTCTATTATGAGGAGAGCGGTCGCTGAAGCGGAACAACCCTAGATACTTGGTAGATAAGAAGGCTTGCAACGTCAACAGAAGTATATTTGATATACGTTTTATTCATGTGTACCTTACTAGTACTCCTAGTAGCACCTGGGTATTAGATACCGGTTCAGTTGCTAAACGTTGGTAACTCAAAATAAAAGCTACGGAATAAACGGAGACTAGCTAAGGGTGAGGTGACGATGTGTGTTGGAAGTGTTTCCAAGGTTGGTGTGATCACCATCGCACGCTCTCTCTACCTTCAGGGTTAGTGATGAACCTAAATAAATGTTATTTGGTGTTTGTGTTGAGCATGAACGTGATTAGATCGTGTTTATTGCAATACCGTTATTCATATAAGTCAGAGAATAATGGTTATTTTGTTTACATGAATAATACCTTCAATGGTCATGCACCCAATGTGAATGGTTTATTGAATCTCGATCGTAGTGATACACATGTTCATAATATTGATGCCAAAAGATGCAAAGTTAATAATGATAGTACCACATACTTGTGGCACTACCACCAAGGTCATATTGGTATAAAGCGCATGCAGAAACTCCATGCTAATGGATCTTTGGACTCACTCGATTTCGCATCGGTTGAGACATGCGGACCATGCCTCATGGGCAAGATGACTAAAACCCCGTTTTCCGGCTTGATGGAGCGGGCAAGTGACTTATTGGAAATGATACATGTTGATGTATGCGGTCCAATGAGTGTTGAAGCGTGCAGTGGATATCGCTATTTTCTTACCTTCACTGATGATTTGAGTAGATATGGGGATATTTACTTAATGAAACACAAGTCTGAATCGTTTGAAAAGTTCAAACAAATTCAGAGTGAAGTTTGAGATCATCGTGACAAGAAGATAAAATGTCTACGATATGATCGTGGAGGTAAATATCTGAGTTACGAGTTTGGTATACAACTCAAGACAATGTGGAAGTTGTTTCACAACTCACGCCACCTGGAACACCATAGTGTGTCCGAACTTCGTAGTCGTGCTCTATTGGATATGGTGAGTACTATGATGTGTCTTATCGATTTGCCACTATCGTTTTGGGGTTATGCATTAGAGACAACTACATTCACTTTAATGGGGCACCATCTAAATCCGTTGAGATGACACCATATGAATTATGGTTTGGCAGAAACCTAAGCTATCATTTCTTAATGTTTGGGGCTGCGACGCTTATGTGAAAAAGGTTTCAACCTGATGAGCTCGAACCCAAAGCGGACAAATGCATCTTCATAGAATACCCTAAGGTAACAGTTGGGTATACCTTCTATCTCAGATCCAAGCGCAAAGTGTTTGTTGCTAAAATGGGTCCTTTCTCGAGAAAGAGTTTCTCTCGAAAGAATTGAGTGGGAGGAAAGTAGAACTTGATGAGGTTATTGAACCGTCACTTCAGTTGGATGGTAGCACGGCGCAGAAAGATGTTTCTGCGGCGCCTACACCAAATTGAAGAGGAAGCTAATGATGATGATCATGAAACTTCGGATCAAGTTACTACCGAACCTCGCAGGTTGACAAGGACACGTACTACCCTGAGTGGTACGTCAATCATGTCTTAGAAATCATGTTGTTAGACAACGATGAGCCAACAGACTATGAAGAAGCGATGGTGGGCCCGGATTCCAACAAATGGCTAGGATCCATCAAATCCGAGATAGGATCCATGTATGAAAACCAAGTATGGACTTTGGTAGACTTGCCCGAACGGCAGGCCGTTGAGTACAAATGGACATTTAAGAAGAAGACAGACGCTGATGGTAAATGTCACCATTTATAAAGCTTGACTTGTCGCAAAGAAGTTTCTGACAAGTTCAAGGAGTTGACTACGATGAGACTATCTCACCCATAGCGATGCTAAAGTTTGTTGAAATTATGTTAGCAGTTGCTACATTTTTCGATTATGAAATCTGGCAGATGGATGTCAAAACAGAGTTTCCTTAAAGGTTTCCGTGAGGAAAGGTTGTATGTGATACAACCAGAAGGTTTTGTCAGTCCTAAGGATGCTAAAATTTATGCAAGCTCCAGCGATCCTTCTATGGACTGGAGCAAGCATCTCGGAGTTGGAATATATGCTTTGATGAGGTGATCAAAGTTTTGGGTCTATACAAAGTTTATGAGAAACTTGTATTTACAATAAAGTGAGTGGGAGCACTATAGAATTTCTGATAAGTATATGTGGATGACATATTGTTGATCGGAAATGATGTAGAATTTCTGGAAAGCATAAAGGGTTGTTTGAAAAGGAGTTTTTCAAAGGAAAACCTGGAATGAAGCTACTTAAATATTGGGCATCAGGATCTATAGAGATAGATCAAGACGTCTGATAAAACTTTCAATGAATACATACCTTGACAAGATTTTGAAAGAGTTCAAAATGGATCACTCAAAGAAAGAGTTCTTGCCTGATTTATAAGGTGTGGAATTGAGTGAGACTCAAAGCTCGACCACGGCAGAAGAAAGATAAAGGACGAAGGTCGTACCCTATGCCTTATCCATAGGCTCTGTATAGTATGCCATGTTGTGTACCGCACCTGGTGTGTGCCTTGCCATGAGTCTGTCAAGGGGTACAAGAGTGATCCAGGAGTGGATCACTGGACAGCAGTCAAAATTATCCTTAGTAACTAGAGGACTAAGGAAATGTTTCTTGATTATGGAGGTGATAAAGAGTTCATCGTAAAGGGTTACGTCGATGCAAGCTTTAACACCAATCCGGACGACTCTGAGTAGCAGTCCGGATACGTATAGTGGAGCAGTCATTTGGAATAGCTCCAAGTGGAGCGTGGTAGCATCTGCGGTATGACATATAGATTTGCAAAGAACACACGGATCTGAATGTTGACGATCATTGACTAAAACCTCTCTCGCATGCAAAACATGATCGAACCCCAGAACTCATTGGGTGTTAGATTCATTACAATGTTAATCACATGGTGATGTGAACTAGATTATTGACTCTAGTGCAAGTGGGAAACTATTGGAAATATGCCCTAGAGGCAATAATAAAATGGTTATTATTAGATTTCCTTGTTCATGATAATCGTTTATTATCCATGCTATAATTGTATTGATTGGAAACTCAAATACATGTGTGGGTACATAGATAACACTGTGTCCCTAGTATGCCTCTAATAGACTAGCTCGTTGATCAAAGATGGTCAAGGTTTCCTAGCCATAGACATGAGATGTCATTTGATAACGGGATCACATCATTAAGAGAATGATGTGATGGACAAGACCCAAACTATGAACGTAGCATATGATCGTGTCAGTTTATTGCTATTGTTTCTGCATGTCAAAGTATCTATTCCTATGACCATGAGATCATGCAACTCACTAACACCGGAGGAATACCTTGTGTGTATCAAATGTCGCAACGTAACTGGGTGATTATAAAGATGCTCTACAGGTATCTCCGAAGGTGTCTGTTGAGTTGGCATGGATCGAGACTGGGATTTGTTACTCCGTGTGACGGAGAGGTATCTCAGGGCCCACTCGGTAATACAACATCACAATAAGCCTTGCAAGCAAAGTGACTAAAGAGTTAGCCACGGGATCTGGTATTACGGAACGAGTAAAGAGACTTGCCGGTAACGAGATTGAACTAGGTATAGAGATACCGACGATCGAATCTCGGGCAAGTAACATACCGAAGAACAAAGGGAACAGCATACGAGATTAACTGAATCCTTGACATAGAGGTTCAACCGATAAAGATCTTCGTAGAATATGTAGGAACCAATATGGGCATCCCGGTCCCGCTATTGGTTATTGATCGTAGAGGTGTCTCGGTCATGTCTGCATAGTTCTCGAACCCGCAGGGTCTGCACACTTAACGTTCGGTGACATTTCGGTAGTATTGAGTCATGTATGGTGGTGACCGAAGGTTGTTCGGAGTCCCGGATGAGATCCCGGATGTCACGAGGAGCTCCGGAATGGTCCGAAGGTAAAGATTGATATATAGGAAAGTGGTGTTTGAACTCCGGAAAAGTTTCGGGCATTTCCGGCAGTGTACCCGGAGTGACGAATGGGTTCCGGGGGTCCACCAAGTGGGGCCCACACACCCCAAGGGGCCACATGGGCCTTAGTGGTGGCGCACCAGCCCCTGGTGGGCTGGTGCAGCCAGCCCTATGGGCCTATGCGCAGGAGAAAGAGGAGAGGGGGAGGAGTCCTAGTTGGAGGAGGACTCCTCCCACGCCCACCTCCTAGTTGGAGGTGGACTCCTCCACCTCTCTTGGTTCGGCCGACTCTAGGGGAAATCCTAGGGCGCCAGCCCCTCCCCTCCCTCCTATATATATTGGAGGGGAGAGAGGGCAGACACACCCGAAGCCACGGTGCAGCCCTCTCTCCCCCCGTCTATACCGTTTTTCCTCTAGATTAGTTCGGCGGTGCTTGGCGAAGCCCTGCCGGATTAGTTCCACCACCACCATCACCACGCCGTCGTGCTGCCGGGGAACTCATCCGGAACCCGAATACCACTTTCTTATATATAAATCTTTACCTCCGAACCATTCCAGAGCTCCTCGTGACGTCCAGTATCTCATCCAGGACTCCGAACAACCTTTGGTCACCAACATGTATAACTCAACAATACCAAATCATCACAGAACGTTAAGTGTGCAGACCCTGCGGGTTCGAGAACTATGCAGACATGACCGAGACACCTCTATGGTCAATAACCAATAGCGGGACCTGGATGCCCATATTGGTTCGTACATATTCTATGAATAGATTTATCAGTCGAACCACATGTCAAGGATTCAGACAATCCCGTATGCAGTTCCCTTTGTCCATCGGTATGTTACTTGCCTGAGATTCGATCGTCGGTATCTCACTACCTAGTTCAATCTCGTTACTGGTAAGTCTCTTTACTCGTTTCGTAATAAAAAATCCCGTGACTAACTCCTTAGTCACATTGCGTGCAAGCTTCTCGTGATGTTGTATTACCGAGTGGGCCCAGAGATACCTCTCCGTCATACGGAGTGCAAATCCCAATCTCGATTCACGCCAACCCTATAGAGCACCTTTATAGTCACCCAGTTACGTTGTGACGTTTGATACACACAAGGCATTCCTCCGGTGTCCGGGAGTTGCATGATCTCATAGTCGTAGGAACATATACTTGACATGGATAAAGCAGTAGCAATAAACTAGTACGATCAAATGCTATGCTTAGGGTTGGGTCTAGTCCATCACATCATCCTCCTAATGATCCCGTTATCAAATGACAACTCATGTCTATGGTCAGGAAACCTTGACTATCTTTGATCAACGAGCTAGTCTAGTAGAGGCTCACTAGGGGCACAGTGTTGTCTATGTATCCACACATGTATCTGAGTTTCCGATCAATACAATTATTGCATGGATAATAAACGATTATCATGAACAAGGAAATGTGATCATAACCAATTTATTATTGTCTCTAGCGCATATTTGCAACAAGGGGGAGAGAGCCCCCCTCCTTCTTCTTATTCCTTGGCCTCCCCCCTAGATGGGAGAAGAGTTTCCCCTCTGGTCCATGGCCTCCATGGCGGCGGAGGGGCAGGAGCCCCTCCGAGATTGGATCTCCCTCTCTGTTCTCTTCTGTTTTTGCTTCCTGTTTTCTGGCCGAAAACCATTTCTTATATTCCCGGAGATCTGTAACTCTGATTGCGCTAAGATTTTAACACGATTTTTTTTCGGATATAAGCTTCCTTGCGCCTGAAGTAGAGCTCCAACCGACTTACGAGGAGGCCACGATACACCACCACGCGCCTGGGCCCTGGGCGTGCCCTGGTGTCTCGTGGTGGCTATGGGCCTCCTTTTGCGTTGATTCCACCTCCCAAAAATCACAAATATTCCAAAATAATTCTCCATAATTTTTTTATCGCGTTTGGGCTTCTTTTGATACTGATATTCTGCAACGTAAAAAAACAAGCAAAAAATAACAACTGGCACTGGGCACTATGCCAGTAGGTTAGTCCCAAAAAATGATATAAAGTTGCTATAAAATGATTATAAAACATCCAAGAATGATAATATAACAGCATGGAACAATAAAAAATTATAGATACATTGGAGATGTATCAACATCCCCAAGCTTAATTCCTGCTCCTCCTCGAGTAGGTAAATGATAAAAACAGAATTTTTTATGTGGAATGCTGCCTAACATGTTCTTCACATATTCTTTCTCAAGCATACCAACAATCAACCATGTCTTTCAAAATATCCACACTAAAGAAAGTTATCCCTAGCCCATCATGCTCAATCATTGATCCATTCATGAAACACACTCGAATATTAGCTACACCCAATGCACAAGTATGATCATAGTGCCCCCTAGTTGGTGCTTTATAAGAGAAGATGGAGACTCAAATAAAAGTAAAAACTGCATAAAGTAAATAGATAGGCCCTTCGCAGAGGGAAGTAGGGATTTGTAGAGGTGCCAGAGCTCAAAGCTTAAATTGAGAGAAAAAATATTTTGGGTGGCATGCCTTTCCTATCAATGAAAACAACCGAGTAGTTCTCAATACTTTCCATGCTAGATATATCATAGGCAGTTCCCAAACAGAAAATAAAGTTTATTCCTTTTTCCACCATTCTTTCACAATCCATGGCTAGCCGTATCCATGGTTGCCTTCCATACCAACACTTTCCAAGGAATTTATTATTTCACAACATAAAGTAAATTTCTTTTTCATTTCGGGACTAGGCATCCCTATTACCGCCGTACTCTCGTGCAATAACAAGTGAATAAACACTCATCTTGAGAATAACACATCTAGCATGGAAAAATATTGGCCACCCCCTGCCGCTTCATGAGCGGTACGAGCAGACAAAAAGAAAATTCATTTTGAAAATTAGAGATGGCACATACAAATTTGCTTGGAACGGCATAGAAATACCTCATATAGGTAGGTATGGTGGACTCATATGGCAAAACTGAGTTTAAGGATTTTGGATGCACAAGTAGTATTTCTACTTAGTACAAGTGGAGGCTAGAAAATACATTGAGAAGCAACCAACCAAGAAACGAAAATTCACATAAACGGGCATTAAGCATAACTCACACTGAATAATGTACCACAAGTAGGATGTAATTTCATTGCATAACTATTGACTTTCGTGCTTGCATAGGGAATCACAAACCTTAACACCGATATTCTTACTAAAGCATAATTACTCACGGACATGACTCACATATTACTATCATCATGTGTCAAAACTATTACAAGGAATCAAGTTTAATTTGTCCAATGATATTTATGAAAGTTTTTATTATATCCCTCTTGAATATCTATCACTTTGGGACTAGTTTCATATATTGCCATTGCTTTTGACAAGCTCAAATAAATTTAAGTGAAGAACATGAGCATAAAAATTTCATCTCTCAAAATAATATAAGTGAATCATGAGAGAATTTCTTCAAAATTTATCAACTCTCAAATTAATCTAAGTGAAACATGAGAGTATTTCTACAAAAATTTCCAAGCACACCGTGCTCAAAAAGGTATAAGTGAAGCAATAGAACAATTCTATAGCTCAAAAAGTTTAAGTGAAGCATATAGAGCAATTCTAACAAATCATAGCATAATTTTGGCTCTCTCAAATAGGAGTGTCCAGCAAGGATACAAGTGACAAACTAACAAGCAAAGCAAGCAAAGACTCAAATGATACAAGACGCTCCAAGCAAAACTCATGATATGTGACGAATAAAAATATAGCTCCAAGTAAAATACCGATGGTCGTTAGAAGAAAGAGGGGATGCCACTCGGGGCATCCCCAAGCTTAGTTGCTTGTTTCTATTTGGATATATCTTGGGGGTGTTGTATCATCCCCAAGCTTAGGCTCTTTTCACTCCTTATCCTGCATCCATCGTGATCTCATCCAAAACTTGAAAACTTTAATCGCACAAAACTCAACAAAATCTTCATGAGATCCGTTAGTATAATAAAGCAAATCACTACTTGGTGCTGTTGCAAACTCATTCATATTTTATTATTGCATTACACCTACTGTATTTTAACTTTACCATGGCTCATACCCTTCAATATAACCCATAGATTCATCAAAACAAGCACAAAATGCAATGAAAACAGAATCTGTCTTAAACAGAACAGTCTGTAGTAATCTGTACTCTAACCATACTTCTGTAACTCTAAAAATTCTGAACAATTAGGACAATGTAAAGAATTTGTATAGCAACACTGTTTTAAAATTTCAGCTCAATATCACGTTCCAGTAAAAAATGAAAATTCGAACACTGGACGCAAAGTTTCTGTTTCAGATTCAGCATTGTTTCTACTCATCTTATGAATCATCCTAAAGGCTCTACTTGGCACAAACACTAAATAAAAAATAAAAACACAATTATAATAGAGGCATAATTGTGTCAACACTCAAAAACAGAAAGGGAAAAACAAAAATAAATTTATTCATTGGGTTGCCTCCCAACAAGCGCTATCGTTTTACTCCCCTAGCTAGGCATAACACATAGATTCAAGTATTGTCATCTTTGGTTTTCAACTCCTCAATCACACAACTAGAATTTTTCAAGGATTTAGCATGCATGCTCTCAATGACAACACTTCTAGGAAAAAGACCAAAGAATTCATTTTTGTAAATAGGGTCTCTTACTATTTAAACAAAGTCGGGATGAATACTAATCATTTTAAGATCTCCCTTGTGGCCACTAGGTGTAGCAACTTTGTTCTTAGTGATTTGCATGGTTTTGCAAATTTTTATGGGAGTTTTTTCAATAGTTTTGATGGAAGAAAAAGGCGAACCCAAGTTACTAAAAATTTCTTCCAACTTATCAATCCGGTAAGGACTCTCTTCTATCCTTTCGTTAACTACGGTTTCTTTTTTCCTTTAACAATTTAAAAGCATCTCCCACTTTAGACCCAATTTTATTAGCAAGATTATGCATTTTCTTATCCAAATTTTCAAGATGTTCCTTGGTAATCATCTTCTTTTCAATAGCATCTAGTCTCTCCATAACATGTTCGAGAGTTAAACTTGTCTCAATGATCGTAAGAGGTGGTGATCCCACTAAACTTCCCATAGCATTAAAAGCATCCAAAGATGGACACATCAAGAAATTCGCACCGGTAATCGTATGAAGGATGAATCTATATACCAAGTGGTGATGCCCACATAAAAACTGCAAAGAAGAACAACTATAGATTGCTTATGGATAGATCTATTATGAGCATTGCAAATCCTATACCAAGCATCTTTTAGGTTCTCTCCTCCCCTTTGCTTAAAATTAAGAACTTCATTCTCGGGGGTACACGCAATAGAGGAAGAACTAGCCATAACGACAAGATAGGCAAACAAGAGATCTGACGAGAAAAGGGCAAACGAACAAAAGGGCGAATAAAACGGCAAATTGGTGAAGTGGGAAGAGCAAAACGAGAGGCAAATGGCAAATAATGTAATTGCAAGGAGATGAGATTTGTGATTAGGAACCTGGTAGATGATGATGGTGTCTCCTCGGCGCCAGAGATTGGCACGTAGAAGAGACTGCTTCCTCCCCGGCAACGGCGCCAGAAATTCCTTTGACGTGGCTTGAGGCTGCGTCGGTATTTCCCCAAAGAGTAAAGGGATGATGCAGGACAGCGACGGTAAGTATTTCCCTCAGTTATGAAACCAAGGTATCGAACCAGTAGGAGGATCACCACCACCTAATAAGCAGCACCTACATACAAAGAACAAATACTAGCAACCCGACACGAAAAGAGAGGTTGTCAATCTCTCTACGGTAAAAATATAGATTAGGATATGATAGATTGGAGAGATAGATCTCTCAAGAACACAAAATAAAAAGTGCAGCAATATCTTTTTGTTTTTTTTGGAATAATAGATCTGGAAACAAAAGCGGCAAAAAGATAGATCGGAAAGCAATATGTTGGAAAAGTAGACCCGGGGGCCGTAGGTTTCACTAGTGGCTTCTCTCATGAGTATAGCACACGATGGGTGAACAAATTACTATTGGGAAATTGATAGAAGATCAAATAATCATGACGATATCCAAGGCGATGATCATTATATAGGCATCACGTCCAAGATAAGTAGATTGACTCCTGCCTGCATCTACCACTATTACTCCACACATCGACCGCTATCCAGCATGCATCTAGTATATTAAGTTCATGGAAAAATGGAGTAATGCAATAAGAACGATGACATGCTGTAGACAAGATCTATTCATGTAGGAATAGACCCCATTTTTTTATCCTTAATAGCAACGATACATGCGTGCCTTGCTGCCCCTTCTGTCACTGGGAAAGGACACCGCAAGATCGAACCCATCACAAAGCACCTCTTCCCATGGCAAGAAAAATCGATCTAGTTGGCCTAACTAAACCAAAGATTCGAAGAAGAAATACGAGGCTATAAGTAATCATGCATATAAGAGATCAAAGAAGACTCAAATAATATTCATGGATAGAAACTGATCATGAACTCAAAAATCATCGGATCCCAACAAACACACTGCAAAAGTTTACATCAAATAGATCTCCAAGAGACCATTGTATTGAATCAAGAGAGAGAGAGAGAGAGGAAGCCATCTAGCTACTGCCTACGGACCCGTAGGTCTATGATGGACTACTCACGCATCATCGGAGAGGCACCAATGAGGATGATGAACCCCTCCGTGATGGTGTTAGATTGGATCTCGCGGTTCTGGAACTTGCGGCGGTTGGATGTGTTTTTCGTCGACTCCCTTAGGGTTTCTGGAATATTTGGGTATTTATAGGCATCAGAGGCGGTGGAGAGGGGACCCGTGGAGGACACAACCCATCAGGGCGCGCCGGGGGCCTCTGGCGCACCCTGGTGGGTTGTGCGCTCCACAGCCCACCTCTATGGCACTTCTTTGGCCCACTGGGTGTCTTCTGGTCCAAAAAAAATCTCCAAAAAGTTTCGTCGCGATTGGACTCCGTTTGGTATCGATATTCTGTGAAGTAAAAAACAAGCAAAAACAGCAACTGGCACTTTGGCACTATGTCAATAGGTTAGTCCCAAAAAATGATATAAAGTGGTTATAAAATGATTGTAAAACATCCAAGAATGATAATATAACAGCATGGAACGAGCAAAAATTATAGATACGTTGGAGACGTATCAAAAGCCACAATAGTGATAATCAAGTTGCCTTTTAACCTTCTACAAGGACCGCCTCTATCGAATCCGATTCAACTAAAGTGGGAGAGACAGACACCCGCCAGCCATCTTTATGCAACAAGTGCATGTCCGTCGATGGAACCGGTCTCTCGTACGTGGACGAGTAAGGTTGGTCCGAGCCACTTCATCCCACAATACTACCGAATCAAGATAAGACTAAGGAAGTAAGCAATATGAACATGAACGCCCATAAACTCTTTTGTGTTCTACTCGTGCATGTTATCTACGCATAGACCTAGCTCATGACGCCACTGTTGGGGAATGTTGCATGGGAAACAAAAAATTTCCTACGAACACCCAAGATCTATCTATGGAGATCAACAGCTACGAGAGGGAGTAGATCCACATACCCTTGTAGATCGCTAAGCGGGAAGCGTTAAGAAACACGGTTGATGTAGTCAAACGTCTTCGCGATCCAATCACAATCCATCTCGATCTAGCGTCGAACGGACGGCACCTCCGGGTTCAGCACACGTACAGCTCGATGACGCCTCCGCCTCCTCGATCCAGCGAGAGAAGGCAGAGTGGTAGATGAGTTCTCCGGCAGCACGACGGCGTGGTGGCGGTGGTGGTGGAGCAATCTCAGCAGGGCTTCGCCAAGCGCTGTCGCAGATGCGATTTAGAGGAGAAACAAATCTAAGGAGAGAGGGAAGGCTGCACCTATGGCTTGGGGTGCGGCTGCCCTCCCTCTCCCTCTCTATGTATAGGAGGAGGGGGTAGGTGGGGCGCAGCCCTAGCCCCTCCTCCGAGGAGGGGTCGGCCGGCCAAGATGGGGAAGAGTCCACCTCCCACAAGGGAGGTGGAAGCCCTAGGGAGGACTCCCTCCTCTCCAAGGCACCGCCACCTACCACCTTGGGCGCATGGGCCCTTTAGGGGTCGGCTGCCCAGCCCACTAGGGGCTGGTGTGCCACCTCTTAGGCCCATGTGTCCTCCCGGGGTGGGTGGGCTCCTCCCGGCAGACCCCCGGAACCCTTTCGGCACTCCCGGTACACTACCGGAAACACCCGAAACTCTTCCGGAACCCGAATACCACTTTCTTATATATAAATATTTACCTCCGAACCATTCCGGAGCTCCTCGTGACGTCTGGTATCTCATCCGGGACTCCGAACAACCTTTGGTCACCAACATGTATAACTCAACAATACCAAATCATCACAGAACGTTAAGTGTGCAGACCCTGCGGGTTCGAGAACTATGCAGACATGACCAAGACACCTCTACGGTCAATAACCAATTGGGACATGGATGCCCATATTGGTTCGTACATATTCTATGAATAGATTTATCGGTCGAACCACGTGTCAAGGATTCAGACAATCCCGTATGCAGTTCCCTTTGACCATCGGTATGTTACTTGCTCGAGATTCGACCGTCGGTATCTCCATACCTAGTTCAATCTCGTTACCGGCAAGTCTCTTTACTCGTTCCGTAATACAAGATCCCGTGACTAACTCCTTAGTCACATTGCGTGCAAGCTTCTCGTGATGTTGTATTACCGAGTGGGCCCAGAGATACCTCTCCGTCATACGGAGTGACAAATCCCAGTCTCGATTCACGCCAACCCAACAGACACCCTCAGAGATACCTGTAGAGCACCTTTATAGTCACCCAGTTACGTTGTGAAGTTTGATACGCAGAAGGCATTCCTCCGGTGTCCGGGAGTTGCATGATCTCATGGTCGTAGGAACAGATACTTGACAAGGATAAAGCAGTAGCAATAAACTAGTACGATCAAATGCTATGCTTAGGGTTGCGACTTGTCCATCACATCATTCTCCTAATGAAGTGATCTCGTTATCAAATGACAACTCATGTCTATGGTCAGGAAACCTTGACCATCTTTGATCAATGAGCTAGTCTAGTAGAGGCTCACTAGGGACACAGTGTTGTCTATGTATCCACACATGTATCTGAGTTTCCGATCAATACAATTATAGCATGGATAATAAACGATTATCATGAACAAGGAAATATGATAATAACCAATTTATTATTGTCTCCAGGGCATATTTCCAACAAGGGGGAGAGAGCCCCCCTTCTTCTTCTTCTTCCTTGGCCTCCCCCCAAGATGGGAGGAGAGTTTCCCCTTTGGTCCATGGCCACCATGGCGGCGGAGGGGCAAGAGCCCCTCCGAGATTCGATCTCCCTCTCTGTTCTCTTGTGTTTTTGCTTCCTGTTTTCTGGCCGAAAACCATTTCTTATATTCCCGGAGATCTGTAACTCCGATTGCGCTGAGATTTTAACACGATTTTCTTTTCCGGATATAAGCTTCCTTGCGCCTGAAGTAGAGCTCCAACCGACTTACGAGGAGGCCACAATACACCACCACGTGCCTGGGCCCTGGGGCATGCCCTAGTGTCTCGTGGTGGCTGTGGGCCTTCTTTTGCGTTGATTCCACCTCCCAAAAATCACAAATATTCCAAAATAATTCTCCGTAAATTTTTATTGCGTTTGGACTTCTTTTGATACTGATATTCTGCAAAGTAAAAAACAAGCAAAAAACAACAACTGGCACTGGGCACTATGTCAATAGGTTAGTCCCAAAAAATGACATAAAGTTGCTATAAAATGAATATAAAACATCCAAGAATGATAATATAACAGCATGGAACAATCAAAAATTATAGATACGTTGGAGACGTATCAGCATCCCCAAGCTTAATTCCTGCTCGTCCTCGAGTACGTAAATGATAAAAATAGAATTTTTGATGTGGAATGCTGCCTAACACGTTCATCACATATTCTTTCTCAAGCATACCAACAAGCAACCATGTCTTTCAAAATATCAACACTAAAGAAAGTTATCCCTAGCCCATCATGCTCAATCATTGATCCATTCATGAAACACACTCGAATATTAGCTACACCCAATGCACAAGTATGATCATAGTGCCCCCTAGTTGGTGCTTTATAAGAGAAGATGGAGACTCAAATAAAAGTAAAAAATGTAATTTTTTTGTATAAAAATACTGTGTAATTGTTTTAGAAACTTTTGACGTTCCAGTAAAAAATGTAAATTCACGCACTACAACCAAAGTTTATGTTTTTACACCGCACATACCAACAAGCAATCTAATCATCCTAAAGGCAAATCTTGGCACATTATTTTTGTAATACAATGGATTTGTACAAGGGGATAATTATTTTTGTTGAAAATTTTCTGTGATTCAAGATTCACAAAGTTTCCATGGGCATGAACAAATTTCGAGGAATTCCCCCACTTTCACGATGTTCGTCTCTCTCACTTTCACTTTTATTTTTGTGAAGTTTTAGGTTCCCCTCTATATTTTTTTGTTTTTAAACTTTATAAAAGCACTCAACAGAATAAAATGACCCTCTAAAACTTCTAGGTTCTCTCCCTGGCAGCGCTTTCTTTAAAGCCATTAAGCTAGGCATAAAGTGCTCAAGTAATGGATCCACCCGGATCCCAAGGTATATCAAAGCCAATTTTAATTAACAATGATTTGTAATTTAGTAGTGAGCACAAAGAAACATATATCATGCAATGACGAAGTGTAACTCTCTTCCTATGCATCGGCATGTCATAAAAGAACAATTCATGCACATCAAGTAAAGGCCAATGCATAGTATAAGCAGTTTCTTGCAATTTTATCGTATTGGAAACATAAAGAGGTGGAGATGTAGTTCCTCTCTCATAATAATTGCAAGTAGGAGCAGCAAGCACATGCATATTATATTCATCAAAATCATCATGTGTAGTAGCAAAACGCAACCCATCAATATAATCCTTAATAAGAGCAAACTTCTCCGATATATTGTAGTTGGGAGAATTCAAAAAGATAATAGGACTATCATGGGTGGGTGCAATAGGAACAATTTCATTCTTAACATAAGGAACTATAGCAAATTCATCTCCATAAGCATATTTCATATTGGCATCTTGGCCACAGGCATAGCAAGCATCAAGTTTAGCAAAAAAGGATATTTCAAAAGAATCCACAGGATCATAGCAATTATCATATCATTCATCCTTCGGTAAGCACGAAGGGAAATTAAATAATGTATGAGTTGAAGAGTTACTCTCATTAGAAGGTGGGCACGGGTAGCTAATCCACTCTTCCTCCTTTTGTTCTTCGCTCTCCTCCTCATCTTTTTCATCTAATGAGCTCACAATTTCAGCAACTTCCTCTTCCATAGATTCCTGCAAAATATTAGTCTCTTCTTGGACAGCGGAGGAGTCCTCAATATATTCTTTAACATAAGCATTGGAAGCATAGTTTTCATAGCAGTATTTAAGTATGGCAAAAATTCAGATTTGTAAAGAGTAGCATCATACTTTTCAATCAAAGAAGCAATTTCATAGGCACCCTTAAAAGCAACAAATTCTTCAATTTGTTCAATATCATAGTAATTATAAACACCCTTGGCATAAGAAGATACGATTCCATTATCCTTAAACTCACATTGGAAGAAAAGGTGTTTCTTAGGGTCTTCGGAACAACAAGTAAAATCATGTATTTCGCATAAATTCAAAGCATAGCAATACAAACTATTAATATGATGCCACAAAAGTTTCCCTTTTTAAGATAAGCGGTGTCGCACAAAATAAGCATGCTCATTTAATGATTTTCCCTCAACTAAGCTAGTTGGGTTTTCAGCACGAGCACAAATGGATCGAAGATGATCCAAATAGAAAGTTTCAGTAGTATGATATATTTTGGGTGGTTCTTCAACCATTGGTTTAGCAGGTACAATTAATTTTTTTGATATTTTACGTTTCCTACCCATAACTAAAGATAGAAAACAAGAGCACAAAATAAAAACTACTTAGTGATAAAGCAAACAAGCACACACGAGAATATTCACCCCACGCTATTGCTCCCGGGCAACGGCGCCAGAAAAAGGTCTTGATAACCCACAAGTGTAGGTGATCGTTTGTAGCCTTTTTCGATAAATAAGAGTGTCGAACCCAACGAGGAGCTAAAGGTTGAACAAATATTCCCTCAAGTTCTATCGACTACCGATACAACTCTACGCACACTTTAACATTTGCTTTACCTAGAACAAGTATGAAACTATTTTGTAGGTGATAGGATAGTTTGCACGAATAAAACTAGAAGTACTTTGCGGGAATAAAACTACGAGTAAATTGTAAGATAATAAAAGTTAGTTGTTTAGTAGAAAGCTTTTGTCAAACAAGAAGGTTATTTGTCCCTAGGCAATTGATAACTAGACTGGTAATCATTATTGCAATTTTATATGAGGGAGAGGCATGAGCTAACATACTTTCCGTACTTGGATCATATGCACTTATGATTGGAACTCTAGCAAGCATCCGCAACTACCAAAGATCATTAAGGTAAAACCCAACCATAGCATTAAGTATCAAATCCTCTTTACTCCCATACGCAACAACCGACCTACTCGGGTCTGTGCTTCTGTCACTCATGCCACCCACCATAAGCAAATCATGAACATATTGCAACACCCTACAGAGGGGACCCCTCACTTTTGCGCGACACGGAGGGCACCATAGGACAGCACCAAAATAAAACATACAACTCATACCAACCACGATCATCAATTAGTCCATAGGACAAAACGGATCTACTCAAACATCATAGGATAGCCACATATCATTGGGAAATAATATATGGAGTTGAGAACCATGTTTAAGTAGAGATTACAGCAGGGAAGAGAGGTGTTACACCGCTGCATAGAGGGGTAGAGAGTTGGTGTTGACGGCGGCGAAGTTGTTGGTGTAGATCGCCGTCACGATGATTGCCCCAGCGGCATTCCGGCGCCACCGAGAGAGAGGGGGAGAGAGCTCCCCTCCTTCTTCTTCTTCCTTGGCCTCCCCCCTAGATGGGAGGAGAGTTCCCCCTCTGGTCCATGGCCTCCATGGAGGCGGAGGGACAGGAGCCCCCCCGAGATTGGATCTCCCTCTCTGTTCTCTTCTGTTTTTGCTTCCTGTTTTCTGGCCGAAAACCGTTTCTTATATTCCTGGAGATCCGTAACTCCGATTGCGCTGAGATTTCAACACAATTGTTTTTCGGATATAAGATTCCGTGCGCCCGAAGTAGATCTCCAACCGACTTACGAGGAGGCCACGATACACCACCACGTGCCTGGGCCGTGGGGCGCGCCCTGGTGTCTCGTGGTGGCTGTGGGCCTCCTTTTGTGTTGATTCCACCTCCCAAAAATCACAAATATTCCAAAATAATTCTCCGTAAATTTTTATCGCGTTTGGACTTCGTTTGATACTGATATTCTGCGAAGTAAAAAACAAGCAAAAAACAGCAACTGGCACTGGGCACTATGTCAATAGGTTAGTCCCAAAAAATGATATAAAGTTGCTATAAAATGATTATAAAACATCCAACAATGATAATATAACAGCATGGAACAATAAAAAATTATAGATACGTTGGAGACGTATCACGTCTCATGTTGCACAGTTTTCCAACGAGGATTAAGGTGCGATAGGTCGTTGTTCCGCACTCAGTTATTTGCCCGTGGAGTTGATGGACTCATTTACCTTCGAAGCTTCCGCAATTATTTTATTTAGATGGCCTTCATTCATATTATTGCAATAAATATTCTTGTGAGGACCTCAATGTAATAAATTGTGTGATTGAACTCTGAATTATTTCATGAAGTACCGTGTGTGCTAACAAGTTCGATCCAGCGACTAGTATGGTATGCACAGAGTCTCCGATCTCCACGGATCGGATCGCTACACATTTATATGTATATATGATGTCAATGCCGGACTCTAGAAGAATCCTTATTGAACCTTGTTCATCTATAAGGCTAGGCATCACACGTTTCGGCAGTTGTTGTTACAAGAAAAATAGTATAAGAAGGGCACTGTTATGAGAAAATGATACTCAATATAAATATTACCAGATGTTTTTTTCCTGATGTTAGACTTCGTCAAAGAGTGCAGTAGTGGAGTGTATGCATGATCAGGATTTTGAATTCCGTATTTCCTTTGAAAGCGCTAAATACGCTTAATAAATTTAATTGCACGCCCCATGGCTATCCATGAATTATCTGAGCTATATGTAGTCAATCTTCCTCAGAACTTCTTTCTGTGTTGGATTGAGTTCAAAATAAGCTATCACATATGTATAAGAAAGGTTAGTTACATGGTATCTTAAAACTGGAAGTGGAGGAGCAAATAATGTTATACAAGTGCAAGTATTAACCAACAATAATAGTATGAAAATGTGCAACTATAACAGAAGAAATGACAAGAATGTTGCATATACATGCATGGATGAAAACTTGGACGAGTCAGCAGATGGACATGTATGGAGCAAACTGCAGTGGAAGACAAATTGGTGTGCATCTCATCATTTCTGCCATAGTGCAGGTGGTACACGTATAAGAACTGTCTCGAGTTGTGACCATCGAAATAAGTTTTTCTTCATTATTAGTGACATCAACAGAAAAACTGAATCCTTGTTTTGTCTCAAGAAAAATTGAAACTTGAGTTGAGATAGATCTTAAAATTTCGATATGTTTTAAGGAATCATTCCTTGCAACGCAAGGGATACCCCGAAGAAATTGGAAGTAAAAAAATAAGTATTGTTACACACAACGCTAAACTGAATATTGTTACCATCCAAAATAAGTGTTGCAGCTTTGAACAAACCTTAGTTCAAACTAAACATGGGCATACCCCGGGCCGGGCTTCGGGCCGGGCTTGAGAAAGCCCGAACTGAAAATCTCAAGCCCGTGCCCGGCCCAAATGGACTAAAAAGATGGATTTTGGGCCCGGTCGGGCCGGGCCTCTATGTAAAATCACTGTTTTCTTAAGCCCGAGCCCAACCCGAACGACCACTGGGCCTAGTTTTGAAGCCCGATCCCGGTCCGAACATAAAGCCCAACCCTGGTTTTTTGGGCCGGGCTCGGGCCGGGTCACCGGGCTCGGGCCGGGTCACCGGGCCGGGCTGCCCATGCCCGGGTTTAGTTCAAACTTGGGACACTTATTTTCAATCAGAGGGAGTATATTACAGAGAACGATGTGTAGGATCAATATTGAAATCTAAGAAGGGTCATGTGACAAAGCATGAAAATTACAGATATGTAGACAAGAATATCAAAATTGGCATATGTGACAGAGCAACCCGAAGCAGCTTAGCGGGGGTCAATATCATGTTTTCACAACCAGCCTTGACAAGCGAGACCAGAAGGTGCGCAAGCGGGCGGTTAATGCGGTCATGCCGGCTCTCCCGCAGTATCTGAAGTGGTCTGAGTATGACATCACTTGGAGCAGGGCGGATCACCCGCCGCGGGTTGACAACCCGGGGCAGCTAGCTTTGGTGGTTTCCCCCCAAGTAGGTGGATATGTGTTCACTAAGGTGCTTATGGATGGTGGCAGCAGCATCAACATCCTGTACTACGACACTTTCAGCCGGATGGGTTTGCTTGACAAGGATCTTAAGCCCTCTTCCACAGTGTTTCATGGTGTGGTGCCTGGCAAGTCGGCTTATCCAGTGGGTAAGATTTCTCTGGAGGTAGCTTTTGGTGATGAATACAACTACAGGGTGGAGTCCTTGTGGTTTGAGGTGGTCAAAATTAAAAGTCCATATCATGCTTTATTCGGACGACCGGCTTATGCCAAGTTCATGGCTAGGCCTTGTTATGTCTACTTACAGCTCAAGATGCCCGGGTTAAGAGGAACGATTACCGTGCACGGTGATCGGAAAACGGCTCTTGAGTGTGAGGAAGGTGATGCAGCTTATGCAGAGTCAAGTTGCGCAGAGGCAGAGCTCAAGTTTTACAAAGAGAATGTTGACCCGGAGGATATGACTCCGTTGAAGAAGCCCACTACAGAATCAGAGCCGCCCCTCAAGTTTGCGGCGGATGATACCAAGCAGGTGGATTTCACCGAGGGCGACTCATCTCAGCAGTTTACTATTGGGGCTAACATGGACCCCGCATAGGAAAGCGCGCTCATCAAATTCATCCGTGAGAATCGGGACATCTTTGCATGGAAGCCGTCTGACATGCCGGGTGTACCGAGAGAATTTGCTGAGCACCATCTTAATGTGGATCCTAAGTTCAAGCCGATCAAGCAATTCCTTCGTCGTTTCAATGAAGAGCGGCGCAAGGCTATTGGAGAAGAGGTGGCCCGGCTCTTAGCGGCAGGGTTCATCGTGGAGGTCTTTCACCCGGAGTGGTTAGCTAACCCGGTGCTAGTGCTTAAGAAGAACGGCACTTGGCGTATGTGCGTGGATTACACGGATCTTAACAAAGCCTATCCAGTTGACCCGTTTGCTCTCCCCCGGATTGATCAGATCATTGATGCAACGGCGGGTTGCGAAAGTTTATACTTCCTGGACGCATATTCAGGTTATCACTAGATCAAGATGGCAGTCAAAGACCAAGAGAAGACGGCTTTCATCACGCCTTTTGGTGCTTTCTGCTACGTGTCTATGCCTTTTGGGCTCAAGAGTGCCCAGGCGACTTATCAGCGTTGTGTGCAGAACTGTCTTCACAGTCAAATTGGACGTAATGTTCATGCTTATGTGGATGATATTGTGGTCAAGTCAAGGAAGAAGGAAACTTTGCTGGACGACCTGAAGGAAACTTTCGATAACTTACGGGTTTACAAGATGATGCTTAACCCGGCCAAGTGTGTTTTTGGAGTTCCTGCAGGCAAGCTTTTGGGATTTCTGGTCTCTGAGCGTGGAATTGAAGCTAACCCGGACAAGATAAAAGCGATTACTTCTTTGTCTGAGCCGGCATGCATAAACGACGTCCAGCGCTTGGCGGGTCGGATCGCTGTGTTAAGCCGATTCATAAGCCGCCTGGGTGAGAAGGCAATCCCTTTATATCAGATGATGAAGAAAACAGACGATTTCGTCTGGAGCAAGGCGGCGGGTGAGGCGTTTGAGGCGCTTAAAAAGCAGCTGACTGAGCCGCCAGTCTTAGCCGCTCCGGCTGAGAAGGAACCCTTACTCCTCTATGTGGCAGCTAACAACAGGGCAGTCAGCGCTGCAGTTGTTGTGGAGCGCAAGGCGGCAGGGAAGGAATATCCGGTTCAAAGGCCGGTTTACTACGTCAGCGAAGTTTTGATTGAGTCCAAGCAACGATACCCACATTGGCAGAAACTGATCTATGGGGTATTTATGGCGAATCGAAAGCTGAAGCACTATTTCGTAGGACACCCGATCACAATGGTCAGCTCTGCCCCGCTGGGAGACATAATTCAAAACAGAGAAGCCACTGGCCGGATTGCTAAGTGGGCATTGGAGCTTGGACCTCTTGATTTGAAGTATGTGCCTCGCACGGCTGTCAAGTCTCAAGCCTTGGTGGACTTTATAAACGACTGGACGGAGTGTCAGTCGCCAGAGGAGAAGCCGGACAACACTTACTGGACGATTCACTTCGACGGGTCTAGACAGTTGGAAGGCTCGGGGGCTGGAGTCGTCTTAACGTCCCCTAAAGGTGATAAGTTCTGTTATGTGCTAAGGCTGATGTTTCCTTGTACTAACAATGCAGCTGAGTATGAGGCTTTACTTCATGGCCTCCGGGTGGCCAAGGAGATGAACATAAGCCGGGTTAGATGCCTCGGCGACTCAGACCTTGTGGCTCAGCAAGTTTCAGGCACGTGGGACTCCAAAGACCCACGGATGGCGGCTTATCGTTAGGCGGTTAACACCATTGCAGGTTACTTCAAGGGTTATCAGGTGGATCATATTGATCGTCGCAAGAATGAGGCGGCTGATGCATTATCAAGGCTTGGCTCTCAGCGTAAGCCGGTGCCGCCTAACGTGTTCTTTGACGTGTTATATCACCCGTCAGTTAAGCTACCTTCGGAGGAGGATCTGGCTATACCTGACCCGGAGGGGCAGCTGGTGGCGGCTCTGCATGCCATTCCTGACTGGACGCTGCCTTATCTGGCGTATCTAACTCGCGGCGAGTTACCTGAGGACGAGACCTTGGCAAGACAAATCATCAGACGATCTAAGTCCATGACAATCATCAATGGCGAGTTACATAAGCGCAGCATCACTGGTGTCTTCCAGCGTTGTGTTTCTCCGGAAGAAGGCAAGGAGATCTTGAATGAAATCCACGCCGGAGATTGTGGTCATCATGCCGGCTTAAAATCTCTGGTGGCCAAGGCTTTTTGACATGGTTTCTTCTGGCTGACGGCTCATAAGGACGCAGAAAACTTGCTCCTCAAGTGTGATGGCTGTCAGAAGTTCGGGCGACGTGCTCACGTGCCGGCTCAGGAATTGCGCATGATCCCAATTACCTGGCCGTTCGCGGTTTGGGGGCTTGATATGGTCGGGCCCTTCAAGAGGTCCAAAGATAAGAAGACCCACCTTTTGGTGGCGGTGGATAAGTTTACCAAGTGGGTAGAGGCTGAGCCGGTCAGCAAGTGTGACGCGGCTACGGCGGTTCAGTTTGTCAAAAAATTGATCTACCGTTTTGGTTACCCCCACAGTATCATCACAGATAATGGCACAAACCTATCCAAGGGGGCTATGCAAGCTTTCTGTGAAAGTGAATACATCTGCAAGGCCGGGTTATACCTGCCTGTAAGTAGCTGCGCTTTGTCAGGGGTGCAGCGAGTTCTAAAACTTACCCCCTGCAAAGGCCTCTTACAGCGGCGAGGCAAACCCTTACATCTGCAAGGCCGGGTTATACCTGCCTGTAAGTAGCCGCGCTTTGTCAGGGGTGCAGCGAGTTCTAAAACTTACCCCCTGCAAAGGCCTCTTACAGCGGCGAGGCAAACCCTTACATCTGCAAGGCCGGGTTATACCTGCCTATAAGTAGCTGCGCTTTGTCAGGGGTGCAGCGAGTTCTAAAACTTACCCCCTGCAAGGGCCTCTTACAGCGGCGAGGCAAACTCTCTCATCTGCTGCGTCTCTTTCTGGTTCACTACGCTCTTGTCAGTTGTTAAGAGTTCAAAGTAGGGAGACTACCTAGAAGAACCGGCTTATGTGTTCGGAAAGAGAGGCAAGGTTATGAGATTTTACGTCTCCGGGTTAGGCTTTTTTAAGCCGCCCTTACAACAGTACAGAACATGTTCTGTCTTGTTTGTTTTTTGCAGGGTTTTATCTATAAGAACTATACAAGGATTTATACGTGCACAATGGCACGGCTCAGACAGTTAAAGTTTTTTCTAAAGACTATTACAAAGCTCTCCACGAGAGCCCAAAAGGCAACAGATTAAGTTTGGCGGCTCAGACGGCCGGGTTATCAAATTTACAACGTTCAACTTGCTGGCGGGTCATCCTGCGCCGGGTCTTCGACCTCTTCGATCTGAAGATTGTCCACGTCCCAGTTGCAGTGTGTTAGTGCTTCAAACTGGGCGTCTTCAAAGATAGGAGACGGGTCAATCTCAGGAGCGAAGAGATGCTTACGGCGGGCAGGAGTCAAGTCTCTACATTCAAAGGTTGGACAGCGCACTTTCTTGGAAGCCTCGCTGTAAGCCGCCTGGTAAGTTGACACATCAAGTTCCTCCACCAGCTTTGAGGCAAGCACCCTGGAGGCTTTTCTGCATTGGGCATAGTCTTCGGCTGTAAATTCAGAACCATCGTCCTTCCTGGATGGGAACCCGTCCATCATCTCTTCAGCAGTCAGCTCAGGAGCGAAGGCTAGGCACCGGCTTAGCGCGGCTATAGCTCCCTGCCTGGCGGCGGATCGTTTCAGCTCTTCAACCTGCTTAGGCAGCGTGGATAGCAGTTCTATAACCCCCTTCATGTACTTGGGGATGCTCTTTTCAGTCAACATTGCCTTGATGGTAAGAAGAGTCCCGCAGTAGAGCTGTTCGGCTAAGGAGTATACTGCTTTCAATTTCAGCAAGTTATCATATGAAAACTGGCGGCTTCTCTGGCCTGCAAGACAAAGTTTGGCGTTATAAGCCGCCCTCACAAGATTTTCAACAGCAAGGAAACCGGCCAAGTTTTTTTTAAGCTTACCAAAAACAGCAGAAGTCATCCTGGAGATGTGGCGCTTGAGGGTTTGCAATTCTTCTGACACAGCTGTAAGCCGCCCTTCAGCATCTTCTGCGCGTTTGGTCATAGCGGCTTGGTCCGATTCAGTGTTTTTCTTGAACAGCGCAAAGTCAACTTGCGTCTTCTCAAGTTCTTCTACGGCAGTTCGATATTTATCTTCCGCCTCTGATCGGGCGGTTTGTTGTGAAGCAAGATAATCCTTCAGGCGGGTCATCTCAGATTCAGCCGCCTCCAAAGCATCCTGTGGCGTACAACACATGAAAAAAGTTAAGTCATCAGGATGAGTTATTAATGAAGCAATTACGTTGCAAGTCTCAAGCAGATTGCAAGCAATATACTCGACACTTGGGGGCTAATGTGTTTTCAGTCTACCATGGAGTCCCGGCTCATCTTTTTCAAGATAAGCCGGCACTTGGAGGCTACACACGGCGCTCACAAGTCTACAAAATGAAGTTCCGGCTTATCTACATAAAGATCAACCGGCACTGGGGGCTACACTATCAGCGCTTTATAGTTCTGCCATGCAGTCCCGGATCATCTTCATGAATATCAGCCGGCCCTTGGGGGCTACAAGAGGCGCTACAGCTCAAGCTATAAGTGTGTTGCAGAGGGAAGACCCGGCTTATTATTTGAAATATTAATCCGGCTCTTGGCGGCTATGGAAGGATATAAGGGAAAAGTTGGTAAAAATATTACCTCATATTTCTTCTTCATCAGGCTGACGAGCTTCAGCTCCATATTCCGGCTTGACTCCAGGCGGTTCAAAAACCTAGCGTGAAGCTCGTCAACAGTTAACTTCTCCAGCACAGGGTGTTCAAAGTTAAACTTCTCAGGCGAAGAAGCTTCAGCCTTGCCAGAGTGCCTTGACAGTACATGGGGCTCAGGAGTTTGGTGACCCGCCCCAGTTATAACAACATCTGAAAAAACTGTATCTTCAACAACCATTGAAGGGCTGGGCGGCTTAGGGTCATCCCTTGCAGGGCTTTCAGCGGCCGTGTCATGACCCGCCGGCTCTGATGGCTTGTGAGTATCTTCAGATGCATCCTTCATAATGTCAGCAGCTGGTGAAGGGGAGGCCGGCTTAGCAAATACTGGCTCTTGGGCAGTAGGGGCGGCAGTAGACCCGCCAGTCTTCCTTCGTTTCGCTTGGGCCCTGGAAGGTGCAGATGATGGTTACACACATGTCAAGAATATTAAAGCATTCGGTGCAAAGTAAAAGTATGCACTCCGGGTTGATCTTCATTGGAGGCAGCTTGGAAGCAGTTGAGTCGCCAGATGAAAGAGGAGAATCCTGAAGGCAGTTAAAACAATACAAGACAGAGTAAGGTTATAATGCAAGGTTGATTAAAGTTACGTTTCAGTTAAAGAATACCTCAGCTGGCCGTTTCCGTTGAGCCGGAGCATGTGATAACCCGGCCACGAGATCTTCAGAGCCGGCGCTCCGGGTCTGACGTTGGGAGGTGTGCTGTTGCTTTTTCAAAAGAAAATTGGGGTCTAAATGAGCAAGAGGATGAGAGAAGGGGACATTCCGGACGACCCGCCGTACTCTGTCTTGGGGAAAGGTCTCTGAGTCAGAAATGTCAATTACCTCAGGGGCGTTTGCGTGGCTCGCCTCCGTCTCATCCTGTGAGTAGTTATTGTCAGTAAGTTGCCTAAAAGAGAACGGCCAAGGGAGTCAAGTTTTACCTCCGAGTCGTCAGATTCAAGCGGCTCTGGAGTGGCGGCTTTCTTCTTCTTCTGAGCCGGAGTTTTCACCTTTGATTTCCTCACTGGCGGATTATACTTCTTTTTCCAAAAGGGGGAGTCGGCCTGTGTAAGCCGCCAACAAAGGTTAAGAGGTGCAGGACAAATGTGACCAATTGAGGGAAGAGAGATTTACGTCTGGAGCCGGGTTCTTGGCGTAGAATGGTTTAAGACCAATTTTGTTGCAAGCCTCCTGTTTTTCACCAAGGAGTCCTTTGATGCCAGTGTTGATATCTTCGTCAATCAAGGGAGTATTCTTGAAACAAAGAGAGTCATTGGGTTCACCCGTATATTCGCACATGAGCCAATCACGAAGACTCAGCGGCATGATTTTCCAACTTACCCAGCAACGGGTTAAGTCGACACCAGTCAAGCCGTTCGCCAGTAAGGCTTTGACTTTGGCGTAAGCCGGGGCATACTTTGCCCGTTCGGCAGCAGTCATCCGTGCTGGCAGTGGGTTGTCATTTGTATAGCAGAGCCGGGTTGGACGGTAACCCGGCAGGGAGTTCTCACCTTCAGGAGAGGTGTCTTTACAGTAAAACCAGGTCTTGTTCCAGTCTTTGGGATGACTTGGCAAGATGGCTATGGGGTATGGCAGATCTCTCCGTCTCTGGATTGTAATGCCCCCAAGCTCTAAACTGGGCCCAGCCGCCATTTCAGTTTGGCGGTTAGCATAATGATAGTCATGGAAGAGGTCAACAGACGGCTCTTCTTGCAGGTAGACTTCACTTAAGACTTGGAACTGGCAAATGTTGGTGACTGAATTTGGGCCTATGTCTTGAGGGTGGATCTTGAAGAAGTGAAGAACATCTCGAAAGAATTTTGACCCTGGAGGGCAGAACCCGCAGAGGATATGATCAGTGAATATGATCTCCCCTTCCTTGGGCTTAGGCCTCTTCTCTGGCCCTGGGACCCGCCAGTGTATTACATTTTTAGCCGGCAGCAAGCCGGACTCAACAAAGTTAAGCAGGAGCTCTTCAGTGACTCCAGAGCTGACCCAGTCGCAGGATGATGGAGCCCTCGACATGATGGCGGGTTAGGCTACGGAAAAGCAAAGAAGATGGCGGGTTAGGAAAATATTAAATGGATATGGCAGCTATGGTCAGTATAAGGGCGGGGAGTTAAGCCGCCAAAGCGTATCAATCAATAGTCGCCAATGTTGTGGCGGGTTACATGGACTTGGCAACACTGAGAAAATAGCTAAGTGCAGATAAACAGGTTTTGCATAGTGTTATTTCAGTTGCAAGATCTACAGGTGAAGGGAAAATGAAAAATATTCATGACCTAAAGATAACGGTGGGAAGACAGATCAATCTGCCCGCAGAGATAAGTGTTGTATGGACCTAAAACAGATGGGGCATTGGCCTCGGAGGAGTACCCGCAACAGATAGGCAGTACTATAGGGCATGGAGTGGTGCTCGATGCCATGATGGATGCTGACGAACAGCGATGAACACAAGAACGCAGAAGAACTCGAGAAACCCTAACGAGGGCAGATGCAGATTCAACAAGAGCCAAGGGAGATTACCTTCTGGATGCGGAGGAACCGGAGACGCTCTGGTTCAATTCAAGCTGATGCAGCGGCCGGCGATGAGGGCGACGGCGAGGACCAGCTGGCCGCGGCGGAGCTCTGGAGAGAGGAGGTTTCGAGCAAGGGGGAAGATGACAGCGACGGCAGGAAAGGAGAGAGGGGACCACGTGTCCCTATTTATGGGCCAGAGAGGCAACAGTGCGCGCGAGAATTGAGGGGCACAGTGATTACTGACCAAATGTGGCGCCTCGATTTTCGGGATGGCCTTTCAAATGAGGAGATCCGTTGCAGACGTCACGGAATCTTTTTCGGAATATTCGATATGACGTCATGGCGGGTTATAAATTGTCTTTCCAGATGACAGACGTATGAAGACTCGCCGCCAAGTAAGTTGAAGATTGACATGAGCTGGCTCAAATCAACCTGGGGCCTAATGTTGGGGATATAACCCCGTGGTAAGACCCGCCCAGGCAGGGCCGGGTCACACCAGGCGGCTCGTGAGCCCAAGACCTGTAAGGTGGGCCGGAAGATGAAGGCAAGGCCGCATGGCGGCTTACCAGATGGGCCGTTGACAGAGGTCCAGAGACAGAAGTGGGCTTGAAGACCCGGGTGGCTAAGCCGCCCGGAGGCGGCTTACCTACGATGGTAAGGCGGCTTGGAGACAGAGTAGAACACGTTGTGTGGGTCGGTTTATGACTCGTGTAACCCGGGGCTTTGACCTCATATATAAAGGTTAGACCCCGGGGCGGCTTGGGGAGGAAGAGACCAAGCTATCGAGAACTAAGTCAAGCAATCCGCTCCCTTGTAATCGATACTCTAATCAATACAGCACAAGCAGGACGTAGGCTTTTACCTCTACTTGAGGGGCCGAACCTGGGTAAACTCGTGTCCTTCGTCCCGATCAACCCCTTTGAGTCCACTACCATGGCGCTGGCCTCGAATCTAAGTCTTCGGACATCTGCCGTGTTAAAACCACGACAACATCCAAACAAAATTTATGTTCACTTAGGTGGTGGTCCAACAATAGTTTTAATGTGACCAAACTGTCATGGTAGAGGATTTGTGAGATAACTGTTTGCAGTTGTTGCTAGCGAAATAAGTTGTTTCTCTTCATTACGGATAACATGAAAAATAATTGAATCCTTGTGTTACTTAAAGCAAAACTGTAAAGTTTTGTTGGAACAGATCTAGTAATGATATGTTTCAACGAATGATTCGTCGGAAAGCAAGGGAAAATACAGAAAATGGAAGTAAATAAAGAATAGTTCATAAAAGGAATTATGAACAGAATATTGATACGAAACGAAAATTGTATGTTGCTGATATTATTTTCGGTAAAGAGTACATTTCAAAGAACGATGTGTACAGTTAAATTTTTAATGTAAGAACTGTCATGTGACAGAACGTAAAAATTACAGATACATGGACATAAATGTAAAAACTGGCATCAAAACAAAAGTTATGTATGCCTAGGTAGTGGTCCAACATTAGGTAAAATGTTGATACGAACTTTTAGGTTTAAATCAGTATGACAAGAGGCAATTGAAACCATGTTGGATCTACATTTTCTTCAGAATAAGCGAACACATAATTATGGAAATTCTAAAATGAACATACAATTAAATCAGCATCTGATAAACAAGATCCAGATAAGTATTTCAAACATGTCTGTTCTTTTTGTGCAATCTTGTCAAAAAAAGAGAGAGATGGAGTGGTTCTACAAAACATTGTCTACGTTGCAGAAGCCTCTATTGTCGTTACAAACTGGGCAGTATAAAAGTACGAAGAGGGAATTTAGTACTCGGATATGATTTGGACGAGATTAAGAAGCATACATCATGGTTTACCTCGACATTAACTGCATTGGGTCGACTGCATTTTTTTTCCTGTGGCTCTCGTTGGATGGGCAACCTCCACAACCGATGATAGACGGCATGGTCCTCGTCAATGATTTTCACCGCCGACATCCGAGAAACGTTGGCGCCAATGTGCAGTAGAAGTGTGAATAGAGCAGATCTAGAGAATGAGAGTAAGCAAGAAAGAAGAATATGGGGAAAGAGGAGAAATAAAGAAGATGAGTCGTCTACCTATGCGCCAAGCACTACTAGGGAAAACCCTAGTAGTAGCGCGGGGTATTTACCTAGCAGTAGCGCGGGGGGCCGCGCTACTGCTAGGGCGCTACAACTAACTTTTAACAGTAGTATGGGTTAGCCCAGCGCTACTGCTAGTTACCTGTAGCGCGGGCCAGAACCAGCACTACTACTACCTAATTATGAATTAAAAAAAATTCAATCCATGGCTGGTGCTGCAGGGCGTCTTTGTCCTCTCCATCCATAGCTGATGCTGGTCCTAGAGGGGATGTAGTCGTCCATGGTGATGGTTCTTCCCCGCCCGACTCGTCCACGCACCTCTCCTCTGCTGCTGCTACAAAAGAAGAGAAAAAAATTATAAGAGGAAGAAAGAGATTGAAAGGAGTAGGAGGAGCAACTCCCGGGTGTCCGCCGGATTTGGACCAGACGCCCTGTCCCGGCAAGGAGGTGGAAGTGGTTGCATCCATAGCGGATCTGGCCGCCAACATGGATGGTGCTCTGCTGCAGGAGGGAGAAGGGAGGGAGGGAGGGAGGAGGGAGATATACCTCGGTGGATGTGAGGGCGAGGGTGGAAGTCGGCAGTCGACGAGGGGCGACGACGAACAACGGCGGCAGAGATGGGTGATGGTGGCGGCTATCGGGCGACGACACCAAGAGCGAGCGAGAGAGTGTGAGGGAAGAGTGAGCGAGAGAGGGAACGGGCAAGGAGGGAGAGGAAGAAGGAGAGGGAAAAGGTGGAGATATTTTGGTTGGGAAGTGCAAGTGGTAGAGACAACTTAGTAGTAGTGCAGGTTTATACCCCTCGCTACTACTATGGTCTGTCTCGGGTGGGCACAGTAGAGACCACTTAGTAGTAGCGAGGGTCGAATATAGCGCGCTACTAGTAAGTAGTAGTAGCGCGGGTCAATATAGCGCGCTGCTAGTAAGCGGCTACCTATAAGCTTTTCCCTCGTAGTGAAGCAAATATTAAAGGTAAGCAGTAATAAATGATTAGTAAATGATCCATCAAAATAGGCACAAGTCCCGAGAAAGAAAATTGAAAACACAAGGTAAGTTTCGTGACCGAACATATCCATTTCATAGGCTGTAAGCTGTCAGAACAACAAAAAAACATTTTAAAAGTGAAAAATTAAGAGGATGTCATCAGAGCCTTTTTAGAAATAAATATTTGACAATACACTGTGAAACTGTTCAAGAATAAAAGCATGCATATTTCACACAAAAAGAACAAAAAAGCATGAGAAAATGAAAGAAACAATTTTTGATGCAAAGAACGACACATGAATCAGCGAGGGATAGAACAGCAGGAACGCATGAGCGAAGATGAGATAAAAGAATCAAAACAAATATAAAAGAAGAAGAGGAAACAAAAGTAGAAGATAAGAGAAGAAAAAGAATAAATAGGAAGGGAGAAGAAAATGAACAATAAGGGAAGTGGTGGAATAGAGTATGTAACATAACGAGAGCGATATGATACGCACAAATAGACAGACGCATAACAACAGTCCGCAATATTTTGTATAAAGTAAACATGTATATTATCTCATATTCGGACAGTTAAATATTTTTTTATTTTATTTTTCAACTTTTTTATTTAATAATTTTATTTTTTTAACTTTTTTATTTAAACATTTTTACAAATAACGACACAGACCGACTGCAGATTAATATACCTTTCGTCTCGTAATATAAAAGCATTTTTGACTTGCATATACTCCTTTCGTCTCGTAATATAAAAGCGTTTTTGACTTGCATGCCCTGCGAATTTTCGTTCACCGTACAGCGAACTAGCCAGCAAACGCCAACGAGTTTGTCCAGCTCCCGCTCTTATCCCCTTTCGGCCATCCCGCCACCCCCGCTCACCGCCCCGCGGCGCTGGCTGTGCTTGGTGGCCGCACCGCGCCCGACCCCGAAGCCGCCACCGCTCCAGCTAGTCCACGCCGCCGCCACTCGACGGCTGAACAGAGGCTCCAGCTCTAAGTCAGGGGACGCCGCCCCCCACCACTCCATTCCGAGGTTTCCGGGGGACGCGCCTACGTCGTCGCCCGATTTCAGGGCTTGGCGACGCCGCCAGCGACCGAGTCTAGGACTCCAGAGGTAGCCGCCGCTGTCCGTTCCCGGTCCCAATTTTTCTCATGTCGCCATCCATGAACTATGATGCTTTAGCTGCCCTGTACAACTGTGATAGTGTGGATATGAATATCCTGTCTGTTCACTTCCCCAATTACTAGTCGCCATTGAAGTAAGACTGTATAAGGCTATTTTGCTAATTTGGTACTGAAAAATATTGATGCATCGATGCCTTGATGCTTGCCGGCTACTTGGCTGCACGTGAGCCACATTTCTGTGCTTGTATGCTGGACGGAGGCGTGTAGTTTTGTTTGTCAAACTGTCACTTGCTGCTACCGTTGGTTGGTTCTTGGTACTTTGGCAGTATGGTGTATTCTGTTGTACATGTGTGCCATATTATTCGTTGAGATGCAAATACTGATTACCCTACTATGTTTTTGTACATATTTATTGCTAAATATATATTATTTTATGGCTTAAAAAATAGACATTGCACTGGTGGACCGGTGGTCCAATCGGTGAAAACCTGAACCGAAGGCCTGACCGGTTTGATCACCGGTCAGATTTTTTAAACTATGCCCCTACTTCTCCTCTCTCCCCTTAGAGGTGACAGAAGCGGCAGGCGGCAGGGACGGAGGAAACCCCCAGCCTCAACGACCTGCCACGGAGCCGTGTCGAAACCATAGCCTCCAGGCGCAGCAGCAACGGCGCGACGCCTCCAAGCCAGGGAACCTTGTTCAGCCCTGTCTCCGGCGATGCCTCCACCGGTGCCAGCGAAGGCGAAGTCAATGTCCGGCTTCGTCCACCCCCCATCTCCGGTGGTTGTCCGATCTGGGATTGCATTTACTCTTAGTGCATTAATATGAAGTTCAGAATTGTTGTCCGACAGTTGGTGTGATGATGTACATGGTCAACGGGCTGTTCAAGATAGCGATGCTGCATTTCCACAGTAGCTCAATCGTAGCATTTATTTTGATGGTTTGATTACTGCTATTTGTTTCCGGTAGTGCCTTTAGACTCTGAATTTTTTTACGTCAGTAATGTATGTTGAAACACTTAATTGCTCACATGTGTTGAATGTATGCTAATTCCTAATTATCTACTTGAGGAGAGTTTGCTTTGCTGATATTGATCCCATGCATCTGTATCAATCTGATTGTTTGTATATGTTCCTCAGATTGTAAGAATTTAGAAGGGTGTGGCTAGGTCTCAGTCGACTGAGATTTAATCAAGTCTCAGTCAAGTGACATAGTATATAAGAACAAAATGGAAAAATTGAAAAGAAAAAAATTGTACAGATTACGATGCAAGATCAAAGGCATATAGCATCGACAGAGACATAACAAAGTCTAAGTCGACTTAGACTTAGCAAAACTGAATTTAGAAACATTTACTCCATTATCTTGGTAGTCAAAAGTCGTTTACGTGATCAACATGCCACGTTGTCACACCCAATTTTTAGTTTTCTATTATCCTAAGATGCCCTGCACTTTTAAAATACTTAGCTTCTGAATGTTTACTCATTTGGCCCCTTTATGAATTTAACAGCTCCATTTGCTCATTTGGCTTTTTTTGAATGAAATGTTCTGCTTCGTAGAAGACTCTCATGTTTGTTTAAGTTGAAACAACATTTTCATGCTGGAAATTTTACCTTTTTATTATTTATATGTGATATGTGATCACTTCCATTTCCAGATTCCCCACCTCAGGCCTACTGAATACAAAAGATCAAGGTTGTCTAGGAACCACAGGGCTGTGAACCATCCCTGTGGTGGAGTGCTCTCTGGAACTGCAGTGAGACAGAAAGGTAAGCAAACCTATTGTTTATACAACATGGATTAATTGACCATGCCTAGAGATATTAGTTATGAGAGAAAGGTAAGCAAACCTAGAGTTATGAGTTATCTAACAGGAATATCACTTGTTATTACTTCCTGCAAATAGAATTAGCTTCTTCTTCATACTTTAGTTATTAAATCTGAACTGGAGTGCTCTCTCCCTCTCTCTCTCTCTCATAGTATCTGTGATCTATCTACAACGCCTCATACTTTAGTTATCAAATCTGAACTGGAAGATATCATGTTGCAGTTTGAGTATCTAAAAGTCTAGCTAAATCTGCACTTTGTCTCCATTTTGTAGTCAGAAGGAAGGCGAGCCCGTGAGGGTGCCGTAGCTTACATCAGTTTGCGTGTGCTTTACGGCGGAAAGGCTGCATATTTGTTGCCTGGATTTTGTTCATCTCCGAACTCCAAATTCTAATGCTCTTAGCGTCTAAACCCCTTCTCGCCCCGACCTCCCTTATTGCCATGGCGATTCGGCTACCGCCACATGCACCAGCCCACTACACCCCGCCTCACCGGCCAACACCGCCATTCCGCTCTGTCGTGCGAGCGGCTCCTTCTCCTTCCACCACCGTAACGGCCGTCTCGTTGCCGCCATTTCCAAAGAAGGTCTGGTCTCCACTCGCTACCTTTCTCTTTGACAGAGTCAAGAACCTGAATTTCTGCTTTTTGCTGTGAAGGTTCTTGTGCCCATTGCCATGGGCACGGAGGAAATGGAGGCAGTCATCCTAGCCGGCGTCCTCAGGCGAGCGGGCGCTGACGTAACACTGGCCTCTGTGGAGGACGGCCTCGAGGTTGAGGCTTCCTATGGGACGCACATAATCGCAGACAAGTCCATTGCAGAGTGTGCCGACCAGGTGTTCGACCTTGTGGCTCTCCCGGTAACCCACCTTTCTTCTTATTATTATTTTAATTTTCGTTGTGTTTATAAAAGGAGCAAGAGCTTCTTATTTTCATTGCTGAAAAACGACAAAACAGAAGATAAACAGTTCTGTTGGGCACCAACATCGTTGTGCTGGTATCCTGAAATTTTGGCCTGTTGCAACATCTTTGCCACTACTAACTGGCCCCATCGAGACTAAAAAACTAGAGTCTTAGAACTCGAACATAACGAGCAGGACAGTCTCAACACCTTACAGCCAAGTCAACACAGCGACTCTTTCTGACAAACCACCCAAAAATATTACAAAAACATTACTCTCTGCTCCAGCTTTTCAAGCTTCAGTGAAACATTACCAACAACTTCAGACATTACCAATGTGCAGCACTGTAGGTCTCACCCCCCCCCCCCCCCCCCCCCCCCTTTTCCCGGACTTTTATTAAAGACCACAGTTGCCGTGTGCGGTACCAGCCGAGCTCCTCACCGTTGTTTGTTTTGAAGAATTCACTTCTGAAGAACAGCCCAATCTAAGCACAGGTTAACCACCATCAAAATAACTGTGGTTGGATCAGTGGGAATAATACTATTGGAACTTGCACTATTCCTACTTTGCCATAAAGACCAAACTAAAGCTGAAATCTCAGAAGCAATAACCTGACGATCCGTAATAGGACTTGACATTATCCTACTACAAAGTTTTTTTTTCTCGAATACACGGGAGAGCTGTGTATCATACTATCATTATATTAAGAAGAAAAAGAAGGGGTAAGAACCCTTACAAGACACCCACCCACTCACCCACCCACCTACAGACCTTAGGTTACATATGCACCTTTATCTTAAACACACACCGACCTTGACCAGCCACTAGGACCCTCCTGGCGCACTGGCCACAAGGTAAGAAATACCATGGACCCTGGCTAAACCCCAAAGAAACATGACTTCCTTAGCGAGCAAAAGCGCTCCAGCTAAGTTGGGGAGAAAACCATAAAAAACGCGGCGATTCCAGTGCTTCCAAATGGTCCACGTCCCCAGGTTGTCGAGGGAATTGAGTCCTTTTTGAGCCTCACCATCAACAGCCTTACTTTACCTTGTCCACCACTCATCAAAAGAAAGTGTCCTCCAGCTGCGGGGTATGGACCTGCGGACCAACCGATTGAAGCAAACCGGACCAAAAATGTCTGGCAAAGACATGTAAGCAGCAGGTGCTGGATGGTTTCATCCTCCTGATCACAAAGTGGGCAACTGGTGGCATGGGGTAAACCCCGTCATGCAAGACGGTGAGCAGTCCAACACTTGTTGCACTAGCCACATGAAAAAATGACATCTGCCAGGTGCCCATGTCCTCCAGATGCGAGCCCAAGGTCCAAAAAGGATAGCTCCCTGGAAAAAACCTCTATAGGACGACCTAGTCAAATACTGTCCAGAGGCCGAGATTTCCAGGTATGGGAGCCCTCAAATCCTGGTTGCAGCACAATGTCCGATAGAAGATCCCAAAGCTTCAAATATTCTCCAATAACAGTAACCGTCGAAGCACCTTGAATGGAAATGCGGCATTCATTATCTCTTGCATTGAACACAGACACACCACCCCCGCGCCGCCTCTCTCGGGCGACAAGGGGGGAACCCCTTCCGGCGCCGGCGCCTGCTCACCAACCTCCTCCCCCTCACCTCGCCGCCGCTTGAAGAGCCCACCGGCGAAGCCCGGTCGGGCTCCAAGGAGGGTGGCGGCGGGGCATCTCTCGGTGGGGCGCTAGGGCGCCGCTCCGGGGGCGGCTGGAGCGAATTCGGTGGCCCGGGAGTAGTGGCGGCACGACGGTGGCTCGCGGCGGCCAGGTGCGGCGCGGGCGTGACTGGGGTGGCTGGGCGCTGGGCGAAGTGCGCGTCAGCTCGGGTGAGGCCGGGCATGGGCGCTCGGCAGGAGGCTCGGGCAGCGTGGATCTGCGGCGGGAGGGCCGAGCCCGTCATGGTGCTGCTGCTCCTGTGGGGTGCATGGTGGAGGGGCTCCGGCGGCCTGTACGGCGCTCGGGTAGCGGCTTCGGAGGTGCCGCCATGAGGTCGCGCGGCGGCATGAGGGGGGGTTGCTGCTGCTCGGCCAGCGCGGCAGCCCGAGGTGGAGGAGCTCGTAGTGCTGGAGCAGGAGTGCGCTTGCGGCGGCTGGATCTTCTGCGTCCTCCGGCGGGTGCGCGTGCGCATGAGAGCCTGGTCACGGCTGGGAACCGAGGTGGTTCGTGGCCTCGGGCAACATTTCTCTGGTCACTGTCGGCGTGGAGCTTGGCAAGGATTGACGGTCCGTGCTGTGTCTAGTGGCCCGGCTCTCGGTCGGCGGTTGGTGGGTCTAGCGGCTAATGTTGGTTAGCGGCCTCTGCAAGGTGTGGTTGGTTGCTCCGACGATGGGCTTCTTTGATTGTGAGCTGGCTCGGTGGTGGTGTGAGGTGGTCGCCGTTGTGAGATGATGTGCAGATGAGGTGGTCTCAGGAGCTTCGGTGAAAACCTTGTCTCGGCTATGGCCGTGACCAGCGACGGCGGCGGCCGTGGCCGTCGCTTATCTTCTTGGAGGCATTGTTGTACTATTGTTGCACCCCTCCCGCGCGGCTCACTGCAGCTCCGAGGGAAACCCTTGATCTTGTTTGATCGGACGATGACGGCACCTTGGTGTCCTATTCCCCCTTGGGGGCTTCGTCTTTGGAGCTGGATGTTGGCGAACGAGACCAGTGGAAGACGGTGGTGTTGGCGTCGAGGCTTCTGTGGCAACGATGATGGGGCGAGCAGTGTCGGAGACATGGCTATGGTTGTGGTAATCGGCTCTTCTCTGGCGTGTCCGCGGGATCGCCTCGGCTGGTTTGTTGCTATGAAGTCAAAGCTGCGGTAGCGGGGCCCCAGTGGTATACTATGACTCGCAGCAGGTGGTTCATTCGATGATCTTCCGCGGCGCCAGCCGTGCCTAGTCCTCCTTCGTGGTTCTCTGTCAGAGTCAGAGCTGTGCTATCTGGTCGCCGGTGGCTGGGTCTGGCATGGATCTTCATGCATCTCCACATGGCCTCTTCAGTGTGAGTTGAATCGACGATCGTCTAGGGCGAAGTCGGAGTCGTTTGCTCAGGGTTTAGGGATGGCGTTGACGCCTCCAGGGGCGGAGTGATGACGATGATGCATGCGTGCTGTCTCGGTGAGACCCTCTTTGGCGTGGTCTGTGTGGGGTATTTTATATGTACCGCTCAGCGGTTGTGACGGTTTTTTGCCCGGTTCTCCATAATGAACCGGGCAACCTGGTTTTCGCTCGGTTTTCCCCCAATTAACTGAGCAACTCTTTTCTTCTTAATGAATGCAGCATAACTGCCATTTCGAAAAAAGAAGCACCTTGAATGTCTGATACCCAAGTATGATCAGTCAAGGCCTCCATGACTCTTCTCTTGTTGGCCCTTCGCTTGGGCACCAAACAAAATATATGTGGAGCGAGGTCAGCAATTCGTTGCGCACGAACCCATGTATCCGTCCAGAACAAAGTGTGCGTTCCCGACCTCAGAAACCACCACCATAGAAAAGAAGGTTTGCACAGATTGAGCAACATCAGTGGGGAAGGTTGGGGTCTGTTTTTTCGTAACCAGAGCCATATCCCGAGAGCCCACCCCAGGTACTGAACATTAATATACCGAGAACCCCCTAGCTCAAGAGGGCGACATGGCTTAGTCAATGCGACCAAATGATACCCTCTTTTAGCATCCTTCCCCCTCCTCCACAGAAAACCTCGTCGTATCTTGTCGAATCCAACTATAAAGATCATCAAAGCTACTAGGATACATGTTCGGATGAAAAGAACAATTAAAAATATTCCAACAATAATTAGCTTGAGTACGGTAGAAAAGAAGGTGATTAACCGACTCAGATCTACTACAATGCATACAGTTACCAGTCCCTTTCTTGCCCCTATGCAACCGATAATCCTTACTGAGTTTGCTATTACGAAAAGCCAGACAAAGGAAAACCTTGATCCTAGGGGGAATTTTACTGAACCACATTTTTTATAAGGCAAAGCAAGCTGAGGCAGCTTTAAGCGTAAGGTAAAGGGAACGAACTGTAAACTTGCCATTCTTCTCCAAAGTCCAATGCCATCTATGATGCTCCTCCAACAAAACTACCATACTACATAACTGACTTAAAGAACTCCAAAGAACAATCGTCTTCTCCCAAAGGTTTCTCCTAAATGCAATGTTGAGGATATCGCTCATCGTTAGCGTCTCGCTCAGCTGGGGATTAGAGATTAATCGGAAATCAGACGATTAGTCAATTTTATTGGTTGACTATTAATCGGCCATTTTTTTTACAAATCCTAGGTTCCCCACACTAAAATATGCTATATTCAACACAAAAGCAATATTGAACAAAAATGTTAAACATAGTTCTTACACACATAGTGCTATAAATAACATAGGGCAGATCTTTGCCTTTGAATCCATGTACAACGATAAACAACATAGGGCAGAAGTACATATTACGTAACAAGGTCCATAAAACACAAATAAACATAGTTCTTACACACATAGTGCTATAAATAAACACAAATAAACACTTATCGGAAGATTCCCGATAAATCGCTTGTCAGAGCGATAAATCGGCCCACACGATAAATGGTGACGATATGGCATAATCTTATCGGTCATCCACCGAGTAGCGATAAATCGGTGAATCGGCCGATTTTTTGAACAGTGCCTAAATGTGATACAACCAAAACCCTGAGTGAAAACTCCAGCTACTGTACAATTCGTACTAAAGGTAAGATTGACAACCGAGCAAACTGAACCGTTAATGGCATATCTCCTATTCAGTGATCTTCCCAAAACCGCACAACTTATTGCATTTAGCAGCAGAAACTTATGGAGCATTTAGAGCAACTCCAATGCAGCGACCCAAACGGACACACAATGTGTCCGTTTTTTGTCCGTTTGGGTTGGCTAGGCGGATGCCAATGTCCGGCCGTGTTCGCCGGCCCATAGGTGCGCCTAACGCGCTGGGACGCATTTTGTATTTTGGACGGATTTTTTAATTTAAAATATATACATTGCCACAAAAGTCCGGTTGTACATTAAATTAAAACTAAAAAACATAAGCTTCAACCTAGATCTAGTGGTTGTCGCCGTTGTCCTCGTCAGTGAGCTCGATGAAGACTAGAGACAACCATGGATAAGGCCACGGTAGTGCCGCCGGCGCGTGTGGTGGCGCAGCGGGCGCCTCCTGCTGCTCCGACTATTGCTGCTGCACCTGTTGCTTCTGCTCCGCCTCCTGCTGCTGCTCTAGGTCAGCGCCCACCCACACGGGCGTGCACGACACCCACTTGGGCGTGCACGGGACTGGGGACGTCCACGGCCATGACTGCCCCAGCAGTGGCCACGACTCCTGCCCTGCCTCCTCCTGCTCCTGCTCGGGCGGGGGCGGGGGCGCGAGAACCTGTACTCCAGCCGATTCGGCCAGTGCCAGTGGGAATTCAGGTCACAAAGCGATCTCGACGAACTGGGAGTCCTCGAGGGCCTTACTGGACGCCTCGTCGGTCTCCTCCTCCTTAACTGAACTGACGGTGCTGGCGGGGGACTAGGAGTGTTGAAGTGTATATGTGGATTGCCTAGCCCTTTCCACCAGTTCGGACTTTTGATTGCGTTGACTAGTGCATGAAACTTAACATGGTATCAGAGCCCAAGGTCTTGAGTTCAATTCTTGGTTTTTGCAGTTTATCTAAATAATTGATGCTGCCCCCTGAAAGTGCATTATATCGACTAGAGGAGGGGTGAATAGGCGATTTTTACAAATTCGTCATTGAAGAATTACTAGATGAGGAATTTGCTAAGTGACGAAATACTAGCAGCGGAATAAGTACTCAAGTGCATGCGAAACATAGCAGTAGCATAGTCATCATGATGAAATGAAGCATACACAGAGCATAAGTAGCGTGAACAGGATAAGCAGGCAATAGACAAAGTGACTGAAGAATTTGAGATGAGGAAATTGAGAAAGTCTTCAGTCAAATTCTTCAAACAGTAACGATCAGTTTCATCAACAAGTACTTCGAGGAAATAGAAGGGATGAGGAAATAGAACCAGGAGCTCGATGAAGACAATGATTTGATGACCCAGTTACAACTGCCGTGACAGTCGTACGTCTGGTTCGGAGCGGCTTGGTATTTAAACCAAAGGACACACAGTCCTTACCGTATTCTCCTTGAGCTAAGGTCACACAGACCTCGCCCAACACTCGTGGTAAGTCTTCAGGGTAGACTTCCAAACCCTCACAAACTCGGTCACCCGGCGATCCACAATTTCCTCTTGGATGCTCTAGACCATGACGCCTAACCGTCTGGAAGATGCACAGTCTTCAAAGGTAAAAAGCGTCGGTTCCACACAGGAACAATCTTTTCAGTGATGCTCAATCACTTTGGGTTTTGGTGGTTTGGGTTTTGGGTTTTTCCTCACTGATGATTTTCTCTCAAAGTCCTCAGAGGATGGGTTGCTCTCAAATGACACTTGTCAATCTCTCTCGAAGCAGCCAACCAACTAGTGGTTGGGGGGCGGGGGCTATTTATAGCCAGGGTGCAACCCGGCATGATATGACATAAATGCCCCTAATGATATGACCGTTATGTGGATAAGATATCTGGACAGCTGGCGCAAGGCACAACAACGGTCGTAGATTTGTACTCACAAATTCCTCAGGGCTATCATATTCCTCACGATAGGCAATTCGCACTGGCGAAATCCTAACTCCTTAGTCAGAACAAATTCCTCAGAGACCAGAAGAATTTCATCTATGTCACTGAAGAAATTGACTGAACTGCAAGAGATTTCCAATGGCTTCACTCGAAGGTTTTGGATATGTGTAGGCTTTGAGATGAGCACCACTTGGAAATTTTTCCTTAGTATTACCTCGACCCCCTTTAACAGTACGGTGTTTCCTATGACCCAAAGAAAGGAAATGAAACTACGAAAACAAAAGTCTTCACGCTTCATAGTCCTCGTATCAATATCTTTAAGGTTACACCAAATTCTTCATTTTCAAAGTCTTCAGGGAAATATCAAGTCTTCAACTGAAGACATTCATTTTTAGGGGTCGACTTCCACCGAATATATCAAACTCCTCAGCGACTTATAGAGCCTGTGTACACTCACACACATATTAGTCCCTTAATCTATAAGTCTTCAATACACCAAAATCACTAAGGGGCACTAGATGCACTTACACCCCCCTTTGTCCACGTATAGGCCTCTTGAGCCATACATTTGAGTCTATCCACGTGTTGACTTTCCGCGTTAGACATGAGAGGGGGTGTTGAAGTGTTTATGTGGATTGCCTAGCCCTTTCCATCAGTTAAGATCTTTGGTTGCGTTGGCTAGTGCATGAAGCTTAACAGGGAGCACGTGCACAAGCATGCGCATGTGCACTTGGGGGACTGGGAGCATGCGCACGAGCAGCGAAGAAAGACTGGCGGTGCTGGTTGTGCTCGTCGACGAACCAGGTATCCCAAAACGGCGAGTCGACGGCGTACGCCGGATCGCGGCGGAGGTTGTTGGGGAGCTGAGCTCGGTGGCGGCGGATCTAGTCCTTGCGCGCGTGGCTGGACTTCGGAACGGAAAGCATTGGAACCCTCTCCGGGTTCAGATGCCAGACATTCGGCAGGTGGACGTCAGGCCACAATACGTGGATGGCCTGCTCCCAGTACCGCTGGCACCGCTCGACGGACACATAGACCCGTTCCCGCCCTTGGGGCGTCATAGTGAACGTTGCCGCGCGGTGGCGCCGCCCCGAGGAAGAGCCGGCCTAGTGGTCGTGCTTTCCGGCCCTCCCGGGGATCCACTTTCATGACATTTTGCACTGGCGGGCCGGGCGGTGGCTGCGGTCGTGCCTAGGGTTTGATGGTCGGGCGGCTAGGGAGCAGAGTGAGGGAGAAAGTGGGTGTGGTGCGACGCCCCCTCCCCCGCACGCGCGCATTAAAAAGGACCTCTTCTGGCCGTTGGGTGGCTGGTGCGTGGGCTTGAGGTGGACACCGAGCAGCGTCCGTCTGCTGTCCGTCTGGACGCAAATCTGGCCCAAATTTAGGGCTGATTTGCATCCAAATGGACAGCAAAAGGGCAAGAATTGGGTTTGCGTCCGTGCGTTGGGCCGTGATTTCTGCCCATGCGGACCCAAATGGACAAGAACACACGAAATGCGTCGTTCCGTTGGAGTTGCCCTTATAGTCTCTGTTTGGGAGAGCATTCAAATATTTCTCAGCACTTATCTTTGATATTACAAAGTTTCAAAACTGTTTCATCATATTTTTCTTTTCGTGCTGATTGCAACATGTCATCTCTTCGTCGTCACTCACTTGACCTGTGTTGTTTTATCTGTGTTAAAACTTAAAACTGGCAATATCTAAAATCTAATCTTCGATTGTTGTGGTGATGTGTTCAGGGAGGAATGCCTGGTTCAGTGCGGTTGAGAGATAACGAGATCCTTCAGAGAATTATGGTTAGACAAGCTGAAGAGAAAAGATTGCATGGTGCTATATGTGCTGCACCAGCCGTTGTTCTCATGCCCTGGGGTCTTCACAAGGGAAGAAAGGTGGCCATTTTGCTACATGACTAGATTTAGTCGATCAAGATCTGGCCTTCTTTAGTTGACATTGCACCCTTGTTCCTTTTTTTGCAAGATCACCTGTCACCCGTCCTTCATAGGAGACCTTCCATCATTCCGAGCCGTTGAGTCAAATGTTCAGGTTTCAGGAGAGCTCACTACTAGTCGTGGTCCTGGGACAGCATTTCAGTTCGCTTTATCATTTGTCGAGCAATTGTTTGGGCCTCATGCTGTTGAAGATGTGGACAGTACTTTGGTATGTCAAAATAAAACTTGCATATCTTTGTTTTGTATCATGCCTTTTAGCTGACTAGACTGTTTCTTGTAAATTGAGTTGTTCATGTCTTGTTAAACTTTTATTAATAGTGTACTACTGTACCTGCAATTCTGATTTTTTTATTCTAGGAACTATATTTTATCTTTCAGTTGCTTATGCTAGCGTAAACAATTTGAGGAAGAATGCTAGCAGGTTTTTAGATTATGTTATTTTGTTATAACTTTATGAGGCACAACTTCTTTCTTGCATTGTAACACCTGCTGACCACTCTGCCGTTTTTGTAAATTGCCAATGGATATTACAGATTGATGCTGGTCTTGAAAGAAGTACAGAAGTCAACAGAGTTGAGTGGCCTTTTGATCACAAACCTCAGGTCAGTTCATGTTTGATAATAATTTGTGCTAAATTATTAGCTCAAATAATGTGTGTTTTTTTACATGTCGAACCATCATTAACGTAAAATGTATATCACAATAAGTAGGATAATATGCTTATGCAAGTCTGTTTTTTTTTTATAAAGGGTAACAAGGCTTGTTCGACAAATGGATGACTAAAACATTTCTCGTAAAAAAATGGGATTGGACAACACCAGAGTGAATACTTGCACTTTCTTTTGTTCGTTATTTACAGCGATGCTTGCCTAAAGGTGCATGCTTGATTTAAGAAAGCTCAGTTTGATTGCATATGCCCTAGCATTCTATATGTATTATTGTCTATCTGTTGATTCCCCCTCATACACTGTCACTGTACGTGAAAACACCCCCATGCCGTATTTCTATGCGAAACACATTCATGCTAGTCCACGTGAAAGATAAAGTTCATCTATCTGTCCAGTCCTCATTACTTTCGGCTATGAGCATTGATAGGAAAATGTTTGGAAAGGTGCAATCAGAGTCCAAGTTGCGTGGCATTGATTCTCAGATGGTTTGATTTCTGAAACAGGTTCTCATTCCAATTGCAAATGGGTCTGAGGAGATGGAGATCATAATGTTGGTGGATATTTTGAGACGGGCAAACATAAATGTGGTGTTGGCATCAGTTGACGAGTCCACATATATTGTTGGGTCTCAAAGAATGGAGATAGTTGCTGATAAATGCATATTGGGTGCTTCTGATTCAAAATATGATCTAATCATTATTCCTGTAAGCTGTTTTGCATTTCACGTTTTTATTTGATACTTCCTATTCATAATGTAAGCTATTTTAGAGTTTGTGCTAGTTAAATATTTCCTTGTTTGACCATCAATATATATTGCAAATATTGACAATATTTGTGACATAGAGAGCTACTAGAATACCAAAAAGTCCAGCTCAAGAAAAAATTGAAAAGAAATAAATTTACATGTGCATCTTTCATAGTCATATATATGAGAATGTTGAGCTCAAGACTAGTTTGTAAAGAAATAAACTTACATGTACATCGTTCATAGTTATGCTTGTGCGTTTCTATGACAAATGATGTGTGCTCTGCAACTCTGAAGTTTATTATTGAGTATGTCTTAAGGTGTAGCATTGAGAATTTCAGTGTCCAGCTACCTACAATTCAGCTGCTCATGTATGTGCATTTGCATGTTGTACTGCCCTTTTGCTTGCTTGCTCTGCTAATATGTTTTGGTTGTTTTTGTCCAATTTTTTTTTCTGCAATGTTTTATTCCTTGATATTGTCCAGGGGGGACCTGCCGGAGCTGAGCGTCTTCACAGGTGTACGACTCTTAAGAAGCTACTCAAGGAACAGAAGGAAGCAGGCAGGATGTATGGTGGGATCTGTTATTCTCCATTGATATTGCAGAAGCAAGGTTTACTCCAGGTGATTTTTCGGACTAAAAACTCGTAGCATCTTATACTTCATTGAAATGGAAGTAAATTGACGTTGGAATTGCGTTACTCAGGATAAAACAGTGACTGCTCATCCTTCCATAGTCAATCAGCTCACTTGCCAGGTTATTGACCGATCAAAGGTTGTGATTGACGGAAATTTGATTACTGGGAAGGGACTCGGAACAGTCATGGATTTTTCCCTGGCCATAGTAAGAAAATTCTTTGGCCATGGGCGAGCGAAAGGTGTGGCAAATGGAATGGTTTTTGACTACCCAAAGAGCTGGAACACCTAGCATTTCTGCTACTATGGAGTAATGCTGAATGTTTGGTTATGGTATAATGAATCTTGCTAAGCTATGCTCAAAATTTGAGGTGACTGCCTCCTCTTGCGGAGATAGCAAAATTTTCTTCTGTTGCCACCTTACTGGAACTGCAGTGATATGTCCACTAAATATGTTGGGATGAACCACAACAGCATTGGGAAAATCCAGTTGGGGTCAGTTCATCTTGAGATGTTCTGCGCCGATGCGGCATCATAGGCCTCAAGGGCCGCGCGCTCCATGTGTGAGGGTGCGCAGGACCTCCCCAGCGGGCGGCTCCGAGTATGGCAGCAGCGTCATGCGCGAGTGGGCGCTGGAACCGTCGCGGGACAGCACGCGACAACATGTAGGCACTATGTTGACAAGTTTATTTTCAACTTCTGGGCAATCTGCTTGCGTACGCTATCCTGAATATCGAGGTGCATGACCTGCAAACATGACGACACAGCAAGCAAATTGTAATTTTGCTTCGTGACTGAACGAGTTTATGTTATGTTTTGGCGAGTTCGCTTGGTGCAGAAGTTTGTAATTTGTAGGATACTTTAGAACATTACAAGCTGCTTTTCTGCCTGATAGATCCAACTGATAAATGTGGCAGCCAGGTTTTTCTCCCGTTGCTGGAAGCATGTGAGATCAGCTCAGCTGATGAGCTAAAATCGAGAGAGTTCATGTTCAGTGGTGCTTTGGACCAAGGATAGGGCAGCAGGTGGTGGCTCTGGTTTCTTGCTTTGCTCACTAGGAGAAGCTCAAGGATGCCCCAAAACCCTGGGAGGAGATTGGCTTCATGTAACTGGTGGTTGAGTATGTAATGTCAAGGGCAGTGCATGTAACCTGGACGACCTTGTATCTTGGTGTGTTGATGCAGTTTCTTCCAAAACAGGTTTTTGCCTTGCTTTATAGATAAAGCAACCATAAAATTCACACACCAAATTAAAGTACAGCGGTAAATATTAGTCTATTGGGACAACAACACAAACATGTCAAAATAATAAAAAAAGGTTACAAAGGGGTGGTACATCCTGTCGAAATCATGCCACCTAGCAGGTCCTGCCCGCTGCCTAAAAGCGGGTGCCAATGCTGTAAAAAAAGCCAGAAAATTAAAAAACTGAGCCAGTTACTGATTCCAGCTCATTCGAGTCAATGAGTGAGCTAACAAATTTCAGGATCAACTCCTTAAGCTCAGTTTACTGAGTTTTTTTTTTTTGACGGGAAAGCTTACTTTATTAATCACAGAATAGATACATCGTCAGCCAGTTGAATTACAATAAAATCAGGCGGAGCATCAACCCATCTAGATGGACTATTAGCATGACCCCATCTAGCCAACTCATGAGCAACAGAATTTGACTCCGTAATACAATGCTCAACAGTAAACTTCCCGAAATCTTCTAGGAAACTACGACATTCATCAAAGATTGGCGCTGCTACCATGGAATATCCTTCATTCCGCCTGATTGCATCCACCACAGTAATATTGTCTGATCTCACCACCAAGTTTTGGCATCCTGTATCTCTTGCTAGCTTCAGACCTTCAAGCAGAGACGCCGCTTCTGCCGAGAAGACATCTGCGACATGTTCCAGTCTTGCCGTGGACGCCAACATAAAAGATCCCCGGTGATCACGGATGACAGCACCACAAGACCCAGTATAATCTCCTTCTGTAAATGAGGCATCAACATTTAGGACTAACTGACCTGCCAAGTACAATGGCCATGTATTGGTCTTGGGAGTGGTTTTGGCATGTGAACCGCGCCCATAGTTGATTGTTAGAGCAACCACCGCCATCGCCGTGCATTCTGCAGATAGAATCACTTCCCCTCGCACATATTGTCTCCGTTGCCACCATAGGAACCAGCAGCAAGTAGAGATGAGCTCCAGCAACTCCACCACACCAGAGTATTGGCGCCGATAAGATTCATCACAGAGAATGAACTCTAGGACCGCTGAACCTGCACGATCAGTCACAGAAGCAAAGTTGATATCAGCAGCAATCCCCAGCGCTTCCCACACCGCGTGAGATCTCGCACATTGGAACAACATATGGAGGAGATCCTCCGCACCGTCAGTGCAATAAGGGCATTGGGACAAATTTCCCACATGGCGGTTCATTAGGATACTCCGACAGGGGACTGCATTATGCAAGCATCTCCAGATGAATTTTTTTACTTTCGCTGGAACTTTCATGCCCCAGAGCATCTTCCAAACTGGGTGGGGCGCTGTGGAGTAGCGAGCCAGGCCACCATCTTCTGTATCATAGTTCGCTTCCCACTGCTTATAATAAGCAGAGCGTACCGAGAAGATGCCACTCTTCGTGAGATGCCAAGCAACATAATCCTCCGTAATTGACTGATATAATGGGATTTGCAATATACGTTCAGCATCTATGGGCCAGAAATTCTCCCGAATTAGTTCCTCATCCCATTCACCTGTGATTGGATCAATCAACTCATTCACTTTGGTAAGTAATTGGTTCCCTCGTACAGTTAAAATTTTCTTGGATGCACTGTTCGGGATCCAGCAATCAGCCCATATATTTATCTTTTCTCCATTGCCTACCCTCCAGATGCAGCCCTTCTTAAAGGTTTGGACTCCCGCCCAGATACTCTGCCACACATAGGATGGCCCCTGCTTCTTCAGTTGACAGCTAAGTATATCTCCTGTAGGATAGTACTTGGCTCTTAGGACTCGATTACACAGGGATCCAAAATTTTCAATCAGCCTCCAACACTGCTTTGCTAGCATTACCAAGTTAAAACTATGAATGTCCCGGAAACCCATTCCTCCTCTCTCCTTTGGTGTGCACATTTTCCACCATGCGAACCAATGCATCCTTCGTTGGTTATCCTCGTCACCCCACCAATACTGCGACATTGCATCAGTGATCCCCTTGCAAATTTTATTCGGGAATTTAAATACGCTCATCGCATATGTTGGGATGGCCTGGGCCACCGCTTTCAGCAAAACTTCTTTACCTCCAAATGAGAGAGTCCTCTCCTTCCAACCATTCACCATAGCTTGTATTCTTTCTATAATGTGTTTAAAACAGTCCACACGGTCCACCCCAATCATGGCTGGCAGACCCAAATATTTGTCTGAAATAGACTCCGTCATGATATTCAGAGTTTGGCATATTTCAGCCTTTACCTCCACATTTGTGTTAGGACTGAAAAATATAGAGCATTTTGGCTCACTCACCATTTGACCTAAGGCTGCACAGTACTCGTCTAGAATCCCACGCAAGGAGGTTGCATTCTGAGCATCAGCCCTCATGAGAATAAGAGAGTCATCAACAAAGAGTAGATGGGATATCGTTGGAGAATCTCTGCACACCTGCACTCCATTCAAGTTACCAGCCTCTTCCTCATGAGCAATCAGGCTTGACAGTCCTTCAGCACACAATAGGAACAGATATGGGGAAAGAGGATCTCCCTGTCTCAAGCCTCTAGTTGGTAAGAATGGCTGAGTTTCATTTGAGTTGAAACGGACTTTATACTCGACGGATCTTACGCAAGACATTACCATTTGAATCCAATCAGCATGAAATCCCAGTTTGGTAAGCATGGCCTCCAGAAACACCCATTCAACTCGGTCATAAGCCTTATGCATATCTAGTTTGATTGCACATGTTCCAAATTTGCCCTTCTTTCTCTTTTTCATCGTATGTAAGCACTCATACGCAACTATTACGTTATCAGTAATTATACGTCCTGGCACAAAAGCACTTTGGGTCTCACTAATTATATCTGGGAGAAAAACCTTTAGGCGTGCAGCAAGCATTTTTGAGATCACCTTATAAACCACATTGCATAAGGTTATAGGTCTGAACTGGGTGATCTTTTCCGGGTTTTCCACTTTGGGGATAAAGACAATAGTGGTAGTGTTCCAACCTTCCGGGATAGAACCTGAATTAATGGCTGCAAGGATCTCCTTTGATAAATCTCCTCCGATCAGATGCCAAAACTTTTTATAAAAGATAGCATGCAGACCGTCCGGACCTGGTGCTTTCAAGTCTCCAATACTGAATAAGGCTTTCCTAACTTCCTCCTCCGTATAAGGGGCCATGAGTGCATCATTCATATAGTCCGTAACACACCTTTTAACTTTATTAATAACATTCATCGCTGGGACATTAACTTCGGCTGTAAAGAGGTGCTGGAAATACTCCGTAACCAAACTGCTCATAGCCTCATTGTCCTCTCTCCGCACACCTGAATCATCAAGCGGCCGCTTGATGTAGTTTCTTTTCTTCCTAGCCGATGCAAAGTTATGAAATAAGTTGGTATTACGATCCCCAGATTTCAGCCAATTGGCACGGCTGCGTTGTACCCAGTAAATCTCCTCCTTCTCCAGATTGTCTTCTATCTCCATCAGCAAAATCCGCTGCCTGTCTCCCACCTCATCAGTGAGAGGGCCCGACCGTAGCGCTTCCAACTCCGCCTTCAGTTCCTTTAAGCGCCTATGAGGCGCCTTCAATATCGACCGATCCCACTCATGCAAGGTTGTAAGAGCACATTTATCCATGTGTGGTTTTGGTAATTGATGACAATCCCTATGGACTAATGGTTGCCTTGAGTTATATTCGAAGGATTTGTCCGTAGGTACTTCTTGAAGTCCATCTGTTGGTTTCAAGGAGTTTATATGGTGACCAAGGTGGTATTCAAGGTTTTATCCAAAGATTGGTCATGTGAGAGTTGATCTCATTGCAAGCATGTCTTGAAGAAGAAGATTGTGTGAACATTCATGTTTACCTTCAAGACATCATCTTTGTGAAGAGAGAAGAAAAGACACAAGGTTGATCAAGATTAAGGCAAAGAATGATTCAAGTTGATAAACACACAAAGCGTAGAAGATGTACCAAGTGGGATCAAGTGATCCCATGGTATGGTAAGCATTGTCCATTACGCTTTGTGTACTAACCCATGGTCTACGTGAGAGTTCGTTGTGGGGTAAGGTATATTTCCATGGGCTTGCGTCAAGAGGAAGATCTCATACAACCCATGGAGGATGACATCAAGTGGTGATCGTCATCAAGGTAGCGGTGTGCAAGTTCAAGTGAAGCATCACGGAGAGATCATGCTTGAAGCTTGCCGTCCATTGTGGTGACAATGGACTTGTGAAGATGTGCCGAAGAGTGGCTCTCCCATAGTGAAGTATGGGGGAGCAATCTACTAGTCTTCATCGAGCCGACGCAATCAAGAAAGGTGGTCCATCTTGAGAAGGACAAGATCGTCATCATCTAGCTCAAGTGGACTATGCGCAAGGCAAAGGTTTGACCTTGATAGGGTTTTCTATTTTACCGGTCTCATGGTGTTAGTTTGGGAGACCGGGTTATAGGATCGATAGCCGTACTATCAAGGGGGGCTCTCAAGTGAGTAGCTTGATCGTATCGTTCATTGAGAGCTCAAACCATTGCATTCTTGGTATCATCATCTTTCTTGGTTCTTGGTTGGTTTTTCTCTATGTGGGTTCTTGAGCTTATGGTCAGCTTCATGACAAGCTCAAGTTCATCGAAAACGGAGTCCATATGCATCTTCTATGATGTTTTCGATGTTGGAGTTTTTACCGGTTCTTCATTCATAGAGGTTTCACATCTCTATATCATTGGCATTTTCATACTGCCTCTTCTTAAGATAACCAGTCGCTGTTGGATAGCTCTTGTCGTCCTGAATCCAACAAGCTTGAGTTTGCTCAATTCGGAGCTCATATGCGAAGGTTATGGCAGTTCTGGTTTTACTATTTCCATCCGGTTGCTTGGGTTCTTTCTTGCTCTCCCGCGGTAGTACCTCTCGGGCCAGCACGGTAGTACCGCTTACAGCCGGTACTACCGCCCTGGCCAGCGGTAGTACTGCTGGGGGGAAGTGGGGTGGCTCGGGGATCTCGCGCGAGGCACCAAACAGCTCCAGTCACTTGTCTGGTGTCCCGCGCGAGCCCTCCAGCCGCAGCGGTAGTAGTGGCGGTAGTACCAAGCGGTACTACCGCCGCCCCTTCTATTGCTGCTCAGTTCTGCTGGTGGGCGGTAGTACTGCTCCCAGGGGCGGTACTACCGCTTGTGTGCGGGTTGTGGGGGTAACAGTTGGATTTCCCCCCGCCTATTTAAGGGGGTCTTCTTCCCCAATGGTTCTTATCTCTTTAGCTCGAGTTTGCCCCCCATTGTTGACCTTCTTCGAGTTTGCTAACTCTCAATCCCTCCAATGATTCTTGCTAGTTCTTGAGGGAAAAGAGAGAGAAGATCTAGATCCACATTTCCACCAATCACTTTCTCCTCTAAGTGAGGGGAACCCCTTGGATCTAGATCTTGGAGTTCTTCGTGTTCTTCTTCGTTCTTCCTCTCATTTCCTCCATAACATTTGTTGTTGTGGTGGGATTTGGGAGAGAAGGACTTGGGCACTCCGTGTGCCCTTGTCATTGCATTTGGTGCATAGATTTGAGTTCTCCACGGTGATACGTGGAAGTGAGAAGTTGAGAAGCTTATTACTCTTGGGTGTTTGAGCACCCTAGAGCTTGTTCCTCTTGGGTGCTTTGGTGCCCTAGACGGTTGGTGGTGGCTCGGAGCTCAATCATTGTGGTGCAAAGCTCCGGGCAAGCGTCGGGGTCTCCAATTAGGTTGTGGAGATTGCCCCGAGCAATTTGTACGGGTACCGGTGACCGCCCCCAAGGGTTGCCAAAGTGTACGAGTACCGGTGACCGCCCTCAAGGGTCCCTTAGTGGAATCACGACATCTTGCATTGTGCGAGGGCGTGAGGAGATTATGGTGGCCTTAGTGGCATCTTGGGGAGCATTGTGCCTCCACACCGCTCCGAACGGATATTAGCATCCGCAAGGGTGTGAACTTCGGGATACATCGTCGTCTCCGCGTGCCTCGGTTATCTCTTACCCGAGCCCTTTACTTATGCACTTCACTTTGTGATAGCCATATTGTTTCATGCTTTATATCTTGCTATCACTTAGTTTTTTATCTTGCTTAGCATAAGTTGTTGGTGCACATAGGTGAGCCTAGTTGTTTTAGGTTTTGTGCTTGACATATTAAACGTTAGTTTTATTCCGCATTTGTTCAAGCCTAAACCGTAATTATTTTAAAGCGCCTATTCACCCCCCTCTAGGCGACATCCACGTCCTTTCAAAGGTTGCATGAACGCACGCAGTTCGCTCTGCAAAGGGCGCCACCGGATTGGTTCGCTCCCAAGCCTCAGTCACAATTTGCATTACATTCTCCTCTTGTAGCCACCTGGACTCGAAGCATCTCTGGTGGGTTCGTTGATGATCCCCCTGTGTCTCTCCCTCCGTATCAATGAAAATCGGTCGATGATCAAATTTTGTATGTGTCGCGTTAGTGACTTTCACGTTAGGGAAAAGCCCATGGAATTGACCATTACAAACCGCTCTATCCAGGCGCTCTCTCAGCCTCCTCCTTCTCCAAGTGTATAGATCTCCACTGCACCCCATATCTTCCAATTCACAATCAACAAGAGAATCCCTGAAGTTTTGCATCATGTGCATCGGTCTAGCTGCACCACCCTCCTTCTCATGGGAGTATAAAATCTCATTAAAGTCCCCCGCTACCATCCAAGGGAGATTTATCCGCTGATGCAGATCACGCAAACATGACCACGAGCGGTGCTTGTCCTCCCATTTCGGTTCACCATAGAACCCCGTAAACCTCCAAGTCTCATCCGTGCCGTCCCCAACGGTAACATCTATAAAGTTCATGTCTTTGTCTCTCCGCTGTATTGCCACCGGTGTCCGCCAATACAACAATAAGCCACCACTCGCCCCGTTGCTTTCCTGAACCTCCATATTGTCCATCTTCAGCTTTTTTCGGATTTTCTCTGCCTTAACTGTGTTGAGATGCGTCTCAGACAGAAAGACAACATCCGCCCCCACTGCTTCTGGACGTCCAGAAGCGCTCTTTCTGCCGCGGCACTAGCCATGCCACGGCAGTTCCAGCATAAAATTTTCATTGCGCCCGACAATCACCCAAGATCTCGCCAACGAAACAGCCAAGCTGCAGGAAGGAAAACCGATCGCTGGCAAAGGCAACGCCGGGACAGAAAACCGATCGCTGACACACGCAGCTTCGGGACAGAAAACCGATCGCTGCCACACGCAGCGCCGGGACAGAAAAACTTGAACAAATCCGAACAAATCCAACGAAACCTTCAGATCCGATCGACAGACAAGTTCTCAACGCAAAAACCCCGGGAAGCCATACACAATGAGGAAGTGCCTGAAGCCCTCATGCCGTGGAATTAATCCACGTAGGAGAGATCAACCCATGTAGGAAGAGATGAACCCTAAACGAGAGGGTATCTTTTTAGGCTGAGTCGCGGGCGCACCGCATCAGACGAGCGTCTGAAGCATCGCGCGAGCGCAGCCTCCTTCGATCCTGGCCGGCGCGCCGCATCAGACAAGAGGCGGTAGCAAGTTAGCAACTTGCGAACCTACTACAGTTTTTAGCTCAGTTTACTGAGTTTGAGCAAAACTGATACAAGTACAAGTGAAAAAAAAGGATATGACTAACATGGCCCACTCGTTTCTCTGCTGCAGTCTTCAAAGTTCACAGGCCAGGCCAGGCCACCAACCAAAGCTGAATCAGAAGAACGCTCCAATGTCAACGCCAAGAAGGGTGGTCGTCGTCGCCGGCCAAAGCCTAAGCCACCTCATCTCCATGCTGGAGTTCGCCGCGATGTGCCTCCGTCACGGCCTCGCGGTGACCGTCGCCGTCCCGGACCCATCCGTCACCGCCCCGGCCTTCCGCTCGAATATGGCTCCACCATCTGCCGATACGCCTCCCGGCTCCCCACCCTCTCCGTCCACTCCCTCCCTCCCCCTCCCGCCCTCGACGCTGCCTCCGCTGCCGCCCACCCGTTCATACGCATGCAGGCCGCCTCCCTCTCCCAGGCACCTGCCCTGCGGGACTTCCTCCGTAGCCTCCCCGACATCCACGCGCTCGTGTCCGACATGCTCGCCGTCTGTGACCTCGACGTAGCCGCGGAGCTGGGCATCCCCGGGCACCTGTTCTTCTCCACAGGTGCCGCCAGCCTCTCCGTCTTCCTCCAGTTGCCTTCGTTTTGCTCCGGGCGCGCCGGAAACTTGAAAGATCTCGGCGACACGCCCGTGTCGTTCCCCGGCATGCCCCCGATGCCGGCGTCTCACTTGGTCGACGCGGTGCTCGACAGCGGGACGGACCTGTACTCGACTGTGCTGGACGTGTTCGGTCGGATCGCGGCTGCGCGCGGCATTCTGGTGAATACCTTCGACGCGCTGGAGGGCTCAGCGGTGGCGGCGCTTAGAGACGGGCGCTGCCTCCCCGGCCGCGCCACGCCGCCGGTCTACTGCGTCGGGCCGTTGATCGCGGAGGGGGAAGAGGAAGAGGAAAGACACCCATGCCTCCCGTGGCTGGACGCGCAGCCCGAGTGCAGCGTCGTGTTCCTCTGCTTCGGCAGCCGATGCTGGAGCAGATCAGTGAGATGGCCAAGGGGCTCGAGAAGTCCGGGCACAGGTTCTTGTTTGCTGCGCGCGCCTCCTGGCTTCGCCGCAGCCGCCGGCGGACCGGACGCGGCGCTGTCTCTTCTCCCGGAGGGGTTCTTGGCCCGGACCGCGGACAGGGGCTTCGTGGTGACTGCGTCCTGGGTGCCTCAGGTGGAGGTGCTGCGTCACTCATCCACTGGTGCGTTCGTAACCCACTGTGGATGGAACTCGACGCTGGAGGCGGTGGTCGCCGGTGTGCCAATGGTGTGCTGGCCGTTGGTAGCCGAGCAGTGGATGAACAAGGTGTACATTGTCGAAGATCTGAAGGTTGGCGTGGAGGTGAGAGGGTATAAACGCGGGGTGCTTGTCAGGGCCGACGATGTTGACGCGGCAGTTAGGCAGATCATGGACATGGAGCCGGAGAGACGGCGAGCACTCGAGGAACGGATCATGGCGGTAAAGAAAAGCGCTCACGGAGTATGGAACGAAGGTGGCTCCTCATGTACCGCGTTCACCGAGTTTATGAAGCAAATGTAACCATTGTAATTAGTGGCAACTGTCAATGAAGCAGATGGAGTGACCATTAGTTTATGAAGCAAAGGGGATCTGTAAGTTGCACGTTGCAGTATTGTGCACCATTGTAATTAAACTTGAATTATACGAGTAGAGTCCAATATGTTGGTCTATAATGTTTATTTTGCTTTGATTCTATATATGCGGTAAATGGGCGTTATTTTTGTTTTCTCTCTTATTACTAGTAAACATGCCCGTGCGTTGGAATGGGAGCAAACGATCCAATGAAAATACAACTTTCTTGCTCTTGAGACATGTTTGGATCTTCCCAAACTTGTTTGTGGGTTGTAACAAGAGCAATCAATCCAATGAAGACATGACTTGCTTGCTCTCGAGTCGTGCTTTGATCCGTGCTCCCATCAAATGGGATGTCATGCAAGCCGCATACCATCTCCCCCAAAGGGTGCCCATCCTTGCCTCCACTTTCGCTACAAGAAAGGCCAACAAAAGTCGTGTGTTGTGTGTGCTTCCAACGCTCACAACTCATGTATCGTCTTCATCATTTTGAAGGCTACTCCTCTACAAACTGGTCGTCCCCGCCGACCAAATGCACATGCATATCATGTTAGGACCACCGCCATTTCCACACCGATCAACAGTACTTACCATTGAGACGGGCACTCGACAACGGAGAACACGGACCCGTGTGTTAGTATGGTTGCGATGCAAGAGATGCTTTCATGTGTGTCATGGCAAACACCGAAGTTCTTCTCCGCCTTTTGCCTCTTTGTGTATCACCACATGATTTACCGATCTGTCGGGTTCATCCCATAGAGGCACAACATTGAGGAGTAAGGGAATGCGTCGATGTCGGCAACACACACCTTCCAGTGAGGGCAATCATGCGGAGGTGGCGCCATCACCGATATTTCCGAGGTTCTATAGATTTAAAAAGAAAATATGAAACACGTTTGTGGAGGTAAGGTTGACATCATTGTCCTTGCGGGGGCATACCACGTTGATATGAGTCATACATGTATCTTCCTTGTAGTAACCGATGACTGGCCTCTCAGCCTTATTTCTTGTTTGTTTGTTTGAGTAGGGCACGACAGACACATTGATATGTGTCTCTTGTTGACGTCAACCAACCACACCATGCCATCGACGTCGGCATAGCTATGGGCATGGCGTTCTTTGTTCACCTGAAAGCACAGAGCATTGTGCCCATCCATATTGAAAACTCTGGTGAGACACGCACGAGCTCCATCGAAAGAGGTGCACACGCTCCAGGATGCCCCGGCCAAGCCACAAACAACTTCAGGCTAGGAATTGATATCAAAATCAAATGATACACAATACACACCCACATCAAGTATGCATTGTGCACACAAAAAAGCACTCATGAACACATGAAAAAAAAACACAACAGTCAACCACGCACCCAAATCATCTGCACACAGCACACCTACATTTTTTGCTGCAATGTTTAAAGCCATCCGTGACCCATAATCTCAACCATGCACTATTTCTCCTCTGCGTGCCTATTTTGCCGAGTCCCATTAGTTGGAGACCTCGCCTGCATTATTTGTAAGCATACATGATGAAGTAGCAGTCCTGGCCTCAGATGTGATTTTGTTGGGGCAGCTCCCAGGGGCATCCCTGGGTGCTTCAGACTTTTTTTTCCATATTCTTCTCCCACGTCTTATGAAATTTTCTCTAGAGATAACCAGGATCGAGTCTTCATCCTCCGCTTATTAATTTTCGACACAACTCCTTGATGCCCAACAAACCGGAAGACGTATATAAATTGAGAGAATTGTGTGAAAAAAGGCGAGGCGGGACAATTCAATACGTGAATCAACCTTTTTCGTACAAATAACAAGTTATAGTCCAACCAGTAGCGACACTAGTTATTCTGTACGAGGTTGTGTGTTCGAATCGTTGCACAACACCATTTTTGTCTTAAATGGGCCAGGATAGGTGGTGTGTGTCTTAGGGAGAATATCAGGTACTCCCACCCATTGGGTGCTCCTGGTGCACCGATGCCGAAAAACATCTTTAAAATGTTCGAAAAATTCTGGAAAAAAGTTAGCGCATTCGCACAGCATCGATGTATCTTGTCACAAAATTTCAAATCAAAATTCGAAACATTTCTCGAGATACAAAAATGACAAATTTGACATCAATGTGATAATGGGCCAAATCTAAAGCCCAACTTATGTTATGTACTATTTACTGTCGAATTTGTCATTTTATATCTCAAACAATGTTTTGAATTTTGATTAGAAATTTTGTGACAAGATAGATCGATGTTGTGTGAATGTGCTAACTTTTTTTCAGAATTTTTTGAACATTTTAAAAATGTTTTTCGGCGTCGGTGCACCGGGAGCACCCCAAGGGGTTGGAGTACCTGATATTCTCCCGTGTGTCATAAATGGGCAAGGATAAGTCGGTGGCGCACGAGCTTGGCCTAGGCGCACGAGCTCGGGACAAAGGCGAGCGATCGCTGGTGGAGCTGAACATACGGTATGTATATTTATGGAGTGCGGGTTGCATTCCCAAAAACATAGTTTTTTTTTTGTAAAAACGCCGCGACGATGAGCGGGCAGAAGCAATAGCCGCTTTATTATTAGGTAAAGATAAAGATGTAACGATTCAATTCAAAATGGTATTCAAGAGCATATGCTTCAGATGACAAAAGTAATCCTAATAATGTCAAATGAAATCAAAATATTTCACCCATATAGATACCCTTGTTTTATATATATTAACAGTTACTGAGCACCCAGGAATTGGAGCGCACAACACATTGCATTGCAAGTTAAGAGTATCTACACCGGTACTCTTCAACGCTCCCTATAGATTCGGGCCGACAACCCGGTTAGTGATCGTTCACAAAATTCGACTCAGCCGCACCCCTCATACCGGCCCTACACGTCCGACTGATCGACACCTCTCATATCTAGCCAATGTCTAACACCGATATGGGGAGACCCAGACGCGCTCGGGCATGTCCACCTTGTCGTATCCGGCTGATGCTGGCCCACCCCGACCCCACATATATATGTCCATATCCACATCCTAGACGAAACCCTAGCCACTCCACTCCGCCCCAAGATCCATTCCAGCAAGCTCCGACCTTCTCTGGCATGATGGACAATGTATCCGACTGGGACCTCGTCCTAGGGAGGAGGAGGAGATGGTTGCCGTATGGCTCTTCTCTGCTCACAAGAGGAGTGCGCTTGGCCACGACCAAACTTGATCCGACAAGAAACCATTGCGCCGACGCAAATTACGCTCGAATCCACCGAGGCTGGTGGCTTGAGGCACATGATCACGGCCTCTTCAGACGCGATTGATACGTCTCCAACGTATCTATAATTTTTGATTGTTTCATGCTATTTTATTATCAATCTAGGATACTTTATATGCAATTATTTGCTACTTTATATCATTTTTGGGAACTAACCTATTAACCCAATGCCTAGTGCCAGTTGATGTTTTTTGCCTGTTTTTGGTTTTCCAGGAAATCAGTACCAAACAAAGTCCAAACGCTACGAAACTTTTTGACGATTTTTTTCTGGACAAAAGAGACACTGGAAGCTTTGGGAGGAGTCAGAAAGCGAAGCGAGGAGACGGCAAGGCAACAGGGCGTGCCCTGTTACCTTGTGGGCCCCTCGTGACTCTGTCTGACCTAATTCCACCTCCATAAATTCTCTAAAATCGGGAAACCAACGGAGAGCTATCCGAAACACTTTTTCTGCCGCCGCAAGTGTCTGTTCCGACGGGAGCCCATCTGGAGACCTTTTTCAGTACTCAATCACGGAGGCCTTCTTCATCAACCTTCCTGCCTCCATGATGATGTGTGAGTAGTCCATCACAGACCTACGGGTCCATAGCTATTACCTAGATGGCTTTCTCTCTTTCTTTAATCTTCAATACCATGTTCACCGCGATCCTTGTGGTGATCTATCCGATGTAATCCTCTTTTGCCGTGTGTTTGTTGGGATGAGATGAATTGTGGTTTATGATCAGATTATTCATTGAAAGTAATTGAGTCTTTTCTGAATTCTATTATGCATGATTGTTATATAGCTTCGTATTTCTCTCCGATCTATCGGTTTGGTTTGGTCAACTACATTGATTTATCTTCAGCGGGAGTGGTGCGTTGTAATGGGTTCAATCTTGCGGTGCTCTATATCCCAGTGACAGAAAGGGACAAGACACATATTTGTATTGTTGCCATTAAGGATAAAACGATGGGGGTATGAACATATTGCTTGTCTTATCTTGTCTACATCATATCACCTTGCTCCAAACATTACTCTGTTTGTTATGAACTTAATACCATTGATGCAGGCAGGAGTTGATCGATTTGGTGGAGTAATAGTAGTAGATGCAGAATCGTTTCGGTCTACTTGTCTATGGACGTGATGCCTATATACATGATCATTGCCATGAATAACATGTCATAACTATGCACAATTTTGTCAATTGCCCAACAGTAATTTGTCTACCCACCGTATACTATGTTCAAGAGAGAAGCCTCTAGAGAAAACTATGGCCCCCGGGTCTACTTAAGCATAATTACAAAAACCCTAAAAATAATTTTCTGCAATTTATTCACTGTTATTTTATTTTACTTGTATATCATCTATCTCTATCAATATTTATCCTTGCAAGTAATGAGTTCAAGGGGCTTGACAACCCTCTTGCCCGCGTTGGGCGCAAGTGTTTGGTTTTCTCTGTGTAGGTGTTGTCGAAGGGAGTTTGCTTGGTTCTCCTATTTGTTCGATAACCTTAGTTCTCACTGAGGAAATTACTTATCTCTATTGTGCTGCATCTCCTCTCCTCTTCGGGGAAAATCCAACCGCAGCTCACACGTAGCAGGAAGAATTTCTAGTGCCGTTGCTAGGGAGACATCATCAAACTCTCGTCAGGTCCCAACACATAAATTTTCTTTCACTTGTTCTACGTTTTATTTGATGTTATATTTGCTTTGTATAAAAAATAAAAAATACAAAAAATATATTTTCCTTGCTTGTCGTTATGGCTAGTTCTTCTCTTATTCCGTGTACTCCCGAGAACGGAGTGCTTAATTTTAAACAAAGGGGAGGAGAAAATTTAAAAGATGCTTGGTATAGGATTTGCAATGCTCAAAATAGATCAACTCGTAAGCAATCCATCACTATTTTTTTCGTAATTTTTATGCGGGTGTTACCACTTGGTATAGATTTGTGCTTGACACCATTACCGGTGGTAATTTCTCAATGAGTCACACTTTGGATGCTTTTAATGCCATGGAAAATCTAGTAGGATCACCCCCTATTATCGTTAATGGAACTGTATTGACATTGGAGGATATTATGCGTAGGCTAGATGCTATAGAAAATAATATGCCTACAATTGAACACATTGAAAATCTAGACAAGAAGGTCCATAATCAAGTTAGTCAATTTGGTTCCAAAGTAGGAATTACTCTAAAGATGCTAAAATATAGCGAGTCAAAGACTAGTGAATGACTAGGACAAAGTCCATCCAGAATTAATAAGTTGGAGGAAATCCTCAATAAAATGGGCTCCGCTTTTACCTCCACTAAAACTATTGATAAGGCTCCCCTCAATAAGAGTCCCAAGGCTATGTAGAATCCTAAGAATACAAGTGTCACATCGAGTAAAAGAAATGAGGGCCTTAAAATGATTACTGTGCACCCCAATTTCATAGATGTAATAAAGGAACCTATCATTAAGCATCCTCTCTTTGTCCCTAGGAGCGTGGTCATTAATAAATTATGTGCTAAACCTCCTAAGAATCATGATTGCATAATTTAGGAGTTGGATGTCAAGGATGACAATACTTGATACTATGCATTATGCCTAGCTAGGGGCACAAAACAATAGCGCTTGTTGGGAGGCAACCCAATAGTTATTTTTAAATATTTGTTTTATTTTCTGTTTTGGTGTGTTCACATGATTATTTCTACTATAATGATTGTGTTTTTATGTTTAAATTAGTGTTTGTGCCAAGTAAAGCCTTTGAGATGATTTGGAAGATAATAGAATTGATGTTGTGCAAAAACAGAAACTTTTACGCCCAGTGCAAAATTTCTTTGATTTTACTGGAATGCCTTTTTGATCTGAATTTTATACAAAGTATTGGTATACAAATTGCCCAGGTTTTCCTAATTGTTCAGAATTTTCGGAGTTACAGAAGTATGGTTTTAGTACAGATCACTACGGACTGTTCTGGTTTAGACAGATTCCGTTTTTTGCTTGCATAGTCGCTTGTTTTGATGATGCTATGGATTGTATCGGGGGGTATAAGCCATGGAGAAGTTAGAATACAGTACCTATTATACAATAATAAAATATGAATCAATTTATAACAGTACGTAACATATTTGATATGTCTATTATACTAACAGATCTCACGAGGTTTTGTTGAGTTTTGTGTGCTGAAGTTTTCAAGTTTTGGGTGTGACAACGATGGATGAAGGAATAAGGAGCGGCAAGACTCTAAGCTTGGGGATTCCCAACGCACCCCAAGGTAATATTGAAGGAACACCCAAGCATCTAAGCTTGGCGATGCCTCGGAAGGCATCCCCTCTTTCGTCTCCAATCTATTGGCATGTCACTTGGAGCTATATTTTATTCATCACATGATATGTGTTTTGCATGGAGCGTCGTGTGTTATATTTTGCTTTTAATTTAGTTTGCCACAATCATTGTTTTCTGGACACACATATTTGAGATACACACATGGTCATCATAATTTGTTAGAATACTCTATATGATTCACTTATATCTTTTGACCTAGGCAGTTGCTCTAGTGCTTCACTTATATCTTTTAGAGCACGGCGGCGTTCAGATTTTATAGAAATAATTGAACTCTCATGCTTAACTTAAATCCTTTTGAGAGTATAATAAATAGGAATGGTAATGGGCACATGTTATAAGACTAGTCCAAAAAGGATAGGTATTCAAGGAGGATATAATAAAAACTTTCATCTAGATCACTAAAGAAGAAACATGGGTTAATTATATTGATGTAGTAATATGAAAGGGCATGAGTACATGATCATGGGTTAGTAGAAATATCAGTAATTAAAGCCTGTTATTTGTTATTCATCTAAGTATTAACTATGGCATGATGATGATGATGTGTGAGCATTTTTATGTCTGAAATGAAATTCTATCGTGTTGTTCGAATTGGTGGCGCGCGATGGTTAACTCCTACCAACCTCCTCCCTAGGGCATGCGGTAGTACTTTGCTTCGAGAGAGCTAATAATTCTTTACAATAAGTATATGAGTTCTTTATGACTAATGTGAATCCATGGATATACGCACTCTCACCTTTCTGTAATTTGCTAGCCTCTTCGGTACCGTGCATTGCCCATTCTCACCTCGAGAGTCAGTGCAACCTTCGCTGGTGCATCCAAACCCCGTGATATGATATGCTCTATCGCACATAAGCCTACTTATATCTTCCTCAAAACAGCCACCATACCTACCTATCATGGCATTTCCATAGCCATTCCGAGATATATTGCCATGCAACTTCCACCGTTCTGTCACATGACTTGTGTGTTCATCATCATATTGCTTTGCATGATCATATAGCTGACATAGTATTCGTGGCAAAGCCACCGTTCATCATTTTATACATGTTATGCTAGATCATTGCACATCCTGGTACGTTGCCAGAGGCATTCATATAGAGTCATATTGTTCTGTCTTGAGTTGTAAGTAAATAAAGTGTGATGATTGATAACCCACAAGTATAGGGGATTGCAACAGCCTTCGCGGCTAGTATTACACCCTGATTTATTGATTCGACACAAGGGGAGCCAAATAATATTTATTGGCCTTAGCAGTTGAGTTGTCAGTTCAACCACACCTGGGATGTCTCTCTGAAGCAAAGATTTAGTAGCACGACAAGTAATAGTTGCAATAGTAGTAGTGACAACAGTAATTTTGTAGCAATTGTGACAGTAGCAGCAGCAGTAGTAACTTAGCAAGATTCAATATGTGTAAAGCGTAGGTACGTGGATCGGTGATGGATAATGATTTAGATGACATCAATCATGTAACAGTTACACACTAGGGCGACACAGAACTAGCTCCAATTCATCAATGTAATGTAGGCATGTATTCCGTATATAGTCATACGTGCTTGCGATAAGAACTTGTATGACATCTTTTGTCCTAACCTCCCGTAGCAGTGGGGTCCTAATGGAAACTAAGGGATATTAAGGCCTCCTTTTAATAGAGAACCAGAACAAAGCATTAACACATGGTGAATACATGAACTCCTCAAACTACGGCAATCACCGAAAAGAATCTCAATTATTGTCACCTTGGGGTATGCCGATCATGACACGTAATAGGTGCATACAACTTGCAAGATAGGATCCAAATCAATCTTATATTCAGAGATGATATAATATGTTCAGATCTGAAATCATGGCACTCGGGCCCTAGTGACAAACATTAAGCATAGCAAAGTCATAGGAACATCAATCTCAGAACATATATAGTGGATACTAGGGATCAAGCCCTATCCAATTAACTCGATTACATGATCAATCTCATCCAATCCCATCACCGTCCAGCAAGCCTACAAAGGAATTACTCGCTCCCGGTGGTGAGCATCATGGCAGTGTTGATTAAGAAGGGTTGGTGATGACGACGGCGACGAATCCCCCTCTTTGGAGCCCCAAACGGACTCCAGATTAGCCGTCCCGAGGAAGAACAGAAGGTGGCGGCGGCTCCGTCTCGTAAATGCAATGAAATCTTCTCTTTTATTTTTTTTCTCTGAGGATGTGAATTTATAGGACTGGAATTAGGGTCGGGGGAGCCACGTGAGCCCCACAAGCTAACATGGGCGCCAAGGGGGTGGGCGCGCCCTGTTGGCTTGTGGCCCACAGGCTTCCCCCCTCCGGTGGTTCTTTGCTCCACAATTCATTATATATTCCAGAAATAGTTCACCAAAAGGTTCGTCCAATTCCGAGAACTTTTATTTCTGCACAAAATAACACCAAGGTAGTTCTACTGAAAACAACGTCAGTCCAGGTTAGTTTCTTTCAAATCATGCAAATTAGAGTCCAAAACAAGAGCAAAAGTGTTTGGAAAAGTAGATACGTCTGAGACGTATCAACTTCCCCAAGCTTAACTCATTGCTTCTCCTCAAGCAATTCACTTGATAAACTGAAAGTGATAAAGAAAACTTTATCAAACTCTTTTGTTCTCGTCGTTATACACATGCTTAGCTAGTCTTCATGTTTTTAGGATTAAGCATAAATAACCATATCCATGATAACAATTAAACATCATATTCACTCATGGCAGTACATAAACAACTAGCGAGAAATAATAAGATATCTCACATGTCAACAATTTGTCAAAACAATCATGATATAATATGATGACATGGTATTTCACTAGCCCTTTCTGAGACCGTAAAACATAAATGCAGAGCAGCTCTGAGGTTCAAGCAGCGACTAAACATTACAATTCAGGGTAGAAAATATCCAGTCATGCTCACATCCAACATTAACTAAACTCAATGCATAAAAATGATAATAGTGCTCTCCGGTCTGGTGCTTTTAGTACGAGGATGATGACTCAAGAATAACATAAAAGTAAAACCACAACGTGGTGTAGTGATTGCTTTTTGATCTTCTAAAAGAACCCTCTTCATTAAAATTGATTCAACTAAAGTGAGAGAGACAGACACCCGCTAGCCATCTTTATGCAACGAAGTTACATGTCAGTTGAAGGAACCTGTCTCGCGTAAGCGTACGCGTAATGTCGGTCCGGGCCGCTTCATCTCACAATACCGCCGAATCAAGTATCAACTAGTAACGGCAAGCAATATGTATACACCCACGCCCACAACTCGTTTGTGTTCTACTCGAGATCTCATCTACGCATAGACCTAGCTCTGATACCACTGTTGGGGAACGTTGCATGGGAAACAAAAATTTTCCTACTCACACACAAGATCTATCCATGGTGATGAGAATCTACGAGAGGGAGAGTGAATCTACATACCCTTGTAGATCGCTAAGCGGAAGCGTTAAGAAACGCGGTTGATGTAGTCGAACGTCTCCGCGATCCAAATCGCAAGTCGTCCCTCGATCCGATCACGAACTAGTGCCGAACGGACGGCACCTCCGCGTTCAACACACGTACGGCTTGATGCCGCCTTCACCTCCTCGATCCAGCGAGCGATGGTGAAGTAGTAGATGAGTTCCGGCAGCACGACGGCGTGGTGATGGTGGTGAGGAACAATATCTGCAGGGCTTCGCCAAGCGCTACGGAGATTATGACGGAGGAACTAGAGGGTTAGGGTTGCCGCACACGGCTTGGGGAAATCTTGATGTGTTCCGGGTGCTAGCCCTGCCCCTCTATTTATATGTTGAGCCCTGGGGTCGAAACTTGGAGAAAGAGCCTCCTCAAAGTCGGTTTGGCCCGCAAGGCAAGAGTCCTGCTCGGACTCCAGGACCAGACGCCAGGGTCCTCGGCGTCTGGCCCCTGGCCTCCGCAAAACTTCCTTTTGCACCTTCCTAAAGCCTCGTGGGCTTTACCCCTTGGCCCAAATAAAGTGTTCTCGTACCCGAACATTTCGGGAAACATCCGGAACCCCTTCCGGTGAATTCCGGAACCCTTCCGGAGACCAAACACTATTATCCCATATATCAATCTTTACCTCCGAACTATTCCAGAGCTCCTCGTCATGTCCGGGATCTCATCCGGGACTCCGAACAACTTTCGGTCACCAACATAACAACTCAACTATACTTATATCGTCACCAAACGTTAAGTGTGTAGACCCTGCGGGTTCGAGAACTATGTAGACATGACCGAGACACCTCTACGGTCAATAACCAATAGCGGGACCTGGATGCCCATATTGGCTCCTACATATTCTACGAAGATCTTTATCGGTCGAACCTCTATGTCAAGGATTCAGTTAATCCCGTATGCTGTTCCCTTTGTTCTTTGGTATGTTACTTGCCCGAGATTCGATCGTCGGTATCTCTATACCTAGTTCAATCTCGTTACCGGCAAGTCTCTTTACTCGTTCCGTAATACAAGATCTCGTGGCTAACACTTTAGTCACATTGCTTGCAAGGCTCATTGTGATGTTGTATTACCGAGTGGGCCCTGAGATACCTCTCCGTCACACGGAGTAACAAATCCCAGTCTTGATCCATGCCAACCCAACAGACATCCTCGGAGATACCTGTAGAGCACCTTTATAGTCACCCAGTTACGTTGCGACGTTTGATACACACAAGGTACTCCTCCGATGTTAGGGAGTTGCATGATCTCATGGTCATAGGAACAGATACTTGACATGCAGAAAACAATAGCAATAAACTGACACGATCATATGCTACGTTTACAGTTTGGGTCTTGTCCATCACATCATTCTCCTAATGATGTGATCCCGTTATCAAATGACATCTCATGTCCATGGCTAGGAAACCTTCACCATTTTTTGATCAACGAGCTAGTTAACTAGAGGCATACTAGGGACACAGTGTTGTCTATGTACCCACACATGTATTTGAGTTTCCAATCAATACAATTATAGCATGGATAATAAACGATTATCACGAACAAGGAAATATGATAAGAACTAAATTATTATTGCCTCTAGGGCATATTTCCAACAGTCTCCCACTTGCACTAGAGTCAATAATCTAGTTCACATCACCATGTGATTTACATTGTTCTAACACCCAATGAGTTCTGGGGTTCGATCATGCTTTGCATGTGAGAGAGGTCTTTCGTCAACGGGTCTGCGACATTCAGATCCGTGTGTACTTTGCAAATCTCTATGTCATACTGTAGACACTTCTACCACACTCCACTTGGAGCTATTCCAAATGGCTGTTCCACTATATGTATCCTGACTGCTACTCAGAGTCGTCCGGATAGGTGTCAAAGCTTGCATCGACGTAACCCTTTACGACGAACTCTTCATCACCTCCATAATTGAGAAATATTTCCTTAGTCCTCTAGTTACTAAGGATAATCTTGACCGCTGTCCAGTGATCCACTCCTGGATCACTCTTGTACCCCTTGACAGAATCATGGCAAGGCACACATCAGGTGCGGTACACAACATGGCATACTATACAGAGCCTATGGATAAGGCATAGGGGATGACCTTCGTCCTTTCTCTTTCTTCTGCCATGGTCGAGCTTTGAGTCTCACTCAACTCCACACCTTACAAATCAGGCAAGAACTCTTTCTTTGACTGATCCATTTTGAACTCTTTCAAAATCTTGTCAAGGTATGTACTCATTGAAAGTCTTATCAGACGTCTTGATCTTTCTCTATAGATCTTGATGCCCAATATTTAAGTAGCTTCATTCCAGGTCTTCCTTTGAAAAACTCCTTTCAAACGACCCTTTATGCTTTCCAGAAATTCTACATCATTTCCGATCAACAATATGTCAACCACATATACTTATCAGAAATTCTATAGTGCTCCCACTCACTCTATTGTAAATACAAGTTTCTCATAAACTTTGTATAGACATAAAAACTTTGATCACCTCATCAAAGTGTATATTCCAACTCCGAGATGCTTGCTCCAGTCCATAGAAGGATCGCTGGAGTTTGCATACATTTTAGCATCCTTAGGACTGACAAAACCTTCCGGTTGTATCACATACAACCTTTCCTTACGGATACCGTTAAGGAAATGATGTTTTGACATCCATCTGCCAGATTTCATAATTGAAAAATGCAGCAACTGCTAACATGATTCCAACAGACGTTAGCATCGCTACGGGTGAGAAAATCTCATCGTAGTCAACTCCTTGAACTTGTCAAAAACCCTTTGCCACCAGTCGAGCTTTATAGACGGTGACATTACCGTCCACGTCGGTCTTCCTCTTAAAAAATCCATTTATTCTGAATGGCCTTACGCCCTTCAGGTAATACTTCCAAAGCCCATACTTTGTTTTCTTACATGGATCCCATCTCGGATTTCATGGCCTCTAACCATTTCTCGGAATCCGGGCCCATCATCGCTTCTCTATAGCTCGTAGGTTCATCGTTGTTCAACAACATGACCTCTAAGACAGGGTTGCCGTACCACTCAGGAGCTGTACGCGTCCTTGTCGACCCACGAGGTTCGATAGTAACTTGATCCGAAGTTTCATGATCATCATCATTAACTTCCTCTTCAACTAACGTAGGCTCCACAGAAACAACTTTCTGCGCTGCGCTACTCTTTGGTTGAAACAAAGGTTCAACAACCTCATCAAGCTCTATCTTCCTCCCACTCAATCTTTCGAAAGAAACTTTTTCTCGAGAAAGGACCCGTTTTAGCAACAAACACTTTGTGCTTGGATCTGAGATAGAAGGTTCACCCAACTATTACGTTAGGGTATTCTATGAAGATGCATTTGTCCGCTTTGGGTTCGAGCTCATTAGGTGAAAACCCTTTTTCACATAAGCGTCGCAGCCCCAAACATTAAAAAAATGACAGCTTAGGTTTCCGCCAAACCAAAATTCATACGGTGTCATCTCAACGGACTTATGGTGCCCCTTTTAAAGTGAATGTGGTTGTCTCTAATGCATAACCCTAAAACGATAGTGGTAAATCGATAAGAGACATCATAGTTCGCACCATATCTAATAGAGCACAACTACAACGTTCGGACACACCATCACACTATGGTGTTCCAGGTGGCGTGAGTTGTGAAACAACTTCCACATTGTCTTAAGTTATATACCAAACTCGTAACTCAGGTATTTACCTCCACGATCATATCGTAGACATTTTATCTTCTTGTCACGATGATCTCAAACTTCACTCTGAACTTTTCAAACGATTTAGACTTGTGTTTCATTAAGTAAATATACACTATATCTACTCAAATCATCAGTGAAGGTAAGAAAATAACAATATCCACCGCCCACTACAAAACTCACTGGACCGCATACATCAACATGTATCATTTCCAATAAGTCAATTGCCCGCTCCATCATACCGGAAAACGGGGTTTTAGTCATCTTGCCCATGAGGCATGGTCCGCATGTCTCAACCGATTCGAAATCGAATGAGTCCAAAGATCCATCAGCATGGAGTTTCTTCATGCGTTTTACATCAATATGACATTTAGCGGCAGTGCCACAAGTATGTGGTACTATCATTATTAACTTTGTATCTTTTGGCATCAATATTATGAACATGTGTATCACTACGATCAAGATTCAATAAACCACTCTTATTGGGTGCATGACCATTGAAGGTATTATTCATGTAAACAGAATAACCATTATTCTCTAACTGCAATGAATAACCGTATTGCAATAAACTTGATCTAATCACGTTCATGCTTAACGCAAACACCAAATAACATTTATTTAGGTTCATCACTAATCCCAAAGGTAGAGAGAGCGCGCGATGGTGATCACATCAACCTTGGAAACACTTCCAACACTCATCGTCACCTCACCCTTAGCCTCCGTTTATTCCATAGCTTTTATTTCGAGTTACCAACACTTAGCAACCGAACCGGTATCTAATACCCAGGTGCTACTAGGAGTACTAGTAAGGTACACATCAATAACACGTATATCAAATATACTTCTGTCGACGTTGCCAACCTTCTTATCTACCAAGCATCTAGGGTTGTTCCACTTCAGCAACCGTTCTCCTCATAATAGAAGCACTCAGTCTCAGGTTTGGGTTCAACCTTGGGTTTCTTTACTGGAGCAGCAACTGGCTTGCCATCCATGAAGTATCCCTCCTTGCCCTTGCCCTTCTTGAAACTAGTGGTTTTACTAACCATCAACACTTGATGCTCCTTCTTGATTTCTACCTTCGCGGGGTCAAACATCGCGAATAGCTCAGGGATCATTATTTCCATCTTTGGCCTTTTATAGTTCATCACGAAGCTCTAGTAGCTTAGTGACAGTGACTTGGAGAACTATACCAATCACTATCTTATCTGGAAGATCAACTTCCACTCGATTCAAGCGATTGTAGTACCCAGACAATCTGAGCACATGCTCAACGATTGAGCTATTCTCCATCATCTTGCAGGCAAAGAATCTTGTTGGAGGTCTCATACCTCTCAACACGGGCACGAGCCTGAGATCCCAATTTTAGCTCTTAGAACATCTCATATGTTCCATGACGTTCAAAACGTTTTGGAGCCTCAATTCTAAGCCGTAATGCATGACGCACTGAACTATCAAGTAGTTATCAGAACGTGCCTGTCAGATGTTCACAACATCTACAGACGACGCTTGAGGGGGTGGCGCACCGAGCGGTGCATTAAGGACATAAGCCTTCTGTGCAGCATTGAGGACAATCCTCAGATCACGGACCCAGTCCGCATTATTGCTACCATCATCTTTCAACTCTATTTCTCTAGGAACATATAAAAATTCAGGGGAGCTACAACGCGAGCTAGTAATCTACAACATAATTTGCAAAGACATTTTGACTATGTTCATGATAATGAGTTTAGTTAATCATATTACTTAAAAACTCCCACTCAAATTGACATCCCTCCGGTCATTCGAGTGTCACATGATCCAAATCCACCAACTCAAGTCCGATCATCACGTGAGTTGAGGTGGTTTCAATGGTGAACATCTTCATGTTGATCATATCTACTATATGACTCATGTTCGACCTTTCGGTCTCTTGTGTTCCGAGGCCATGTCTGTACATGCTAGGCTCGTCAAGTTTAACCCGAGTGTTCCGCACGTGCAACATGGCTTACACCCGTTGTATGTGAACGTAGAGTCTATCACACCCGATCATCACGGCGTGTCTCGAAACGATGAACTTTCGCAACGGTGCACACTCGGGGAGAACACAATTTATCTTGAAATTTAAGTGAGGGATCACCTTATAATGCTACCGTCGTCCTAAGCAAAATAAGATGCATAAAAGGATTAACATCACATGCAAATCATAAGTGACATGATATGGCCATGAACTCGTGCTTTTGATCTCCATCTCCAAAGCACCGGCATGATCTCCATCGTCACCGGCATGACACCATGATCTCCATCATCTTGATCTCCATCAACGTGTCGCCATGAGGTTGTCGCGCCGACTGTTGCTTCCACGACTATTGCTAACGTTTAGCGATAAAGTAAAGCATTACATAGCACTTAATGATTGACACGCAGGTCATACAATAATTAAAGACAACTCTATGGCTCCTGCCAGTTGCCGTACTCATCGACATGCAAGTCGTGATATTCTATACAACACATGATCATCTCATACATCACATATATCTCATCATGTAATTGGCCATATCACATCACAACATACCCTGCAAAAACAAGTTAGACGTCCTCTAATTGTTGTTGCAAATTTTACGTGGCTGCTACGGGTTTGCAAGAACCGTTCTTACCTACGCAAAACCACAACGTGGTGTAGTGATTGCTTTTTGATCTTCTAAAAGAACCCTCTTCATTGAAATTGATTCAACTAAAGTGAGAGAGACAGACACCCGCTAGCCATCTTTATGCAACGAAGTTACATGTCAGTTGAAGGAACCTGTCTCGCGTAAGCGTACGCGTAATGTCGGTCCGGGCCGCTTCATCTCACAATACCGCCGAATCAAGTATCAACTAGTAACGGCAAGCAATATGTATACACCCACGCCCACAACTCGTTTGTGTTCTACTCGAGATCTCATCTACGCATAGACCTAGCTCTGATACCACTGTTGGGGAACGTTGCATGGGAAACAAAAATTTTCCTACTCACACACAAGATCTATCCATGGTGATGAGCATCTACGAGAGGGAGAGTGAATCTACATACCCTTGTAGATCGCTAAGCGGAAGCGTTAAGAAACGCGGTTGATGTAGTCGAACGTCTCCGCGATCCAAATCGCAAGTCGTCCCTCGATCCGATCACGAACTAGTGCCGAACGGACGGCACCTCCGCGTTCAACACACGTACGGCTTGATGACGCCTTCACCTCCTCGATCCAGCGAGCGATGGTGAAGTAGTAGATGAGTTCCGGCAGCACGACGGCGTGGTGATGGTGGTGAGGAACAATATCTGCAGGGCTTCGCCAAGCGCTACGGAGATTATGACGGAGGAACTAGAGGGTTAGGGTTGCCGCACACGGCTTGGGGAAATCTTGATGTGTTCCGGGTGCTAGCCCTGCCCCTCTATTTATATGTTGAGCCCTGGGGTCGAAACTTGGAGAAAGAGCCTCCTCAAAGTCGGTTTGGCCCGCAAGGCAAGAGTCCTGCTCGGACTCCAGGACCAGACGCCAGGGTCCTCGACGTCTGGCCCCAGACGCCAGGGTCCCTGGCGTCTGGCCCCTGGCCTCCGCAAAACTTCCTTTTGCACCTTCCTAAAGCCTCGTGGGCTTTACCCCTTGGCCCAAATAAAGTGTTCTCGTACCCGAACATTTCGGGAAACATCCGGAACCCCTTCCGGTGAATTCCGGAACCCTTCCGGAGACCAAACACTATTATCCCATATATCAATCTTTACCTCCGGACTATTCCAGAGCTCCTCGTCATGTCCGGGATCTCATCCGGGACTCCGAACAACTTTCGGTCACCAACATAACAACTCAACTATACTTATATCGTCACCAAACGTTAAGTGTGTAGACCCTGCGGGTTCGAGAACTATGTAGACATGACCGAGACACCTCTACGGTCAATAACCAATAGCGGGACCTGGATGCCCATATTGGCTCCTACATATTCTACGAAGATCTTTATCGGTCGAACCTCTATGTCAAGGATTCAGTTAATCCCGTATGCTGTTCCCTTTGTTCTTCGGTATGTTACTTGCCCGAGATTCGATCGTCGGTATCTCTATACCTAGTTCAATCTCGTTACCGGCAAGTCTCTTTACTCGTTCCGTAATACAAGATCTCGTGGCTAACACTTTAGTCACATTGCTTGCAAGGCTCATTGTGATGTTGTATTACCGAGTGGGCCCTGAGATACCTCTCCGTCACACGGAGTAACAAATCCCAGTCTTGATCCATGCTAACCCAACAGACATCCTCGGAGATACCTGTAGAGCACCTTTATAGTCACCCAGTTACGTTGCGACGTTTGATACACACAAGGTACTCCTCCGATGTCAGGGAGTTGCATGATCTCATGGTCATAGGAACAGATACTTGACATGCAGAAAACAATAGCAATAAACTGACACGCTCATATGCTACGTTTACAGTTTGGGTCTTGTCCATCACATCATTCTCCTAATGATGTGATCCCGTTATCAAATGACATCTCATGTCCATGGCTAGGAAACCTTCACCATCTTTTGATCAACGAGCTAGTTAACTAGAGGCATACTAGGGACACAGTGTTGTCTATGTACCCACACATGTATTTGAGTTTCCAATCAATACAATTATAGCATGGATAATAAACGATTATCACGAACAAGGAAATATGATAATAACTAAATTATTATTGCCTCTAGGGCATATTTCCAACAGTAGTATCATCATTAATTTCAGAAGTAGCATCATCAAGTTCATGTGACATATCAGAACGAGCAATAGGCGGTGGTGTTATAAGCTGATTCAAAACAATGAGTGAATCAAAAGCAGAGCTAGATGGCAGTTCATTACCTCCTCTCGTACGAGAGGGGACGATCTTCGTTCGAGTATCTTTCAGATCCTTCATAGTCGCAATTGGACATCCTCAAGTTAACACAATAAATTTAGCTATGCTCCCCAGCAACGGCGCCAGAAAACAGTCTTGATAACCCACAAGTATAGGGGATCGCAACAATCTTAGCGGGTAATATTACACCCTAATCTATTGATTCGACACAAGGGGATCCAAAGAATATTTATTGGCCTTAGCAGTTGAGTTGTCAATTCAACCACACCTGGGATATCTCTCTCCAGGAAAGATTTAGTAGCACGACAAGTAATAGTAGTAACAGTAGTAGTGACAGCAGTAGTTTTGTAGCATTTGTGAGAGTAGCAGCAGCAGTAGTAACTTAGCAAGATTCAATATGTGTAAAGCGTAGGCACGTGGACCGGTGATGGATAATGATTTAGATGACATCAATCATGTAATAGTTACACACTAGGGCGGCACAGAATTAGCTCCAATTCATCAATGTAATGTAGGCATGTATTCCGTATATAGTCATACGTGGTTGCGATAAGAACTTGTATGACATCTTTTGTCCTACCCTCCCGTTGCAGCGGGTTCTAATGGAAACTAAGGGATATTAAGGCCTCCTTTTAATAGAGAACCGTAACAAAGCATTAACACAAGGTGAATACATGAACTCCTCAAACTACGGCACTCACCGGAAAGAATCCCAAGTATTGTCACCTTGGGGTATGTGGATCATGACACGTCATAGGTGCATACCACTTGCAAGATAGGATCCAAATCACTCTTATATTCACGAAAACATAATAGGTCCAGATCTGAAATCATGGCACCCGGGCCCTAGTGACAAGCATTAAGTATAGCAAAATCATAGCGACATCAATCTCAGAACATAGTGGATACTAGGGATCAAGCCCTATCAAATTAACTCGATTACATGATCAATCTCATCCAATCCCATCACCGTCCAGCAAGCCTACAAAGGAATTACCCACTCCCATCGGTGAGCATCGTGGCGGTTTTGACGAAGACGGGTTGGTGATGAGGACGACGACATATCCCCCTCTCTGGAGCCCCAAACGGATTCCAGATCAGCCCTCTCGAGGAAGAATAGGAGGTGGCGGCGGCTCCATCTCGTAAAATGCGATGAAATCTTCTCTTTTATTTTTTCTGAAGATTTGAATTTATAGGACTGGAATTAGGGTTGGGGGAGCCACGTGGGCCCCACAAGCTAACAGGGCGCGCCATGTTGGCTTGTGGCCCACAACCAACCCCCCTCCAGTGGTTCTTCGTGCTATAATTCATTATATATTCCATAAATAATTCACAAAAAGTTCTGTCCAATTCCGAGGACTTTTATTTCTGCACAAAAATAACAAAGGTAGTTCTGTTGAAAACAACGTCAGCCAGGGTTAGTTTCATTCAAATCATACAAATTAGAGTCCAAAACAAAAGCAAAAGTGTTTGGAAAAGTAGATACATTTGAGACGTATCAATGGTCATCATTATTAGAGAACTGTCCCAGTGAGGAAAGGATGATGGATACTATGATTCCCCCACAAGTCGGGATGAGACTCCGGACGAAAAATTAAAAAAAATGAGAGAAAAGGGAGAAGGGCAGTGTTACTATCCATTTACCACACTTGTGCCTCAAAGTGGCACTATGTTCTTCATATAGAGAGTCTCCTGAGTTGTTATTTTCATATGCTAGTGGGAATTTTACATTATAGAACTTTGCTTGTATATTCCGATGACGGGCTTCCTCAAATGCCCGAGGTCTTCATGAGAAAGCAAGTTGGCTGCACACCCACTTAGTTTCCGTTGAGATTTCATACAGTTATAGCTCTAGTGCATCCATTGCATGACAATGTAACGCCCAAGATGCGGTATTATCCTCATCCTGGCTTGAGGGCCTCGATACAGATAGAAGCGCATCTCGTCGTTTCGCAGCCGTCGGCTTTAGCCCCCCTAGATGCTACGATGGGTGTTTCAACCTCCACATTATAACCCTTAGCCGACGTTTCGGTGCCCGGAGGCGGTAGTGCGTGAAGGAAACGTGGCAATCGGACCATGTGGCTTTATTGCTTTTACTTTGCCGTAGGAGCTTGACTGCGGGGGTTAGTAACTAGCCTCCAGTATTGTGCGATGTTCGGGTTTGCTGAGGTTGAAACCATAATCACTTGGTTTGTACAAGTATAAGCCCTTTGTATTACACCGCCTAACCTCCAACGATTTTTAGTTTGACACTTGTCATCGGGTCGCTGACCAGTCCGCGCTTATTATGACAGTCAGTTTTCGGCTTTCTCCACTGAGGTACTTGACTAGACGAGCTGGAAATACAATCGCAGTGGTTCTCCTTTTACCCTCCTAGCCGAACTTGCGGAATGTAAGAGGGTAAGCACAGGAGCCGGGCAACCCAACTTTTGACCCAAGACATAATTCGGGACCGATTCATATAATATAGTATCTGAGACACCGAGCACATTGTAAAAGAAAAAGTACTGCTGGAATGATGCTTAAGGAGAGATTTATAGGTAAGCCCCGGTCTATTAGCCGTCTGCATATAGGAAAATATATGCCGAACTAGGTTACTTCGGCGTCGGAGAGTGAGAGAAAAAGAAAAGGATGCAATATTAATGGCTGCAGTTGGACCGTAAAAAATGGTATTTTATTCCCAAAGAACTCATGACGTCTAACCATACAATCCAAGCTGCCAGATAAACTGTTACAGATATTTTATTGTAAAGATAAATTTACAGAGGAAAGGTTGATATAGAGCCTTTATTTAGTGGTTTTGACATCCCTACTGTGCCCTACTACACGTCCGCACCTTTGCTTCCGAGGGGGTACTCCTTTAGCGGAGGTAGTGGTCGGCGGTCGGACCTTGAAAAAGGGGTCTTGAAAAGTCGCTGTGATGTGTTAGCTTGATGCTGGGTAGGCCTTGAATGGTACCTATTGCTGTCCGGAGACGTGGTTGGCCATAGTGCGGTCAAGCCGAACACTTGGCCGTCGGGTGGAGGGTCCCCACAGCTATCCATGGTATTTTAAGCGCGAAATTGTGTCTCCGAGGGACGTATCATATGGGTAACTGAGTTGTGTTTTGGGGAGCGTATTCCTATTTGCGTGGAGCGGGAGAAGGTTCCGGGAGCTGAAATAGGGCTCGGGCTCGTTTGCTTACCTTTCGTACCTTGACGGTGGATTTGGAGTTCGGCGTTTCATTGCCGAGTTGAACCTCGGCAGCCAGAGCTGCTGTGTGTTCCTCCATCCAGAGTGAGCGCTCCATGTTACCATTGACTGTGATGACGCCCCTGGGACCGGGCTTCTTGAGCTTGAGATACGCATAATGCGGGACGACGTTAAAGCGAGCGAACGATGTACGACCGAGAAGTGCGTGATATCCACTGTGGAAAGGGACGATGTCGAGGATCAATTCCTCGCTGCGGAAGTTGTCGGGTGAGCCGAACAATAATTCCAAGGTTATGGTGCCCGAACAGCGGGCCTCGACACCTGGGATTATTCCTTTAAAGGTGGTATTACTGGGTTTGATCCTTGACGGATCGATGCCCATTTTCTTCACTATATCTTCATAAATCAGATTGAGGCTACTGCTTCTGTCCATAAGTACTCTTGTTAGGTGGTACCAAAATATTATGGGGTCCAGTACCAAGTCCGCTGACCCTCCATGACGAATACTGGTCGGGTGGTCAGTGCAGTCGAAGGTGATCAGGCATGCCGACCTTCGGTTAAATTTTGGGGCTACATGCTCTATGGTGTAGACGTCTCGGAGTGCACGCTTCCTCTCCTTCTTGGGTATGTGCATGACATAAATCATGTTCACAGTTTTTACCTCGGGAGGGAATTGCTTCTGGCCTCCATTGTTTGGCCTGCGAGGCTCTTCATCGTCCTCGCCGCGGGGGCCCTTGCCTTGCTCTTCGGCTGTGAGTCTGCCTACCTGTTTAATCACCCAACAGTTACGGTTGGTATGGGTGGCAGGCTTGTCTTGGGTGCCGTGGATCTGGCAGGGCCTATCCATGATTTTGTCCAGCTAGGTGGGTCCATCCCTACTCCCTTTAGGGGGTTTCTTCCGTGGACCTGACTTTGAATTGCTGAATCCAGCATTGACTGTCTAGTCTTCGGCATTGCCGCCGTTGTGTCGATGCTTGTTTTTGTTGTGTCATGGTTTCCCATTGTCGTCCCGAACTTCAGAAGTGCCCGGGTCTCCGGGAGTGGTTCTACGGCGAGCTAGCCAACTGTCCTCGCCAGCACAAAAGCGGGTCATAAGTGAGGTGAGGGCCGACATTGATCTCGGCTTATCTTGGCCAAGTTGTCGAGCTAACCACTCATCCCGGATGTTATTTGATACGTCTCCAACGTATCTACTTTTCCAAACACTTTTGCTCTGGTTTTGACCTCTAATTTGCATGATTTGAATGGAACTAACCCGGACTGACGTTGTTTTCAGGAGAACTACCTTGGTGTTATTTTTGTGCAGAAATAAAAGTCCCAGAATTGGACGAAACTTTGTGTGGATTTTTTCTGGGATTTATAATGAATTATGGAGCGAAGACCTACCGGAGGGAGGCCACCTATGGGACACAAGCCAACAGGGCGCGACCCCCCTAGGTCGCGCCCTGTTGTGTGTTGGGGCCCACGGGGCTCCTCCAACCCTGATTCCAATTCTATAAAATCACATCTTCGGAGAAAAAAATCAGAGAGAAGTTTTCATCGTGTTTCACGAGACGGAGCCGCCGCCACCTCCTGTTCTTCCTCGGGAGGGCTGATCCGGAGTCCGTTTGGGGCTTCGGAGAGGGGAAATTGTCGCCGTCGTCATCACCAACTCTTCTCCATCAACACCACCATGATGCTCACCACCGGGAGTGAGTAATTCCTTTGTAGGCTTGCTGGACGGTGGTGGAATTGGATGAGATTGATCATGTAATCGAGTTAAGGTTGATTGGGCTTGATCCCTAGTATGGTCTGAGATTGATGTTGCTATGACTTTGCTATGCTTCATGCTTATCACTAGGGCCCGAGTGACATGATTTCAGATCTGAACATATTATATCATCTCTGAATATAAGATTGATTAGTATCCTATCTTTCAAGTTGTATGCACCTATTACGTATCTTGATCTGCATACCCCAAGGTGACAATAATTGGGATTCTTTCTGGTGATTGTCGTAGTTTGAGGAGTTCATGTATTCACCATGTGTTAATGCTTTGTTTCAGTTCTCTATTAAAAGGAGGCCTTAATATCCCTTAGTTTCCAATAGGAACCCGCTGCCATGGGAGGGTAGGACAAAAGATGTCATGCAAGTTCTTATCGCAAGCACGTATGACTATATACGGAATACATGCCTACATTATATTGATGAATTGGAGCTAGTTTTATGTCGCCCTAGTGTGTAACTGTTACATGATTGATGTCATCTAAATCATTATCCATCACCGATCCATGTGCCTACGCTTTACATATACTGAATCTTGCTAAGTTACTATTGCTCCTGCTACTGTCACAACTGCTACAAAATTGATGTTGTTGTTGGGGAACGTTGCATGGCAAACAAAAATTTTCCTACGCACACGCAAGATCTATCCATGGTGATGAGCATCTATGAGAGGGAGAGTGGATCTACGTACCCTTGTAGATCGCTAAGCGGGAAGCATTAAGAAATGCGGTTGATGTAGTCGAACGTCTTCGCGATCCAAATCGCAAGCCGTCCCGCGATCCAATCACGATCTAGCGCCGAACGGATGGCACCTCCGCGTTCAGCACACGTACAGCTCGATGGCGATCTCTGCCTTCTTGATCTAGCAAGAGGGAGCAGAGAGGTAGATGAGTTCTCCGGCAGCACGATGGCGCGGCGACGGTGGTAGTGGAACTATTCCGGCATGGCTTCGCCTAAGCACCGCCGAAAACTAGGGGAGACGATCTAGTGGGCAGATAGGGCTGCACCATGGCTTTGGGTTGGGTGCGGCTGCCCTCTCTCCCCTCCAATATATATAGGAGGGAGGGCAGGGGCCGCTGCCCCTAGGGTTTCCCCTAGGAGTCGACCGAACAGGAGGTGGAGGAGTCCACCTCCAATCCTACTCCAAGTAGGATTCCAATCCTACTTGGATTTCTTTCCCACACTTGGGGTTTTTCCTTTTCCACACCCCAGCCGCATGGGCCCTTTGGGGCTGGTTTGCCCAGCCCACTAAGGGCTGGTGTGCCACCCCTAAGGCCCATGTGGCCTCCCGGCGTGGGTGGCCCCTCCCGATGGTCCCCCGAAACCCTCCCGGCACCCCCGGTACACTACCGGAAGTACCCGAAACTTTTCCGGCGACCAAAACGGGACTTCATATATATCAATCTTTACCTCCAGACCATTTCGGAGCTCCTCGTGACGTCCGGGATCTCATCCGGGACCCCGAACAACCTTCGGTCACCACCATTCATAACTCAATACTACCGAAACGTCACCGAACGTTTAAGTGTGCAGACCCTGCGGGTTCGAGAACTATGTAGACATGACCGAGACACCTCTACGGTCAATAACCAATAGTGGGACCTGGATGCCCACATTGGTTCCTACATATTCTACGAAGATCTTTATCGGTTGAACCTCTATGTCAAGGATTTAGTTAATCCCGTATGTTGTTCCCTTTGTTCTTCGGTATGTTACTCGCCCGAGATTCGATCGTCGGTATCTCTATACCTAGTTTAATCTCGTTACCAGCAAGTCTCTTTACTCGTTCCTTAATACAAGATACCGTGGCTAACTCTTTAGTCACTTTGCTTGCAAGGCTTATTGTGATGTTGTATTACCGAGTGGGCCCTGAGATACCTCTCCGTCACACGGAGTAACAAATCCCAGTCTTGATCCACGCCAGCTCAATAGACATCCTCGGAGATACCTGTAGAGCATCTTTATAGTCACCCAGTTACGTTGCGACGTTTGATACACACAAGGTATTCCTCCGGTGTCAGTGAGTTGCATGATCTCATGGTCATAGGAACAGATACTTGACATGCAGAAAACTATAGCAATAAACTGACACGATCATATGCTACGTTCATAGTTTGGGTCTTGTCCGTCACATCATTCTCCTAATGATGTGATCCCGTTATCAAATGACATTCTCATGTCTATGGCTATGAAACCTTGACCATATTTGACCAACGAGCTAGTCTACTAGAGGCATACTAGGGACACAGTGTTGTCTATGTATCCACACATGCAATTGAGTTTCCAATCAATACAATTATAGCATGGATAATAAACGATTATCATGAACAAGGAAATATAATAATAACCACTTTATTATTGCCTCTAGGGCATATTTCAAACAGTCACCCACTTGCACTAGAGTCAATAATCTAGCTCACATCACTATGTGATTTACATTGTAATGAATCTAACACCCATACAGTTCTGGTGTTGATCATGTTTAGCCCTTGGAAGAGGTTTAGTCATCGGGTCTACGACATTCAGATCCGTGTGCACTTTGCAAATATTTATGTCTTCCTTGATGTAATCGCGGATCGAATTGAAGCGTCTCTTTATGTGTCTGGTCCTCTTGTGAATCCTTGGTTCCTTGGCCAGAGCAATGGCACCAGTGTTGTCACAGAACAGAGTCAATGGGTTTAGTGCACTGGGCACTACTCCAAGATCTGTCATGAACTCCTTCATCCAGACACCTTCCTTCGCCGCCTCCGAGGCAGCGATGTACTCCGCTTCGCATGTAGAATCAGCTACCACGCTCTGCTTGGAACTGCACCAGCTTACCGCACCCCCATTGAGAATAAATACGTATCCGGTTTGAGACTTAGAGTCATCTGGATCAGTGTCAAAGCTTGCATCGACGTAATGCTTTACGATGAGTTCTTGATCACCTCCATAAACGAGAAACATGTCCTTAGTCCTTTTCAGGTACTTCAGGATATTCTTGACCGCCTTCCAGTGTTCCACTCCTGGATCACTTTGAAACCTTCCGGCCATACTTATGGCAAGGCTGACATCAGGTCTTGTGCACATCATTGCATACATGATAGAGCCTATGGCTGAAGCATAGGGGATGACACTCATCTTTTCTCTATCTTCTGCAGTCACTGGGCATTGAGTCTTACTCAACTTCACACCTTGCAATACAGGCAAGAACCCCTTCTTGGACTGATCCATTTTGAACTTCTTCAAAACTTTGTCAAGGTATGTGCTATGTGAAAGTCCTATTAAGCGTCTCGATCTATCTCTATAGATCTTGATGCCTAATATGAAAGCAGCTTCTCCTAGGTCCTTCATTGAAAAACTCTTGTTCAAATATTCCTTCATGCTTTCCAACATTTCTATATTGTTTCCAATCAGCAATATGTCATCCACATATAATATTAGAAACGCTATAGAGCTCCCACTCACTTTCTTGTAAATACAAGCTTCTCCGTAAACTTGTATAAATCCGAACGCTTTGATCACCTCATCAAAGCGAAGATTCCAACTCCGAGATGCTTGCACCAGTCCATAAATGGATCGCTGGAGTTTGCAAACTTTGTCAGCATTCTCTGGATCGACAAAACCTTCCGGTTGCATCATATACAACTCTTCCTTAAGGAAACCATTAAGGAACGCTGTTTTGACATCCATCTGCCAAATTTCATAATCAAAAAATGCAGCTATTGCTAACATGATTCTGACGGACTTAAGCGTCGCTACGGGTGAGAAGGTCTCATTGTAGTCAACTCCTTGAACTTGTGAAAAACCCTTTGCCACAAGTCAAGCTTTATAGACGGTGACATTACCATCCACGTTCGTCTTCTTCTTAAAGATCCATTTGTTCTGAATGGCCTTTCGCCCTTCAGGTAATACTTCCAAAGTCCATACTTTGTTTTCATACATGGATCCCATCTCGGATTTCATGGCCTCTAACCATTTCTCGGAATCCGGGCCCATCATCGCTTCTCCATAGCTCGTAGGTTCATCGTTGTCCAACAACATGACTTCTAAGACAGGGTTGCCGTACCAGTCAGGAGCAGTACGCGTCCTTGTCGACCTACGAGGTTCGATAGTAACTTGATCCAAAGCTTCATGATCATCATCATTAACTTCCTCTTCAACTGACGTAGGCTCTATAGAAACAACTTTCTGCGCTGCGCTACTCTCTGGTTGAAACAAAGGTTCAACAACCTCATCAAGTTCTATCTTCCTCCCACTCAATTCTTTCGAGAGAAACTCTTTCTCAAGAAATGTTCTGTTTTTAGCGACAAACACTTTGCCTTCGGATCTGAGATAGAAGGTATACCCAACTGTCTCTTTTGGGTATCCTATGAAGATGCATTTCTCCGCTTTGGGTTCCATCTTTTCAGGCTGAAGCTTTTTGACATAAGCATCACAGCCCCAAACTTTAAGAAACGACAACTTTGGCTTCTTGCCAAACCACAGTTCATATGGCGTCGTCTCAACGGATTTCGATGGTGCCCTATTTAAAGTGAATGCAGCTGTCTCTAACGCATAACCCCAAAACGGTAGTGGCAAATCGGCAAGAGACATCATAGACCGCACCATATCTAATAAGGTTCGATTACGACGTTTGGACACACCATTGCGCTGTGGTGTTCCATGCGGTGTCAATTGTGAAACAATTCCACATTGTCTTAAGTGATTGCCAAACTCATAACTCAGATATTCTCCTCCTCGATCAGATCGTAGGAATTTAATCTTCTTGTTACGATGATTGTCAACTTCACTCTGAAATTGCTTGAACTTTTCAAACATTTCAGACTTATGTTTCATTAAGTAAATATACTCATATCTACTTAAGTCATCGGTGAAGGTGAGAAAATAACGATATCCACCGCGCGCCTCAATGCTCATCGGACCGCACACATCAGTATGTATGATTTCCAACAAGTCACTTGCCCGTTCCATTGTTCCAGAGAACGGGGTTTTAGTCATCTTCCCCATGAGGCATGGTTCACATGTATCAAGTGATTCAAAATCAAGTGACTCCAAAAGTCCATCAGCATGGAGTTTCTTCATGCGTTTTACACCAATATGACCTAAGCGGCAGTGCCACAAGAAAGTGGTGCTATCATTATCAACTCTTCATCTTTTGGCATCAATGTTATGAACATGTGTATCATCACTATCGAGATTCAATAAGAACAAACCCCTCACAATGGGTGCATGACCATAAAAGATATTACTCATATAAATAGAACAACCATTATTCTCTGATTTAAATGAGTAACCGTCTCGCAATAAACAAGATCCAAATATAATGTTCATGCTTAACGCAGGCACTAAATAACAATTATTCAGGTTCATCACTAATCCCGATGGTAATTGAAGAGCGAGCGTGCTGACTGCGATCACATCAACCTTGGAACCATTTCCCACGTGCATCGTCACTTCGTCCTTTGCCAGCCTCCGTCTATTCCGTAGTTCCTGCTTTGAGTTGCAAATGTGAGCAACCGAACCGGTATCAAATACCCAGGCACTACAACGAGAGTTGGTAAGGTACACATCAATAACCTGTATATCATATATAGCTTGTTTGGTGTTGGTCGCCTTCTTGTCAGCCAAATACTTGGGGCAGTTCCGCTTCCAGTGACCAGTTCCCTTGCAATGAAAACACTCAGTTTCTGGCTTGGGTCCAGCCTTGGGTTTCTTCACGGGAGGGGCAACTGCTTTGCCACTCTTCTTGGAGTTACCCTTCTTGCCCTTTCCATTCTTCTTGAAACTAGTGGTTTTATTGACCATCAACACTTGATGCTCCGTCTGAATCTTAGACTCAGCGACTTTCAACATCGCAAACAGCTCGGCGACTGACTTTATTCATCCCTTGCATGTTATAGTTCAACACGAAGCTTTTGTAGCTAGGTGGCAGTGATTAAAGAACTCTGTCAGTGATAGCCTCTGGCGGGAGAACAATTCCCAACTCTGCCAGACGGTTAGAATACCTAGACATTCTGAGCACAGGTTCACTGACAGACCCGTTCTCCTCCATCTTCCAAGCATAGAACTTATCAGAGGTCTCATACCTCTCGATCCGGGCATTCTTCTCAAAGATAAACTTCAATTCCTGGAACATCTCATATGCTCCATGACGTTCAAAACGTCTTTGAAGTCCCGGTTCTAAGCCATACAACATTGCACACTGAACTATTGAGTAATCATCAGAACATGCCTGCCAAGCGTTCGCAACGTCCTGCAGCCTCTACTGGAGCGGGTGGTTCACCGAGCGGTGCATCAAGGACATAAGCCTTTTGGGAAGCCGTGAGGATAATCCTCAGATTACGGGCCCAGTGTACAAAGTTACTTCCATCATCTTTCAACTTAGCTTTCTCTAGGAACGCATTGAAATTCAGGGGTGCTATTGCGCGAGCCATTGATCTACAACATAAATTTTGCAAAGACAACTTAGACTATTGTTCAAGATAATGAGTTTAGTTAATCATACTCCCTCCATTCCTTTATATAAGGTGTATTTGTTTTTTGATAAAATTCCGCAATGTAAGGTGCATTTCTTCCAATTCCTCATAATTCCCTTCTTAGCCCTCCAGAAAAAAGGAAAGTATCTCTCTCCCGATTGTGTGTATCTCTCCATATAGGAAAAGAAGGAAAGTATCTCTCTCCTGATTGCCCGTATCTCTTCATTTCCTTCCTAATTGATTTACTTGCCACTAATCAATGAATTAGCCAAGGGTATTTTCGTCCTCAATTCTTTAAAATTCCATGCCTTGGTCAACGTGCCAGAAAAAATACACCTTACATAAAGGAACGGAGGGAGTATTACTTAAAAACTCCCACTCAAATTGACATCCCTCTGGTCATTCGAGTGTCACATGATCCAAATTCACCAACCCAAGTCCGGTCATCACGTGAGATGAGGTGGTTTCAATGGTGAACATCTTCATGTTGATCATATCTACTATATGACTCATGTTCGACCTTTCGGTCTCTTGTGTTCTGACGCCATGTCTGTACATGCTAGGCTCGTCAAGTTTAACCCGAGTGTTCCGCACGTGCAACACTAGCTTGCAACCGTTGTATGTGAACGTAGAGTCTATCACACCCGATCATCACGTGGTGTCTCGAAACGACGAACTTTCGCAATGGTGCACACTCGGGGAGAACACAATTTTATCATGAAATTTTAGTGAGGGATCACCTTATAATGCTACCGTCGTCCTAAGCAAAATAAGATGCATAAAAGGATTAACATCACATGCAAATCATAAGTGACATGATATGGCCATGAACTTGTGCTTTTGATCTCCATCTCCAAAGCACCGGCATGATCTCCATCGTCACCGGCATGACACCATGATCTCCATCATCTTGATCTCCATCAACGTGTCTCCATGAGGTTGTCGCGCCAACTATTGCTTCTACAACTATTGCTAACTCATAGCGATAAAGTAAAGCAAAACGGTGAAAATAAATTAAAGACAACCCTATGGCTCCTGCCGGTTGCCGTACTCATCGACATGCAAGTCGTGATTTATCTATACATAACATGATCATCTCATACATCACATATATCTCATCATGTCATTGGCCATATCATATCACAACATACCCTGCAAAAACAAGTTAGACGTCCTCTAATTGTTGTTGCATGTTTTACGTGGCTGCTATGAGTATCTAGCAAGAACGATTCTTACCTACGCAAAACCACAACAGTGATACACAAATTGCTATTCAACCTTCTCAAGGACCGCCTTTGTCGAATCCGATCCAACTAAAGTGGGAGAGACAGACACCCGCCAGCCATCTTTATGCAACAAAGTCACATGTGAGTTGATGGAACCGGTCTCTTGTAAGCGTACGAGTAAGGTTGGTCCGGGTCGCTTCATCCCACAATACCGCTGAATCAAGAAAAGACCAAGGGAGGAAGCAATATGAGCATCAACGCCCACAAACTCCTTTGTGTTCTACTCGTGATCTCATCTACGCATAGACCTAGCTCTGATACCACTGTTGGGGAACGTTGCATGGGAAACAAAAATTTTCCTACGCACACGCAAGATCTATCCATGGTGATGAGCATCTAAGAGAGGGAGAGTGGATCTATGTACCCTTGTAGATCACTAAGCGGGAAGCATTAAGAAACGCGGTTGATGTAGTCGAACGTCTTCGCGATCCAAATCGCAAGCCGTCCCGCGATCCAATCACGATCTAGCGCCGAACGGACGGCACCTCCGCGTTCAGCACACGTACAGATCGATGACGATCTCCGCCTTCTTGATCCAGCAAGAGGGAGCAGAGAGGTAGATGAGTTCTCCGGCAGCGCGACGGCGCGGCGACGGTGGTAGTGGAACTATTCCGGCAAGGCTTCGCCTAAGCACCGCCGAAAACTAGGGGAGACGATCTAGTGGGGAGATAGGGATGCACCGTGGCTTTGGGTTGGGTGCGGCTGCCCTCTCTCCCCTCCAATATATATAGGAGGGAGGGGAGGGGCCGGCGCCCCTAGGGTTTCCCCTAGGAGTCGTCCGAATAGGAGGTGGAGGAGTCCACCTCCAATCCTACTCCAAGTAGGATTCCAATCCTACTTGGATTTCCTTCCCCCACTTGGGGTTTTTCCTTTTCCACACCCCAGCCGCATGGGCCCTTTGGGGCTGGTTTCCCAGCCCACTAAGGGCTGGTGCGCCACCCCTAAGGCCCATGTGGCCTCCCGGCGTGGGTGGCCCCTCCCGATGGTCCCCCGAAACCCTCCCGGCACCCCCGGTACACTACCGGAAGTACCCGAAAGTTTTTCGGCGACCAAAACGGGACTTCCTATATATTAATCTTTACCTCCAGACCATTCTGGAGCTCCTCGTGACGTCCGAGATCTCATCCGGGACTCCAAACAACCTTCGGTCACCACCATTCATAACTCAATACTACCGAAACGTCACCGAACGTTTAAGTGTGCAGACCCTGCGGGTTCGAGAACTATGTAGACATGACCGAGACACCTCTACGGTCAATAACCAATAGCGGGACCTGGATGCCCATATTGGTTCCTACATATTCTATGAAGATCTTTATCGGTTGAACCTCTATGTCAAGGATTCAGTTAATCCCGTATGCTATTCCCTTTGTTCTTCGGTATGTTACTCGCCCGAGATTCGATCGTCGGTATCTCTATACCTAGTTCAATCTCGTTACCGGCAAGTCTCTTTACTCGTTCTATAATACAAGATCCCGTGGCTAACTCTTTAGTCACTTTGCTTGCAAGTCTTATTGTGATGTTGTATTACCGAGTGGGCCCTGAGATACCTCTCCGTCACACGGAGTAACAAATCCCAGTCTTGATCCACGCCAGCTCAACAGACATCCTCGGAGATACCTGTAGAGCATCTTTATTGTCACCCAGTTACGTTGCGACGTTTGATACACATAAGGTATTCCTCCGGTGTCAGTGAGTTGCATGATCTCGTGGTCATAGGAACAGATACTTGACATGCAGAAAACTATAGCAATAAACTGACACGATCATATGCTACATTCATAGTTTGGGTCTTGTGCATCACATCATTCTCCTAATGATGTGATCCTTTTATCAAATGACATTCTCATGTCTATGGCTATGAAACCTTGACCATCTTTGACCAACGAGCTAGTCTACTAGAGGCATACTAGGGACACAGCGTTGTCTATGTATCCACACATGCAATTGAGTTTCCAATCAATACAATTATAGCATGGATAATAAACGATTATCATGAACAAGGAAATATAATAATAACCACTTTATTATTGCCTCTAGGGCATATTTCCAACAGTTGTCACTATTACCGTTACTTTTGCTACTACTATTTGTCGTGCTACTAAACCTTTGCTGCAGACAGATATCCCAGGTGCGGTTGAATTGACACTCAACTGTCAAGGCCAATAAATATTCTTTGGCTCCCCTTGTGTCAAATCAATAAATTAGGGTGAAATACTTCCCGTGAAGACTGTCGCGATCCCCTATACTTGTGGGTTATAAAGACCTTTTTCTGGCGCAGTTGCCAGGGAGCATAGCTCTATTTATAGTGTTAACTTGAGGATATCCAATTGCCACTATGAAGAATCTGAAAGATAATCGAACTAAGATCGTCCCCTCTCGCACGAGAGGAGGTAAGGAACTGCCATCTAACTCTGCTTTTGATTCAACTACTGTTTTGAATCAGCTTGTTACACCACTGACGTGGCTTGAGACTGCGTCGGTATTTCCCCAAAGAGGAAGGGATGATGCAGCACAGCGACGGTAACTATTTCCCTTAGTTATGAAACCAAGGTATCGAACCAGTAGGAGGATCACCAACACCTAATAAACAACACCTGCACACAAAGAACAAATATTTGCAACCCGACGCGAAAGAGGTTGTCAATCTCTCTACGGTAAAAAGATAGATTAGGTAGTGATAGATTGGAGAGATAGATCTCTCAAGAACACAAGATAAAAAAGAGCAAATAAAAAGTGCAGCAATATATTTTTGGGTTTTTGGAATAATAGATCTGAAAACAAAAGCGGCAAAAGATAGATCGGAAAGCAATATGTTGGAAAAGTAGACCCGGGGGCCGTAGGTTTCACTAGTGGCTTCTCTCATGAGTATAGCACACGGTGGGTGAACAAATTACTGTTGGGCAATTGATAGAAGATCAAATAATCATGACGATATCCAAGGCGATGATCATTTTATAGGCATCACGTCCAAGATAAGTAGACCGACTCCAGCCTGCATCTACCACTATTACTCCACACATCGACCGCTATCCAGCATGCATCTAGTGTATTAAGTTCATGGAAAAACGGAGTAATGCAATAAGAATGATGACATGATGTAGACAAGATCTATTCATGTAGGAATAGACCCCATCATGTTATCCTTAATAGCAACGATACATGCGTACGTCGATGTCCCTTCTGTCACTGGGAGAGGACACCGCAAGATCAAACCCATAACAAAGCACCTCTTCCCATGGCAAGAAAAATCGATCTAGTTGGCCTAACTAAACCAAAGATTCGAAGAAGAAATACGAGGCTATAAGTAATCATGCATATAAGAGATCAAAGAAGACTCAAATAATATTCATGGATAGAAACTGATCATGAACTCAAAATTCATCGGATCCCAACAAACACACCGCAAAAGTTTACATCAAATAGATCTCCAAGAGACCATTGTATTGAGAATCAAAAGAGAGAGAGGAAGCCATCTAGCTACTGTCTACGGACCCGTAGGTTTATGGTGGACTACTCACGCATCATCGGAGAGGCACCAATGAGGATGATGAACCCCTCCGTGATGGTGTTAGATTGGATCTCGAGGTTTTGGAACTTGCGGTGGCTGGATGTGTTTTTCGTCGACTCCTTTAGGGTTTCTAGAATATTTGGGAATTTATAGGCATCAGAGGCGGTGGAGAGGGGCCCCGAGGAGGGCACAACCCATCAGGGCGTGCCTGGGGCCTCTGGCACACCCTGGTGGGTTGTGGTCTCCACGGCCCACCTCTCTGGCACTTCTTTGGCCCACTGGATGTCTTCTGGTCCAAAAAATCTCCAAAAGGTTTCGTCGCGATTGGACTCCGTTTGGTACTGATATTCTGCGAAGTAAAAAAACAAGCAAAAACAGCAGCTGGCACTTTGGCACTATGTCAATAGGTTAGTCCCAAAAAATGATATAAAGTTGTTATAAAGTGATTGTAAAACATCCAAGAATGATAATATAACAACATGGAACAAGCAAAAATTATAGATACGTTGGAGACGTATCAACATCCCCAAACTTAATTCCTTCTCGTCCTCGAGTAGGTAAATGATAAAAACAGAATTTTTGATGTGGAATGCTGCCTAACATGCTCATCTCATATTCTTTTCTTTTGTGGCATGGACATTTGGACTTTCAGATGGTTCAAAGCAATAGTCTAGTTTTAACATAATGACTTCGGTACTCAAGCATGCCAACAAGCAACCATGTCTTTCAAAATATCACTAAAGAAAGTTATCCCTAGCCCATCATGCTCAATCATTGATCCATTCATGAAACACACTCAAATATTAGCTACACCCAATGCTCAAGTACGATCATAGTGCCCCCTAGTTGGTGCTTTATAAGAGAAGATGGAGACTCAAAGTAAAAACAAAATTTGCATAAAGTAAATAGATAGGCCCTTCGCAGAGGGAAGTAGGGATTTGTAGTGGTGCCAGAGCTCAAAGTTTAAATTGAGAGAGAAATATTTTGAGTGGCATGCCTTTCCTGTCAACGAAAACGACAAAGTAGTTCACAATACTTTCCATGCTAGATACATCATAGGCGGTTCCCAAACAGAAAATAAAGTTTATTCCTTTTTCCACCATTCTTTCACATTCCATGGCTGGCCGTATCCACGGTTGCCTTCCATACCAACACTTTTCATGGAATTTATTATTTCACAACATAAAGTAATTTTTTTCTTTTTCATTTCAGGAATTGGCATCCCTATTACTGCCGTACTCTCGTGCAATGATAAGTGAATAAACACTCATCTTGAGAATAACACATCTAGCATGGAAAAATATTGGACACCCCCTACCGTTTCATGAGCGGTACGAACACACAAAAAGGAAATTTATTTTGAAAAGTAGAGGTGGCACATACAAATTTGCTTAGAACGGCATGGAAATACCGCATATAGGTAGGTATGGTGGACTCATAAGGCAAAACTTGGTTTAAGGATTTTGAATGCACAAGTAGTATTTCTACTTAGTACAAGTGGAGGCTAGCAAATAGATTGAGAAGCAACCAACCAAGAAACAAAAATTCACATAAGCGAGCATTGAGCATAACTAACACCGAATAATGCACCATAAGTAGGATATAATTTCATTGCATAACTATTGACTTTCGTGCATGCATAGGGAATCACAAACCTTCACACCAATATTCTTACTAAAGCATAATTACTCACTAACATGACTCACATATTACTATCATCATGTCTCAAAACTATTACAAGGAATCAAGTTTAGTTTGTCCAATGATCTTCATGAAAGTTTTTATTATATCCTCCTTGGATATCTCTCACTTTGGGACTAGTTTCATATATTGCCATTGCTTTTTTACAAGCTCAAACAAATTTAAGTGAAGCACATGAGCATAGAGATTTCATCTCTCAAAATAGTATAAGTGAAGCATGAGAGGATTTCTTCAAAATTTACTAACTCTCAAATTAATCTAAGTGAAGCATGAGAGTGTTTCTTCAAAAGTTTCCAAGCACACCGTGCTCAAAAAGATATAAGTGAAGCACTAGAGCAATTCTAAAGCTCAAAAAGTTTAAGTGAAGCATAAAGAGCAATTCTAGCAAATCATAGCATAATTTTGGCTCTCTAAAATAGGTGTGTCCAGAAAGGATACAAGTGACAAACTAACAAGCAAAGCAAGCAAAGACTCAAATGATACAAGGCGCTCCAAGCAAAACTCATGATATGTGACGAATAAAAATATAGCTCCAAGTAAAATACCGATGGTCGTTAGAAGAAAGAGGGGATGCCACTCGGGGCATCCCCAAGCTTAGTTGCTTGTTTCTCTTTGGATATATATTGGGGGTGCTGTAGCATCCCCAAGCTTAGGATCTTTTCACTCCTTATTCCTTCATCCATCGTGATCTCACCCAAAACTTGAAAACTTCAATCACAAACCTCGACAAAATCTTCGTGAGATCCGTTAGCATAATAAAGCAAATCACTACTTTAGGTACTGTTGCAAACTCATTAAAATTTTATTATTGCGTTATACCTATTGTATTTTAACTTTACCATGGCTCATACCCTTCAATACAACCCATAGATTCATCAAAACAAGCATACAATGCAACGCAAACAGAATCTGTCTTAAACATAACAGTCTGTAGTAATCTGTACTCTAACCATACTTTTGTAACTCTACAAATTCTGAAACATTTGGACAACGTAAATAATTTGTATAGCAATACTGTGTTAAAATTTCAGCTCAATATCATGCTCCAGTAAAAAATGAAAATTCGAACACTGTAGGCAAAGTTTCTGTTTCAGATTCACCATTGTTTCTACTCATCTTATGAATCATCCTAAAGGCTTTACTTGGCACAAACACTAAATAAAACATAAAAATACAATCATAACAGAGGCATAATTGTGGCAACACTCAAAAACATAAAGGAAAAGACAAAAATAAATTTATTCATTGGGTTGCCTCCCAACAAGCGCTATCGTTTTACGCCCCTAGCTAGGCATAACGCATAGTTTCAAGTATTGTCATCTTTGGTTTCGGAGCAAAATTTTTGCATCTCCTTTTAGGTTGCAAATGCGATAGGATTCCATTAGCCTATACCAGGCATCTTTCAAATTTTCCCCCTGTTTTTGTTTGAAGTATTGAACTTCGAAATCTGGTGACAAAGGGGGAGTAGTAACGCCAGTCATAGCAACAAGGTTGGCAAAGAAGAGATCTGACGGGAAAAAGGCAAACAAAAAAGAGGGCGAATAAAACGGCAAATTGGTGAAGTGGGGGAGAGCAAAACGAGAGGCAAATGGCAAATAATGTAATTGCAAGGAGATGAGATTTGTGATTAGGAACCTTGTAGATGATGATGGTGTCTCCTCGGCGCGAGAGATTGGCACGTAGAAGAGACCGCTTCCTCCCCGGCAACGGCGCCAGAAATTCCTTTGACGTGGCTTGAGACTGCGTCGGCATTTACCCAAAGAGGAAGCGATGATGCATCACAGCGACGGTAAGTATTTCCCTTAGTTATAAAACCAAGGTATCGAACCAGTAGGAGGATCACCACCACCTAATAAATAGCACCTGCACACAAAGAACAAATACTTATAACCCGACGCGAAAGAGAGGTTGTTAATCTCTCTACGGTAAAAAGATAGATTAGGTAGTGATAGATTGGAGAGATAGATCTCTCAGGAACACAAGATAAAAAAGAGCAAATAAAAAGTGCAACAATATATTTTTGGGTTTTTGGAATAATAGATCTGAAAACAAAAGCGGCAAAAGATAGATCGGAAAGCAATATGTTGGAAAAGTAGACCCGGGGGCCGTAGATTCACTAGTGGCTTCTCTCATGAGTATAACACACGGTGGGTGAACAAATTACTATTGGGAAATTGATAGAAGATCAAATAATCATGACGATATCCAAGGCGATGATCATTATATAGGCATCACGTCCAAGATAAGTAGACCGACTCCTGCCTGCATCCACCACTATTACTCCACACATCGACCACTATCCAGCATGCATCTAGTGTATTAAGTTCATGGAAAAACTGAGTAATGCAATAAGACCGGTGACATGATGTAGACAAGATCTATTCATGTAGGAATAGGCCCCATCTTGTTATCCTTAATAGCAACAATACATGCGTGCCTCGCTGCCCCTTCTGTCACTGGGAGAGGACACCGCAAGATCGAACCCATCACAAAGCACCTCTTCCCATGGCAAGAAAAATCGATCTAGTTGGCCTAAATAAACCAAAGATTCCAAGAAGAAATATGAGGCTATAAGTAACCATGCATATAAGAGATCAAAGAAGACTCAAACAATATTCATGGATAGAAATTGATCGTGAACTCAAAATTCATCGGATCCCAACAAACACACCGCAAAAGTTTACATCAAATAGATCTCCAAGAGACCATTGTATTGAGAATCAAAAGGGAGAGAGGAAGCCATCTAGCTACTGCCTACGAACCCGTAGGTCTATGGTGGACTGCTCACGCATCATCGGAGAGGCACCAATGAGGATGATGAACCCCTCCGTGATGGTGTTAGATTGGATCTCGAGGTTCTGGAACTTGCGGCGGCTGGATGTGTTTTTCGTTGACTCCTTTAGGGTTTCTAGAATATTTGGGAATTTATAGGCATCAGAGGCGGTGGAGAGGGGCCCCGAGGAGGGCACAACCCATCAGGGCGCGCCTAGGGCCTCTGGCGCGCCCTGGTGGGTTGTGGTCTCCACGGCCCACCTCTCTGGCACTTCTTTGGCCCACAGGATGTCTTCTGGTCCAAAAAATCTCTCCAAAAAGTTTCGTCACGATTGGACTCCGTTTGGTACTGATATTTTGCGAAGTAAAAAATATGCAAAAACAGCAACTAACACTTTGGCACTATGTCAATAGGTTAGTCCCAAAAAATGATATAAAGTTGCTATAAAATGATTGTAAAACATCCAAGAATGATAATATAACAGCATGGAACAAGCAAAAATTGTAGATACATTGGAGACGTATCAACCACCACCCGTTGATCATCCTGATATGTCACATGAACTTGATGATGCTACCTCTGAAATTAATGATGATACTATTGCTACACATGTTGAAACTGAAACTGTGCCACTGAAAGAATTACTTGATGCTCATATTGCTAAAGCTACGGAACTTGAAAATGCTGAAACTGATGAGGACTTTGAATCACCTGTTACACCTCGCTCTCCTAATAGATATGAATTGCCTTATGTACATGAAGGTTATGTCATGGATAAGGAAACAACTAGGGATTTCTTTGCTTGTGAAAATAGAGGCGACTTGAAGAAACTGCTATGCAAACTGAAAGAAAAATCTGTGATGGAGAAAATGAAATATGATCCTAAATTTGCTACTTCTCCTATATTTTTTACTGATAAGGATTATGAGTTCTCTGTGGACCCTGAGTTAATTCCTATAGTAGAGTCCGATCCTTTCCACGATTATGAAAATGAAACTGTTGTCGAACACCTTATGAAACTAAATGATATTGATGCTCTGTTTACAACTGATGAAAAGATACGCTATTATTATATCCTTAAGATTTTTCCTTTCTCGCTAAAAGGCAAGGCCAAGGAATGGTTTCTTTCTCTTGCCCCTGGTTGCATGCGTAGTCCCCAGGATATGCTTCATTACTTTTCTAAAAAATATTTTCCTGCTCATAAGAAACAAGCTGCCTTATAGGAAATATTTAACTTTGCGCAAATTGAAGAAGAGAATCTCCCTCAAGCTTGGGGGAGGCTTCTCCAGTTACTTAGAGCTTTGCATGATTGTCCTCTTAAGAAAAATGAAATTCTTGATATCTTTTATAATGGATTAACCGATGCTTCTAGGGACTTCCTAGATAGTTGTGCTAGTTGTGTTTCAGGGAAAGAACTGTCAGTCAAGCTGAAGAACTATTGAATAACATATTGCAAAATGCCGATGATTGGACACTTCTTGAACCACCTCCGGAGCCTATTCAAAAGAAAAGAGGTATTCTATTCCTCAACCCTGAAGATATGCAAGAAGCAAAAAGATCTATGAAGGAGAAAGGTATTAAAATTGAGGATATCAAGAAACTACCACCTATTGAAGAAATACATGGACTTGATACCCCGACATAGGTAGTAGAGGTAAACTCTCTCCGTTCCTTTAGTGAAAATGATATACCTTACACTAAGACTCTTGAACAATGCATGGATGAATTTGACAATTACGTTGTTAAGCAAGAACACTTCAATAACTATGTTAAGGATCAATTGAGACGTAATGCCATGATGATAGACCACTTAAGTGACTTGACATTTAGAATTGCTAATGATGTCAAAGGTCTAGGTAAACATGCTTCTATGGTTCACACTCAACTAGACCAAGTTGCTAAGTCACAAAATGATTTGATTGCTGAAGTAAATAATAATATGAATGATCATGTTATTAGAGTAATGAGTAAGGGAGGTCGTATGACCCAAGAACCTCTCTATCCGGAAGGTCATCCTAAAAGGATAGAACAGGATTCTCAGAAAATTAATGTTGATGCACCTAGTTCCTCTAATAAGAAAAGGAAGAAGAAAAATGATAGGAACTTGCATGCTCCTAGTGAACCTGTTATAGAAACGCCCACTGAGAACCATAATGATGTTTCTATTTCTAATGTTGAGACCCAGTCTGGTAATGAACATGCACCTAGTGATAATGAAAAGGAAGATGAAAATAATACTATGCATGTAGATGCTCCACCAGATAGTAATAAAGAACATGATAACGATGTAGAGATAGAACCTGTCGAGGATCTTGATAACCTACCTCCTAAAAATAAACGTTATGATAAGAGACACTTTGTTGCTAGAAAACATGGAAGGGAAAGAGAGCCATGGGTTCAAAAACCCATGTCATTCCCTCGTAAGCCTTCTAAAAGTAGGGACGATGAAGATTTTGAGCGCTTTGCTGAAATGATTAGACCTATCTTTTTGCGTACTCGTTTGACCGATATATTGAAAATGCCTTCGTATGCTAAGTATATGAAAGATATTATTACCAACAAAAGAAAAATACCTGAAACTGAAATTGCTGCTATGCTTGCTAATTATTCTTTTGATGGAGGAATACCTAAGAAGCTAGGAGATCCTGGTATACCCACAATACCTTTCTCTATTAAAAGAAATTATGTTAAACTACTTTATGTAATTTAGGGGCCAGTGTTAGTGTTATGCCTTTCTCCTTTATAAAAGACTTGATTTGAGTAAGCTTACACCTACTGAGATATCTTTGCAAATGGCTGATAAATCCACTGCTTTACCTATTAGGATTTGCGAGGACGTTCCTGTTGTGGTTGCAAATGTTACTATCTTGACAGACTTTGTTATTCTTGATATGCCCGAGGACGACAATATGTCGATCATCCTTGGTAGACCCTTTTTAAATACTGCAGGGGCTGTTATTGATTGCAATAAAAGCAAGGTTACCTTTCATGTCAATGGCAAGCAACATACCATGCATTTCCCGAAGAAGCAAACTTTGGTTAATAATATTAATGTCATTGATCCTACTCCCACGGTTATCATTGGAAGTTTTGCAATTCCTCTACCTACTGTCAAGAAGAAATATTATAATCTTATTGTTGGGGAGATGCAAATCCCCATTGTGGTAACCTAGTGATATACAAAAATTCTTTGATTACATGTTAATCGGAAACGGTTGTTAATAAGACTTGATCAACCTTATTAATGGATCCTTTTCGGAAGACATGTGATTGATGAATTTAGTACTCACAACTCTCTGTATCAAAAGTTTATCCTCTATAATTTTCAGGTTATATAAAATAAATTAGCTTGATTTTCCGTTTTTCTGTTTTTCCCGTGCATAGAAAAATGACCAAAAATAAAAAGTCTCAGATTGCCACAAAATTTTAACATGATTTTTTCTGGAATATATAAGAATTTTTGGCATAAAAATTGCAGTAGGGGAGTGCAGCTGTGGGCCACAAGCCTACAGGGGGGTCGCACCATGATGGCTTGTGGGGCCCACAGGGCCCCCCTGCTTTATCCCTTCAGCCCACTCCTTCTCCTACCTCCAGAAAAATTTCCTATCTCTCTCTCCCGTGTTCTTCCCCTGGAAACTGAAATTTTTGATTTCTTTGCTCGGAACTCCGTTTCCAAAACTATTTTTAGGAATTGCTCCTTGGTATGTGACTCCTCCACTCCTCCCATTAGTTTTTGTTTTAGTGGTTTATATTTTACATAATGTGCTGCACTTGGTGCTACAGAAAATGAGCTTGCATTTTGAATTCTTTGAGTTCCAAGTAGTATGAATGCTTGATATGGCCTCTAGGCATCATTATGAATAGTTGCTATCAATCTTGCAAAGTTTTATTGACATGAATTTGCGGCTCAAAATTTTCAGAAATTTATGTTTGGGAAGATGAGTTTCTTTAGGAGGAGCTCCTCAAGAAGACTCACCGCGAGTGAGTCATCTAGTGAGAGCTCGGTACCACAAGCTTACATTGAACCCCGGGACAACCAGATAATTATGGCTGACGCTAAATCATGTCGATGGCCAAGTGAAGAATTCATGAGAGATGCAGGTATCAAGGAGGAATTTGACCGATTCATGGATAATACCGGCATCACCAATTTCCTCGCAGATAAGTGTGTCCAACACTATGACCTTACCCGTACATTCACGCAAGGATTTTGCTATCAATCACATGCTTCTAGAGTGTTATTTAAACTTTATGATAAATCCTTTAGCATGACTCTAGAAGAATTCTCGGTTGCTTGCAAACTTCCACTTTGGAGTTTGCTCGAGAAACCTTCAAAAACTGATTATAATATGTTCCTCGAGAGTCTTTGCGTTGGCGAAGATAGGGGAGTAACACAGGCAAGAATTAAAAGCATACAGTTTCCCTCTATTCGTTACTTTGCACTGTTTAATGGGAAATGTGTAGTAGGAAAACAAGATTGCAGTGCCTTATGTGCCCCTGAGTTGAGCCTTATCCACACTGTTGTAACTGGTGAACAACGCTATAACCTTGGTGCAATTATTGCCCGAAGGTTGAACTCTAACTCTAGCAATGGTGATTTGTATGGAGGAATTTATGCCTCCCGTGTAGCTGCACAACTGAGAGTGTCGCCCCAACCTAACGATCCCATCTTGCCTGATAGATATTTAGATTTCGAAGCTATGCGTTATCATGAGTATATTGTAAACCGTGCTAGGGGTTATGAGTATAACTTAATATTTGGGAAATATACGCTTGTGTTTGTCACTTTGCCTGCACCTGCCCTCTTTGATTTTCAGGCTCGACAGCGTTACTATGTTCTTGAGGACGAGGTGCGGGAATACAAAGCTGTAGTGCAGGCTGCTCGTTTGGCAGAGGAGGCGGCCAGAAACGCCCCCACAAGTTACCATTTAAACCAATTTCCAGATTATCAGTGGTGATCACCAAGCTAGGCAAACACCTAAGCTTGGGGGAGTACGTATTTCTCACCGACATTACATTCATGTTCACATACTTCGTATAAATTGTCGGTGTTCATCCTCTTTCATTGTATATCCATATTAGTTTTATTTTCCGCTTTCTTCTTGTGTGTTTGAAAAACTTTGGAAAACCCAAAAATATTTCTCGCTTCTGTTTAGTTTTCTTTCCTTGTTTAATTATCTTTCGTACTAAAAAGAAAACCCAAAAAGATTTCCTTTGCATGTTGGGAGCTTTCCCGTGTAAATAGTTTTTCTCGTTTTTATTTTTCCTTTAGTTTATTTCCTTGTTTGAGAAAAACAAAAACTCCCAAAATATTTTAGTGTGTTTCTTTGAATTTCTTTTCTTTTTGTTGAGTCTTTGAAAGGAGAGGACCATGATGAAAATGTTGAGTGGCTCTTATATGCTTTATTGTTGATCTAACAGAGAGCCAATATTACCCTGTCTTCTCCTTTGTTTAAAACCGCCATGCAGATCCCAGCTTAGTCCACGGTATTCTTGCACTATTATTATTATCACATCATTCTGTCGTGCAAGTGAAAGGCAATAATGACGATATTTGACGAAGTGATCGTGGCAAAGGAAGCTGGTATGAACTCTTCTTGTTTTCTGTTTTTGTAAATATGTTTAGCCCATTCGATGTTGATTCAGTATATTATGAGTGAACATGTTTATGATGACAATTAGAGATTATAGCTTCTCATGCCATGCTTAAATAGCTAGTAGTGAATAATGATTTATCTTATAGGCCAACATGCATTAAAATTGTTATGATGTGGTATGGTAGTATGGTATTTCCCTCTAAGTAATTCGAGCGGCTTGACTTGGCCCATGTGCAAACATGTAGTTAATTCAAAACCAATGCAACCTTCACGATGTTTAAATTCAGACTGTTCATATCCTACCATGCTATGTCTAATGTTAATTATCCACAATGCATACCTATGACCGTTTTTGCTCTCTAGCTGGTCGCTTCCCAACTTATTGCTAGCCTTCACATGTACTAAGCGGGAATGCTGCTTGTGCATCCAAAACCTTTAAACCAAGTTATTCCACATGAGTCCACCATACCTACCTATATGCGGTATTATCCTGCCGTTCCAAGTAAATTTGCATGTGCCATCTCTAAATATTCAAATAAATATCTATTTTGTGCACTTGTCTCGCTCATGGAGCGACGAGGCGGTCGGTATCTTCCATGCTAAGGGAGTTATTCTCAAGACGGTCGTTTATTCGCCGTCATTGCACGAGAGAGGCTGGTAAAAAGGATGCCCAGTCCTGCATAATCAAAATTAATTAAACAAAACTCCTTGGGACAGTTGATATGTTGGCAGGCATCCGTGGACTCGGTCAGCCATGATTTGTGTATGGATGGTGGATAGGAGTAAACTTTACTATTCTGTTTGGGAACTGCCAATAATGAGTTTAGCATGGAAGATATTGAAAATCTTTGTCGCAACGTTGACAAGAAAAGTGCACCACCCCAAAAACTATATTTCAATCCTGTTTTAAAACCTGAGCTCTGGCACCTCTGCAAATCAATGCTTCCCTCAGCGAAGGGCCTATCTATTTATTTTTATGTTGAGTCATCACCCTCTTGCTAAAAGTACCAGACCAAAGAGCACTATTGTCATTCTTATGCATTGAGTCTAGTTAATGTTGGATGTGAGCATGACTGGATCTTTTCTACTCTGAATTATAATGTTTAGTCATTGCTTGAACCTCAGAGGTGCTCTACATTTATGTTTTGCGGTCTCAGAAAGGGCTAGCGAAATACCATGTCACCATATTATATCATGATTGTTTTGATAAATTGTTGGCATGTGAGATATCTATTATTACTTGCTAGTTGGTTATGTATTGCCATGAGTTAATATGATGTTTAGTTGTTATCATGGATGTGGTTATTTATAATTTTTGCTGAAAACTTGAGCACTAGCTAAGCATGTGTATAACGACGAGAACAAACGAGTTTGTAAAAGTTTTCTTTATCACTTTCAGTTTGTCAACTGAATTGCTTGAGGACAAGCAATGAGTTAAGCTTGGGGGAGTTGATACGGCTCCAACGTATCTACTTTTCCAAACACTTTTGCTCTGGTTTTGATCTCTAATTTGCATGATTTGAATGGAACTAACCCGGACTGACGTTGTTTTCAGCAAAACTACCTTGGTGTTATTTTTGTGTAGAAATAAAAGTTCCCGGAATTGGACGAAACTTTTTGTGGATTTTTTCCAGGATTTATAATGAATTATGGAGCGAAGACCTGCCGGAGGGAGGCCACCTGTGGGGCACAAGCCAACAGGTCACGCCCCCTAGGTCGCGCCCTGTTGTGTGCTGGGGCCCACGAGGCTCCTCCGACCCTGATTCCAGTCCTATAAAATCACATCTTAGGAGAAAAAACCAGAGAGAAGTTTTCATCGCGTTTCACGAGATGGAGCCGCCGCTACGTCCTGTTCTTCCTTGGGAGGGCTGATCTGGAGTCCATTGGGGCTCCAGAGAGGGGAAATCGTCGCTGTCGTCATCACCAACCCTTCTCCATCAACACCGCCATGATGCTCACCACCGGGAGTGAGTAATTCCTTTGTAGGCTTGCTGGACAGTGGTGGGATTGGATGAGATTGATCATGTAATCGAGTTAAGTTTGATAGGGCTTGATCCCTAGTATCCAATATGTTCTGAGACTGATGTTGCTATGACTTTGCTATGCTTAATGCTTGTCACTAGGGCCCGAGTGCCATGATTTCAGATCTGAACATATTATATTATCTTTGAATATAAGACTGATTTGGATCCTATCTTGCAATTTGTATGCACCTATTACGTGTCTTGATCCGCATACCCCAAGGTGACAATAATTGAGATTCTTTTCGGTGATTGTCGTAGTTTGAGGAGTTCATGTATTCACCATGTGTTAATGCTTTGTTCTGGTTCTCTATTAAAAGGAGGCCTTAATATCCCTTAGTTTCCAATAGGACCCCGCTGCCACGGGAGGGTAGGACAAAAGATGTCATGCAATTTCTTATCGCAAGCACGTATGACTATATACGAAATACATGCCTACATTATATTGATGAATTGGAGCTAGTTCTGTGTCGCCCTAGTGTGTAACTGTTACATGATTGATGTCACCTAAATCATTATCCATCACCGATCCACGTGCCTACGCTTTACATATACTGAATCTTGCTAAGTTACTATTGCTACTGCTATTGTCACAACTGCTACAAAATTGCTGCTGTCACTATTACTGTTACTTTTGCTACTACTATTTGCCGTGCTACTAAACCTTTGCTGCAGAGAGATATCCCAGGTGCGGTTGAATTGACAACTCAACTGTCAAGGCCAATAAATATTCTTTGGCTCCCCTTGTGTTGAATCAATAAATTAGGGTGAAATACTACCCGTGAAGACTGTCGCGATCCCCTATACTTGTGGGTTATCATTATTCCTAAAGGAGGCTATTGCCTCGGCGTTCGAACAGTCGACGATTTGTTTTTTTCTTGGTCAAGAATCGGTTCCAAAATTGTCGAGCTGATTCGCCTGACCGCTGAACGATGTGGCTCAAGTCATCGGCGTCCGGGGGTCGGACGTAAGTGCCTTGAAAGTTAGCTCGGAAAGCATCCTCGAGCTCTTCCCAGCTCTCGATGGAGTTTTCGGGGAGGCTGTTCAACCAATGCCATGCTGGCCCTTTGAGCTTTAGTGGCAAGTATTTTATGGCGTGGAGGTCATCTCCTCGAGCCATATGAATGTGGAGAAGGAAATCTTCAATCCACATGGTTGGGTCTGTAGTCCCGTCATATTGTTCGATATTTACGGGTTTAAACCCTTCGGGGAATTGATGCTGCATGACTTTGTCCGTGAAGCACATTGGGTGAGCGGCGCCCCGGACTCGAGCTACGTCGCGCCGGAGGTCGGCCATCATCCGGTCCCGGTGCTGTTCCCGAGCTCTGTCGCGTTGGTCAAGCCAGGTTTGGTACTCGTCCCATCTAGTGGGGGTGTACCCTTTAGATCCATAGATGGATCTTGTGCGACCTGCTCTGTTGGTCAAGTTGTGACGTAGTTCTTCTGGGTCGTCCGGCTGTATTGCTTCTTTTCTTCTCCAACGGGGGTATTCGGGCCTATATTCGGCTTCTTCAGCTATCCTATCCCGTCCTCGAGGGGGGTGGTCTGGCTGGTCGCCCTGAGTTTGTCTGGGGGATGTGAGCTCAAAGGCCTCGTCGTCGAATTCTGGCAACAAACACCGGCGCGGGTAGCTTTTGTTTTGATCCCGCCGCTCATCGCCGTACCCTTCTTCGGCTGCTGGGACTTTCGTCCATCTGTCGTTGAGGGTGTCTTGTTCGGCTTTCATCTTCTTTTGTTTCATCTTCAAGCTGCGGGCGGTGTCTATAAGCTGCCGTTTGAAACGCTCTTGATCTAGCGGGTCCTCAGGGATGATAAAATCCTTGTCTCCGAAACTAACTTCCTCTTTGGCAGGAGGGGGGTCATTGCTGTCTTCAGAGTCGTTAAGGTCCTCGGGGTTGTGACCCTCACGCCCCTCCAAGTGTTCGGGAGCAGCGGGATGCTCGGGGTCCTCTACGTTATCCGGGGTGTCGCCCTGTTCGGTGCGGAAACACATTTGCTCCCTTGGTGGTTTTGGTAATTTATAACAACATATAAGTCATTGAACTAATGTTTTCCACTAAGTATATTTCAGGAAAAGTTCAATGATAGGGATGGCAAAAGGATTGTGAAGATTGTGGAAATACCCAATGATGCAAGGAAATAGGTTGGCAAAGCTTCAGGCAAGAGGACTCTACATTTTACATTTGTGAGAAATCACTTTTGAGTCCATAGGAAAGCCAATACTATTAAAAGGGGGTAAGGTTTTGTTGGTGAACAAAATGCTCATACGTGCACAAGTGATAGTCACCAAAAACACCCACAAACTCTTCCACCAAAGTCTGTCCATAGCCATATACTCAACATCGGTGCAACCAACATTTCCATCCCGGTGCCACCGATTCTCAACCACAGACAGACTCAACCAAACCCTAGCCACTTCGGTGCAACCGATTCCATACCGGTGCCACCGAGTTTAGGTTGCCAACTTTCTGTTACGCAAATTCACAATAGCGGTACCACCGAGATTGTTGGATCGGCGTCACCGAGATTGGGAATCTGACCGTTGGTCACCTTATCGGTGGAACCGAGTTTCCTATATCGGTCTCACCGAGATTCAAAAGTTGCCACCTTTTGGTCACTTCGGTACCACCGAGATTAACACATCGGTGTCACCGAGTTGGTCATTTTGTGTGTAACGGTTGGATTTTTGGGGATGCCTATATATACCCCTTCACCACCACCTACTCGAAAGAGAAGCACTCAGAACTATTCCATACTTGCCCCATCCAGTTTTCTGAGAGAGAACCACCTACCCTTGTGTTGAGGTCAAGATTTTCCACTCCAACCATATGGATCTTGATTTCTAGCCTCCCCAAGTTGCTTTCCACAAATCCCATCTCTTCCACCAAGCCAAATCTGTGAGAGAGTGATTGTGTGTTGAGGAGTCTATCATCTTGAAGCACAAGAGCAAGGAGTTCATCGTCATTACCGAGCCTATTACCTTTTGGAGGGTGGTGCCTCCTAGATTGGTTAGGTGTCGCTTGGGAGCCTCCTACTTCGTGTTGTGGAGTGAACCAAGAAGTTTGTAAGGGCAAGGAGATCGCCTACTTCGTGAAGATCTACCCATAGTGAGGCTAGTTCTTCGTGGACAGAAGCCGTTATGGAATAGTCAAGGTTGCTACTTCGTTGACCCTTATGGGTGGAGCCCTCCGTGGACTCTCGCGACCGTTACCCTCCGTGGGTTGAAGACTCCATAAACATGGATGTACGATAGCACCACCTATCGGAACCACGGGAAAAATCATCGTGTCTACAATTGCGTTTGATCTTCCTACCCTATCCTTTCTACTCATGCTTGTTGTTACTTTCCGCTGCTATACTCTTAGAATTGCATGTGTAGGGTGTACTTGACTTGCCATGAAATGCTAAAACTGCCAACTCTAAAATTTGGGAAAAGGCAAAACTTTTATTTGGTCAAGTAGTCTATCACCCCCCCTCTAGACATACTTTCGGTCCTACAAGTGGTATCAGAGCTTTGGTCTCCATTGCATTGGTCTCACAACCTAGGAGAGTATGGCGTCTAGTGAGGGAAGTTATCACCGTAGAGGTCCGTACTTTGATGGCACTAATTTTGCTAGTTGGAAGCACAAAATGAAAATGCATATTCTTGGTCATAATCCCGCCGTTTGGGCTATTGTTCGTGTTGGCTTGCAAGGTGAATTCTTTGGTGATGGAAAGGAACCGGATCGTGAAGCGACCGCGGATGAATTGAAGATGTTGCAATACAACGCTCAAGCATGCGACATTCTATTCAACTGCCTATGCCCAGAAGAATTCAACAAAATCAGCCGTCTTGAGAATGTAAAAGAGATTTGGGATACTTTGGTTGATATGCATGAAGGAACCGAGTCCGTGAGAGAATCCAAGTTAGATGTTCTTCAAGGTCAGCTTGACAAGTTCAAGATGAAGGATGGTGAAGGAGTCGCTGAGATGTACTCTAGGCTAGCTCTCATCACCAATGAGATTGCCGGCTTAGGAAGCGAAGAGATGACCGACAAATTCATCATCAAGAAGATACTTAGAGCTTTGGATGAGAGATACGACACCGTGTGCACATTGATCCAAATGATGCCCAACTACAAAGATCTCAAGCCTACGGAAGTCATTGGAAGGATTGTTGCTCATGAGATGACACTCAAAGACAAAGAAGAGCTTCACCACAAGTCTAGCGGTGCTTACAAAGCCACAAGTGATGCTCCCGCAACTTCAAGCAACAACCTTGTCACCAATGAAGAGATAAGCCTCATGGTCAAGAAATTCAACAAGTTCTACAAGAATAGAGGCAAAGAAAGAAGCTCCAACTCAAGATATGATGAGAAGCGTTCGTCAAGTCGTGACCGCAATTGCTACAATTGTGGGAAGCCCGGACACTATTCCAATGAGTGCACGGCTCCCTACAAACGAAGAGAAGAGTCACCTCGAAGACGAAGCTCAAGGAATGAATCACCTCAAAGAGAGAGAAGGAGTAGAGATGATCGTTATGAACGAAGACCCTCAAGGAGAAGTAGAGATTCGAAGAAGAAGGACAAGTACACCAAGAGCTATACAAGAAGAAAACATCAAGCTCATGTTGGTGAATGGGTTTCCGGCTCCGACTCCGACAACAACTCCGAGAGAAGCTATCACTCCGACTCCGACTATAGTCAAGATGATGGTGTTGCCAGGATTGCTCTAGTGACTACCAACTCCCATGATTTATTTGATTCACCCAACGAAGGGAGTGGAAGTTGCTTCATGGCTAAAGGCCCCAAGGTATCACACCCCGAGTATCTTGATTTCAATAGTGATGAAGATGACTTGCTTTGTGATGATGACTTGCTATTTGATAAAACTAGTGATGTTAGTCAAAATGAACTTGATGATTCTCATGCTAGTCAAGATAAGTCAATTGATGCTGATAAGATGAAAATAGAAGAACTAACTAAAGAACTAAACACTCTTAAGTTAGCTCATGAATCTACTCTTGAAGATCATAGAGAGCTTGTGAGAACTCATGAGAAGCTACGCTTCGAGAAGCTCAACTTGGAGCAAGAGCATGAGTTTCTTAAAGCTATCAATGACGATCTCCGAAAGAAGACTTCATCTTATCTAGCCAAATGACTACACTTGTCTACATTCATGCCTCAAGTTAAAACTAAGCAATCTAGTAACAAAGGCAAGAAAGGTTCTTCATCTAGTAGCAATAATAAAAATGCTAAACCCAATGATGTTGCTTCTAGTAGTTCTATTGATTCCACTAATGATGTTTCTCTTAGCCAAGTTACACTTGAGCAAGAAAATGCTTTATTGAAAGGAATTATAGAGAAAGGTATCTACAAGAGTCTTGTCGGGTGAAAGCAATTTGAGGAAATTGTACGCAAGCACGGAGGATACCGAAAGAACCGTGTTGTTGGCTATTTCAACGCAAATGGAGTTGAATGGGAAGAAGGTCAATATCCCGAGCCCAAGTTTGTTCCTCAAAAGGAGAAGTATGAAAATACTCTTCCCAAGGGGACAAGCACTCAAGATGATCTTCCACCACAAGACCACAAGCTCAAGGGCAAGAAAAAGCTTCAAGAGGACATTGACTCATATGAAGATCAATCCCTAGCTATGGTGGAGTGGGTTCCCAAGGCTACGTCAAGCTCAACTTCTACAAAGGCTACTACAACACCAAGGATCCCCATCAACTTGATGTGGGTCCCCAAGAAGAAGAACTAGAGAGTTCTTGAGGGGTGACTCCGCCAATGAAATTCACTCACATTCATTATTGGCAAGGATTATTTGCAATCAACATCAACTCTATGCAATAGTTCAAGGAGTCACACATTCCCTCAAAGGTAAGCAAGGGACAAGGTAATCAACAAATCAATGGACATCATTACACATGCCTTGCACTCCATGTCCATAGATATCCTTGTATTTGTCTCTTGTGTGTTGGGACTAACCCATGTAGGTGAGAAGAGTAAGGAAACAACAAGGATGCTCCCAACTCTTGGTGATCTTCATCAACCTTGAGCATCCACCACTACCTCACCAACATGAAGTCTTCATCGACAAAACCCAAGGTTAGTCTATCCCTCTTATGGGGGGATGTCACGTTAAGGGGGAGCTTTACTCTAAGACTTGAGTTAAAGCATCTCTTAGTATGTGACAACATTAAATGCTTTATGAAAAAGTGGTAACCCCACTTGTGCTTAAACGATGAGTATGACCTATGATCAAGTATTCTTACTTGGCTCCTAAGTCAATATACTCATATATAGATGACTTCGTCATCGCCCAAGTGCTTGTTAGATGCTAGTGTGTATGTGCATGTTTGCCATGATTTCATTTGACATATCTTTGTGTGAGCATGTTGGTCTGCATTTATTTTCGTATTCGAGGACATCCAATTGTTGCTATTTGGCTCTTGATTTTCTCTTTCGCCAATTGGATGGACAAGAATGCCTAGGACCACTCTTTAGCTATCTATGCTTTCTCACCTCATATTCCATTCATGCTGCATCACAAAATTTGAACAATTACTTTTCGATCCCTCTGTGTGTGGAGCACTCGGAGTTCCGTATCGACAAGGACTGGCCATTAAAACCTCCCAAGTGCATCTCGGTGGAACCAACCCACAATTCTCGGTCACACCGAGTGCCTAGGGTTGATCTGGTTTTCTATCTCGGTACTACCGATTCCATATTCTCGGTTACACCGAGTTTCCCTGTCAGCTGACAGTTGAGGAACTCGGTGACACCGAAAATTTAGAACCGGTATCACCGACAGTGAAGGGTATATAAGCTGTGGTCCCGGCGGTTCGAAATTTCAATCTTCAATCGTCGCGCCCCAAACCCTAAGCTGCCGCAAAAGGACCCCCTGGTCATCGCCTTGCCTCCCCGTGTGTCTTCGCCGCTGGGAATCCTCGCCGTCGACGGGCATCTTCGCCGCCGTCGCCGTCGTAGCGGATCCGTCACCAAGCTAGGGTACGGATTCGATCTTTCTTGCGCTCCCCGTCTGATTCTTGCGCAATAAAGTTGTTTTTCTCTATAAGCCACAGTTTGCACATCTTTCTATCCACAAGAAAACTCCGTAGATTAGAGAACCATCGATTTTCTAGGGTTTGCCTTCCGCCCGATGGAACTCGGTAGAACCGAAGTGAACTAATCGGTATCACCGATTTGCCTGTTTGTGTTGCTGAGAACTGTCTCGGTGAAACCGAGTACTTCCTTTCGGTCTCACTGCAAGGAGTGCCAAGTTTCTGTTAATGAGATAGTCAGTCTCGGTAACACCAAAAACTTTGCTTCGGCTGTACCGATTTTCATTTGACAGAATGTAAAACTTTGAAAATCTTTTGTTCAAACTTTCAAAAACTAGCCACATTTTGTGACGACTTATCCTTTTCTGCTCCTCTATACTCTATTCACAGGGTCAGTATGTCAAGTGCTGAGGACAGTGAGAACAACTTCAGAGAGCAGAGTGTTGAATTGGATTCTGGCACTAGTCCTGAGTCTAGTTCATCTTCAGATCCAGGCAATCCCAGTTCCCATGGGCTGCCCAAGGCTGTTACAAGGGCTAGGAAGAAGCTGAATTCAGATGAGGAGGATTCAGACTTTGTTCCAGAGGAGGTTCTTGCTAAGAAGCGAGAGAAGGCTGCCAAGAAAGCTGCAAATGAAGCTACCACTTCAAGGAGAGCTGTCAGGAAATAGTATGCTAGCTCTGAGGCTATGAGAGCACCTGAGGGTGCTAGGGCAAAAATGGCTCTTCACCTTGAGTCCCCCCCCCCAAAGAAATCTATGCCTAAGAAGGCAGGGGAGAAGAAGAGAGCCAGGAAGAGGATAGTCTATGTCACTGGCAGGCAGACCTCCATGTTTGAGAATCCTGAGGAGGCTGCTGCTGAGGAGGAGGAAGAACATGTTGAGAAGGCCCCTCTCAAGAAGAAAAATAAGCTTATGTCTGATGCTATGCCAAAGACTGGCACTTCCAAGAGCACCAAGTCTGCCCCCAAGAAGGCTGCCGCTGAAAAGCCCAAGAGGACTTCCAGGCAAATTCCAGCATCTGAGAAGAACAAAGGGACTGCCTCCAGAGTTGAGGATGAGGATGCTATGTCTACCTTAATGAAGCTTAGGCCACACCTTCCAGTACATAATGCCAGCTACCCACTTGCTGAGGATATGAAGAAGAGGAAGGATTCTGGTTTGAGGGCTTGGAGAGCTGCTGATCCATATGCCCAAAGGAGAAAGACAGCCGTGGACTACAGATTTTACACCAAAGAGCAACAGGATTTCTATGAGACTGTGCTTTTTGACAAAAGTCCAGCTGTGAGTGATATGAGGTATGTGGACTGGAAATTCATCAAGGAGAATGAAGACTATTTTCCAAGTGTCCAAGACAATTTCCACTGCATTGGTTTGGATGAGTTTGTTGGCAGAGAGTTCACTGCTTGGAATGATGAGATGATCATGCAATTCTACTCCACTGCACATTTCTATGGAGATGGTAGAATTGTATGGATGACTGAAGGTGCTAGATATGAGTCCACTGTTGAGGAGTGGGCTGCCATCTTAGGAGTTCCAGAAGTTCAGGATGGAGATTTGGATGTCTACTCAGAATCCAAGGACAGCCACAATGCTATGGCTAACATGTATAAAGAGATCCCTGCTGCTAACGTGAAGTCTCACAGGCTAGGATCTATTTACTTTCTTTAGGCTGGCCTCCGCACCATGAACACCATTCTGAGGCATACCTTAATGCCCAAGTCAGGAGATGACAAGATGATCCGAGGCTACTCCATCAACATGCTGATTCATCTTGACAGACACACCAGGATTAGAGTCATGGACTTAATTGTTGAGACGGTTAAGAGGGTTGCTGCTGATCAGAAGCGCTCTTGCTGCTATGCACCCTACATCCAGATGCTCGTCAACTCTAAGTTGGAGAAGCACATATTTGCTCTAGACCGTCCCCACTTGCCCCTACAGCCAGATCTCGAGGACAACGTCGTGGAGATGAACCCAGAACATCCCACATTTGCTGCAGCTCAGGCAGAGGCAGAGGCAGCCAGAGCCACTAGTGCTCAAGTCCCTAGATCCAGGAACGAGCAAATGGATCTTTTGATCTCATCAGTACAGGGCATGCAGAAGGACATTAAGGGGATTCTGGAGAACCAGAACAGTCTTGTGAGGATCTTCGAGAACAGGATCAAGACCCTTAATGATAAGGTGGATGGGCTGACTAAGACAGTCAATGAGCTCAAGAAGGAAGTTGACTCAGTGCCTCTTCCTCAGACTTCTTCAGATGATAATGGTGATGAGGATGGATCACCTCTCAGGCCAGGCACACAGTTTACTACTCAGGCCAGATCAGCCACTGTGCCAGCTCCAGACTTGAGGCCCTCTTCATCAGCTCCTGCTACTGTCACCTCAGCTCCTGCTCCATCAGCTTCAGTTCCTCCAGTTGCCACACCAACTCCATCCACGACATCTGCAGAGATCTTCGCCGACGCTGTTCTCTCGACTCCTTCATCAACAACCGGAGGAGATCAGCCCAAGAACGCTTAGACATATGCCTTTGAACTTTTTGGTAACTTGTTGCCAAAGGGGGAGAAGTGTATATAGATCTTTAGGCTTCGAGTGAGACAGCGTTTGGTTTTTATTGCTTTTTCAAAACACACATGGTTCATTTACTTTTGGCTACGCTTTGTGTTTTGATCATACACTTTATGTGTGTTATGCTACTATTTCCTATCATCTTAATGATTTTGAGATGATCATTATCTTTGTCTGGTTGTGTTGTGCTATGTTGTTCACTCTTATTATTATCGCACACCACCAAGATGTATGTGACATGGAAGAAGTGCCCCATGTACCTAATCGATTGTGCATTTGCATTCAAACGCAAATTTAAAATAATACACAGATTTAGGGGGAGCTCTTGCTTATCACATACTTCTCAAAGCGACGATTATATTCATTGATTATATCTTTGTCGAAGCTTTGATCTATATGTTGTCATCAATTACCAAAAAGGGGGAGATTGAAAGCACATTTGCTCCCTTGGTGGTTTTGGTAATTTATAACAACATATAAGTCATTGAACTAATGTTTTCCACTAAGTATATTTCAGGAAAAGTTCAATGATAGGGATGGCAAAAGGATTGTGAAGATTGTGTAAATACCCCAAGATGCAAGGAAATAGGTTGGCAAAGCTTCAAGCAAGAGGACTCTACATTTTACATTTGTGAGAAATCACTTTTGAGTCCATAGGAAAGCCAATACTATTAAAAGGGGGTAAGGTTTTGTTGGTGAACAAAATGCTCATACGTGCACAAGTGATAGTCACCAAAAATACCCACAAACTCTTCCACCAAAGTCTGTCCATAGACATATACTCAACATCGGTGCAACCAACATTTCCATCCCGGTGCCACCAATTCTCAACCACAGACAGACTCAGCCAAACCCTAGCCACTTCGGTGCAACCGATTCCATACCGGTGCCACCGAGTTTAGGTTGCTAACTTTCTGTTACGCAAATTCACAATATCGATACCACCGAGATTGTTGGATCGGCGTCACCGAGATTGGGAATCTGACCGTTGGTCACCTTATCGGTGAAACCGAGTTTCCTATATCGGTCTCACCGAGATTCAAAAGTTGCCACCTTTTGGTCACTTCGGTACCACCGAGATTAACACATCGGTGTCACCGAGTTGGTCATTTTGTGTGTAACGGTTGGATTTTTGGGGATGCCTATATATACCCCTTCACCACCACCTACTCGAAAGAGAAGCACTCAGAACTATTCCATACTTGCCCCATCCAGTTTTCTGAGAGAGAACCACCTACCCTTGTGTTGAGGTCAAGATTTTCCACTCCAACCATATGGATCTTGATTTCTAGCCTCCCCAAGTTGCTTTCCACAAATCCCATCTCTTCCACCAAGCCAAATCTGTGAGAGAGTGATTGTGTGTTGAGGAGTCTATCATCTTGAAGCACAAGAGCAAGGAGTTCATCGTCATTACCGAGCCTATTACCTTTTGGAGGGTGGTGCCTCCTAGATTGGTTAGGTGTCGCTTGGGAGCCTCCTACTTCGTGTTGTGGAGTGAACCAAGAAGTTTGTAAGGGCAAGGAGATCGCCTACTTCGTGAAGATCTACCCATAGTGAGGCTAGTCCTTCGTGGACGGAAGTCGTTATGGAATAGTCAAGGTTGCTACTTCGTGGACCCTTATGGGTGGAGCCCTCCGTGGACTCTCGCGACCGTTACCCTCCGTGGGTTGAAGACTCCATAAACGTGGATGTACGATAGCACCACCTATCGGAACCACGGGAAAAATCTTCGTGTCTACAATTGTGTTTGATCTTCCTACCCTATCCTTTCTACTCATGCTTGTTGTTACTTTCCGCTGCTATACTCTTAGACTTGCATGTGTAGGGTGTACTTGACTTGCCATGAAATGCTAAAACTGCCAACTCTAAAATTTGGGAAAAGGCAAAACTTTTATTTGGTCAAGTAGTCTATCACCCCCCCCTCTAGACATACTTTCGGTCCTACAGGTGCCCGTCTTGCTTTCCTTTCCTTTGCGCCCCTTGAGTCGTTTGCGCTGGCGTCAGTGATTGGGAGGTACCTCGTCGGGGTTACTGTCGTTCTCCTTGGGTATGCTATCGCCATTCTCCCCAACATTGTTGGGGGTATCCACCATGTAAACATCGTAGGTGGAGGTGGCTATCCAATGTCCCGTGATGGGAGGGCCATTGGCGTCGACACCTTCTTTCATGTCCTCTGCCTCTTCAGAGGCATAGTCCATCACACCGGTTAAATCTTCGATGGTGGCTATCAAGTGGGTGGTGGGTGGGACGTAAAATTCCTCGTAGTCAGCCTCAAGACCAATCCGAACAGGGGTCGAGGACGGATCAGGCATAATGTTCATTGCGTGGATTCGGGCCAGCATCTCGTTCAATAGCGTGAGATCGGCCGGTCTAGAATTCTGGAGTTTTCCGGAGTTGATTTCCGGCACGTGAGCACGGGGAGCGTACACAGCCAAGGTTGAGCCCCGGTCTCTAGACGCGATGGTAGGACCCGAGCTTAAAGTTGAGTCCAGGGTAAGGGTCGAGCCCAGGTTTCCAGATGTAGTCGTTGGATTCGAGCTCCAAGCCGGATCCGGGACAAGGGTCGACCCAGGAACGGGGTCGAGGAGGAGGCCCGAAGTTAAGGCTTCGGAGTTTTCGGGCTCATCGGGTGATACCGTGAACCCGGCAAGGAGCAGATCGCTATGGGCATCGGCGGTGTACGCTAGGCTGCCAAACCTGATCTTCTATCCCGGGGTGGGACTATTGACCTGGTGAGGGCGATCGGCCGCGTCGTCGTGAAGCACGATGTTGCCTTATGCGAAGAGTTGGTTGGGGACGAGCACGCCCCTGGTGTGGATGCCATTGCTGACAATTAAGTGAGCCATTGATCCTTTGGCGATCCAACAACGGAACTCTCAATGAAAGCACCAATGTCGGTGTTAAAACCGGCAGATCTCGGGTAGGGGGTTCCGAGTTGTGGATCTTCGATCAATGGAGAACAGGGAATGTAGACACGGTGTTTACCCAGGTTCGGGCCCTCTCGAGGAGGTAGAACCCTACGTCCTACTTGATTGTATTGATTGGGTGTATGACGATTACACAGTCGATCTACCACGAGATCAGATGAGCTAAACCCTAGATGATGGTTCTATCTCTGTGTCTACGGACTAAAACCCTCTGGTTTATATAGACACCAGGGCTTCCTAGGGTTACATAGGGTCGGTTACATCAAGGAATAAACATGCCAATCTGGCTACCTTGTCTTGGAGGACACACCAAGTCACCGGAGGTTTCCTTCTTGAGTACGAAGTTATTGGATAGTTCGGCCTCCACATAGTAACCATAAAGCGGCCCACCAGTCCGGGCTATGGGAGATAGGCCGGCAGCCCGAGGACCCCTAAGTCCAAGACTCCCTCAGCCATCCCTAGGACGAGGCGATCCCGCATGGAGGCAGCCATGGCCGGTGGTTCATGGCGGCGCCGGCGACGGAGGGGCAGCAATGGACCTCGACGGAGGCCAGATCCGGCGGCATGGCGGGCTTGGGTACATGGTGGCACGAGGCGAGGTTGAAGGAGGTGGCGAGGCGTGGGGTCCGGCTACCGGACGGCGGTGCTGCACAGGGGAGTCGGGGCGGCAACGGGTGAGGACTGTGGCGGGGCGGCGCTCGGGGAGGAGGCGGAGCTCCGGCCTGTGAGGGCGGCGACGGAGGCCGGTGTCGAGGGGAGCCACAGGCGCGGGTAGCCATTGCTGCGGGCAGCTGCTAGCTCCCAGGGGCGCGGGCTGCCCCTGGCCCTGATGGGCTCGGGCGGGCTAGTATCGGACCCGAGCGGGCCATGCGATTGGGGAGAGAGGAGGTGGAGGCAAGGGGTGACGTGGTAGGCGGGGAGTGGCTGGAAGCGGCGGCGGCGGCGCTGGCTGGGCAAAGCTCACCAAGTGGCGGCGGTGGAGAGGGTAAGCGCGGAAATTGAGGAGGGGGTAGGGGAAGGCTAGGCTTTAGTCCAAAATAAGCATGGGGGAGCTGCTATATATAGTAGGTTGGCTAGGGTTAGGGATTTTTGCCCGTATTCGGACCGTAGGATCGCGATCCGATGACTCCAATTGGACGGGGGGCTAGGCTGGGCTAGGTGGGCTGTGTAGGGGTGTTTGGGCTGAGATGAGAGGGAATGCGGAGGCTTGTGACAAAGTTTAAAATACCAAAAATGTCTCTCATTTTACCGGCTATAGTGCCGCTACAGGTTTATCCGTTGGGGTATGAAAAAACCTCTGAATGCGACGAAATTTGGCAGGCGGTCTACCTACAATTTAATAAGACCGCACGCCAACTTTCGACCCATTCGGAGAATGTTTTATATGCACTTTTAAAAACAAGAATTTTACGATGTCGCGGGCGCGGGCGTGTGTGGTTGGTCACGAACGGTCAACGACGAGAACGGAGAGAACCGACAACTATGGACAGATTTAAGTTTTGAAAAATGACAGTGATGGAGTGCCGATGCAACGTGAATGATGCGAATGACGCGATGACGAATGCAACAAACAAATAAAACACACGACGAAACTCGAAATAACTGGAAAGCATCTGGAGCGTCGGTCTCGGGCTGTTATAGGCATCTCCATAGCCCGTTGATCCGCCTAGTTGATGCGAGACTTTCTTTCCACTTTGGCTCCTTTTGATATCTACCATCATACTCTATTCCACCCATATGCTATGTCCATGGTTCACGCTCATGTATTGCGTGAAGTTGAAAATGCTGAAGCGCGTTAGAAATACGATCCAATTGCCTGGTTTGACACCTGGGTGCTCATGATTTATACTTATTCGGTGAAGACGGGGTCATGCCATGCTTGATATGATAGAATAAGTAGGGAATAACATTATTTAAGGATTGTATATTTTGAAAAGTAATGATTATGTTGTTTATGTTTATGGATATTATTATGTTGATATCAATTAGTTCATCGTTTCTCAATGATCATACCTATAACAGATTACATGTTGGGTGGCATGTCGCATAAAAAATTATGTTTTTATCATTTACCTACTCGAGGACGAGCAGGAATTAAGCTTGGGGATACTGATACGTCTCCAATGTATCTATACTTTTTGATTGTTCCATGCTATTATATTATCAATCTAGGATACTTTATATGCAATTATATGCTATTTTATATCATTTCTAGGAACTAACCTATTAACCCAGTGCCTAGTGCCAGTTGTTGTTTTTTGCCTGTTTTTGGTTTTCTAGGAAATCAGTACCAAACGAAGTCCATACGCTACGAAACTTTTGACGATTTTTTCCCGGACAAAAGAGACCCTGGGCGCTTCGGGAGGGTCCAGGAAGCGAAGCGAGGAGACGGCAAGGCAACATCGCGCGCCCAGGGGGTAGGCACGCCCTGTTACCTTGTGGGCCCCTCGTGGCTCTGTTTGACCTAATTCCACCTCCGTAAAATCTCGACTCGGTCGCACCCCTCATACCGACCCTACACGTCCGATTGATCGACACCTCTCATATCTAGGCAATGTCTAACACCGATATGGGGAGACCCAGACGCGCTCGGGCACGTCCACCTTGTCGTATCCGGCTCATGCTGGCCCACCCCGACCCCACATATATCTGTCCATATCCACATCCTGGACGAAACCCTAGCCACTCCACTCCGCCCCAAGCTCCGTTCCAACAATCTTCGACCTTCTCTGGCATGATGGACAATGGATCCGACTGGGACCTCGTTCGAGGGACGAGGAGGAGATGGTCGTCCGTATGGCTCTTCTCTGCTCACAGGAGGAGTGCGCTTGGCCATGATCATACTTGATCTGACAAGAATCCATTGCGCCAGTGCAAATTGCGCTCGGATCCACCGGGGCTGGTGGCTCCAGGCACGTGATCACGGCCTCTCGGAACACGATTGATACGTCTCCAACGTATCTATAATTTTTGATTGTTCCATGCTATTATATTATCAATCTAGGATACTTTATATGCAATTGTATGCTATTTTATATCATTTTTGGGAACTAGCCTATTAACCAAGTGCCTAGTGCCAGTTGTTGTTTTTTGCCTATTTTTGGTTTTCCAGTAAATGAGTACCAAACAAAGTCCAAATGCTATGAAATTTTTTAACGATTTTTTTTGGACAAAAGAGACTCTGGAAGCTTCGGGAGGAGTCGGAAGCGAAGCGAGGACATGGCAAGGCAACAGGGCATGCCCAGGGGGGTAGGCGCACCCTGCTACCTTGTGGGCCCCTCGTGGCTCTGTCTGACCTAATTCCACCTCCATAAATTCTCTAAAATTGGGAAACCAACAGAGAGCCACCTGAAACACATTTTTCGTCACCGCAAGTGTATGTTCCGTCGGGAGCCCATCTGGAGACCTTTTCCGGTACTCTGTCGGAGGGGGAATCGATCATGCAGACCTTCTTCATCAACCATGCTGCCTCCGAGATTATGTGTGAGTAGTCCATCACAAACCTATGGTTCCATAGCTAGTACCTAGATGGCTCTCTCTCTCTCTGATCTTCAATACCATGTTCACCGCGATCCTTGCGGTGATCTATCCGATGTAATCTTCTTTTGCGGCATGTTTGTTGGGATGCGATGAATTGTGGGTTTATGATCAGATTATTCATTGAAAGTAATTGAGTCTTTTCTGAATTCTATTATGCATGATTTTTATAGCTTCGTACTTATCTCCAATCTATCGGTTTGGTTTGGCTAACTAGATTGATTTATCTTCAGCGGGAGTGGTGCGTTGTAATGGGTTCAACCTTGCGGTGCTCTATATCCCAGTGACAGAAAGGGACAAGACGCGTATTTGTATTGTTGCCAATAAGGATAAAACGACTGGGTCTGAACATATTGCTTGTCTTATCTTGTCTACATCATGTCACCTTACTCCAAGCATTACTCTGTTTGTTATGAACTTAATACCATAGATGCAGGCAAGAGTCGGTCGATTGGTGGAGTAATAGTAGTAGATGCAGAATCGTTTTGCTCTACTTGTTTATGGACGTGATGCCTATATACCGGATCATTGCCATGAATAACATGTCATAACTATGCACAATTCTGTCAATTGTCCAACAGTAATTTGTCTACCCACCGTATGCTATGTTCAAGAGAGAAGCCTCTAGAGAAAACTATGCCCCCCGGGTCTACTTTAAACATAATTACAAAAACCCTAAAAATACTTTGCTACAATTTATTTACTGTTATTTTATTTTACTTTTATATCATCTATCTCTATCAAGATTTAATCCTTGCAAGTAATGAGTTTAAAGGGCTTGACAACACCTCTTGCCCGCGTTGGGTGCAAGTGTTTGGTTTTGTGTGTGTAGGTGTTGTCGAAGGGAGTTTGCTTGGTTCTCCTATTGGTTCGATAACCTTGGTTCTCACTGAGGGAAATACTTACCTCTACTATGCTGCATCTCCTCTCCTCTTCGGGGAAAATCCCAACACGGCTCACAAGTAGCAGCGATCACCACCGTTTGGCGGCCCAACTCCATGGTGGTGGCGCAACCCTTTCGATGGTGCCTCATCCACATGACCCCGTGCTCTGAGTCGAAGGTTGACAATGACAGCATCACGGGTCGTCTGGTGTTATGGTGCAGCATGCCCGTCGTGCGAGACAAAGGGTGCGGGGGGGGTGGCAAAGGCGGAGCTGCATGCCGCCTTGGACGAGAAAGCCATTTGTGCCTGCATCCTCAAGAAGCGTCAAAGGAGGAAGACACACGCCTTCACCCATGAGCAAAACAGGGCGGTCCGTGGAGATGCCAAAATGCCCCTTCCCCCTCCCCAAAGAGGAGAAGGCGGACTGTGATGGGTAGGACAACTCCGTCTGTGAGCAGATCCAGCTCGATCCATTTTGCATCTTCGACTGCTATTTTCGTGACAAAGGAGACAACAATGGCAAGGGTAGACCTGGATGGTCTTTCTACATGGCCTTAGTATGTAGAACATGCCATTTTTTTGTAGTCCAATGGCATGTATGATGTAGTAGAGCATGCCAAATGTGGTAGTCTGATGGCATGCGTGATGAAATACGTGGATGCTATGTGTGGGATCGATATGTATTTATGCAGAGGCAAGTTTACAATGCATTTGATTGTATGGATTTAAGGATTTGCTAATGAATTACACAAAAATTTGTGAGGTGACCGGTCACTATCCACACCCGATTGGGGGTTGGACGTTTAGGGGCTAGGTCCGGCTCTAAATGCTCTAAAATTCGAAGAGAACTAGGAAATTTTTTGTACCTGGTCGTATGATCGAGTCTTGCGTTGGTCATGCGCGGGACGGTCAATCGAGGCCATTCTATGGCCAGAAGCGCGCGCGAACCCACTTTGTGTCTTCTCTATCTTCTTCTTCGTGTTACCTCCTATCGCACCCCCGCTGCTACCCGCGGACGTTCGCTGTCCCTGGCCGTTGTTGGAACTTTGCGCCGACAAGCTGCTACCGCACGCGGTCGGAGTACGAGTCGTTTATGTGCTGTCGAGGGAGCTGCAAACCACATCTGGCAAAGCTGCAACCACCGAGCTGCATTGACTTCATAGGGGAGCTGCACGGTGCACGGCCATGTTGTAGTGGCGTGACGAGCGGCTCGTCGGTGGAGCTGAACGACGGACGGTGAGCTCGATTAATGTTGCAATCAACTACGCCAATTGCTGGAACCAGCATTCCGAAGAGCTACGAGTACGGCAAGTCTGCGGTGGTGCGACAATGGAGCACGATGGGGTGTGACGACAATGTTGCAACCGGTGTCACGATTTGTTGGACTTGGCATCGCGATTTGCTGGAACCGGAGACTGCGTTTGCTAGAATCCTCGTCGCAAGATCGAACAACCACCGCAGTGATTTGCTGGAACCATTGTCACGGTTTGTTGGAAGCAGCTTTCTTCCTCAATGGTGACCACGGGGCATATAGTGTGTTTTCGTCCTTTTATTTTTGCTGCAACCGCTAAAGCAAAAGGCTACACCTCCATGTTCTTTGCGCAATGCTGAAACGACACCGACGACGATGGCTCCCAGCGCTGACCGGAGTTGTGTCAGCGTCCCTAACGCACGGGACCCGCTGGGCAGCAACACCCACAATGCCAGCGCTGCCCAACGGCCCAAAAGGATCAAGCGGCCCAACCAGAACATCTACCGGCCGGAATGGGCTAGCTGAGGCCCATGACCGGCACTACTTCAGGTGACGCGCAAGGCAGAGAGGGCATCCATAGGATTAGGCATGACCTGGCGGCGGCTACCCTAGCTTTCCTGTTCTAGTTTTCCTCCTCCCGCAAGAACTATCTTCCCCAATTCGTGTAATTCGATTGTAAGCTATTACTTCGGAGAGTGATACAGATCGATTCCCCACTGCTATCCTAACATCTGGTATCAGAGACCAGGCCAAAATTCCCCTCCCCGCACTCTGGATCAGTTCATCGAGACCCGACGCGTGCGTCAGGCCCGATCTCAATTGGCAGCCATGGATCCGTCCATCCAAGCCTTCTTGGATCGCCTCGACGCGACCCTGAAGTCCCACTCCAAGTCCATCGCAGAGATCCAGGCGTTGACGGCCAAAATCGACGATCTCGTCGCATGGCGCCCCGACCTGGAGCGGCGAGTCTCCGATTTGGGCGACGCAGTCGCGGCGCTCCAGCTCGCGTAGTCGGCACCAAGCAAGGAGGGCGAGGAGAATCAACCGTCTTCTCCGAGCTTCATTCCACCAGCGACGTCCGGCGCCCACATCGGGCCCGGAACTGGCGCGGTTGACACATCCCAAGGGCCAGGTGGCCACGGCGTCTTCAACATTCCTCGGGGGCCACCGGCGGTGTCATTCCAGACGCCGCCGCCGCCCCCGGCATCGGGTCAGTACAATTCCCTGGCAGCCTCCCCTTCTGCTCTGTCTCCCTTCGTGCATGCTAGCCAACTCCTCTCGGGCCTCGGCTGAACCCATCCATCAATCTCTTTTCCGCAGTTTACGGGTGACAATCCGAATCTATGGAAGACATTATGCGAGCAATACTTCCAGATGTTTGGAATTTTACCTTCCTTTTGGGTACCCATGGCAGCACTTAATTTCTCGAGGTCGGCCTCTGTCTGGTTACAGTCCACTCAAAAATGCCTCGTCGATTTTGATTGGGAATCGTTTACATCTCTTCTCTGTACCCGTTTCGAGCGTGATCGGCACCAAACGCTGATCAGGCAGTTTTATACAGTCCGCCAAACATCTACAATGGCACATTACATTGAGCAATTCGAGCTGATTATCAACCATTTGAGTTCTTATTCAGACACTATTCAACCATTTTATTTTCTGACTCGTTTTGTCGAGGGATTGAGGAAGGATATCCGTGCGGTGGTGCTAGTTCAACGGCCCCCCGATCTGGATACAACTTGTGCGTTGGCGCTACTTCAAGAGGAGGTGGCCGATGGCCTGTTTGGCACTCTGCCCAGGCTGCCCGACATTGCGCCACGTTCAGGCACTCCTCTGCCACTCCCTCCTCCACCGGTGCGTACAGTACCGACGGTACCGGCGGCGAATCGCCGGGGCATAGAGGCGGCTCGCGCGGACGTCTCCAAGCTCAAAACGCTGCGGGATTACAGGCGCGCCCGCGGCCTATGCTTCAAGTGCAGCGAGAGGTGGGGGCACGATCATGTGTGCCCCACTTTAGTGCAGCTGCACGTCGTCAAGGAGCTGCTCGACATGTTCGACATCGACAAGTTCATCGACACCCAAGTCAAGCAGGACGACCATGCGCACGATGCAGTCATGGCAATCTCTCTCTCTGCTGTGACGGGCGGGGTTTCTGCCAAGGCGTTTCAGCTGCGTGCTTGGATACAAGGGCGCGAAGTGCTGCTACTGGTCGATTCCGGCAGCTCCAACTCGTTCGTCGACGCACGCTTGGCCGGCTCCCTCACTGGCGTGCAACCACTTCCCAAGCCTGGGCGTGTACGTGTCGTTGATGGTGGAGAAATGATCTGATCTGCCTTCGTCCAAAGCTATGTGTGGTACTCACAAGGGCATGAGTTCTTCACAGATTTGAAGGTGTTGGTGCTGGGCATCTATGATGCTATATTGGGTATGGATTGGCTCGAGGAGCATAGTCTCATGGTGGTCGACTGGTGCGCTCGCTTCATTGAAATTCAAACTCCAGCAGGGCCTCTCCGTTTGGTTGGCCATGATGCTGCGTCCACTTCCTGTGAGTCTATCAACAACATTCAACTGCAAGGGTTGTGCAACAAAGGAGCTATTTCGCATATCATTCGCCTGTGTGTGGTGGCACCTACACCTTATCAGTCGTCACCAATTCCGGCTTGCATCCAGTCAGTTATTGATGAGTTCCCGGACATCTTTGCAGAGCCAACAGAACTCCCACCTCGCCGAGCCTGTGACCACAGAATTCCTCTCATTCCCGGGGCGCAGCCTGTGATCACAAGACGGAAATTAAAGCACAAGTGGAGGATCTGTTGCGGTCCGGAGTGATTCATAGGAGCACAAGTCCATTCTCTTCACCTGTCATCTTGGTCAAGAAAAAAGATGGCACATGGCGCTTGTGCATCGACTACCGGCACCTCAACGCACTCACAGTGGTAGCCAAATACCCCGTGCCTGTCATCGAAGAGCTTCTGGACGAACTCCATGGTGCGGTTTGGTTCTCCAAACTGGACCTCCACGCGGGTTATCATCAGATTCGCCTAGCACCCGGGGAAGAGTACAAAACGGCATTCCAAACCCACCAGGGTCATTTCGAGTACAAAGTGGTTTCCTTCGAACTTGCGGGAGCACCCGCTACCTTCCTAGGTGCCATGACAACAATTCTCAAGCCACTCAACCGCGTCTGTGTGTTGGCTTTCTTCGATGACATACTGGTTTTCAATGCATCACTGTCGGACCACGCCAGTCACCTGCGCCAGGTTTTGGAGTTGCTGCGCAAGGACAGTTGGAAGGTCAAGCTCAGCAAGTGCGCTTTCGGTCAACAACAGATTTCATACCTTGGACACACCATTAGCGCCCAAGGGGTCTCCACCGAGCCGTCCAAGATTGCTGCAGTGGTGAATTGGACAGCCCCGTTCGATGTCAAAGGTGTCCGCAGTTTCTTGGGACTCGCGGGCTACTATCGTCGATTTGTCAGGAATTTCGGGGTGATTGCTCGGCCCTTGTTCAATCTGCTCAAGAAAGGGGTTCCCTTCCTCTAGACATCAACCACCGAGACAACATTTCAGGTCTTGAAGCAGCGGCTAGTTTCTGCACCGGTCTTGGCATTGCCAGATTTCAAACAACCCTTCACGGTCGAGATGGATGCCAGCGACCGTGGTATTGGTGCCATTGTGCAGCAACAGGGACACCCGATAGCCTTCATGAGCAAAGCTCTCAGCCCTCGTTACCAAGGTCTGTCCACATACGAGAAGGAGTACCTAGCCATCATCGTGGCCGTGGACCAGTGGCACCCCTACCTCCAGCATGTAGAATTTGACATACTTACGGATCAAAAGAGTTTGATTCACTTAGAGGAGCAGCGCTTGACCACTCCCTGGCGGCAAAGGGCATTTACGAAGCTGTTGGGCTTGCGTTATCGTATCCGTTACAAGAAAGGGATTGACAATGCGGGTGATGATGCTTTATCAAGAGTTGAACCAACCGAAACCCTGGCCAGCATTACCTCCTGCCAACCAGCATGGCTAGAAGATGTGGCTAACAGTTACAATAACAACCACCAAGCCGCTCGTCTGTTGGAATAGTTGGCTCTCCGTGAAGATCCGAAAGGCGGATTCTCTCTACAACAAGGTATCATCCATTTCTGTGGTAGAATCTGGCTTGGAGGAAATACTCAGATTGAGCAAAAAATTATCTCAGCCTTCCACGACAGCCCAGTGGGGGGACACTCTGGCTTTCCAGCAACATATACAGGCGAATCCGCAGATTGTTTGCGTGGGCCAAGATGAAAACACAAATTCTGCAATATGTGTGATGCTGTCAGGTGTGTCAACATGCCAAACCAGACCGTGCAACATCTCCAGGTTTGCTGCTGCCTCTTCCCATACCAAACCAGCACTGTGAGCTCATTTCTATGGACTTCGTCGATGGCCTGCCACAGTCTAGTAAGTTCAACTGCCTGCTGGTGATTGTGGACAAGCGCACCAAATTTGCCTATTTCTTGCCGCTGGCCCATCCATACACAGCAGCATCCGTGGCCAAACTTTACATGCATCAGATATACAAGGTGCATGGCCTGCCCAAAGCTATTGTGTCCGACAGAGATCCAGTCTTCACGAGTCACTTCTGGCAGGAATTGTTCCGTGGGGCGGGGACCGAGCTTCGACTCAGTACAGCTAACCATCCGCAGACCGATGGGCAGACGGAGCGTGTTAACCAGTGCGTCGAGACATTCCTCCGCTGTTTCACCCAAGCATGTCCGCGACGTAGGAGCTTGTGGATACCACTTGCACAGTTCTGGTACAACAATGCCCATGTTTGGATACGAACCTCATCATTGGGGGATCACCGCTGAGAGTACCTGCTCCGTCCCAGCGCTCCAATCCTGGCTTGACGAGCGTGCCACAGTCCAGGCCCTCCTGCAGCAACAATTGAACAGAGCGCAACAGCTGATGAAGGAACAAGCCGACAAGAAACGCTACTTTCGGACCTTCGCAGTGGGAGAGCAAGTATATCTCAAGCTCCAGCCATACATACAGTCCTCGGTGGCGCCGTGAGCAAACCACAAGTTGGCCTACAAATTTTTTGGGCCCTACACAATCATCGACAAGATCAACGAGGTGGCGTACAAACTCCACTTGCCTCCGCATGCCACGATGCACCCCGTGTTTCATGTCTCGCTGCTGCGTCGCGTCCTCCTTCCTGGTATGGCAGTCAAACCTCAACTTCCTCATTGCTCTGATGATCTCGATGTCCCAGTCGCAGTCCTGCAAACCCGTTGGCGCAAGAAAAACGGTGGAGTCCGAGAACAAGTCAAAGTGAAGTGGTCCAATTCACATAACCTCAGCACAACCTGGGAAGACAAAGCGAGCCTGATGGCGCGGTTCCCGCATGCAGAGGCTTGGGGGCAAGCCTCGTCGCAAGAAGAGGGGGATGTCAGCGTGCCTGACGCACGAGACCCGCTGGGCAGCGACACCCACAATGCCAGCGCTGCCCAACGGCCCAAAAGGATCAAGCGGCCCAACCAGAACATCTACGAGCCAGAGTGGGCTAGCTGAGGCCCATGACCGGCACTACTTCAGGTGACGCGCAAGGCAGAGAGGGCATCCAGAGGATCAGGCATGACCCGGCGGCGGCTACCCTAGCTTTCCTGTTCTAGTTTTCCTCCTCCCGCAAGAACTATCTTCCCCAATTCATGTAATTCGATTGTAAGCTACTACTTCGGAGAGTGATACAGATCGATTCCCCACTGCTATCCTAGCAAGCTGAGGGACGAAGTTGCATCCGTGTCCACGACAGAGCTGCTTCTGGCTGACGGCGGAGTTGCATATGGCCGAGCGCGGGGCGGCCAAGGCCAAGCGCGAGGCGGTCGGCGAGTGTGGCAGTTATCATTTTTTTTTCAAGCTCGTGCGGGGAGGAAGGAAGACAACACCCTAGACCGTGCGGCGTGCGCTAATCAGGCCCCTTCATCCGCATTCGCTAGGCAGCTGGCCTGCCGAAGTTTGGGCTGGCCGGCCGGCGCCCAACGCTGGCTGAAGAACTGCACCTATCGCCTGATAAGACAGCAGCTAGAAGCTACAACAAGGTTTCGCACTTTCGGCTGGTCCACTGTCCACACCCGAAATTCACAGGCCACAAACCAAAGCAAAACAAAACCAGAAGAACCCTCCAATGGCGACGGCGAGGACGGTGGTCCTCATCCCCGGCCAGAGCATAAGCCACCTCACGCCGATGATGGAGTTCGCCGCGATGTAATTCCGTCGTGGCCTCGCCGTCACCGTCGCCGTCCCGGACCCAACCCTCACCTCCCCGGCTTTCCGCTCCACCATCGGCCGGTACGCCTCCCGGCTCCCCTCCCTCTCCGTCTACTCCCTCCCTCCCCCTCCCGCCCACCACCACTCCGTCGATGCCGCGCACCCGTTCATCCGCATACAGGCCGCCTTCCGCTCCCAGGCGCCCGGCCTGCGGGACTTCCTCCGCAGCCTCCCCGCAGTCCACGCGCTCGTGGCCGACATGTTCGCCGCTTACCTCCTCGACGTCGCGGCGGAGGTCGGCGTCCCGGGGCACCTCTTCTACTGCACAGGCGTCGCCAACCTCACCGTCTTCCTCGAGCTGCCTTCATTTTGCTCCGGGAGCGGCGCAGACTTGAAAGATCTCGGCGAGGCGCCCGTGTCGTTCCCCGGCGTGCCCACGATGCCGGCGTCTCACTTGGTCGACGGTGTGCTCGACAGCGGGACGGACCTGTACGCGGCCGTGCTGGACGTATTCGGTCGGATGGCAGCAGCGCGCGGCATTCTGGTGAACACCTTCGAGGCGCTGGAGGGCTCGGCGATGGCGGCGATTAGAGACGGGTGCTGCCTCCGCGGCCGCGCCACCCCGCGGGTCTACTGCGTAGGCCCGTTGATCGCGGAAGGCGCCGCAGAGGTGGAGAAGGAGAGGCACCCATGCCTCCCGTGGCTGGACGCGCAGCCCGAGGGCAGCGTCGTATACATCTGCTTCGGCAGCCGGTGCACGGTGTCGCTGGAGCAGATCACGGAGATGGCCAAGGGGCTCGAGACGTCCGGGCACAGGTTCTTGTGGGTGCTGCGCGCGCCTCCTGACTTCGCCGCAGCCGCCGGTGAGCCGGACGCGACGCTGTCTCTCCTCCCCGAGGGGTTCTTGGCCCGGACGGCGGGCAGGGGCCTCGTGGTGACCGCGTCCTGGGTGCCGCAGATGGACGTGTTGCGTCACGCGTCCACTGGTACCTTCATCACGCACTGTGGATGGAACTCGACGCTGGAGGCGGCGGCCACCGGTGTGCCTATGGTTTGCTGGCCGCTGGAAGCCGAGCAGTGGATGAACAAGGTGTCGTGGGAAACGGACACCTATGGGATTAAGGAGATCCCTTTACGGTTCGGCAAGGGGAGAGGGTTGCACAAAGAGCAGATCTAACGAACAGCACACGGGGGATTTTACCCAGGTTCGGGCCGCACGGATGCGTAAAACCCTACTCCTGCTTTGATTGTATTACAGTAGATGTTCTTGGCCAAGTTCCGGGAGCTACAGTAGCAGCTACGTATGCAGAACGGATCCAATCTCAGAAGTGCTCTCCTCCCCTCTCTGTACGCTTCGGGCCTCCTTTTATATGAGTCAAAGGGGCTACCACAGTGGCGTACGAGATAAGACATGAGGTGGAAAGTAGCTACAGTGTTATCACAGTGTTATCATACCTAACCCTGACGTCCTAGGACAAACTCATTAAATGCACCGTGAGGTGTCCGTCAAGGTGTCCCTTAGCGTCTTGGGCTTGGAAAAGCTTTACGGGGGATGGGAAAAGCAGTCATCCCATCAGCACCGCTTAAGCATCTCGTGGCCAGCATTACGCCACGTCACCATGAGGACAAGCCCTAAACGACAAGGCTGGCCGCTGCACTGGAGCGATAGCGCTGCACTGTGCAGAGCCTTGCCGGGGCTGAATCCTTGCCGGACCCGGGGCTTGCCGGGACCGGGCCTTGCCGGGTGCGAGGCCTTGCCGGGTGCGAGGCCTTGCCGGCAAGGGTCTTGCCGGGCCTCCGCAACCCTTTGGTCTTCTGTCTGATCGTTGACTTGAACGCCTTCTTGGCATCTTAGTCTTGTGATTACTCCTAGCTATCCCCCGGCAAGGCTTGCCGCGGTACGGCTACAACTGCCCGTGCACAAGTAAGGGGTACTAAAAAGACCCATACTTTAGTACACCGACAGGAGCCCCCGGGCCTAGGCCATACACGGGTGCCAGGCCTGTTGGGCTATGCCCAAAACAGTGCACGGGCACGCATGGCAGGGAATAACTGCTCGCAATCATTATCTCTTTTACCACGCCCCTCCACTACGCGCATTAATCGCGCGAAGTGGGAGACGTGGGCGGAAACTCCACTGCAAAAGCGGGCGGTAAAGAGCCTGCCTCGCGCCTTCCCCATAAAAAAGGGAATCGCAGAGGGCACTGCTCATTTACCCTCTCCGCCTTTCCAATCTCAATCTCAGAGCCGTCGCCATCGTCTTCTTCCTCGCGCCCAAAGCAGAGCTTTTCTCCCTCCATCCGCCTCCACCGCGCTCTCGACGCCTTCAGCGCCCACTTCCATAGCCATCATGCCGCCCAAGCCGAGCAAGGGCAAGGCGGCGGAAGCGGCCGCCGCGGAGAGCAAGTTGGCGAAGATGCGGAAGGAACGCGCTGTCTTCCCCTCGACGCTTGACGCGGAGACCTTGAAGAAGAGGTACCAGTTCGCATGGGCGAAGGAGACCACGGCGCATCCAGCCACCAGAGTGAGTGTAGCTTCTCGTAGGGCAGAGCCAGGAGATTATCCCTTCTTTGCTGATTACTTCTGGTGCGGCCTCTGTCCTCCGTACTCGGATTTCTTCGTAGATATCATGCTCACCTACGGCTTCCAGCTGCTAGATTTCACGCCGAATGCCGTGACTTGCATGTCCGTCTTCGCGCACCTTTGCGAGAATTTTGTCGGGGTCATCCCGAGCACTGCACTTTTCCGGCACTACTTCTACCCCCGCATCCAAAAGGGCGACGCCCTCTCCGGTAGCATCACTTGGATTCCGAGGACGGCAACCAAGGAGACGTACCCAGAGGGGCTCTACCGCGAGAGATGGGATGAGTGGCGCGGCAAGTGGTGCTGGGTCTGGGAAAAGGAGCCCCAACCGTTCTGCGAGGTGCGGAAGCAGAAGGTGGTCCGCGGCAAGGATTGGAGCGCCGCGGACCCTGACGACAGCAAGCTCACCATCGCCATCACCAGGATACAGCGCCTCAGGGCTGCCGGGTTGAAGGTGGAGATGATTGCTTCAGATTTCCTTCGCCGGCGCATCGCCCCACTGCAGAACAAGGGGCGCCCTGCCTGGGAGTACACGAACGCTGCCGACGTCATGAGGGTGCGGCCTGGGCTGGATAATGATCTGACAGCCATGGGGCATGCAGCCCTCTGCCAACAGCTGTTCAAATCCGGCGCAGTGGGAGAGTTGCCGGCAGGCGTCGTCCCACTGTGCAACAACTCGTCGCTGACCTCCATCATCGCCATGATGCCGGTGTTCAATGTCCATAGCATCGACGAGAGGTGGATCGAGCCGTCCGCGGAGCAGGCGCTGGCGTTCTTCGACAACTTGACGGAGAAGGCCATCCGCGAGGAGAACCTTGTCCGCGCCACCACGGAGGAGGAGCTCGCCTACATCGCCAGCAGGGCGGAAGAGGCGAACCTTGTCGAAGAAGCCGGCAGTGCTGAGTCCAGCGAAGGCGAGGACCCACTGCGGGAAGATCTTGCCGGGCGAGACAAGGCTGCCGGGGAGCCGAGCGGAGCCGCTGCCGGGAGCTCTTCTGCCGGAGGCGCCGCCGAAGAGGAAGAAGAGGAGGAGGAAGAGCCCCCAACTCTTCAACACAGGAAGAGGCGCGTCCTCCGGAAGAACACCACTGGTGCTCCAGCCCGCCAACCTTCCTCAAGCAGCGAGGCTTCCGGCAAATGGGCGGCCGGCGAGGCCGCACCGCAACCTGCCGCTGCCAAGCGGCCCAGGACCACTCCTCCTCCTTCGTCAGGTACCGCAGCGGGGGTCGGCTTCGACCTCTCCGCCATCAGCTCCGAGGAAGAAGAAGAAGAGTAAAAGTCCCGCCACAGCTTTGATTCTTATCTTTCTAGTTTTGCTTGATTAACTTGCTCTGTTCCCGTCTCCACAGGGAAATGGAGACCTTGGCGCAGAGGATGGCGAAGAGGGCCAAGACCTCAACAAGCGTCGAGCCGTCGGCAAGCACCTCGGGCGTGCCGGAAATGGTTCTCGTCAGCTCGGAGTCAAGCCCAGAACGCAACCCTCGATGTAGCCCTCGACGCAGCCCCCAGCGTGAGTCTTCTACTCACTACCCACTGGCGCGTGCCGGGGTGTGCATCTTCTCAGCTGACATCTCCGGGCGTGCAGGAGTGGAGCAACAACAAGAGGCAACAGCGGGAGCTGCCTCTGCCGTGCCGCCTCCATCGACCACACCGCCCAGGGAGGAATCTTCGAGCGAGCCCTACCGCGACGAAGGGGAGGGGCCGGCAAGTGCAGGCTCCGGCAACCCCTTCCTTGACGCAGGTAAAGTTACTTGCCCCAAAGAACTTGTCGCTTTGGTTTTTCTTCTTTTTGTCTTCTTGAACTTCCTTCCCAGCTTCATCTTAATCAACTCCTTGGCTTTCGATCTTCTTCTGACAGAGCTCATGGACACTGACGTTGTCATTGAAGAGACTGCCAAGGATGCCGCCACTGAAGCTGACAAGGTTACCGCTGAGGAGGCCGCCAAGCATGCCGCCGCCGAGGCCGCCAAAGCTGCTGCCAACGAGGCTGCTGCTGTCGAGGCCGCCAAGGCCGCTGCCGCCGAGGCCGCCAAGGCCGCACAAGAGGAGGCCGCCAAGACGCCCGCCGAGGGAGCCGGCGAGGAGACCCGTGGCCATACTGACGGCGCTTCCGCTGCAGGAGCGCCAGGCGCTTCTACTGCCGCGGGGCCCTCAACTGCCGAAGACCAACCCTCGTCGTCCAAGCCCCCTTCCTCAAGCCAATACATCAGGGCCGGCAAAAACGTTGTGAGCATGCCGGGGTCGGCAATCATCGAAGAGCTGGTTGAAGGAGAACATCTTGACGGGGAAATCATCGTCGCCGCCGCCAGCGAGCTCAAGGAGGAGCAGCTACTCCAAGCCATGAATGACAACTATCGGAAGCTCCAAACGCTCTACCGCGCCCGGAAGGAGAAACTGGACTCCCGGGCAGCGCTCGTCGAGGCAGCGGAAGGAGACTCCCAACAACGCGTCACGGAGACACGGGCTTGGTACGGCGAGGCCCTCCAAGAGCTGAATGTTTATCGGGAGCAGCTGGCGGAAGAGCGGAACGCCCTCCTGCTGAAGCAATCAGACATCGAGAAAGCGCAGGAGGAGGCCGCCCAGCAAGCCGCCGCGGCAGGAGCCCTCTTGACGCAGCTCCGCATCGGCCTTGACGCCCAAGAAGAGGACCTTGCCGCGCGCGAGGCGGCGCTTGCCGCCAAACTTCGCAACAAGGATGAAGAGCTCGAAAGTCTTGTCGCGCGGCGGGTCCAGGAGCTTGAGCAGAAACACTTGAAGACGCTCAGAGCTCTAACTGAAGACCACGCCGGCAAGCTCAAAGAGGCCCTCGACGTTGCCGGAGCTGCAGAGGCCGCCAAGAACTTGCTGGGGGAGAAGACGAAGCAGCTGGAGGCCGCTCTCGAGGACCACGGCAAGAAGGTCTCAGCACTCGAGGCCGAGAGAGACAAGGCTCTCCACAGCCTGATGGAGACGCAGGTTGCCTCATCCGAGAAGGTCCAGCAGCTTTCCTCCGCCAAGGACTCCATTGAAGATCTGAATCTGAAGCTATCCACGCTGGAGGCGTCTCTTGAGGCTGCCCGAGTTCGCGAGAGGACTCTCATCAAAGACCTCCACGACGAACAGGAGCTGCTCCAGAACGCCGCCGCCACACACAACGAGTACACTTCTAGCGTGAAGCTCTGGACTGCCAGGCTGGCGGACGTCGCCGAGAAGCTTGGTGCGAAGCTGGAGGCCATGGGTTTGCCGGGCTTCGGATACTCTGCCGATGACAACGTATCCTCAAGCGCCAGGCTAACCATGTTCTTCGAGAAGCTCGTCGACGCCCTCAAGCTACTCCAGGCGAACCAAACAAGCAAGCTGGCCGATGAATCCCGGAAACTCTGCCAGCTCGTCCTCCGTAAGGTGTTGATGAAGGTAGCGTATAGGAACCCTGGCATCGACCTCTCCAAAGCCTCGAAGAGCTTGCCGAAGGTGCGGACGTCAAGGCTCTCGAAGAGCTTGTCGCGCCCATCGTCGATCGGGTGAGCCAGGTGAAGAGGGTCGAGGGCGATCGCCGGGATTAGCTGTAGCCTCCTATATCTTCTCCATCTTGCCGCCGGCGTCACATGTAAAAGACAAAATTGCTTTTATGTCAAAAACGCGGCAAGCACTGGATGTAATATAACTTGCTCTATTTGAATTAAGGCATGCTATTCCCTTTGTTCAATTTCTTTCTGTATGGCGCATACCCTACGCTTTGCTGGGAACTTGCCGGAGCATAACCCCGTCGCGAGCGCTGGATTCGGGTCGTCGGCAGCTTGCGGGCGGTGCTGCTCACGGCAAGAAATCTTGATGTTTTCAGCGCGGCCACCTAGACTGTTGAGCGGACTCAAAACAGAGTAAGGGCGCAGCCGATCACGACAAGATTCCATCGCGTGCAGGTTTTCCATACAAAGCCGAAATCGTTCAAGGGAATACAGCCTTACAAAAATCAAAATCTGCTTAAGGGGTTCAGCGACTTAGCTCTGCTTTTCGTCGCTATTCTTCTTCTTCCGGCAAGGCGCCAACCTTGAACGTCGTCTGGTATCCATACCACCATTCTCCTTCCCACCGGCAAACTTGCGCGCGAGGGAATCTTCTGTCTCTTGAGAAAAAGAAAGAAGAGAAAATAAAAGTATGGAACCTTGACGGTTTGTTAGCTCTTACCGGGATCGAGTGCAATACACATCTCAGATAACACATGCATATAAAATGACATGGAATCAACAAGAAACGTAAAGCACACAGATCTTATTAAATATGCACAAAGGATGTGCCTGCTCTGTACAAAGGATTACATGCCACCGGCAACACTTGTACAGAATGGCGTTGCCGGGATCTTGCCGGAGCGTTACGCTGCCGCGAGCGCTGGATTCGGGTCGTCAGCAGCCTGCTGGCCGTATCGCTATCACAGCAAGAAACCCGAACAACTGCGCCTTATGGGTAGAACTTGCGAAGGTGCTCGATGTTCCAGGAGTTGCTCACTGGCAAGCCCTCTTCGGTCTCCAGGCGGACAGCGCCAGGCCTGGTGACTCGCACTACCCGGTAAGGGCCTTCCCACTTCGGCGTCAACTTGTTGGAATTCTTGGCCGACTGAACGCGCCGAAGAACAAGGTCGCCTTCCTCAAGACTCCGGGCGTGAACCTTGCGGCTATGGTAGCGGCGCAAAGCTTGCTGGTAGCGAGCGGCTCGCACAGCAGCCCGAAGACGGTTCTCCTCAAGGAGCAGCGCGTCATCTTGCCGCAGCTGTTCTTGCTCGAGCTCATCATAAGCGAGCACTCGAGGTGACCCGTATATGAGTTCCGTGGGGAGCACTGCTTCCGCTCCGTAGTCCAGAGCGAAGGGTGTCTGGCCGGTGGCTCGATTCGGCGTCGTCCTGATCGACCAAAGAACCGCCGGCAGTTCATCAATCCAGCGTCTTCCATGCTTGTGCAGCTTGTCGAAAGTTCTGGTCCGGAGACCACGCAACACTTCAGCGTTCGCCCTTTCCGCTTGGCCATTGCTTCTCGGGTGAGCAACAGAGGCAAAACAGATCTTGCCGCCAAGGTCTTGGACGTACTGCATGAAGGTGCGACTTGTGAACTGCGTACCGTTGTCGGTGATGATCCTGTTCGGCACACCAAAACGGCACACAATCCCCTTGAAGAACTTGACTGCTGACTGTGCTGTCACTTTCCTCACTGCTTCCACTTCTGGCCACTTCGTGAACTTGTCGATGGCAACGTACAAGTACTCGAAGCCCCCGGCAGCGCGGGGGAAGGGACCCAGTATGTCGAGCCCCCAGACCGAGAAGGGCCAGGAGAGAGGGATCGTCTGGAGAGCTTGAGCTGGCTGATGAAGTTGCTTCGAATGAAACTGGCACGCTTCACACTTGGTTACTAGTGCCGTTGCATCCTGGAGGGCTGTAGGCCAGAAGAATCCTTGCCGGAATGCCTTGCCGACAAGGGCTCTCGAGCCTATGTGGGATCCACATATGCCCCCATGAATCTCTGCCAACAACTCTAGTCCATCCTCCCGAGGAATACACTTCAATTTCACCCCGTTCGGTCTCTTTCTGTACAGAACGTCATCGACGAACTGGTACATACTTGACTGACGGGCTACTTTTTCAGCTTCTTCCTGCTCTTCGGGGAGTTCTCCTGTCTGAAGGAAACGGACTATTTGTTGTGCCCATGCCGGAGCTTGTGGCTCGACGACAAGGACTAAAGGCGACTCTTCAGCTGCGGGGGCATTTGCTTCTACGGCAAGAACCTGAGGTTCTTGGCGGAGCAGCTGCTCACCGGCAACTGGTATTTCTTCGGCAGCAGGGGCGCTCGCTTCAGCGGCAAGAACCTGAGGTTCTGCGCGAAGCCGCTGCTCACCGGCAACCGTGTCGTTCCCGGCAAGATTCTTGCCGGGGGGTTCGGGAAGCCCTGCCGGGAAGTACTCGCCGGTACTTAACTTTCTTCTCTTATCAGGCCTTGTCGATGGCGACACGGATGGTTGAGTCAAGCGGAGCACAAAAGTCCCTGGTTCCAAAGGTAGCTTGAGTGCGGCACGCTTCGACAGGTCGTCGACAATGCTGTTCTCTGATCGAGGAACATGCTCTGTCTGAAGACCGTCAAAGCGCTCCTCCAGCTTCCTCACTTCATCGACGTAAGCTTCCATTAACGGGCTCTGATAATCTTTGTTGACCTGCCTCACGACGAGCTGGGAGTCACCTCTGACGATGAGCTTCTTGATCCCAAGGTCTGCCGCGATCCTGAGACCGGCAAGCAGTCCTTCATACTCTGCCGTGTTGTTGGTCGATCTCTCCCGGGGAAAATGCATCTGGATGACGTACTTGAGGTGCTCTCCGGTGGGTGCGACAAGCAGTACGCCGGCACCGGCGCCTTGCAGCGAAAAAGCCCCATCAAAGTACATAATCCATTCGTGATCTGTTTCCTTGCCGGGAATCGCTGATTCTTGAACTTCGTCGTCTGGCGTTGGGGTCCATTCTGCAATGAACTCTGCCAAGGCTCTGCTCTGGATAGTTGAAGAACTTTCAAACTTGAGACCAAAGCATGACAGCTCCAACGCCCACTCGACAATCCTGCCGGTTGCTTCTGGGTTCCGGAGAATCCGTTGCAGCGGAAAGCGAGTGACGACGGTGATCTCATGTGCTTGGAAGTAATGGCGCAGCTTCCTCGAGGCCATGAGAAGGCCGAAGAGCAACTTCTGCACACCAGAATATCTCGACCTAGCTCCCTGCAACAGGGAGCTGACGAAATAGACTGGGCGCTGCACCATCTTCTTCTTCTGCACTGCTTGACTTGACTGCGCGGATCTTTCCTTGTCGGCACCAGACTCTGCCGGGGCTGGCCCCGGCAAGTCACTTGGCGGACTTGCCGTTGCCGCTGCATCCTCCTCTGCTTCTCTCTCTGCCACCAGCGCAGCACTAACCACTAGATTCGTTGCCGCTAGATATAGCAGCAACGGCTCTTGTGGCCTAGGTGCGACTAGTATTGGCGGAGAGGAGAGGTACTTCTTCAAATCCTGCAGCGCTGCCTCCGCTTCTGGAGTCCATTTCATTGGACCTGCCTTCTTCAAAATTTTGAAAAATGGCAGGGCGCGTTCAGCGGACTTTGAGATGAACCTACTCAAAGCAGCGACGCAGCCGGCAAGGCGACGCACATCCTTAACTCGTCTTGGTGCTTCAATTTGCTCAATTGCCTTGATCTTGTCGGGATTGGCTTCAATTCCACGCTGGGATACGAAGAACCCGAGAAGCTTGCCGGATGGGACACCGAACACGCACTTCTCGGGGTTGAGCTTCAGGTTGATCCTGCGCAGATTTGCAAAAGTCTCCTCCAGATCTTGAATGAGCGTTGCCTTGTCCTTGGTTTTGACCACTATATCATCCATGTAAGCTTCCATATTTCTATGGAGCTGGGTCTCGAAACCAATCTGGACGGCTCTTGCGAAGGTCGACCCAACACTTTTCAACCCGAAAGGCATACGCAAGAAGCAGTATGTGCCACATGGGGTGATAAATGCGGTCTTCTCTTCGTCTTCTCTCGCCATAAAGATCTGGTGGTAGCTTGAGTATGCGTCAAGAAATGACAGCAAATCGCAGCCGGCAGTGGAATCCACAATCTGGTCGATGCGCGGCAAGGGAAAGGGATCTTTCGGACAGGCTTTATTGATATCTGTAAAGTCAATACATAGCCTCCATTTACTGTTCGCCTTGCGCACAACAACTGGATTGGCCAACCATGTAGGATGGAGGACTCCTCTAACCAGGCATGCCGCCTCAAGCTTCTTAATCTCTTCGACAATGAATTCTTGCCGCTCCAAAGCTTGCTTCCGCACCTTCTGCTTGACGGGCCGCGCGTGGGGACAGACAGCTAGGTGGTGCTCAATTACTTCCCTGGGAACACCGGGGATGTCAGATGGTTGCCATGCAAACACATCGACATTCGCCCGCAGGAAAGCAACGAGCGCGCTTTCCTATTTTTCATTAAGGGTGGAACTTATGGTGAAAGTTCCTCCCGTCCCGTCCTCCTTGGCGGGCACCTTCTTGGTCTCAGGCGGAGCAGCCTTGGGTTTCTTGGTCTGGCCGGCAGAGCTCTATGGTGCATCCTCGACGGTAGCGCAGCACTTCGGAGAGGCGCGCTTGCCGGAGTTTGTACCAGAGGTCTTGCCGGGCTTCTTCTTCTTGCCGGGATCTTGAGCGGCAGGAGCATGCGCCTTGGCGGCGGACGCTGCAACTGCTTCCCGGTAAAGCTTGTCGGTGCAAATGAGCGCGTCTTTCTTGTCGGAGTGGACAGTGATGACGCTCATTGGGCCGGGCATCTTCAAGACGTTGTAGGCGTAGTGCGAGGCCGCCATGAACTTAGCCAGCGCTGGGCGGCCAAGGATTCCATTATAAGGTAACGGAATCTTGGCGACGTCGAAAACGACCTTCTCCGTCCTAAAGTTCAGCTCGCTGCCAAATGTTACCGGCAGCGTGATCTTGCCTTTCGGCTGGTTCCTTCCCGGATTGACCCCTTGGAAAGAGCCTGTCTCCTCAAGGTCCTCGTCAGGAATCTGCAGCCTCTTGATGACGTCCGACGAGATCAAGTTCAGGCCGGCCCCACCGTCAACCAACATTTTTGTTACCTTGAGGTTGCGAACTGTTGGTGAGACCAAAAGCGGCAGGCACCCGACCGCGGTTGTGCGGTCTGGGTGGTCCTCGGCATAAAAAATGATGGGCGTGTGGGACCACTTCAGTGGCTTCTGGGCACCAATAGAGGGTTCTGCCGCATTAATCTCACGTGCCCACCGCTTGAGTTGGCGGTGAGAGAAATGCAACGAAGCGCCTCCATCGACACACATAACCTCCGTTGCCTTCTGGAACTCCCGCTCACTAGATTCGCCATCATCTTCCTCTTCATCTTCATCCCCTTCCTTCTTGTCACGGCCCCGGGCAGGCTTCTCTTGCTGCTGCCTGGGCTTGCCGCGGCGACCTCCTTGACCGCGTTTCCTGCCAGACCCTCCGGCACCATCTTGGGCTCTCTCCTTGTCGCGCCTTTCGTACTCGGCGCGCTACTTCTCGACAAGCTCCTCCACTTGCCGGCAGTCTTGGAGATCATGGCCCTTGGTACGGTGGATCTTGCAGTACTGCTTGCCGGATCCTTCTGGCTTGTCGGCAGCCGTCAAGGCCTGACACGCCGCACACCCGGCAACCTCCTTGCCGGGGTCGTCGGTCTTGGACTTCTTGGCGGTGCCGGTGTTGTCGGAACCTTCAACGGCAAGCACGGCCTTGCCTTTGCGCTTCCTGTTCTTCCGCTTTCCCTTCTTTGCCGGGGCAGGAGCGTCTTCGCTCTCGGAGTCGACTCCGGCGCCAGCGTTCTCGCCGGGGAGTCTTCTACCTTCCTCTGCCCGTGCACACTTGTCGGCCAAAGCGTAGAGCTCGGCGACGTCTCTGACTTTGTTCATCGCCAGCTCCTCCCGCATTTTACGATTGCGCACATTCTGATGAAAGGCGCTGATGACGGCGGCGGGATGAACGTCAGGAATGTTGTGCTGGACGCGGCTGAACCTTTGGATATACTTGCGCAAACTTTCGCCCTCTTTCTGGGGGATGATATGCAGATCACTCTCCTGGCCAGGAGCTTGATGGCCGCCGGTGAAGGCGCCAACAAACTGGTGGCACAGGTCGGCCCAAGAAGAGATGGAATTCTCGGGCAGGTGCATCAACCACGATCTAACGTTGGGCTTCAGCACCAACGAAAAGTAGTTGGCCAGCACCTTATCGTCACGAGCCCCGGCAGCCCGCACCGCGATGGTGTAGATGCTCAAGAACTCGGACGGATGGGTCTTGCCGTCATACTTCTCCGGTACTTCCGGCTTGAAGAAGCGGGAGCTGGGCCACTGGACTTGCCGCAGCTCACGAGTAAACGCTGGACAACCCACCTCGTAAGGTAGGCAGCCAGGGTACCCTGGCGCGGGCTCGTCAACAGCGGTCCCAGCGCGCTTGTCGGACTGGCGACGCGCTTCCCTTCGGCGCTCGATGGTGGTTCGAGCGTCCTCCTTCTTCCGTTCCCGAAGAACGTGACGTTGATCGCGGCGAACCCGCGGATCAGACGACGCCGTGGAATCATCGTCACGGGCGCTGGTCCGTCGAGTTAACGACCGCTCTTGATGCAGCGGAGGGGAACGCAACGTAGTCGTCCCAGCTCCTGTCTTCTCTCCATCGCCACGCACCAGCCTAGACGACTGCAGCCGCGAGGGTTCACCCTGCTGCGGTCTGCCGTTGTCAGCCAGGCTGGGGAGGCTCTGGATAGTGGCTCGCCACTCGTCTAGCTTCTCCGTGGCAGGAGGGAAGTCTAGGAGCAGCTGAGCTCGCGCCAACGCCTCCGCTGGCGTAGGCGGCGGCGACAGGTGCGAAGAACGTGAGGTGCTCAAACTCCTAACAGGGTTAGAAGGAGCATCATCACGACTCTGCACCCGCGCGCGGCTTCCACCAGCGCGCTGGCGCGGATCTTGGCCCCGCGCATCTTGAGAGTGATGCGCAGGGGTTTTCCCATGGGGATGCTTGGATCTACCGACGTCACGGTGCTGCACGTCATGCGCGTCCTGAGAAGGTCGCGGTGCATGCGCCAGCGTGGTCGTCCTGGAAGGCGCCGCTCCATCCTTGGAAGTCGCTGCACCACCCGCGGGTTGCGCAGCTCCATCCTTGGACCTGTTGCTCGTCCGGATCGGATCGCCGGAACGCTGTGGAAGCTCGGAGCCTCCACCTCCTCCACCCGCGTCTACCCCGTCGCCTGTGCGCGCAGCATCAGGCACGACGGATGCAGATGGACCAACCGCCGTGAAACCCTTCTTCTTGGGAGCCATGGTGGTGAAGATGATCAAAGATCTGACGCGCTGATCGCTAGATCAGGTTCGCACAACCTCGATCTCCCCCTACCTGGCGTGCCAAAGATGTCGTGGGAAACGGACACCTATGGGATCAAGGAGATCCCTTTACGGTTCGGCAAGGGGAGAGGGTTGCACAAAGAGCAGATCTAACGAACAGCACACGGGGGATTTTACCCAGGTTCGGGCCGCACGGATGCGTAAAACCCTACTCCTGCTTTGATTGTATTACAGTAGATGTTCTTGGCCAAGTTCCGGGAGCTACAGTAGCAGCTACGTATGCAGAACGGGTCCAATCTCAGAAGTGCTCTCCTCCCCTCTCTGTACGCCTCGGGCCTCCTTTTATATGAGTCAAATGGGCTACCACAGTGGCGTACGAGATAAGGCATGAGGTGGAAAGTAGCTACAGTGTTATCACAGTGTTATCATACCTAACCCTGACGTCCTAGGACAAACTCATTAAATGCACCGTGAGGTGTCCGTCAAGGTGTCCCTTAGCGTCTTGGGCTTGGAAAAGCTTTACGGGGGATGGGAAAAGCAGCCATCCCATCAGCACCGCTTAAGCATCTCGTGGCCAGCATTACGCCACGTCACCATGAGGACAAGCCCTAAACGACAAGGCTGGCCGCTGCACTGGAGCGATAGCGCTGCACTGTGCAGAGCCTTGCGGGGGCTGAATCCTTGCCGGACCCGGGGCTTGCCGGGACCGGGCCTTGCCGGGTGCGAGGCCTTGCCGGCAAGGGTCTTGCCGGGCCTCCGCAACCCTTTGGTCTTCTGTCTGATCGTTGACTTGAACGCCTTCTTGGCATCTTAGTCTTGTGATTACTCCTAGCTATCCCCCGGCAAGGCTTGCCGCGGTACGGCTACAACTGCCCGTGCACAAGTAAGGGGTACTAAAAAGACCCATACTTTAGTACACCGACACAAGGTGTACATTGTCGAGGAGATGAAGATTGGCGTGGCGGTGAGAGGGTATAGTAAACCCGGGGTGCTTGTCACCGCCGACAATGTGGATGCCACGGTTAGGCAGATCATGGACATGGAGTCGGAAGGTCGGCGAGCGGTCGTCGAACGGGCCATGGCGGTAAAGGAGAGCGCCGCGGCGGCGTGGAAGGAAGGTGGCTCGTCTTGTGCCGCGTTCGCCGAGTTCGTGAAGCAGATGGAGTAAGAAGGTCAGCGGCAACCAGTAAGGATCTGTAAACTGCACATTGCAGTGGTGCGCACCATTTACTGTATGAACTAACATGAATAGAGAGTGCAATGTATTGATCTATAACATTTTGGGGGACCACCTCATTCTAGCTAGAATTGGTTGGCACTTGGCATGCAGTAAAATCGTCTTCATTATCTTGGGGATGGCCACACTCTGCTTTTCGTACTATCCTTTTGTTGCCAAGAATGGGATTTGGCGTTGTGTGGTGCAAATGATGACAACAGTCGTTTCTTTTTGTGAGGTCATTATTTGATCCCTTTTTTTTCCTGTCTGTTTCAATGTCTTCGTTATACAGATAGGAACGCCCACTAAAATTATTGTGATGCAAGCGACGTGTGGTACCTCCGACTCCGAGGCCGATTATCTGACTACTAGTGCATAGGGAAGTCTTATGATCAGAAAAGCAAAAAAAAAAAAAAAAATCGAGAAACACAAAGTTTCATGTCTTGAATCTCGATGCGTTGATAAAAAGTGAGTAGACATTTCGGCACCCGAGTGAACAGTAACTTCGGAAAATAAATACCAAATAAATTTAAAAATTCTGAATTTTTTACACATCAAAGAAGAGAGACTCTTCTAGGTGCTAGCAAATTTTCATGCCAAAATGGGATCCGAGGAGCTCAGTAAAAAAACAGAGCTACAAAAATGTCAAAAGTTGCAACGAAATCTGAGCTCCGATTTATTTTTGTAGCGAGCTCCTCGTATGTCATCTCAATCCGGAAATTTGCAAGCACCTAGAAGTGTTTGATGTGTAAAAATTTCAGATTTTTTGAATTTGTTTGGTATTTTATTTGAGTTTACGGCTCATCATGGAGCATATGAGTTCAGAATATAGTTGGATTTTCGAGATATTTACAACCTAAGATGGACCACCAAAGACGCTATGACTCAGCACAATCAGTAGCACGCTAAACCTCATGTTTTATTAAAATAAGGAAAAAAGAGAAAAACACAATAAAACTAAGAAAAAAAAGAATAATAAAACACAAAAAGAGAAGAACCGAATTAGAAAATGTCCCTGAATAATATAGGATTAAACATGGCATCATCTAGCTCCATACAGTTCATGTGTTTATTCCCATGTTTTTTCAGTATTTCATTTCGGAAATGAGTATTGTAAATATGATGTATTGAATTCACACATGAACTTCCAACCATCAACACGCAGCCCAAGCGTACATTGGATTGTCCACTATTTATTTTGTCAACAATATTTTTTTTGTGGGAACTTGACTATATTTAGTTTAGCAGACTAATTAAATTCAGGCAGTGCAACACTGCAAGCTTTTCTATCTAATTGCACACCACCAAATTAGTCATTTATATCAAGACATTGAAGAAAGACACCAAAGACTTGCCATAATAGTTGGAGAAAACACTGCGGCCCTTCCCTCCGGTCACAAACATGCCTATTCTGTGACCAGAGATGGCAAACAAGAACTGACATTTCCACATCAAGATCAATTTTCAGGCTTTCACGGTGTTATTATTGGCATTTATTTGTTCAAGTCACTCTGTACATAGTCATCACCGTCATCACCAATCATCGCTAGAGGCTTTCAGCAGATTGGCATTGTTCACTTCTTGTCTGATTTGAGTTCATCAATTCTTTCCTCTGTGGCCTTTAGGGCGTCACCGTATTTGCTTACAATCTAAAATAGAGCCATTGTTAGAACAATTTTCTGTCAGTTTGTGTTTGGTACCTAAGAGAAAGATTGGATATTGTAAAGAGTATGATCTTACTTCTTCAACTTCATCAGGAGTCATTATTAGTGGAGGTGACAGCATGATGTTATCCCCAGCGACCCTGATAAGCATCCCGCGCTTCTCACACTCGGCACCAAATATTGAACCAACCCCTGAAATCAAAACGAAACTCAGTGGTCCATGCCATTTTTAAGGCTTATTTTACTCTTGAGATGATTTATTTTTGTGTCAGTTGCGCTTAACTCAGAAGATAAGTTACCCAAGTCCTAACCTCAACTGATTGGTATTCCCCTTTTTTTTGTTGGCTGCTGGTAAGTACTATTACTAGTTTAGTGATGTCCCATGGATGGTTGGTTCATTTAATTATCTATTCTCAGCAAAAAAAAAACTAGAATAAAATTACTTTAATGCATTGCATCCCAACTTTAGCTTTATAGTTCCTAACTGGCTTAAAAACTCAACAGTTGGCATGGACTGCAGAGGAAAAAAAATGCTAGTGACTAGGAATTTCCATGCTAGCAAAGCCTGCTGAAAAAATAAAGAACAAAAGGTATAAAGTACAAACCCCATTCTGCAGGGAATGGATCATTTGGCGACTTGTTGTCGACGAATTCAGTTCCAAGTATCAATCCCAGGCCACGTATCTATGTAGAGTGCAGAAATTATGTGTTTAAACAACAAAGGAACAGTTAAGTAGTCATAAAAGAAATAAACTTAAAGTACTCCCTCTGTAAAGAAATATAAGAGCGTCTATAGATCACTACTTTAGTGATCTATAGACGCTCTTATATTTCTTTATGGAGGGAGTACATAATAACTACCTCTCCGACGATCGGACTGCCTGAGAAGGCCTTGATTCCTTCTTGGAACCTTGGGGCAATTTTGTTGATATGTTCGGTAATATTCCTTTCCCTAATAGCATTTATGAAAATGATTCACCGGACACATATATCAACACAAATGGATTGTTGAGTATTGTTATGGGAAGAGTGGTTTACTTATAGATCTTCAGAGCTTCTATGGCAACAGCACAGGCAACTGGATGCCCGGAGTATGTAAAGCCATGAGCAAAAGAGCCTGTAACAAACAATAGAAGCGCTTGTAAATACAGTAGTAAGAGAAAAGATGAATTCCTGCAATAGAATTAGCTTTACCAAGTTTACTGCTCTGGGAATGAATTACATCTGCTATTTCTGGGCTAACAAGAATAGCTGCAATTGGCATGTAGGCAGAAGAAAGAGCCTGACAGATGAAGAAAAAAAAGAATAGTACACAAGAAAGTATTTATCAGTCTCTTTGAAGACAGGAAGTTACCATCTAACGGATAGGTATTTTACTGGTACTGACTGAAGTCAGCGACTCACCTTTGCTATGGAGACGAGATCTGGTTGAATGTTATACATATCACATCCAAACATGGTTCCCAATCTCCCAAATGCAGTAATGACCTGAAGGGCTAATTACATAAATTTTCCACCAAAAATTATTTTACTCTCTTTTTACCTCATGAACTTAAGTTACCTCATCTGCTATTAATAAGATATCGTACTTCTTGAGGACTGCTTGAATCTGATGGAAGAGGGAAAATAGCACACGGTTAACATACATGGCACAAGAGCAACTAACTATTTGATGTGGAACTACCTAAATTGTACAAATAGCGGAAGAGCAGTCAGCTGCACTCAGAAGAAATACTATGGGATCTTGAAAATTCAGAAGGAGCAACAGCACATTGCCACGACGTCAAGCAATTGGAACTAGCTTTTCACAATTGGTACTAAATAGAGGAAATTCTAGAGGGATAGAACATCTAATTAGTAGCAAAGGTGTGCATTTAGATGCACCACCTAGGACACAGTTGTGAGGACTGAAGGAAAACAGAGAACACTTCAAGTTATCCTTTCATTTTTTTCACATTAGTTGTCCTTCAGGTTTGCTGACAAGAATGTATTTCAGGTCCTACCCCTCTAATTTCTCTGTTACCTCTGTCAACTCGCTAATCACGGCACCTCGACGCAGGGACAAACTCATCCTCCCATGTTGCACCCGTACTACCTTTGAAGCTCTAAGCGGTGAAAACAGTGTGTGGTGGGGAGGGGTGCTTCTAAAGCCTCGAGTTTTTATTTCCTAAGAGCCATAAGAAAAATCTGTTCCCTCCATCTTTGACTAGACGTCATCATACGATCATGAACAGGCACAACCACAAATTGCACATGACCCTCATTATGTCACTTATTGCTCATGGAATGATATGTGTTTTTCCTACGAGAAACGGTATGTATTTCTACGTGGGATTGGAAATAGCTAAAGGAAGGTGCAATGGAAAAAAGCCTTTTTGCACAGAAAATGCAAAAACCTTGCGTCTCGGTGCATTGATAGAAAGAAGAGTTCGTAGAAGCCCAAAGATGGCCAACACCCGGTGAAAGTGCAATTCCTTAGTTGGTTTTGGTGATAATTCCAATATGAATTGAAGACTAATCTTGTGTACTGAGTATATACAAGGTGGATTAGTCAAAAAGATTGAAGCAAATGTGGATGTGAACCCCTAATTATCAAAGAGAGAAGAAGGTGGTATACTTGATAGTCATAGCACTTTATATTTACTTGAGTATAGGAAAGCCACACTATTAAGAGGGGTGCTCAATGAAATGATGGTGGAACTCATTCTGCTTAGGAACATTCCAAATACACACATCCTACATCGTACACCATGAGCCATCCTTATAGCCAAAGAATTCATCATGACGCAATCAAATTGGGTTATCCAGGCACTTGCCGGAATCTGGTGTTCCCTCCGGCGCAGGTTCTGACTAACAACAGGGTCTCTGTTGTTCCGCCAGAAGATGTCCCGGAGTGAACTCCAGAATCTGGAGCCCCCGAACTGGAAATGCGGCCGACTGGGGGTCGTGGCATGCGATCCAATAGAAGGGGCATGTTATCTCTAAATTACAGGAATGCCATATTTATTTACAATCTTTAAAAGCTAGAATTAAGTATTTCAGAGTATTATGTAATTTAAGGTCACCTTCTCAAAATAAGTCTTTGGAGGAAGGATGACACCACCAGCACCCATCACAGGTTCAGCAATGAAAGCAGCAATCTGGAAAGAGACCCGGGGACACTTCAGGAACCTTTTACCAACATATACCATAGGTTCCTTTATGACAAGAAAATAGAAACATAAACTTTACTGTTTCTGCTCCTTCTTTTAGGATAAGATTCTCCAAGTTGTTTGCAAGTCTAGTAGAAAATTCTTCTTCTGTTTCATCTACAACACAACAAAGTAAATTCATTAAACATAATATCCTGAGGTAACTGTACAAAACAAACTGACTTATTGGTACCAGGAAGATGGAAGCGCCAGTAGTGTGGGCAGTCTGTGTGCAGAACAAAAGGTGCCGGTAGATCAAACTTTTGATGAAGAGCAGGAAGACTGCGGATAAAGAAGAAATTAGCAAGTGATTACAAATATACCAGAAACATAAGGAGCGTGTCACCTGAGGAAATTAGAACATCCTCCTAAATTATATTACGCAAACTGAAGGATTGGAAAAAGAAATATTATTGTTATGCAGGATACTTTGCTCACCCGGATAAACTAGCTGATATTAATGTTGAACCATGATATCTGCAAGAACAGAGTCACTATGTTGTTAAAATCATATTATAAAATTAGAATAATACCATAATGGTAGTGCTTACAGGATGCATGTGTCCTGGTGAAGACTTGTTACAATGCAATTCTTGGACCATTCAATTTGTTACTAGTTGTTATGCAAAATTATTACAAAACAAATGTGCATGTCATGATTGTGATGCAAAACACTTTAACTGGCCTGCAATTCAATATGGTGTTGCTATTTGCAAAAAAATAAAATCAATATGGTGTTGCTATTCCATTGAACAACTAATATGCAAGGCAAACTGGATTTGGAATATCAGGTAAAGTTTTGTGAAGAAATGAAGCAACAAGATATCTACTGGTATTAGGTAGAAGAGTAGTAAAGAAACTGAAAAGGAAACGTTACGATTTTGAGCGTGCAATAAATTTCTTCTTCTTTGGTCTCCCCAGTGCATTGTTATAATACCACACCAGTTTCACCTGTAAAAACCAAGCATTATCAGGAGTGGAGGAGTGGATCTAAATAGCGATCATGGAAAGGCATCAACCAGGACAAAGCAAGATTTAGCAATAACAGGCCATGCCGCAGTGAAGTACTCCCTCCGTCTCATAATATAAGAGCGTTTTTACACTAGTGTAGTGTCAAAAACACTCTTATGTTATGGGACGGAGGGAGGACTAAACTAATTTGTAACTAGTCCAGACTCTACTCAGGCAGTGTGGACTAGCTGTAGGAACACAATATAAAATCTGCAACCATGATAGTGTTAATGTTTCTGTGCATAGAAGATCAAAAACATAGTAATTTCTTCTGTGAAAAAATGTATATATTTCGAAAGAAGGTGATACTATGTGTATTGTTTCGACTATTTTCATGATTGAGCACAGTGGGCAGATAAGAAAAAGGTGCTTAAGATATGACTATCATAAACTCGAACAGATGACAGTTTGTTTAACCTGTACCTGAGAGTCATTTGCTTCTGAACCACTATTTGCAAAGAATACCTTTCCCATTTCCCTTGCAGTAAACATGTTGAGAATTTCATTTGCAAGATCCTGAATTTAGCAACACAGTATTGATCATGAATTTCATTCAGACGGTTTTCTCGTAAACATTCTTTATTTTCTAGTGGAAGGAGGTGAAAATAGAAATGAAACAGACATCATTTTGAACAGGATGTCCTCAACAGCAAAAAATGTACATCATTAACAATTGTCTTAAGGAGGACACTGAGATCGAAGTATGTACCAGTGAGGGTTTGGTAGTCCGGTTCCAGAAGGAATGATAGAAGGGTAATTTGTTTAACTGCTCTGTTGCAGCTTTGACTAGTCGAGGTTCGTTGCCACCTGAAAATAATGCGAACAGCTAAGAGAAAAATGTCTAAAAACAGTCTGCATAATGCAGCAGTTGGAATATTTTTATTTTAACCCCAGCATCTACGAGCTGTAATACACCCAGATATATGTTCTCATATATAATAACTATAATAAACCCTCACACAGATGTGTGCTACGCATTTGAAAGTAGAAATGAACTACCACCTCGCTGATGGATGTGTGCATCAATCGATGCGAAGACCAGGGGTATACCCTTCCTTTCCAGGGAAAAAAACTTTGTGTGGACAATTTTAATATATTTCCTTGGAGAGGGTGCTCAACAAACAAGAACTGTTAATGCTATTTTAATGTGTTCTTCCAAGCATACAAAATGGGAAAAGAGTGTAGTGATAGCTTCTAGATATAAAATCAATGCTAACAGAACATGAAAGTAGACAATTTCTTGTTCATCTTGGCACTCATTTGAATTGGGAATAGACAGCCCTTTTATTAAGTGCAATCAGTCAATGGTAAGTTTTTTCCTAGCAAAAATGTATCAAGTGATTCAGTTTTGCGCAAAACTTTGTTTACTCTTGCTAACACAAAAGTGTCCAGTGCACTGCCCCTACATTATCTGGGAATTACTAAATCCATTGAAGCTCTTAGAACTGAAACTATTACAAGTGAACATAAAATTTAAGTTTGACTACCCCACCAGGGCCATGGAGAAATAAAAAGATGTGATACAGCTAGCATCATCTAAATAATGCAACAATTTTCTGGTATGTAGTAGAATTTGGCTCCATAGATCGTGCAGTGCACATACCTAGAGCTGTACACCAGAGTCCTGCAAGAGCATCTATATACTTTTTCCCATTGATATCATAGACATATGCACCCTGTAATATGAGTGGTAGAGTGTAAGGTAAAACTTACAAGTTACAACCACAGCAATTTATAGGCAAGTGAACATTAAAGCAATGGCAGTGCCCAGAACCTCAGATCTCTCGATGACCAGGGGATGCACATCGGTGCTCTGCCATCCAGCTGTGAATGGAGCCAGCATGCCATGCCCCTTGAACCTGGCAAAATGTTGCAGCATCAGTAGAAAATATACACCATGAATATATATAATCCATGTAAAGCTTGCAAGAAACAGAGTGTGGCACACTAACATTTCTGCCTGTGCGTGGGGATTTTACTCACCCGATTTCTTCTGTCGAGTCGGCCTGAAGAAACGGCTCGGAGCTGAAACACCTGGCTGATGCCTCTGAACAACAATGCAGTACATGCCAGCTTCCAGCACTGGCTACATACTTCAGTAAGCTCTCAGCCTGTGCGGTGAGAGGGGAGAAGAAAAGCAAAAGAAAAGATCAGACATGTTAACTTCCCCCTGTTGATTTTTTTTTTACACATGTTCTAGTGTAGAAGCTGTAATGCGTTCCTGGCATCTTAAACCAAATAAAGAAATTCTAGTCTTGAGAGCAGAAACATATCAGATTCTACATGTATGCCGCGTGCAGGGAGTGTTTTGATGACAACAACAAATGGAATGAGGCCGCTTGCCGACCACACAGCGATCAGGCGGGCTACAGAAATCCATAAACCTGGGAACTGACGAACAGAAGCAGATCCCCGGGAACTGCTCTATTGCTGCCGCTCCAGAATCGATCAAACAAAGAGGGTCATCTTGAATCGAACAAATTAAAAGAAACGTCTTGAATCGAACTTAATCCACCACTCCACTTACGCCTCGGATGAATAAGGAGCACCTCTCGCGTTTCTGGATGATGAGAACAGAAGCAACAGTGTCGATAAGCAATCAGTAAGAGGTTGAAGAGCAACCGCGGTCACCTTGGATCTGAGGAGGCAGCCGCGGGCCATCGTCATCATCTCCCCTGGTTTCCGTCCACCTTCACTCACCTCACCTGTAACCTGTAACCTTGGAAGGAAGCGAGAGGAGTGGCAAGAAGACGTCAGGGAGATAATGGAATTTATAGGCCCGGCGGAAACGGAACGGGACGGGGGGGCCTTGATTCAGGGAACCACCGGGTATCATCACTACTGATCCCCAGCATCCCGTGACACCACTAGATGGCCGTTGGATCAAAGCCCACACAATCGTTGGATCAGGGCAGTGGCCAGCATGCACCATCAGTGGGGAGTTACCAAAACTAAAATCAATTATTATAGTCTGCTTTGATTCTTCCATATTTTTAGAAAACAGATTCCGGTTGCTAAGGAAACTAATTAACTCCAAAATGTATTTTTTTAGTTTCCCCTCTATATACTACTTCCTCCATTCCATAATGTAGTGCACCCGCGTTTTTCGAAATTTAAGTTTGACCATAAATTTAATCAACGAGGACGACAGCGGCGGGAGCAAAAATTGTACCATTGAAAACTTCTTTCGAGTACGAATTCAATGGCATAATTTTTGCTCCCGTCGCAGTCATCCACGTTGGTTAAATTTGTGGTCAAAATTAAATCTCGAAAATCGCGGACGCACTACATTATGGAATGGAGGGAGTACTCCTTATGCCACCTCTGAGGACAACCCACAAATTTCCTCCCACATCCGTCAGCGGACAGGGGGACCAGTCGCGGATGCGGGAGGCCGCCATCAAACGCTATCCGCATACATTTGGCCAACAATTCGAATTAATCAGACGAAATTCGTTCAACTAGATGGATTTCATTCAAGTTCGGCTATAATTTCCATAAATGGACAATATTTCGACGGTTTTTTAGTAAAAACTATAGAAAACACTAAACCCTATATCAGATGACCACCTCGTAAGCGTGGCCATCCTGTCCAGAGGCACCGTCGGCGTCCCTCCAGCAGCGCAAGGATGTCGGAGGGCCGCGGCAACCTTGTCCGGCGGCTGCCTGACGCTCGTGGAGGAGCTGCTCTGCCTCCTATTGCGCCATGCGAAGGGCCACCTTGGCCACTGTTGAAGGCGTCGACGGCACCCTGGCGGTGGCATTGCCCCTGTTGGCGGAGCAGTCACTAAGAGACCATTCCTCGGCGATCTTGTCGAGCTCGCCGTCAAGGCGGCGGTACCGCCTGGCGGCCGTCTCCGCGGTGGTGACGGAGCGACCTAGTGCCCACGTTGCGGCGAGGTCCGGGTCATTGCGGACCCATTCTGCGCCACGTGTCATGGTGTTGAAACAGCAACTGTCCTCATAGAAGAACTTAGTTGTGAGGCCATAACAACGAGGCAAGTCTTGGATGTGGTTGATCGGAAACGAGATAGTCGAGTTTACCCAGGTTCGGCCCCTCGGATGAGTTTAGGGATTTGCCGAGTCACGAGTGCGTCTTATTTGCTTGCTTTCTTCGCTCGTGAACTCTTTATCATTTGCTTTGGTTTGTGTTTGTGAGACTTTAAGACCGAGTCATATGGTGTGAGACATATGCTACCCTTTATTATCTATGTATGTCGAAGTACCTTGTTAGTATGTGAGTTTTATGCTTATCTTGTGCCCTATCTTTATGCTCACACGTTATATATTGCATCCATGCTTACCTCTCATATTATGTTGATGTAAATGGTGCCTAGTCTACAAAATATAGGGGGAGTGTTGATCCTAGTGTGTGTGCTTTGAATTCCAAAACCATACCTAAATAGTGTGAACATCTAGGGGGAGCTCGTCCATATTTTGTAGATTTTGGGTTTCCTTATTATCTTAGTATATCTTTTATGCAAATCCCGCGTTGTCATCAATCCACCAAAAGGGGGGAGATTGTTAGGGCATATTTCTCCCTTAGTGGTTTTGGTGATTGATGACAATGCTTTTACGGACTAATCGTGTGCATTGAGCATTTAATATAATCTATCATATGGCACAAGACGATTCGGGCCCCTCGGAGTTTATAAGTGAAGACGGTTGTTTCCTGCGTTTCTTTTTTGATGGATTTGAGTCGTAGGAAAACCGTAATATTAAGAGGGGGTCCGCTTCGGAAAGGTTTAGGGTGGGATCAACACGTACACACATTCATTTGCACCCTCGTTCCTTTCCCACTTCAGTGGAGTTGCTCCTTTTTTGTCTTTGCACTGGCTTGGAAGGCCCCAAGCCGTAGTACCGCTCTGGGCAGCGGTAGTACTACTTATAAGCAGCAGTACCGCTCTGAGGTATCGCTTATAAGCGGCAGTACCTCTGCCCAGTATCGCGCGTACTACCGCTGCGTGTGGGGGGGGCTCGACTTTTCGTGTCGGGTTGCGCAGTAGTAGAATGGTAGTACGAGCGGTAGTACCGCTTATAAGCGCTAGTACTCTGCTTCCGTCTGGGTCCAACGGACTCTCAGTGGAGGTAGAGCGGTAGTGGGTGAGCGGCACTACATCTTGTAAGTCGTAGTACCGTTCTGTGGAGCGGTAGTACCACTTGCGTGGTACTGCCCCTCATCCCTGCTCTGGTTTGCCTCTGTGTGCTCTCGAGCTGTAACCCCAGCGTTAGTACCACTCTGGCGGTAGTACCGCCTCGTGGCCTCGTGCCATTGCACTGCCTGGTGAGCACTGCTGCCCGAGCGGTAGTACCGCTTGTGTGCGGGCTGAGAGGTGGATAACGGTTGGATTTCATCCCACTATAAATAGGGGGTCTTCTTCCCCAAGAAGACCTACCTCTTCCTCCCCCAAACTCCATTGTTGCTCAAAGCTCCATTTTCACCCGATCTCTCTCCCTGGCCAACAAAACTTGTTGATACTCTAGGGTTTGCTTGGGAGGGCCCCTATCTACACTTCCACCAAGAGAAATTTCATTCCCCCAATAATCCCTTGCGGATCTTGTTACTCTTGGGTGTTTGAGCACCCTAGACAGTTGAGGTCACCTCGGAGCCACAATCCATTGTGGTAAATCTTCGTAGTGGTGTTGGGAGCCTCCAATTTGGTTGTGGAGATTGCCCCAACCTTGTTTGTAAAGGTTCGGTTGCCGCCTTCAAGGGCACCACTAGTGCAATAGCGGTATCTTGCATTGTGCGAGCATGTGAGGATAATACGGTGGCCCTAGTGGCTTCTTGGGGAGCATTGTGCCTCCACACCTCTCCAACGGAGACATACTTTCCCTCGAACTTCGGTAACACATCCTCGTCTTCACCGGCTCCACTTGTGGTTACTACTTACCTTTACTTTGTGCAAGCTTTATTTGTGTTGTATCCATTGCTTGCTTGTATCGTTATTGTTGTTAGCATCATATAGGTTGCTCACCTAGTTGCATATCTAGACAACCTATTTGCTGCTTAGCCTAATTTGTTAAGAAAACCTAAAAATTGGTAGTTGCCTATTCACCCCCCTCTAGTCAACCATATCGATCCTTTCAATTGGTATCAGAGCCTCGTCTCTTTTAAAGGCTTAACCGCCTAAAGAGTATGGTTGATGATGAGGAGAACTCCGCGGCCGTGTCCGAGATCGTAGTCACCCGTGGTGATTTGAATGAGGCTATGGCTTCTTTAAAATCGTTTGTGGTTGGCGAGGTCAAGGACACCTTAAATAAATTCCTTGAGAGTTTCAAACCTCCAACCGCTCCACCGGAAATGGTTAATCCACTCTCGGCGGAGACGGATGTCGACTCCACCAAGAAGTTGGCTAGCTCCTTGACTCCTAAGTCTCCTCAAGGAAAGAACGAGTCGGGAACTCATGCCGCAGTTTCCCCTCCCATAACCTATGGTGGTCCGGTCCACTCACCCCATATCAACACTAGTAAGCAACCACCCAAACTTGATTTGTCTAACTTTCCTAATTGGGTTTTTCTTATTAAGTCTCATTTGAATCACTGCTCAACGCAACTATGGAGGGTAATTGAGCAAGGCTTCTACCCTCATGATCCAAACAACATGACACCAAGAGAAGAAGTGGACAATCAGCTTAATTCATCCGCATTGTTCATTATTCAAGAATCCATGCCACCCAAAGAGCTTCCTCACTTGCGTCCCTTCACTATTGCGAAAGATGCATGGACACACATCAACTCTTTGTACAAAGGAAGCTCAAGCATTCAACGCTCCAACTTTGAGGTGGTGCTTGATGAAGCCGATGAGTTTGTGATGAATCAAGATGAAGATCCCCGTGAGCTCTACCGGAGGTTGACCACTCTTGCCGTCTCCCTCCGAGATCATGGGAGCAAGGATACAGATGATAATTGGGTCAAGAACAAGTTCCTCAAGGCGATCATGCCTTTCAGCAAAGCCGTGTCCTCCGTGATCCGTCAAAGGCCGGGCATCCACACCTTGATCTCAAGTGAAGTGTTGGATGAGTTTGTTGCTATGAACATCTTGAACAAGACCACCGACAACGCTCTAGCCCGTGTCCAACGGTCAAAGAAGACAACTCTTGCTTTGAAGGCCAAGGCAATAATAGAAGAGGAGGAGGAGGAGGAAGAAGAAGAAGAAGAAGAAGAAGAAGAAGAAAAAGAAGAAGAAGAAGAGAGTTGCCCCGAAGACACCAAATATTCTTACCACGAGCACATGGCTCTTGCGTCAAGGCAATTTTGGGGTAACAAGAGAAACTCCAAGCCAATTCTCCAAGAACAACTCAAGTGGCGCCAAGGGTAAGCAACATGTGAGGACATGCTACAATTGTGGAAATGTGGGTCACTTAGTCGCGGATTGTCCGTATGAGAAGAGGGAAGACAATGGTGGCAAGCTCATCCGCAAAGACAAGGCCAAGTCCTTCCCCAACAAGAACAACTTCACGAAGCGGGTGCCACAAAAGGGGTTGGTGACGCTCGAAGAGTACGCCTCCGATGATGACGATGATGATACAAGTGGTGAAGGAATTGCAACGACCTCAGTCTCAATTGCCATCTCTTCCTAACTCCGGCGTCTCTCTTCAGCTCCCCCACGAGAACGTCATCGCCCCCGCCAAGTGCCTCATGGCCAATTCCACCAACAAGGTAACCTCCAACATCAAAACTACTATCACTACTCATCCCTCTTCAACGGATTGTGTACATGAAACGGATGTGGGTAAGGTGCATGAAAATGAGTTTGACAAGTTCATGGGTAAGCTCAAAGGTACTACCAAGAAGCACTTTGTTGCTCTATTGGAACAACTTGGTGAGGCCAATGACACCATGGAGGGTCATGAAGATACCATCACTAAGATGGAAGGTCATAGTCGTTACTATGTGTGACGCCCCCGTCTTAATAGTGCACTAATCATACACGCAAATACGCACGATGAAGATCAGAGACTCACGGTAAGATATCACAACACAACTCTAGACACAAATTCAAACATAAAGCTTTATATTACAAGAAGGGCCACGAGGGCTCGAATACATAAGTCAGCGGAAGCAACAATATCCGAGTACAGACATAATTAAACAAGTTTGCCTTAAGAAGGTTGAGCAAAACAACGACATCTAGATCGAAAAGGCGCATGCCTCCTGCCTGGGAGCCTCCTATCTACTCCTGGTCGTCGGTGGCCTCCACGTAGTAGTAGGATCCGTCGGGGTAGTAGTAGTCGTCGGCGGGATCAGCTGGCTCCTGGGCTCCGTCATCTGATCGCAGCAATCTTATCAAGGGGCAAAGGGGAGCAAAGCAACTTTGAGTACTCATCCAAAGTACTTGCAAGACTTACATCAGGTCTATACTAAATATGCATCAGTATCAAGGGGAAGGGGTTGTATGTGTGGACTATACTGCAAAAATGCGAGAATAGAAGGAAAGCCTAGCCTATCGAATACTAGCATCTTACATCGTCTTGCAGCATTAGAAGAGTACAGATTAGCATGTCATAAGTAATAAGTATGTAGTAGCAACGCCCAGAGACCCTTCCTCGACTCCCTGCGAGAAAGCGATCCCGGAGCCATCATTTCATTTTAGAGTCACAAGTATCCGGTTCTAGTTGTAGTAGATCAGGATACTCTCCGAGTGTCCATTACCGTGGACACGGCTATTCGAATAGATATACTTCCCTGTAGGGGTGTGATACGTCTCCAACGTATCTACTTTTCCAAACCCTTTTGCTCTGGTTTTGACCTCTAATTTGCATGATTTGAATGGAACTAACCCGGACTGACGCTGTTTTCAGCAGAACTACCTTGGTGTTATTTTTGTGCAGAAATAAAAGTTCTCGGAATTGGACGAAACTTTTTGTGGATTTTTTCTGGGAATTATAATGAATTATGGAGTAAAGACCTGTCGGAGGGAGGCCACCTATGGTCCACAAGCCAACAGGGCGCCCCCTAGGCCGCTTCCTGTTGTGTGCTGGGCCCACGAGGCTCCTCCGACCCTGATTCCAGTCCTATAAAATCACATCTTCGGAGAGAAAAATCGGAGAGAAGTTTTCATCATGTTTCATGAGACGGAGCCGCCGCCACCTCCCGTTCTTCCTCGGGAGGGCTGATCTGGAGTCCGTTTGGGGCTCCGGAGAGGGGAAATCGCCGCCGTCGTCATCACCAACCCTTCTCCATCAACACCGCCATGATGCTCACATTGGTGCAGCGGTGTGCTATACAGACGGTTTTTAACCCCTTTCTGCGACGTAGTTTTAAACCGTCGCCTTGCCTGTGTGGGCGATAGGGGGGTCCATCCCACACGACACAGAAAAATCGTCAGCGATGGTGGCCAATGAACGCAAACGTTTGAAAAAACTAAGCGTATGGGACGTCCGCAGCTATGACAAACAAGAGTCACCGGCCAACCGTTTGAGATATGGCATCCTTCCCATACGGCACATCCTTGCAACTCGTGTGAGATCACACTAACACCGCACACACTATTTTGTAGCGCACCGTTTACGATGTGTGCCGAATCGCAAACAGTTCATAATTGTAAAGCGTGTATGATAAGGAGTATATCACGCACACTTATATTCTATGAACCATTTGCGATATTTAACTAAGACGATAATTTAACCGTCGTACAAGTATCGGATAAGTTTAAGAAACGTCTGAATGTCGTACACGCGTCCGATAGGATAACTATCGCACGCGCTATTCTGTGGTCCAAGGTTTGCGATGCATACTATATCACAAATAGTTTATCATTTTAAACTGTGTGCGACAGAGATTCTATCACCAACATTGAATTCGGTTGCACCGTTCGTGATATTGTCTGAAATCACACACGGTTTGCAAATGGCAACTATGTGTGCTACTTCTTGAGCTTGCGTTGGTTTTCCCTTAAAGAGGAAAGGGTGATGCAGCAAAGTAGATAAGTATTTCCCTCAGTTGTTGAGAACCAAGGTATCAATCCAGTAGGAGATACAAGCAAGTCCCCAATCTTCGCACCTACACAAACAATCAAACACTTGCACCCAACGCTATAAAGGGGTTGTCGATCCCTTCACGGTTACTTGCAAGGATGAGATCTGATAGAGATAGATATAGAAGATTACTAAAACGAAAAGTAAAACAAAAGTAAAAAGATTGCAGCAAAGTATTTTTGGTATTTTTGGTTTATAGATCTGAAAATATAATATGGAAAATAGACCCGGGGGCCATAGGTTTCACTAGAGGCTTCTCTCTTGAAGGAAAATAATAAGGTGGGTGAACAAATTACTGTCGAGCAATTGATAGAAAAGCGCATAGTTATGACGATATCCAAGGCAATGATTATGCATATAGGCATCATGTCCGTGTCAAGTAGACCGAAACGATTCTACATCTACTACTATTACTCCACACATCGACCGACTCCTGCCTGCATCTAGAGTATTAAGTTCATGAAGAACAGAGTAACGCATTAAGTAAGATGACATGATGTAGAGGGATAAACTCAAGCAATATGATGAAAACCCCATCTTTTTACCCTTGATGGCAACAATACAAATACGTGCCTCGCTACCCCTACTTTGTCACTGGGTGAGGACACCGCAAGATTGAACCCAAAACCAATCACTTCTCCCATTGCAAGAATTACCAATCTAGTTGGCCAAACCAAACCAATAACTCGAAGAGACTTGCAAAGATATGAAATCATGCATATAAGAATTCAGAGAAGATTCAAATAATATTCATAGATAATCTGATCATAAACCCACAATTCATCGTATCTCGACAAACACACCGCAAAAGAGTATTACATCGGATAGATCTCCATGAAGATCATGAAGAACATGGTATTGAAGAACATAGAGAGAGAAGAAGCCATCTAGCTACTAGCTATGGACCCGAAGGTCTGTGGTGAACTACTCACGCATCTTCGGAAGGGTAATGGAGTTGATGTAGATGCCCTCCGTGATCGAATCCCCCTCCGGCAGATTACCGGAAAAGGCTCCAAGATGGGATCTCACGGGAACAGAGGGTTCCGGCGGCGGAAAAGTATTTTTGTGGTTCTTTTTGGTATTTGGGGAATATTTGGGAATTTATAGGCCGAAGAATAGGGTTAGGAGGCCTGTTGGGGGGCCACAAGCCAGGGGGGCGTGCCCCCCTCCCTAGGGCGCGCCCAGGTGGCTTGTCGCCTCCCGGCAGGTCTCCTGCCTTCATCTCCAAGTCTGGCAGGTTTGTTCTGGTCCAAGAAAAATCATTTCAAATATTTTATTCTGTTTGGACTCCGTTTAATATTCCTTATCTGCAATACTCAAAAACAAGGAAAAAACAGAAACTGGCACTAGGCACTAGGTTAATAGGTTAGTCCCAAAAATAATATAAAATAGCATATTAATGCATATAAAACATCCAAAACAGATAATATAATAGCATGGAACAATCAAAAATTATAGATACGTTGGAGACGTATCAAGCATCCCCAAGCTTAATTCCTGCTTGTCCTCGAGTAGGTAAATGATAAAAACAGAATTTTTGATGTGGAATGCTACCTAACATATTTATCCATGTAATATTCTTTATTGTGGCATGAGTGTTTAGATCCATAAGATTCAAAACAAAAGCTCAATATTGACATAAAAACAGTAATACTTCAAGCATACTAACAAGCAATTGTGTCCTTTCAAAATAACATGGCCTTAGAAAGTTATCCCTACAAAATCATATAGTCTGGCTATGCTCCATCTTCCCCACACAAAGTATCTGAATCATGCACACCCCCGATGACAAGTCAAGCAATTGTTTCACACCTTTTATGTTCTCAAACCTTTTCAACTTTCACGGAATACATGAGCGTGAGCCATGGATATAGCACTATAGGTGGAATAGAATATGGTGGAGGTTGTGTGGAAAAAGAGAAGATAGTCTCACATCAACTAGGCGTATCAACGGGCTATGGAGATGCCCATCAATAGATATCAATGTGAGTGAGTAGGGATTGCCATGCAACGGATGCACTAGAGCTATAAGTGTATGAAAGCTCAAAAAGAAACTAAGTGGGTGTGCATCCAACTTGCTTGCTCACGAAGACCTAGGGCAATTTGAGGAAGCCCATCATTGGAATATACAAGCCTAGTTATATAATGAAAAATTCCCACTAGTATATGAAAGTGACAAAAATAGGAGACTCTCTATCATGAAGATCAAGGTGCTACTTTGAAGCACAAGTGTGGAAAAAGGTAGTAACATTGTCCCTTCTCTCTTTTCTCTCATTTTTTTGGTGGGCATCTTTGGCCTCTTTTTTTTTTATTTGGGCTTCATTGGCCTCTTTTATTATTTGTAAAGTCTGGAGACTCATCCCTACTTGTGAGGGAATCATAGCTTCCATCATCCTTTCCTCTCATGGGACAATGCTCTAATAATGATGATCATCACACTTTTATTTACTTACAACTCGATACCTACAACAAGATATGACTCTATATGAATGCTTCCGGTGGTGTACCGGGATGTGCAACGATCTAGCATAGCAAATGACATCAAAAAACGGACAAGCCATGAAAACATCATGCTAGCTGTCTTACGATCATGCAAAGCAATATGACAATGATGGTGCATGTCATAAAAAACGGAACGGTGGAAGTTGCATGGCAATATATCTTGGAATGGCTATGGAAATGACATAATAGGTAGGTATGGTGGCTGTTTTGAGGAAGGGTATATGGTGGCTGTTTTGAGGAAGGTGGGTTTAATGCACCGGCGAAAGTTGCGCTGTACTAGAGAGGCTAGCAAAGGTGGAGGGGTGAGAGTGCGTATAATCCATGGACTCACATTAGTCATAAAGAACTCACATACTTATTGCAAAAATCTATTAGTTATCGAAGCAAAGTATTAGACGCATGCTCCTAGGGGAGAGGTTGGTAGGAGTTAACCATCGCGCGCTCCCGACCCTCACACAAAGGATGACAATCATTAAACAAATCATGCTCCGACTTCGTTACATAACGGTTCACCATACGTGCATGCTACGGGAATCACAAACTTTAGCACAAGTATTTTTACCATTCCACAATTACTCACTAGCATGACTCTAACATCACCATCTTTATACCTCAAAACTATATGCAAGGAATCCAACTTCTCATAATATTCAATGCACTTTATATGAAAGTTTTTATTATATCCCTCTTGGATGCCCATTATATTAGGACTAAATTCATAACCTAAACCAATTACCATGCTGTTTAAAGACTCTCAAAATAATATAAGTGAGGTACGAGAGTTCAATTATTTCTATAAAATAAAAAAAACACCACCGTGCTCTAAAAAGATATAAGTGAAGCACTAGAGCAACATTGCCTAACTCAAAAGATATAAGTGAAGCACATAGAGTATTCTAATAAATTCACGATTAATGCGTGTCCCTCTCAAAAGATGTGTGCAGCAAGGATGATTGTGGCAAACTAAAAAGCAAAGACTCATATCATACAAGACGCTCCAAGCAAAACACATATCATGTGGTGAATAAAAATATAGCCTCAAGTAAATTTACCGATGGATTGAAGACGAAAGAGGGGATGCCTTCCGGGGCATCCCCAAGCTTAGGCTCTTTGGTATCCTTGAATATGGCTTGGGGTGCCTTGGTCATCCCCAAGCTTAGGCTCTTGCCACTCCTTATTCCATAGTCCATCAAATCTTTACCCAAAACTTGAAAACTTCACAACACAAAACTCAACAGAAAAATCGTGAGATCCGTTAGTATAAGAAAAATAAATCACCACTTTAGGTACTGTTGTGAACTCATTCTTTATTTATATTGGTGTAATATCTACTGTATTCTAACTTCTCCATGGTTCATACCCCCCGATACAACCCATAGATACATCAAAATAAGCAAACAACACAAAGAAAACAGAATCTGTCAAAAACAGAACAGTCTGTAGTAATATGTAAACTTCTAATACTTATGTAACTCCAAAAATTCTGAAAAATTAGGAAAATCAGGAAAATTTGTATATAAATCTTGTGTAAAAAATTCAGATCCAATTGACGCTCTGGTGAATTTATAAAATTCCTGGACTGAGCGCAAAAGTTTCTGTTTTTCACCAAAACCAAATCAACAATCACCGTAAACCATCCCAAAGGTCTTACTTGGCACAAACACTAATTAAAACAATAAAACACAATTACTACAGAGGTAATAATGTGCAAAACACTCAATAACAGAAGCAAAAAACAAAAACATAAAATAAAATTGGGTTGCCTCCCAACAAGCGCTATTGTTTAACGCCCTTAGCTAGGCATAACGCAATAGATCTAGGTATTGTCATCTTTTGTATGCAATCCATAAGTAGCTCTCATAATAGATTCATAAGGTAATTTAATTTTCTTTCTAGGAAAGTGTTCCATGCATTTCCTTAATGGAAATTGGAATCTAATGTTTCCTTCTTTCATATCAATAATTGCACCGATCGTTCTAAGGAAAGGTCTACCAAGAATAATAGGGCATGTAGGATTGCAATCTATATCAAGAACAATGAAATCTATGGGCACATAATTCCTATTTGCAACAATAAGAACATCATTAATCCTTCCCATAGGTTTCTTAATAGTGGAATCCGCTAGATGCAAATTTAAAGAGCAATCATCAAGATCATGGAAACCTAGCACATCACATAAAGTTTTCGGAATCGTGGAAACGCTAGCACCCAAATCACACAAAGCATGGCACTCATAATCTTTAATTTTAATCTTAATAGTAGGTTCCCACTCATCATAAAGCTTTCTAGGTATGGAAACTTCCAACTCAAGTTTTTCTTCAAAAGATTTCATCATAGCATCAACGATATGTTTAGTAAAAGCTTTATTTTGATTATAAGCACGCGGAGAATTTAACATGGATTGCAACAAGGAAATACAATCAATCAAAGAAAAATTATCATAATTAAAGTCCTTGAAATCCAAAAGAGTGGGTTCATTGCTATTTAAAGTTTTGACCTCTTCAATCCCACTTTTATCAATCTTAGCATTAAGATCTATAAACTCTGAATCATTGGGACGACTTTTAACTAAAGTTAACTTATCTCCAGTCCCATCTTTATCAAGATTTGTATTAGAAAACAAAGATTCAATAGGAGTCACATCAATCACTTTAAGATCTTCATCATTAAAAGATTCTGGCTTCACGGCCATTTTATTGACTAAGGTAGCTTGTTTATCAGAAATTTGGCCTACTAAATTTTCAAGATGAGCAAACTGAGATTTCAAACCATAAAATTCTTTAGACATATCATCAAGTTCTTTATTCATGTATTCCAGTATAGTCTTTTGTTCTTTAAGCTCATTTCTAAAGAAACTATTATGGTCATACTGAAGTGTCATAAAACTTTTAGCATTATTCTCAATATCTTCCAACATCCTAAGATGAGGATCAAAGCTTTTGGGTTGAGCCATAAAGACGAGCAAACGATCTAACACGCAAACAAAAAGCAAACAAAAAGACGAACGAAAAAGGGCGAAAAAGGGCAAATCTTTTTGGTATTTTTCTGAAAATCGTTTTAGAAGTGGGGGAGAGGAAAACGAGAGGCAAATGGCAAATAATGTAAATGCAAGAGATGAGTTTGTGATGGGTACTTGGTAGTCTTGATGTAGATCTCCCTGGCAACGGCGCCAGAAATCCTTCTTGCTGCTTCTTGAGCTTGCGTTGGTTTTCCCTTGAAGAGGAAAGGGTGATGCAGCAAAGTAGATAAGTATTTCCCTCAGTTGTTGAGAACCAAGGTATCAATCCAGTAGGAGATACAAGCAAGTCCCCAATCTTCGCACCTACACAAACAATCAAACACTTGCACCCAACGCTATAAAGGGGTTGTCAATCCCTTCACGGTTACTTGCAAGGATGAGATCTGATAGAGATAGATATAGAAGATTACTAAAACGAAAAGTAAAACAAAAGTAAAAAGATTGCAGCAAAGTATTTTTGGTATTTTTGGTTTATAGATCTGAAAATATAATATGGAAAATAGACCCAGGGGCCATAGGTTTCACTAGAGGCTTCTCTCTTGAAGGAAAATAATACGGTGGGTGAACAAATTACTGTCGAGCAATTGATAGAAAAGTGCATAGTTATGACGATATCCAAGGCAATGATTATGCATATAGGCATCACGTCCGTGTCAAGTAGACCGAAACGATTCTGCATCTACTACTATTACTCCACACATCGACCGACTCCTGCCTACATCTAGAGTATTCAGTTCATGAAGAACAGAGTAACGCATTAAGTAAGATGACATGATGTAGAGGGATAAACTCAAGCAATATGATGAAAACCCCATCTTTTTACCCTTGATGGCAACAATACAAATACGTTCCTCGCTACCCCTACTTTGTCACTGGGTGAGGACACCGCAAGATTGAACCCAAAACCAAGCACTTCTCCCATTGCAAGAATTACCAATCTAGTTGGCCAAACCAAACCAATAACTCGAAGAGACTTGCAAAGATATGAAATCATGCATATAAGAATTCAGAGAAGATTCAAATAATATTCATAGATAATCTGATCATAAACCCACAATTCATCGGATCTCGACAAACACACCGCAAAAGAGTATTACATCGGATAGATCTCCATGAAGATCATGAAGAACATGGTATTGAAGAACATAGAGAGAGAAGAAGCCATCTAGCTACTAGCTATGGACCCGAAGGTCTATGGTGAACTACTCACACATCATCGGAAGGGCAATGGAGTTGATGTAGATGCCCTCCGTGATCGAATCCCCCTCCGGCAGATTACCGGAAAAGGCTCCAAGATAGGATCTCACGGGAACAGAGGGTTCCGACGGCGGAAAAGTATTTTTGTGGTTCTTTTTGGTATTGGGGGAATATTTGGGAATTTATAGGCCGAAGAATAGGGTTAGGAGGCCTGCTGGGGGACCACAAGCCAGGGGGCGCCCCCCCCCCCTAGGGCGCGCCCAGGTGGCTTGTCGCCTCCCGACAGGTCTCCTGCCTTCATCTCCAAGTCTGGCAGGTTTCTTCTGGTCCAAGAAAAATCATTCCGAAGATTTTATTCCGTTTGGACTCCGTTTAATATTCCTTATCTGCAATACTCAAAAACAAGGAAAAAACAGAAACTGGCACTAGGCACTAGGTTAATAGGTTAGTCCCAAAAATAATATAAAATAGCATATTAATGCATATAAAACATCCAAAACAGATAATATAATAGCATGGAACAATAAAAAATTATAGATACGTTGGAGACGTATCAATGTGCATGGGCGCACACGTTTTCTATCTGTGAAACATGTCGGATCATGAGGTATATCACAAACGAACTTACAAAACATGTGCGGCGTAATGACCCACAGAGCATTATTTTATTATTTTAATCGCTACAATTTAAAATTGTACAGAATTTGAATTTGAAAGTAGGGAATAGATTTTTACATATACATAGATAGGTTCATCAACCAATGCATTATTCCATTCACAGGTACATACGTTCAAGAATTACGTCAACGAAAGAATTACATAAGCACCAAGTAAAGAATGATGAACGACGGTTGAATACTTGTATTAAAGACGGCAAAGAAAGAGGCAAAAGATATTCTGGTTGCTGTAAAAGGTGAAGCGGAATGCCCGTAGTGTGCCCTCCTCCATGTCGAATGCACACACGACTCTAGCCCAATCCCTTGTGATGGCCGACCGCCCATCCTTCAATATCTTCATGAGTTCCAGATAGTCATTCTAGTCTGGTAGAAATACATGTACATTTGCATGTCCAACAATCATGTAGTCTGAGAGGTGATCTTAGGTAGACTGCGTTGGGAACCACTGCAAAGGAAAAAGATACAGGAATTGTCATCCAAGAACTCATTATGTGCAGTAAAAAATGGTACAGAGTTCTGAGTTAATATACTGCATATCACTATTGTCTTGGACAGACTATAAATAAATAGTTTAATTGCCACATTTTGTCCCATTGTACTAACAATCTTTATTAGTTACCTCACATGATGCTCTCTCCGTCCCACTATATAAGATCTAATTACATCCAATGTACTAACATATTGGATGTATTAGCGTCTTATATTAAGGGGCGGAGGGAGTATAACATGGGAAACAAATATAGCCATGTGAACCAAAAAACCATTAAAATAGGCATATGCTCACTACATCAGGCTTAACAACAACCAAATAAAGTCATTCATAATGGTATTGTTGAATATGCATAAAACAGAGCTTGCACTTAAACATCAAATTGTATAATTGAACATCACAGGGTGAAAAAAACATGGGTTGTATTACCTACACCAGGCTTAACAGGAAGCAAATATGGCCATTGAACTGTTATTAATCAAATTGTATTGCACATTGTGAATAACTAAATAAATAAGGCATACTACAGCAACCAAATAGTCATTCATATCGGTATTGTTGAAATTGCATAGAACGTACCATGTGCTTAAACATCAAATTCTATGATTGAACATCACATTGTGAGAAAACCAAAATAAACAGGGGCGTGTTAACTACATCAGCTTTAACAGGAACCAATTGTATGATTGAACAACCAAATCTAGCAATTGAAGCTGGACATATGTTCACTACAAACAACCAAAAATAGCTAAAAAAGGTATATGCTCACTACAGACAACCAAACATAGGCGTTTGTGAAATTGAACTGAACAATTCATACTCCAGCGTAGGGCGCACTTGTCGATGACAAGTTGTCATCGTCAATGAGGTCTGACTTGGCAGTTGACGATGCCAAAACACCGCCATAGAACACGACTTTCATAAATGACAAAAGGGTCTCATTGGCGATGAAGGAAAATTCCTGACAGTAAAGCAGAGTAGATCAGAGGCATACTACAAACAACCAAATATAGGTATATGCTCACTACAAACAACCAAACATAGGCAATGAAATTGAACTGAACAATTCATACTCCAGCATATCAAATTGCACTTTTGAACATTACAATTCATACTCCAGCATAGCAAATTCCTGACAGCAAAGCAGAGTAGATCAGAGGCATACTACAACCAAATATAGCAATCGAAACTGGGCAAATGCTAACCACAAACAACCAAAAACCTTTAAAGGAAGCATATGCTCACTACAACAGACTTAAGATCAACCAAACAGTCATTCATATCAGTATTGTTGAAATTGCATAGAAGATAGAACGCACCATGTGCTTAAACATCAAATTGTATGATTCAACATCACATTGTGAGAAAACTAAAATAAACAGGGGCGTGTTAAATACACCATCTTTAACGGGAACCAATTGTATGATTGAACAACCAAATCTAGCAATGAAACTGGACATATGTTCACTACAAACAATCACATATCACGGTAAACAAGGTATATGCTCGCAACACACAACAAAACGTATGCACTGAAATTGAACTGAACAATTCATACTCCAGCATATCAAATTGCACTTTTGAACATTACAATTCATACCCCTTGGAAGAGCCTAGACTGGGGGTGCGCACCGTGCGCTCCCTGTTGTGGCAGTTGAGCTCCTTCCCTTTGGAAGAGCACGTTTGCAGGGTGATGTCCCTGATGTCGTGGATGGGCTATTTCCCCTTGGAAGAGACGGATAGGGCACCCCTGTCGTCGTTCTCGTCGTCAATGAGGTATGACTTGGCAGCTGACGAAGCCGAGCCACCGCCACATATATAGAACGCGACCTTCAGAAATGACAAAAGGGTCTTGATGGCGATGAAGGCAAAATCCTGACAGCAAAGCAGAGTAGATCAGCGGCGGGGGGCATGGAGGAGATCCAAGGAGGTTGAACCCGAAGGGGTGGGGGTGTGTCACTTAACCTGTGTGTTAGCACTCATTTTTGGCAGAAGGCGACTCAAGGCTGATGACTCGCCCCAGAGGGTGACCCGGTGTGGCGATGACTCGGCTAGCGACGGCTCAAGGATCACTGCTGGAAAGGCGCCAATGTGAAGGAGATACAGCCACCCAGAGAGGCAGGTTATCGGCTCAATGACTCGGTAACCCGGCTACAGAAATCAGCTCAAGGTCAAAGCCGGCTCATCATGGATTCAGCTTCATAGTACCGGCGGCTCTGACAAAGACGATGAGCCGCCGCTATCATATTGAGCCGGCGTTGTTCAAGGGCTGTTGATCATGTTATGTCTCAGTTTGCAAGATTATTAAAAGCTGGCAAGACCGGGACTCGGCAGATGACGATGACCCAGCACGAAGATGACTCGTAGTACGGCACTAGTCGTGCCCAGAGCGGTGGTACTGTGCCCATCGAGACCCGGCAAGGCGGCTAACTAGCAAAGCGGCGGATTATGAAGCAAAGTGAACTGGCATCAACACAGAAGAGCTACGGGCGACTCAGGAAGCCGAGAGCAAAAGGCGATTCAGGAAGCCGAGAGCCACGGGCGACTCAGGAAGCCAAGAGCAAAGGGCGACTCAGAAAGCCGGCTCTATAAGCCGGCTCTATGGCTCAGGAGAAGGAAAGCTGACTGCGAGAAGCTAAGGATGGACTCAGAAGAACAAGGCCGGCCCATGCTTTCGGCGACTCACACTGTAAGCCGGCCCAACAGAGAGTCCGAGCCCAAGACGGCCCTGGCGGGTGCCTTACCTATTAAGGCTAGAAACCGACTCTGATTGTAACTTGTAATCCGTGTAGGAGTCTCTTACTTGCACGGGAAGTCCAGCCGCCTCATATATATGTGAGAGGTGATGGACGATTGAATCAAGCAAACAATCGACATATCAATATAACCTACTTTTTACCCCTTAACCCTTGTTCATGCTTCCGTTATTCGGCGACTTCGCGTAAGTTCATCGGATATCGACAACCGAGCCGGGGGCGAGCGAATCGACCCAGTTCAGCCAATCGTCGCCGGCTTCCTCCGACGGGGTCCCTCCCGAGGAACTGGGGCCTCTGGTCTCAAAAGCGCCGGCTTACTGTCTTGCGTATCGCGCTGTGAGCCGGCCTCCCGCGGGGCGAGTTGCGGTGCATCACCCCCGGCCCTGCGGGTACACGTTGACGTGTTCGTGTGCGAACACACTTTTTGGCGACTCCGCTGGGGACCCTCCCGAGGAACTGGGGCGTCTGGTCTCAAAAGCGCCGGCTTACTGTCTTGCGTATCGCGCTGTGAGCCGGCCTCCCACGGGGCGAGTTGCGGTGCATCACCCCCGGCCCTGCGGGTACACGTTGACATGTTCATGTGCGAACACACTTTTTGGCGACTCCGCTGGGGACGATTCGATCTAAAAATTGGACAGCAATGACCAATTCTAAGACCGACTCCGCTGATATCAGCACTGACAACATCATCAAACCGGCTCTTGAGGAGCTGTCAGAAGCACAACGCCAAGGCTTGGCGGCTTGGGAGAAGAAGCGTGACGAGGAGTTCAAGGTGCTGCGGCAGAAGCAGGCTGAAGCAGATCGGGAGCTATATCTGGCGAGTCTTAAGAAGGATCGGCAAGGAGTCATCTCGCCGATCAAAGAGCCGGAATACGTACCTCTGAGCATCAAGATTAGCCAACCCGCCGTAAGCAATAGCCTCTTTACTCCTGAGCAATTAGCCGAAATCCAGTACTATGTTGGACAAAGCACAAATAGTATTTATGATCTAATGCTGGAACGTGATAAGGCTAAAGAAAACACGCCGTTAAGCCGGCCATCGGAGTTACAGCCGATGAGCTAGAATAGAGATAACCGACTTGTGCCTATGCTGCCAAGTCCGACTCCTATCCAGAGCATGCCTTATTCGGCTAGACAGCCGGATCAAGCAGTACGCTTTGGAGATGAGCCGGCGCCGACTCAGAATTTGGCTCTTTGGACACAAGCCGCCCCTGTAACCAACTCATCCACTGTGCCGGCTCAATCGCTCAATGTGGACGATGTGATGGCCAAGTTAAGGAGTGAGTTGGACCAGATGGCTTACGATAGGTTTGGGGTGACGCTAAAACCTAGAAATTATACTAAACCCTATCCCGAATATTTTGACTTACAACCTTATCCCCCCGGTTACCGAGTTCCAGAGTTTTCTAAGTTTAATGGGGTGGATAATAAATCAACATGGGAACATATTAGTCAATATTTGGCTCAACTAGGTGAAGCCAATCATGAGCATCATAAAGTTCGCTTGTTCTCATTATCTTTAACCGGCACTGCTTTTTCATGGTTTTCTGCTTTAGCTCCTAACTCCATACATACTTGGTTTCATTTAGAGCGGAAGTTTCATGAACACTTCTTTGCCGGAGAGATTGAGTTAAAATTGTCCCACCTTACATCGGTTAAGCAAAAGCATGACGAGTCGGTATCCGACTATGTCAAAAGGTTTAGGAACACAAGAAACCGGTGTTATAGTTTAGCTATAACTGAGAGAGATATGGCCGACTTAGTACTTAATGGTTTACGATCCCACTTAAAAGAAAAATTAGAGGGGTATGAGTTCCTAAGTGTCAGCCAAGTGCAAGAAAAGGCTCTGGTTCAGGAGAGCCGGGCCAATGAGATGAAAGACTCACATCGGGTGAGCCGGAGCCGGCTTAACACCATTGAGGGAAGTGCCGGCTCAGACGAGGAAACCGATATTTACACTGCTGAGTTTGTTTGGCCGGGTAAAGCCAAACCTTATGTGTGTGATGATCTTAAGCCGGTTCGTAAGAATCGGGAAGATGAGTTTAAATGCACTTTCGACGTAGGCAAGTGTGATAGAATATTTGATGCCTTGTTGAAGGACAAAATTATAAAGATCAATCATGTCATACCACCGCTTGAAGAGATAAGGCGGCGGGCTTATTGCAAATATCATCATTCATTTTCTCATGCCACTAACGATTGTAATGTTTTTCGTCGACAGATCCAATCGGCCCTTAATGACGGACGATTGTGCTTTGCTAGCATGGCAATTGATCAACAGTCGTTCCCAATGAACGCGCTAGACCTGGAGGGAAAGAAGGTACTCATTCGGCTAGAGACGGCCGGATCATCTAACAAAGCTAACGTTGTTGTTGGTGAGCCCAGGAACACGCAAGCCGCCAACATGGTGTCTGGGAGGAAGGCGACTATAAGTTGAGAACCCGGCGGCAAGGAGGTTATCAAGATTACCATCAGCAATCCTACGCTCGGGGGGCAACAGGAAGAGCCGCCCAGATCACCGCAAAGGTTCATTAAGCCGAAAAGCCCGGAAGTCGGCCAGTGGCGGGTTAATACAGCTAATGCTAAGTACAAACGCATTAAGCCGACTTTCGACATGTTGATGAGCAAGTATGTCAGACAAGCCGGCGCAAGCACAAGCCGACCCTATGGAAAGCGTTCAAGGTCACCGGCAGAGTTCAGTCGGCATTTTAAGCCGGCTATAGCAAAGACGCCACCTTTGAAAAGCACTTTTGACAAAAGCCGGCTAGGGCCAGCAAGCCGGCTCAAGGAGCATATGCCAAGTCCAGAGAGAGGAAAGGTGTGGCGTGTCAAGCCGCAAGCTGCTAGGGCTGGTGAGCCGGAAAGCATGACAGGCAGAATATTTTGCGGCTCACTTACCATTGGCAGCCAGATACTGAAGATGAAAGAGCCGGTTGTAGAACCGGCAAAAGGTAGACCGATACTTGTTATCGGGCCTAACGGCGCAGCCAATGACCATGAAGCCAGCTCCGGTCAGACTAAGCCGCGTGACCCAAAATACACTCAACCAAGGTGGTGCCCTGCTGGGTTAACCAAAACACAGAAAAGGAAACTACAAAGGTTGAGGAATCAAGAGAATGCTGCAGAAGAAGCTGAGTGGCTTAGGGATGCAAGTTTCAACCAGGATCATCCAATAATACGTTCTCAAGTCTGGGTGCCTAAGCCGACAGAGCTCATAACCCAAGCACCCGGCGTACTAGTCTCCGCGTTAAATAAGGATAAAGAGCCAGTTGCAATACCGGCTATTACTTATTCATCATGGGCTGATGAGGTTGAAGCTGCAGACCTGGCGAGAGATAAGCCGGCAACTGATAAGCCGGCAACGTCATGGTCCACACCAGAGGATTCGGCGGCGAGTGAGCCAGCAATGTCAGAGTCAATGCTGGGAGAGCCGGCAGACCTAGACTCGGCCATGGATGACCTGTCTGACGAGTCAGCGGCTGACGAAGAACTTCCAAGCCATGTGTCAGATGAGCCGCCAGTCTCAGGAGAGTTGGCCATGGATGAGCCGCCGGGCGAGTCAACAGATAATGAAGAACTTCTGAATTATGAAGGAACGCCGACTCACATGAGTATGGATATCAGCATGGTGTACTATCTGCCTGCTGAGTTTCGCGCTGTTGACGAAGCTGTCTCAGTAGCTCAAATTGACTTTGGACCCAAGAACGCTATCTTCGAGAAGCCAGAGGAACCGGTTAAGCATCTCAAGCCTTTGTATATCAGAGGGCACATCAATGGGAAGCCGGTTACCAGGATGATGGTTGATGGAGGTGCTGTAGTCAATCTAATGCCTTATTCAGTCTTCAAGAAGTTACAACTTGATGATGATGATTTGATGAAGACGAACATGGTACTCAACAGGTTCGAAGGCGGAGAAGGAGTGGAAGCTAAAGGGGTTATCAGTCTAGAGCTTACAGTCGGAAGCAAGACCCTGGCTACTGCCTTCTTCGTTGCTGAGGTGCAAGGGAACTACAATGTGCTACTAGGACGAGATTGGTTGCATGCAAACCAGTGCGTTCCGTCTACTCTGCACCAACAGCTGGTTCAGTGGGTCGACGATGAAGTAGAAGTCATCCCTGCAGATAACTCGGCCTGCATTGCATTAGCCGAGTCACTAGTTAACTGGCAACACTCCACTGCTACATGTCTTTCGGGGCGTGACTTGTCCGGGTTTGACTTCCTGAGTGCAACCCGGGATGGGTTCGTGTCAGTATCTCTAAAGCCGGTTGGTGAAAACCGGCTCAGACTCAATTGAATGGATAACAAAGATGAGTGGCTTCAAAGCCGGCTTGACAAGTATCGGGCCAACAGGAACGATATGTTTGAGACCATTGAAGAGCCTGGCGACTTAGACAAATTGGGGCAAGGCTTTACGTCGGCTGACCCGCTTGAAGAGGTGGACCTTGGAGACGGCACGGTGCCAAGGCCGACGTTTGTAAGCCGGAATCTGGAAGCCGGCTATAAGCAGGACTTAGTCGCCCTGATCAGAGAGTATGCAGACTGCTTCGCGTGGGAGTATCATGAGATGCCTGGGTTAAGCCGCCAGCTCGTTGAGCATCGGTTACCCATCAAAGCCGGCTGTAGACCTTACAAGCAGCCGGCTCGAAAGTTCAACCCACAGATATATGGCCGGGTCAAGGAAGAGATCGGCCGGCTTATAAAAGCAAAGTTTATTCGGCCCTGCAAGTATGCTGAGTGGGTTTCAAACATTGTCCCAGTTGAGAAGAAGGGGTCAGGAAAGATAAGGGTATGCATAGACTTCAGAGATTTAAATCGAGCTACGCCCAAAGACGAATATCCTATGCCAATAGCTGATATGCTTATCAACGAAGCCTCGGGACACAAGATCATCAGCTTCTTGGACGGTAACGCAGGGTATAACCAGATATTCATGGCCGAAGAAGATTCGGCTAAGACGGCCTTTCGCTGCCCCGGTTTTGTTGGTCTATTTGAGTGGGTAGTGATGACCTTTGGATTAAAGAACGCTGGTGCTACTTATCAAAGAGCGATGAACTTAATATTTCATGACCTTCTTGGAGTCGTACTGGAAGTCTACATTGACGACGTGGTAGTCAAGTCGGACGGCGAGTTAGATCATTTGGCCGACTTACGACTTACGTTTGAAAGGATGAGGAAGTATGGGCTCAAGATGAATCCATTGAAGTGTGCCTTTGGCGTGTCAGCTGGAAAGTTTCTGGGTTTCATAATACATGAGCATGGCATAGAGGTTGACCCGGAAAAGGTTAGAGCTATTCAAAAGGTGCAGGCGCCGGCTTGAAAAAGAGACATGCAGAAGTTTCTCGGCAAGGTCAATTATTTGAGGCGGTTTATTGCTAACCTGTCTGGGAAAGTCGATGCATTTACTCAGATTCTTCGGCTTAAGAACGATGATGAATTTACTTGGGGCGCAGAACAGCAAGAGGCATTTGAAAGGATAAAGACGTGCTTATCGACCCCTCCGGTTCTGAGGGCGCCGGCTCACGGTCAGCCATGCCGGCTCTACATTGCTGCTGAAGAGAGAGTAATAGGAGCTGCCTTAACCCAAGAAGCCGAAGGGAAAGAGTATGTCATCATATATTTAAGCCGCCGTTTGATAGACGCCGGGTCAAGATACAGCTCTGTGGAAAAATTGTGCTTATCCCTTTATTATGCCTGCACTAAGCTACGCCACTACCTCTTATCTAGTGAGTGTAAGGTGGTGGGTCAGACCGATGTTCTCAGACACATGATTCAAAGGCCGATTCTCAGCGGGCGAATCGACAAGTGGGCATATGGGTTAATTGAGTATGACTTGGCTTATGAACCTCTCAAATCTGTGAAAGGCCAGGTCGTAGCTGATTTTATTGTTGAGCATCGGATTGACCCGGAGCAAGAAGCCGGCTTACACGTTGTGTCGGCTAAGCCGTGGCGGCTCTATTTTGACGGCTCAGTTTGCAAGAATGGGCAGGGAGCCGGCGTTGCATACATCTCGCCCCACGGTACTGTATTTGAGGCCTCCTGCCGGCTTAACTACTTTTGTACTAACAATCAAGCCGAATATGAAGCACTTCTATTCGGGCTCGAGCTTTTAGTCAATACAGGGGTCTCTCATATCAAGGCATACGGTGATTCGTTACTAGTTGTTCAACAAGTGGCAAAGGTGTTTCAGTGCAATGACGAATCACTCAATATGTACCTTGACAGATGCTTAGACATTATAGCAAGTTTGGATTATTTTTCTATCTCTCACGTGTCTAGGCGGGATAATTGGCTCGCCAATGAGTTAGCGCAACAGGCATCAGGCTATCATGTCGACAGAGGCATGTTCTTCATAGCAGAAAAGCCGATGCTGATTGCCGCTGACTCAGAGAAGGCCGGCTCAGGTGAATCGGCTGGCGAAGGAAAAGCCGGCTCAGGCGAGCCGGCTGATAAGGGAGACACCGGCCTAGATAAGCCGGCTGATAGAGAAGAAGCCGTCTCAGATGAATCGGCTACTGAGGAAGGGGCAACCCGGATTTCTGACTGGAGAGCACCTATTGTGAGTTATCTGAAGAACCCGAGTCAGAAAACAGACAGAACCGTTCGGTGACTTGCTCTCAAGTATACACTGGATAATGGTGACTTATGCCGCCGAACGGCTGATGGTCTTCTGCTTAAGTGCTTAGACGAGGATCAAGCTAGAGTCGCCATGGGAGAGGTACATGACGGCTTATGTGGAACACATCAGTCGGCTCACAAGATGAAGTGGATGCTCCGGCGAGCCGGATTTTATTGGCCGACGATGATCAATGACTGCTTCAAGTACTACAAGGGGTGCGAAGCTTGCCAGAAGTTTGGGGATATCCAGCTAGTTCCGGCTTCCAAGCTCAATCCTATCATAAAACCGTGGCCCTTCCGGGGTTGGGCACTTGACTTTATCGGTATGATTCACCCGGCTTCATCAAAAGGGCATCGGTTTGTGTTGGTTGCCACCGATTATTTCACCAAGTGGTCTGAAGCAGTACCTCTCAGGAACATGACTCACAAGGAGGTAATTCAATTCATTACTGAGCATATTGTTCACAGATTCGGTATTCCACAGACTCTCACCACGGATCAAGGAACTTCCTTCATGGCAAAGGAGGTTAAACAGTTTGCCGAATCACTTGGGATCAAGATGCTCAGTTCATCTCCGTATTATGCTCAAGCCAATGGACAGGCTGAGTCTAGCAATAAGATCTTGATCAAATTGATTAAGAAAAAGATCAAAGACCATCCAAGGCGGTGGCATGAGGTACTGTCCGAAGCATTATGGGCTCACCGGGTCTCAAGGCACGGGGCTACCAAGGTGACTCCTTTTGAGTTGGTATATGGGCAAGAGGCCGTCTTACCAGTTGAGGTGAATCTGGCCGCCTTAAGGTTTGCTAAGCAGAACGATTTGTCGGCCGAAGACTACTACGGCTTAATGATGGATAACCTAGACGATGTGGCCGACAAACGATTAAAGGCTCTAAGGGACATTGAGAAAGAGAAGTTGCGGGTGGCAAAGACTTACAACAAGAGAGTCCGGCTCAAGGATTTTCAAGTTGGCGACTTAGTGTGGAAAGTTCTACTACCAGTCGGCTCCAGAAGCCGGAAATTTGACAAGTGGTCACCAAGTTGGGAAGGACCGTTGCGGGTCGCCAGAATAACACCCGGTAACTCTTATCTGGTTGAGACTTTGGAGGGCGACTTACTACCTCGAGCTATCAACGGGAAATACTTAAAGAAGTTCCACCCAAGTGTGTGGCAATCCGCCTGAGATCATGCTAATGGCCGATGAGCATAAACATCGCCCTTAGACCACATGGCCGATGAACATAAGCATCGCCCTTAGTAAAAAATCCTACATGGAATATTTTCTAGCACGCAAGCTCTGCTAGAAAACATGGGGGCATATGTTAGCACTCATTTTTGGCAGAAGGCGGCTCAAGGCTGATGACTCGCCCCAGAGGGTGACCCGGTGTGGCGATGACTCGGCTAGCGACGGCTCAAGGATCACTGCTGGAAAGGCGCCAATGTGAAGGAGATACAGCCGCCCAGAGAGGCAGGTTATCGGCTCAATGACTCGGTAACCCGGCTACAGAAATCAGCTCAAGGTCAAAGCCGGCTCATCATGGATTCAGCTTCATAGTACCGGCGGCTCTGACAAAGACGATGAGCCGCCGCTATCATATTGATCCGGCGTTGTTCAAGGGCTGTTGATCATGTTATGTCTCAGTTCGCAAGATTATTAAAAGCTGGCAAGACCGGGACTCGGCAGATGACGATGACCCAGCACGAAGATGACTCGTAGTACGGCACTAGCCGTGCCCAGAGCGGTGGTACCGTGCCCATCGAGACCCGGCAAGGCGGCTAACTAGCAAAGCGGCGGATTATGAAGAAAAGTGAGCTGGCATCAACACAGAAGAGCTATGGGCGACTCAGGAAGCCGAGAGCAAAAGGCGATTCAGGAAGCCGAGAGCCACGGGCGACTCAGGAAGCCAAGAGCAAAGGGCGACTCAGAAAGCCGGCTCTATAAGCCGGCTCTATGGCTCAGGAGAAGGAAAGCTGACTGCGAGAAGCTAAGGATGGACTCAGAAGAACAAGGCCGGCCCATGCTTTCGGCGACTCACACTGTAAGCCGGCCCAACAGAGAGTCTGAGCCCAAGACGGCCCTGGCGGGTGCCTTACCTAGTTAAGGCTAGAAACCGACTCTGATTGTAACTTGTAATCCGTGTAGGAGTCTCTTACTTGCACGGGAAGTCCAGCCGCCTCATATATATGTGAGAGGTGATGGCCGATTGAATCAAGCAAACAATCGACATATCAATATAACCTACTTTTTACCCCTTAACCTTTGTTCATGCTTCCGTTATTCGGCGACTTCGCGTAAGTTCATCGGATATCGACAACCGAGCCGGGGGCGAGCGAATCGACCCGGTTCAGCCAATCGTCGCCGGCTTCCTTCGACGGGGTCCCTCCCGAGGAACTGGGGCGTCTGGTCTCAAAAGCGCCGGCTTACTGTCTTGCGTATCGCGCTGTGAGCCGGCCTCCCGCGGGGCGAGTTGCGGTGCATCACCCCCGGCCCTGCGGGTACACGTTGACGTGTTCGTGTGCGAACACTGTGGCATAGCCCGGGTCAAGCCATCGTAGTCGACGAGCTCGATGTCGTAGCCGGCTGCCGGGACATACAGACATGTGCGAGCCCACTTATTAAATGCCCCGGGCCAGTCATCGTAGTGAACTTCCCTAGGGGGACTCGGCGGCCACCTCGCCGTCGTCCAGCGGACAGGCCTCGATATACCTCTTTTTGGCCATTCGCTCCTCCAGCTCCCCGGGAAGCATAGCCGGGTTGAGGCTGCGATGCTCTGGAGTGTGGGTGAGGATGGGGATGGGGATCTGCGGGAAAGAGGGTGCTTCGCAGGCCGACACTATAGGGTGGACCAGAGTTGTGCGTGCATTCGACATGGAGGAGCACTACTGTCGATTGCATGGACGACTCTAGTCCAACCCCCTTGTGATGGATCTTCATGAGGACTCCGAGATAGTCACGGGAAGGCCTGCAGAGGATAACGGTGGAGTCGGGGGTGGAGGCGGCGGGCTTGCTAGGGTTCGAGAGAGGGAGAGGAGTGGTGCGTGCGGGAGCGGATGTTTTCCTCTTGTTACGCAATCTGAGCAGAGGTTTTGTGGTGGGGAGGGGGCACGTGGTGTTTGAGGAAATGTCGCACGGCTACTGAATATTTTACTAGGCGGGGGTGAAATGCCAGGATGCCGGGGCTATCGAAAATTTAGATTACGGGATTGAAGCGGCACGGCCAGCGCGGGAGCAACAAACATCGCACACTGCAGAAACATAATAAGTGTGTGCTATCACATAGGAAAAACCCGCGGAACCGCCATTTTTCAAATGGCTCAAGGCGGTAGATATTTTTGCGAGGGAAGTCTCGTGGAGCCCAATCATGTCCGGTGCTAACCAGTGGACCGTGCCGATGTGCCAGCGTAGGATGGAATGGTGTCTGTTGAGTGTACAATCGCAAACGGTTGTGACATTCGAATCGTTTGCTATTTACTCCTAGAATAATAATATATAGGAGCATTTCGCCAAAAAAAATATGGGAAAGGGGTCAGAACACATACACGCCTACATGTGGAACAAAAATATGTATGCACAGGGTGGTTTGATCGTTCAAAATACCCAACGCGCCACTTTGATGTGGCACATGTCTCCTCCGTCGCCACTTCGTGTCGGTGGGAGGGGGAATCCTAGCTACGAATACATGCCACCAAACAGGTCTTGCGTCTCACCCATGCCATAACATGAAAATGAAACATATAATCCAACATGGTCAAACCACCCCATCTCTCTTCCGGTCAATGGTGGACTATGTCCCATGCGCCTCGCAACACGGACATCCCAACCAAAGAATCAACATTTTGGTCAAACCTCTCCCGCTGTCGGTCGAAAGGATGGACGTCCACCGAGGCCCATGAATGGGCGTGACACTGATAACCACACGGTGGAGTGTCGAAGACAGCCATCACGTGCAGGTGGCGCAAACATATGTACGAAAATGTTGTGTTGCGTTTGAATTCATTAATATATATACCTCATGTGCAACTTTGGTGTGGCACATGCTTTGGAACCAGAAATCCCCCCCCCCCCCCGAGCGAGTGTTCATTATGCGCACAACTAGTATGTCGAGCGTCGATGGGAACGATTCATGCGTGCGCTCAAACTTGGGTAAGGAAACTCAAATGACCTATATAATATATACCATAACACAAACCAATTGAAGAATCCACCATGGTAACCTCTCTCTCGTTGTTAGTCAATGTGATGGACGTCCACGCGGGCCCACAGATGGACTTTCCAACGACAACCACAAGAAGGAGTATCCAAAGACAATCACCATCTAAGCGTGGATCAAACATATGTATGGAAGTGTTGTCTGGTGTTAATTTACATACCCGGCACACAAACTTTGGCGTGGCACACCTTCCTCGGGAATCTTAAAGTCCGCACGGAAAGCGAGGTTCACGACGCGTAGTATATATATACCCCCCATTCGATCCGATGGGAGAGACATTCATGCGTACACTACACGCACTCAAATTATACCATGTAATCTCACACACATGGCCTACCGCAAACATCGACCAAAAAAGAATCCACAATAATTAACCTCTCTCATTGCGGTACAAAAGTACGCGAGGCCACACATGGGAGTGACACTAATAATTGTGTGAGGGGTGCGGTGTCCGAGGACAACCACCGCCTCCATGCTGCCCTAACATATGTACGGAGGTGTTGTGTGATGTTTTGAATACCCAATGCACACTTTTGATGTGGCACCTTCGCAAACTGGAAAAAAATCACGGAGGTTCACAACGTGTACAATGAGCACGCGCGTGCACACATGCGCCCAAACTTTCATCCGGAATCTCAGCATGAGCTTCGCCGAAACACGGACTAAGATGAATCCACCTTTGATCAAACCCCTCTCGCCGCGCCATCCAAGGTGATAGACCGCGCGGGGGCAATGAATGGGTGTGTCGGTGGTAACTGCATGAGTGAGTGTACGAGGACCACCACCGCATGCATGAGACACAAACATATGCATGAAAAAGGTCATGATTGGGATGCTTTAAATATATACCCAATGCATGACTTTTGACGTGGCACGTGCCTCACCTGAAGCTGGCAATGGTTAAAACCGTTACCTGCATCCCCATGGGTAATTACTCTATTAATTAGGGCACGGAGAAGTGCCAACTTGAATTCCCATGGGGAAGAACGTGGGTCAAATACCTTACACAACGTGCAGGACGGGGATGTGAATGGGATATCTTAACCATGAAGTACTTATTACATGTGGGCTCTGAAATTAATAGACCCCACCTAATTAATTTGCGCCCTCGGTCACCCAAATTTCCACATATCCCACCCCATCTGGCCCAAAAATCCCTAAGAAATCCCAAACTTAGCCACAACATATTGTTTACTGCGTTGAAATACTGTTTTTTTACTGAAATACTATCGAATGTTGTTCTTAAATGCATGTTGGGTTTCCCCACGGGGATAAAGAAGTGGCGACAGGGATGGGAAACTTTTTATACCCGCGCACGGGTACGGAGACGGGGACGGGAATGGGAGGGCGGTGATGGAAACGAGGATGGCACTCCAATATACCCGCCTGAGTAATCCCCATTGCCAGCTTGATGCCTAACTAACCGGACAACCCCACGTGGTGGCGCGCATACGACGCGTATTGTGTGCCGGACCCCCACACCCCCACTCGTCCCACCACACCACCGCCACTTCAAGGCATGCATGTCAAACTTTTTCTGTAATGCACATGTGACAATAGGAGTGCAGTGTTAAAATTTGATTTTTAAATAACATTAAGACATTTGTATACATTAAATCGATTCCTTAAGTATTTAATTAGTAAATTTCAAATTTGAACTATATGCACACGCGGTTGTGCGCCCAAATGGATTAGAAATTCTTTTTTTGTCTTGGGTGCATGTTTAGTCCCCATGGAAGGAAAAAACAATAAATTTCGAACATCTTGGGGCCGCAAACATTGACTCTTGGCTTTTAAATTCCAGCAAACGCCCAGCTAAGCTAGAATTCACGAAACATTGACATGATTTCATGATAGGGAACTTATAGGGGCGTGGTAAATAAATCGTCCAATTTGAGAGAAGTTTTCATCTAAGCTTCTTGCAAATGGGGGTTTATTAATAGATGCAACACAAAACTGTCATGTTAATATCGCAAACAGTTTATTAATCCAAACTGTTTTTCATTAGTCCGCGTATTAGCGTTGGTTAAAGTCAAGCTTTGTAAATTTTGACCAAAGTTATAGACAACAATATTGACGTTTACAATTAAAAATTAATACCATTAGATTCTTTATTGAATGTACTTTCACATCATATATATTTGTCATGGTAATTATTTCTCTTTCTTTCTATAAAGTTGGTCAAACTTTATCAAGTTTGACTTCAGTCAACTCTAATATGTAGACTAAATAAAAACGGAGGGAGTAAGTGGCGTAGCTTCGCAGAAAAACAATACACGCCCCACGATCCGTGCAAGCAGATATGATTTGATGGGACGCATGCTAGCAGGTCGGTGCGTAGGCTGGCCGGGATGCGTGCGAGTAGGTGTGTGAATTGATGGGAGGCGTGTTCGCTGTGCAGTTTCGCAGGGAGACGTGCCGTCAGGCGTGTGAATTGACGGTGCGCATGCGAGCAGTCCGGCGCATAGGCGGCTCACCGGGAGGCGAGCCGTCCTTTAAACCGCCGCCCGCCTTCCTCTCAAGTCCCAACTGCCCTTTATTAACGGCGCCCGAGCCGTTGGTTTTAAAATTCTCGCTACACACAATCCTCTCCCCCCCTACATCCTCGCCGGCGTTCTCAATCGTCATCAGTGGCCTCGCTGCACCATGGGAGGGAGTAACCACGTCGGGGCCAATGAAGCACCCGAGCACAGCGTGAAGGTTGGCATAGATATTGCCGTCGTCGGAGATGACGTATCGCACGGACAACAATGCGGCCTCGACTTTGTCGCCGCCGTCGTGCTTCCCCAGCCGGAGCCGGTGGTCCACAGCGACTCCGATGACCACTCCAGCGAAGACAACGACTCAGACGGAGAACTGGTTGGTCATCTATACCCATTTCTGGTAAATACATATAATAGGCTGATTGGTTTGCTACCTACATTTGGCATTGCTGCCAATATTTGGAAAAATCGAAAGTTGGCAACCTTTTGTGAGATTGATAACGATAATTGGTATGCAACCAATCTCTAGCCAACATTTGGCAGTTGCTAAAATATGGCATTCCAACTTTTGGCATCAAACCAATTAGCTTCGATTTAGGGTTCACGTTGTCGCATGATATATTATGTTTCATAATCTCTGCCTTGCGAATTCGCATTCTAAAATATACAGACGTCACATGTTTTACTATGTATAGGTGCTATCTCACGATCTGGACAACGAGGATGAAGACATCCAGGAGAGGTTCAAGAGGCAAACACTCAGAGAGCTTATGGCTGGAAAGCATAACAAGCGTGTCAGGAAGAATGGGGGCTATGGATGCCCGTTCTACAACCATAAGATTAACAACACGTATTCTAGTGTTCTAGAGCATGCAAGAGGACGAGCCATTGGCTCCTTCAAGCAGAAGTATTCTCGCAGGATAGCGCACGCCGCGTACGCCCAGTTCCTGGAGAATCTTAATGATCAAGCATGAAGATGAGATGTTGGATTGAATCTATCTAGTTTGTGTGTATTATATCTATGCTTGTGTATTATATATTCTTTTCGAGATTGAAACTATGCAACAATTTTCATTGTGCCGCGTCATTTGTGTTCTGATTGGCCATCACACCGGAGTGCTAGTTTACTTGAGAGTAATATTTATATAGGATTTATCACACACGGTTGGATCTAATAAACCGTTTCCCCCGAAGCACATTATTCTTGGACATAAAACCCTCAACACCACTTCAAAAAAAACCTCAGCACCCAGATGGCACAAAACCCTCACCCGCTCCCCTCCCACCTCCCCCTCCCCCTCCCCCTCCCAAGTAGCACCTACACTAACACTACTCCGAGACTATCCATGCATATCACCGCCTATCCCGCGGCAACGACTTAGCTCGACGCATATCGCCGCCACCGGCTGCCGCCAAATGTCACCGCATTTCACCACTGCCGCTTGCCGCGGCCCATCGGCACTGAATTTCTCGACGCTGCTCGCTGTCGACCCAGCTCGCCCGATTGGGGAATCTTCGGTACTGGTTTTTCACCATGAAGAACCAGGTAACTAATCTACTGAAATATTTCCGCTCATCTCTTATCCCAGTTCGTCGGACCCTTTTAATCACCCGTCCGATATCGCCATGGATTCATGTTTCGTCTAGATGATTTGAGGGTTTTCATTCATAGAGTGTACAGTGCAAGAACACATCAGGGCTATGCGGCCTCGGCCAAAAAACCGAGGAGTTCCATCTCACCGTACCAGACGACTTCACGAAGCGCATGATACGTCTCCAACGTATCGATAATTTATGAAGTATTCATGCCATATTCATCTATGTTTACAATACTTTTATATGGTTTTGATGCACTTTATATGATTTATTTAGAACTAACCCGGACTGGCGTTGTTTTCAGCAAAATTACCGTGGTGTTGTTTTTGTGCAGAAAATGAAAGTTCTCGGAATTGCCCAAAACTTTTTGGTGATTTTTTCTGGACCAAATAAGAAATATTGGAGCAAAGAACCACCGGAGAAGAGCCACGAGGTGGGCACAACCCACCAGGGCGCGCCAGAGGGGCCAGGCGCGCCCTGGTGTATCGTGCCCTCCTCGTGGCCCATCTTGGCATGAAACCGACGCCCAAAAATCCTATAAATATAGAAACCATCAGAAATAACCCTACACTCTCCGCTCCGCTGCGGTAACTCTCTGTATCGACGAAAAACCAATCTGGAGGGGTTCCAGTACCCTCCCGGAGAGGGTAGATCATCTCCGGTGGCCATCTTCATCATCCCGGTGGAGGCCATGATGAGGAGGGAGTAGTCCACCCTCGGGGCTGAGGGTATGTACCAGTAGCTATGTGTTCAATCTCTCTCTCTCGTGTTCTTGAGATGTCACGATCTTGATGTATCACGGGCTTTGTTAATATAGTCGGATCACATGATGTTATTCCCTCTCTATCTTGTTGTGATGAATTGAATCTTTCCCTTTGAGATATCATTATGTTGGATTGAATATTGGATTTGAGAACACTTGATATATGTCTTGCATGTGGACAACCATGGTGACAATGGGGTGTTCTATTGATTCACATGATATATGTTTTGGTACTCAACTTGCGGATTCCCGTGGTGACATTGGGGTAATCTATGCATAGGGGTTGATGCACGTTCTTGTCCTACGTTCTCCGATAGAAATCTTGGGGCACTCTTTGAGGTTCTTTGTGTGGATTGAGTATTATGAATCTGAAATTGTTTGATGCATATCGTATAATTAACTCATGGATACTTGTGGTGACATTAGAGTATCTAGGTGACATTAGAGTTGGTTGATGCGTATCATATGGTGTTATTTTAGTACGAACTCTAGATAGATTGATCGGAAAGGATAACTTGGTGTTATTTTAGTACGAACTCTTGGATAGATCGATCGGAAAGGATAACTTTAAGGTGGTTTCGTATCCTACAAACAATTTCTTCTTATGTTCTCCGCTAGATAAGAACTTTGGAGTGATTCTTCGTTGCACGTTGAGGGATGGTTATGTGATCCAATTATATTAGCATTGTTGAGAGATTGCACTAGCGAAAGTACGGACCCTAGGCCTTGCTTTCAAGCATTGCAATACCGTTTGTGCTCACTTTTGTTACTTGCTACCTTGCTGTTTTTATATTTTCAGATTACAAAACCTATATCTACCACCCATATTGCACTTGTATCACCATCTCTTCGCCGAACTAGTGCACCTATACAATTTGCCATTGTATTGGGTGTGTTGGGGACACAAGAGATTTCTTGTATTTGATTGCAGGGTTGTTTGAGAGAGACCATCTTCATCCTACACCTCCCACAGATTGATAAACCTTAGCTCATCCACTTGAGGGAAATTGCTACTATCCTACAAAACTCTGCGCTTGGAGGCCCAACAAAGTCTACAAGAATAAAGTTGCGTAGTAGACATCAGCGCACGGTATGTTCAATCTCACATTACCTGGGTTGACATGCATGGCCTATACTTTTTCTGAACCTATACTATATATTGCTACATTTGGATAAAAGGTGCCACATGCAGCATTTACGTCAAATGTGATTTCTTATTCTTCTTATTCTTATCCTTCTATATTAGGAAAATTAATGCTCTATTGTTCTTTCGTTCACTCTCATATATATTTGCACGACATCATGGTTACATTATCTGTTTACTTGTAATTTTTTGTCCTTTCATATCAACTGATGTGCTGTTCTTTTAACTACTACTCCCATACTATCATGTTACCCTGTTCTTTAACAATCTTCTCAATTCCTGCAGTACATCCCTTGCTTTGCAATGACAACTGTAGCGGTAAATCTTGGCCTTTACATAACTGAAGACTCCAGGGATGTGATATTCAGCACAAACCATGGATTTACAATCTTTGTTTCTATAAAACTTGATGAAGATTGTCACTCCAATTTTGAAGAAGGGCTTTGGGCAGAAATTTCTAAGTTTTATGTACTGAAAGCTGGCACTAAAATTAAGGTGCACCTAAAAGAGCCTGGTCATACGATAAATGCTAACTTCCCCGATGACATCCTCCGTCCACACTTTGTTGGAACTAAGTGTTCTTTCTAGTATTTGCATGTTGACTTGCGTAGCAATATCAAATTAACTGTGTAGTATTTCAGCAACCAATTGGGATTTCATTTTCTTAATCTGTTAAAATTGTTCCTACCTAGTAACTTGTAATTACCAATGCACTATTCTTCTGCCCTGATCTAGCTACATAATCACTATCCTCCCACTGATCTACTCTTGACAGAAAGAGCCGCTGGCGGCCATTCTCCGGATGTGGATGTCGAGGTTGTTAGCAAGCGGAGGCGGGCTAAGCCAGAAACACAAGCGCCTCCGATAGGCCTAAACTTCATCAGCAGCCTCCCCGACGATATGGTTAGAGTCATCATCTTCCTCCTCCCAATCGAAGATGGCGTGTGCACAACCGTCCTCTCCCGGCGGTGGCGCCCCCTATGGCGCTGCGCTCCTCTCGGCCTCATCAGCGAGCACATGCTCTGCACTGGCTATCACAAATGCTCGGATGCATTTCCCAGATCCTCGGCACGCACTGTGGCATAATCAAAGGCCTTACTATGGGCAAGTTTCGTTCCAATGGCAAGGACTGAGCCAAGCTTGACGAGTGGTTCTTATCGACCGCCCTAGATCATCTCGAGGAGCTCACTTTTAATGATGGACCTATGCGCCCGCTGCCTGATACGTCTCCAACGTATCTATAAATTTTGATTATTCCATGCTGATATATTATCATTCTAGGATAATTTTTGGATCATTATTTACCAATTTATAATATTTTTGAGCACTAACCTATTGACCCAGTGCCCAGTGCCAGTTGTTGTTTTCTGTGTTTTTTTGCCTTTGCAGGTTTACTGTACCAAACGAAGTCCAATTGCCACGAAACTTTTTGATGATTTTTTCTGGACTATATGAAGACCTAGAAGCTTCGGAAGGAAGCCGGGAGGCGCACGAGGGACCCACCACACATTAGGGCGTGCCCTGGGGGGGTCGCGCCCTGATATGTGGTGGCCCCCTCGGGCACCTCCCGACGTCCCTCTTCGGCCTATAAATTCTCTAATATTCTGAAAACCCTGGAGGCAGTCCCGAATCTCTTTTTCCGCCACCGCAAGTCTCTGTTCTATCGCGAGGCCATCTGGAGCTCCGTTCCGGCACCCTGCCGGAGGGGGGATCGATCACGGAGGGCCTCTTCATCAACCTTGCTGCCCTCATGATGATGTGTGAGTAGTTCACCACAGACCTACGGGTCCATAGCTAGTACCCAGATGGCAATCTCTCTCTTATGATCTTCAATACAATGTTCATCGCATCTTCGCTTTGATCTATCCGATGTAATCCTATTGTGCGGTGTGTTTGTTGGGATCCGATGAATTGTGGGTTTATGTTCAGATTATTCATGAAAAGTATTTGAGATGCCTCTGAATTATATTATCTCTTATGTGCATGATCATTATAGCTTCGTAATTCTCTCTGATCTATTGATATGCTTTGGCCAAGTAGATTGATATTTCATCGGCGGGAGTGGTGCGTTGTGGTAGGTTCAACCTGGCGAGTTTCTATATCCCAGTGACAAAGTAGGGGACAAGATGCGTCTTTGTGTTGTTGCTACTAAGGATACAATGATGGGGTTCATTCATATTGTTTGAGTTTACTTTGTCTACATCATGTCATCGTTCTCCAAGCATTACTCTGTTTTACTAAATACTCTAGATGCATGTTGGATAGCGGTCGATGAGTGGAGTAATAGTAATAGGTGCAGGCAGGAGTCGGCCTATTTGCTTATGGACGTGATGCCTATATATACATGATCATTGTCGTGAACATCGCATAACTATCCGCTTTTCTATCAATTGCCCAACAGTAATTTGTTTACCCACCGTATGCTGCCTACATGAGAGATGTCGCAAGGGAACACTATGGGCCCCGGGTCTATTCACTTATATATTCGCAAATGCTATATTTACCTTGCTGCCTTTATTTACTTTTTTATTTATTTTGCAATTTATATTTATCAACAATTATCTACACAACTCATTTTCTTGCAAATAACGAGATCAAGGGGATTGACAACCCTCTTGCCCGCGTTGGGTGCAAGTTGTTTGTTCATTTTTGTGCAGCCGCTGAAGACGGTTGAGGATTGATATTCCTATTGGTTCGATAAACCTTGGTTTCATAACAGAGGGAAATACTTATGCGCTTTGTGCTGCAATTACTCGTTCCTCTTCACGGAAAACCCAACGCAGATCACAAGTATCAGAAAGGATTTCTGGCGCCGTTGCCGGGGAATATCATCATCAACTACCAAGTAACTTCACACAATTTTTCATTCACTTGTTCTCCTTTTTATTTGCTGTTATATTTAGTTTGTCACATAAAAATCAAAAATACAAAAATATTTACCTTTGCTTGTTACTAGTTTTCTTGTTTGAAGTCATGGCTAGTTCCTCTCCGGATATGCCTCAATCTCCCTACTCGGGAGAGGGTTCCCCAATCTTAAATTTTAAGCAAGTAGGTGATGAGTCCCATAAAGAGGCATGGGATAGATTATTAGAATTACAAGCAAAATCTAATCCCAAGAGTCATATCAATTTGCTCCTTAGAAGTTTTTACGTTGGTTTATCTCTTTCGCATAGACGTGTCTTGGATTTTATGTTTGAGAAAGATTTTCTCGGGAACAATGCTTTTGACACCTATGATAGGATGAAAAATATACTTGGACAACCCAAAATAGAAACCATTGAACCACCCATATTGGTATGCTTCCGTCAAACTGAATTAATAAAAGAAACTAAGACCATTATGGAAACCAATTTCAAGGGGTTGTACAACATGTCTACTAAAACCAATGGGAACGTGGTATTGCAAAATAAGAAATTGGACATTATGGAACAAAAGATTGATGACCTCAACCTATTGAAGGATGAAATTAAGACTCTCAATTGCAAGCTTGAACAATACTTCCTAAGGGTCAAAGATGACAATACTTGAAACTATGCATTATGCCTAGCTAGGGGCATAAAACAATAGCGCTTGTTGGGAGGCAACCCAGTAGTTATCTTTAAATTTTTGCGTAGAACTTTCTGTTTATTTTTAATAGCATGTTTATTGCCTCTGTAATGATTATCGCTTTGTGTTTAAATTAGTGTTTGTGCCAAGTAAAGCCTTTGAGATGACTCGCAAGATGAGTAGAATCGATGCTGAAACAAAATAGAAACTTTTGACTCCAGTACAGGAATTTTAATTTTTTGCTGGAGCATGATAAATTTTTACACAGTGTTGCTATACAAATTTTCGTGGTTTCCTAATTGTTAAGAATTTTTAGAGTTACAGAAGTATAGGGTCTCTACAGATTGCTACAAACTATTATGTTTTAGACAGATTCTGTTTTTGCTTGCATAGTTGCTTATTTTGATTAAACTATGGATTGTATCGGGGGGTATAAGCCATGGAGAAGTTAGAATATAGTAACTATTATGCATTTATGAATTTTGAATCAATTTACAATAGTAATTAAAGTATGCAATATGTTTCTTATACTAACGGATCTCACGAGGTTTTGTTGAGTTTTGTGTGATTGAAGTTTTCAAGTTTTGGGAGTTATCTTGATGGACAAAGGAATAAGGAGTAGCAAGATCCTAAGCTTGGGGATGCCCAAGGCACCCCAAGGTAATATTTTAAAGGAGATTCAGGCGTCTAAGCTTTGGGATGCCCCGGAAGGCATCCCGTCTTTCGTCTCAAATCCATCGGTATGTCACTTGAAGCAATATTTTTATTCGTCACATGATATGAGTTTTGCTTGGAGCGTCGTTTGCTTTTGTTTGCTTTTAATTTAAGTTTGCCACAATCATTGTTTGCTGGACACACCTATTTAAGAGAGAAACACCTTCATCATAATTTGTTAGAATACTCTATGTGCTTCACTTATATCTTTTGAGCTTAGCAGTTGCTCCAGTACTTCACTTATATCATTTTGAGCACGATGGCGTGTAGATTTTTAAAGAAATGATTTCACTCTCATTCTTCACTTATATTTGTTTGAGAGTTAATAAATAGTGACAGTAATTTGCATGGGTCATACAGACTAGTACAAAAATATTAGGTATTCAAAGAGTGATAATCAAAACCATCATGTAGCACATATAAAGATATGGTGGGTTAATGATATTGATGTAGTAATGTGAAATAAGTGTGAGTTCATAATTGTTGAACCATAGAAGTTTCGATATTAAGAGGGGTTGACCTTTTTGTTCATCTAAAAATTAAAGAGGCATGGTGATGATGTGTGAGCATTTCTATTCCTAGTTGAAATCCTAGTGTTGTTTCGGGTCGAAAGCGCGCGATGGTTTACTCCTACCAACCTCTTCCCTCGGGGCATGCGATTAGTACTTTGATTTATGATAAACTAATAAAACTTTGCAATAAGTATATGAGTTCCTTATGACTAATGTGAAACCATGGACATACGCAATCTCACCTTTTCATAATTGCTAGCCTCTTCGGTACCGTGCATAGCCCGTTCTCACCTCGAGGATCGGTGCAACTTTCGCCGGTGCATCCAAACCCCATGACATGATACGCTCTATTGCACATAAGCCTTATTATATCTTCCTCAAAACAGCCACCATACCTACCTATCATGGCATTTCCATAGCCATTCCGAGATATATTACCATGCAAATTCCATCGTCACTTCACATGACTAGTTCGTTCATCGTCATATTGCTTTGCATGATCATATAGAGCTGACATAGTATTTGTGGCAAAGCCACCTTCATAATTTTTTTGATACATGTCACGCTAGATCATTGCACATCCTGGTACACTGCCAGAGGCATTCATACAGAGTCATATCTTCATATCAGTTCTCCATGTTGAGTTGTAAGTAAATAAAAGTGTGATGGTCATCATTGTTAGAGCATTGTCCTAGTGAGGGAAGAATGATGGAGATGATGATTCTCCCATAAGTCGAGATGAGACTCCTGACGAAAATAAAGATGGGGGGGGGGCAAATGAGCCCACCATCCATTCAAAAAAATGAGAGAAAATGAGAGAAGGGACTTTGCTACTATCCTTTACCACACTTGTGCCTCAAAGTGGCACCATGTTCCTCATGTAGAGAGTCTCATGATATATCACTTTCATATGCTAGTGGGAATTACCTATTCATTATTTCAAACTTGGCTTGTATATTACTACGACGGGCTTCCTCAAATGCCCAAGGTATCCATGAGCAAGCAAGTTGGATGCACACCCCCACTTAGCTTCATTTGAGCTTTCATACACTTATAGCTCTAGTGCATCATTTGCATGGCAATCCCTACTCCTTGCATTGACATCTATCGATGGGCATCTCCATAGCCCGTTGGTATCTGCGCACAGTGAAGGTCTTTGCAGTAGAATCTATCGGCCCCGACCTGGACCAAGTTGTCATATTGCTAAGATACTGCTTTCCGTGCATGGAGAAGCTACATGTCGAGGTGATGCTCTTTCATGTTAAATTTTAACCACAAGGGAGTTCAATTTTTGAAACCCTGCCAATCATAAGAGGTCCCTTGTGTGTCCAAGCACTAATACGTTCTCTTCTTTTGCAGATACGGTTAGGCCCGGTAGTGGATAATGTGATGCAATATAACAATCCCATCGAATGCCTTGATCTCCATCTCTTAGAAGTTGCTTTGAAATCCTATCGAGGCACCTTACCGGAGATTATATTCGCCAGGTTCTTTGGTGTGAGAGCAAGTGTGCTAAAGATAATAAGATTTTCCCTACATTTATTGCGCAAAAAAGAATGGTTTGCTGATCAGCTCCAGCGACTAGGACATAATGGAAAAAAGCTCTGCAGAAGCTCAATTTTGTTTTGTAACTTCAGTTGACGGACTATTCGAAAGTCCTTATGTCAAGCCCATAAATGACATGTCAGTGGTGGATCCCTTTGCAGAAATATTGAAGTTGCCAAACCAGTAGTAATATCAGTATGAACCTATCATATATGTTCATGTTCAGCTGATCAGCGCGGGCATCTAGCGCTGCATGACAAAGTTTCTGCATAAGCTGAATTTCATTTCTATTATCGGTTTGAACCTTGTAATCTTTGAATTTGTGCCTTGTAATGCTGGAATTTGAACTTTTGTACTATTTCTGTCATTTGTGATACAACCATGCAAATGGCATCTTATGAGGGAGACTCGTATTTTGCTAGTACCATCTTTTCCTTAGTATGCAATGGACGATTAATATCTGGACATTAATATGCAATTGACGATTAATATCCGAACCTTAAGAAGCAGAACCACGACCGAGGGTATCCTGCACGGCTCCAATGGTGCTCCCAGCGGCTGCCGACGACGAGCGCCAGTTCACCATGCATGTCATAGTGGACACGCACAGAAGGTTCGCGGGGCTCTCGGTGGTGTACACGAAACATCCGATCTGGGTGGAGAACTCCAATGTTATGGACATGTTACATGACGAGGACAAGTACAAAGTGGTCTGGTTCGACCTCGCGTCCCACCGCGTGCTCTGCTCTCGCGTCCCTCCGTGTGCTCTACTCTCGCGCCCCTCCGCGCGCGCTCTGCCAGCGGTTGGGGCCGGTCCACGATCACGTTCGGGGCTCCATATGCATGCGGTTGCGCCACGTGCATCGCCCCATGCAGTTATGTGCTTCCACGACTAAATCATGCGCTGCAAAAACTGCCATCTGGACGTGCCAGTTTTCCAGGTCGTCCGGCCCCTATTTATACCCACAACCATTAACCATAGTCTCTTCACGCTTTTGATCACGCCCCACAACACAATAAGCACACCCTCGACGACGCATACAGAGAGGATGTCCAGCGGCACTCCAATGGAGTACGGCGTGCATCATGTGGAGACCCACATGAGGAAGACGGACCTCACGGTGGTGTACAAGACCCGGGCATGGTGGAGGACTCCATCGGCACTATGGAGCGGTTGCTTGATGCGGATGACAAGTACAAAGTGGTCAGCTTCAACCTCGCTTACACCGGAGGTCGTGCCGGGCATGATCAGGAGGTTGTCGTTGTCCAGTTGTGCGTCGGCCATCACGTCCTCCTCTACCACTACTGCCTGGCCACAGTGCCTTGCAAGCGTTTCACCAGGTTTGTAAACAGCCCCCACTACAGGTTCGCTACGGTGGACACCACCAACGATCCAAAGGTGCTCAAGACTTCGGGCTTGGCCTGCCTGAATCTTGTCGACATCCGCGGCCACTACAAGGTCTGGGGCAGCAAGAAGAAAACGGACTCCCATGTTGACCTGGCTAAGGCCATCATCCACCCCTACTTCAGAGACATGAAGGCTGAGTGCGACAAGAACAAGCCTGTCTGGCACAGGGCCTGGGTGAAGAAACTGGATGAATATCACCTCCAGACCGCGGCCAAGGAAGCGTACACTTGCTATGAGATGTTCAGGCGGATCGTTGACATGAGGAAGTGCCTCCTACCAGAAGACGACGCGGGATCGAGCCACAAGTAGAGCGATGGTGGCAAGCGTCACAGGAATTAGATGATTTCATGATCGTTTCTCATACTCCCTCTATGCCGAAATATTTGTAGTTTTAGAGGGATAAGTTTATTATGCATGTAATAGTTTATTGAGGTGTGCGGCAATGTTATGTGTGTAGTCACTTATGTATTTGGATGCTTAATTAGGTTATGGCAATCATGTTGTTATGTGTGTAATTGTTTATTGAGGCGTGCCAATGTTATGTGTGTAGTCACTTATGTATTTGGATGTTTAATTTGGTTATGCAATCATGTTCTTCTAAACAGAAGCATAGATGTTTGTGGGCAGATTGAGCAAATCACATCGCATGCGGAATAAACAACCAAATCCGCGGTGATGATTTCATCAATCCCTGACAGTTCTTTGTCCGGAACCGTTTGCCCACAACACATCCGAATGGCCTGTGTATGTTGTACATCACACATATCTTGATCTGAGAAACCGTTTGTGTTATTTTTGCTTATCGCACACAATTCATCCCAGTGGCATGTATGATGTCTATCACACACTTCTTGATCTATGTAACCGTTTATGTTATTTTATCTCATCACAAACAGTTCATCCAAGTGACATGTATGCCATCTATCGCACGCATAATCATCCGGACAATCGTTTGTGTTTTGCTGGATCAGCGCAAACAGTTTATCAGGGTGAACTGTATGCCGTACATCGCATACACTTGTATTTTTCTAACCGTTTGCGTTATATTGTCCAATCGTAAACAGTTTATCTGGGCCAACTGTTTGCCACGGATCACACACAAACTTTTTTGGGGATCGTATTTGATGGATCCACCATCGCACACAGTTCACGTCATTAGAGACGGAGCTATAACTATACCGTTTGCGATTTGGTCATCGCACACATTTTTGTCGAAGGGTCTCTGATTGTTGTGTCGTCTTTGGAACTTCCTGTAGTAGTGTCACCACCGGAAGTGAGTAATTCCTTTGTAGGCTTGCTGGACGGTGGTGGGATTCGATGAGATTGATCATGTAATCAAGTTAAGTTTGATAGGGCTTGATCCCTAGTATCCATTATGTTCTAAGATTGATGTTGCCATGACTTTGCTATGCTTAATGCTTGTCACTAGGGCCCGAGTACCATGATTTCAGATCTGAACATATTATATTACCTCTGAATATAAGATTGATATGGATCCTATCTTGCAAGTTGTATGTGAAAGCACATTTGCTCCCTTGGTGGTTTTGGTAATTAATAACAACATATATGTCATTGAACTAATGTTTCCACTAAGCATATTTCAGGAAAAGTTCAATGATAGGGATGGCAAAAGGATTGTGGAGAACCCCAAGATGCAAGGAAATGGATTGGCAAAGCTTCAAGCAAGAGGACTCTACATTTTACTTTGTGAGAAATCACTTTGAGTCCATAGGAAAGCCAATACTATTAAAAGGGGGTAAGGTACTGTTGGTGAACAAGATGCTCCACGTGCACAAGAGATAGTCACCAAAAACACCCACAAGCTCTTCCACAAAAGTCTGTCCAAAGCCAAATATCCAAAATCGGTGCAACCAACATTTCCCACTCGGTGCCACCGATTCCCAAACTCAGACAGACCCATGCCAAACCCTAGCACTTCGGTGCAACCGATTCCACTTCGGTACCACCGAGTTTGGGTTGCCAACTTTCTGTTTAGCCATCTTCAGTCTTCGGTACCACCGAGTTTTGCCAGTCGGTCTCACCGAGTTTTTGGACCAACTCTTTGGATAACCCTTCACAAGAATTGGTACCACCGAGAATTGTGAATCGGTCCCACTGAGTTCCTGGACCAACTCTCTGGTTAGCCATGGTCAAGAATCGGTGCCACCGAGACGTGAGAATCGGCGTCACCGAGTTGCGCAATCTGACCGTTGGTCACCTAATCGGTACCACCGAGAATTATATATCGGTCTCACCGAGATTCAAAAGTTACTGCCTTTTGGTCACTTCGGTACCACCGAGATTAACACATCGGTGTCACCGAGTTGGTCACTTTAGGTGTAACGGTTGGATTTTTGGGGATGCCTATATATACCCCTTCACCACCACCCACTCGAAAGAGAAGCACTTAGAACTATTCCATACTTTCCCTATCCTATTTCCTGAGAGAGAGCCACCTACTCATGTGTTGAGCTCAAGCCATTCCACTCCATCCATATGAATCTTGATCTCTAGCCTCCCCAAGTTGCTTTCCACCAAATCAATCTCTCCACCAAAGCCAAATCCATGAGAGAGTGATTGTGTGTTGAGGAGTCTATCATCTTGAAGCACAAGAGCAAGGAGTTCATCGACATTACCGAGCCTATTACCTTTTGGAGGGTGGTGCCTCCTAGATTGGTTAGGTGTTGCTTGGGAGCCTCCTACTTCGTGTTGTGGAGTTGAACCAAGAAGTTTGTACGGGTAAGGAGATCGCCTACTTCGTGAAGATCTACCCATAGTGAGGCTAGTCCTTCGTGGACGGGAGCCGTTATGGAATAGTCAAGGTTGCTACTTCGTGGACCCTTATGGGTGGATCCCTCCGTGGACTCTCGCGACTGTTACCCTCCGTGGGTTGAAGACTCCATAAACGTGGACGTACGATAGCACCACCTATCGGAACCACGGGAAAAATCTTCGTGTCTACAAATTGCGTTTGATCTTCCTCCCAACCCTCTACTACATATGCTTGTTGTTACTTTCCGCTGCTATACTCTTAGACATGCATGTGTAGGGTGTGCTTGACTTGCTATCATTGCTAAAATCTGCCAACACTTAAAATTGGGAAAAGGTAGAATTTTTATTTGGTCAAGTAGTCTAATCACCCCCCCCTCTAGACATACTTTCCATCCTATAGTATGTACCTATTACGTGTCTTGATCCGCATACCCCAAGGTGACAATAATTGGGATTCTTTCTGGTGATTGCCGTAGTTTGAGGAGTTCATGTATTCACCATGTGTTAATGCTTTGTTCCGGTTCTCTATTAAAAGGAGGCCTTAATATCCCTTAGTTTCCAATTGGACCCCGCTGCCACGGGAGGGTAGGACAAAAGATGTCATGCAAGTTCTTATCGCAAGCACGTATGCCTATATATGGAATACATGCCTACATTATATTGATGAATTGGAGCTAGTTCTGTGTCGCCCTAGTGTGTAACTGTTACATGATTGATGTCATCTAAATCATTATCCATCACCAATCCACGTGCCTATGCTTTACATATACTGAATCTTGCTAAATTACTATTGCTACTGCTACTGTCACAACTGCTACAAAATTGCTGCTGTCACTACTACTGTTACTTTTGCTACTACTATTTGTCGTGCTACTAAACCTTTACTGCAGCGAGATATCCCAGGTGCAGTTGAATTGACAACTCAACTATCAAGGCCAATAAATATTCTTTGGCTCCCCTTGTGTCGAATAAATAAATTAGGGTGAAATGCTATCCGTGAAGACTGTCGCGATCCCCAATACTTGTGGGTTATCAAGACCTTTTTCTGGCGCCGTTGCCGGGGAGCATAGCTCTATTTATTGTGTTAACTTGAGGATATCCAATTGCCACTATGAAGAATCTGAAAGACAATCGAACTATGATCGTCCCCTCTCGCATGAGAGGAGGTAAGGAACTGGCATCTAGCTCTGCTTTTGATTCACCTACTATTTTGAATCAGCTTGTTACACCATCGCCTGTTGATCGTCCTGATATGTCACATGAACTTGATGATGCTACCTCTGAAATTAATGACGATACTAATGATACACATGTTGAAACTGAAACTGTGCCACGGAATGAATTACTTGATGCTCATATTGCTAAAGCTAGAGAACTTGAAAATGCTAAAACTGATGAGGACTTTGAATCACTTGTTACACCTCGCTCTCCTAATAGATATGAATTGTCTTATGTACCTGAAGGTTATGTCATGCATAAGGAAACAGCTAGGGATTTCTTTTCTTGTGAAAATAGGGATGACTTGAAGAAACTGCTATGCAAACTGAAAGAAAAATCTATGATGGAGAAAATGAAATATGATCCTAAATTTGCTACTTCTCTTATATTTGTTACTCCTAAGTATTATGAGTTCTCTGTGAACCCTGAGTTAATTCCTATAGTAGAATCTGATCCTTTCCATGGTTATGAGAATGAAACTGTTGTCGAACACCTTATGAAATTAAGTGATGTTGCTGCTCTGTTTACCAATGATGAAAAGATACACTACTATTATATCCTTAAGCCTGTTCCTTTCTCGCTAAAAGGCAAGGCCAAGGAATGGTTCCTTTCTCTTTCCCCTGGTTGTATGCGTAGTCTCCAGGATATGCTTCATTACTTTTCTGAAAAATATTTTCCTGCTCATAAGAAACAAGCTGCCTTACAGGAAATATTTAACTTTGTGCAAATTGAAGAAGAGAATCTCCCTCAAGCTTGGGGGAGGCTTCTCCGTTTGCTTAGAGCTTTGCCTGATTGTCCTCTTAAGAACAATAAAATTCTTGATATCTTTTATAATGGACTAACCGATGCTTCTAGGGACTTCCTAGATAGTTGTGCTGGTTGTGTTTTCAGGGAAAGGACTGTCAGTCAAGCTGAAGAATTATTGAATAACATATTGCAAAATGCCGATGATTGGACGCTTCCTGAACCACCTCTGAAACCTATTCAAAAGAAAAGGGGTATTCTATTCCTCAACCCTGATAATATGGACTCAGAAAGATCTGGTCGGATTCGACGTAGTCGGATCCGAGTCGAGATAAGGTCTGAGTTGGACAGACCCGACTATGAGACGTGGCGATAGGTCATCTGACAGTCTCTAATACAACATACGTTCTATGTCCTAAGACTTGAGTTGACGCATGTACTCGGGATGGTGATAGACCTGCTTTGGGCCGACCAAACGCTACTCCGTAACTGGGTAGTTATAAAGGTAGGTTTCGGGCTTGTCCTGACCCATGCTGCGAGACATGGTTGAGAAAGATGGGATTTGCCCCTCCGATCAGGAGAGATATACTCTGGGCCCCTCGGGTGATCCGACCTAAATAAGCATGGCCATGCGATGAGGATTATGAGATAATCCGAAGTGTTGGTTGGATTCACTGGAACGAGAAAGAGGTCGTGCTGCAACAAGGATGACCATGTCGCCTTGAGCATGACAACATATATCGTGTGGCAAAGGGAACAAAAGTGTGATGTACATGTTCGCCTAACCAGTTTCATCAGACACTTGGAGTCGGCACGCTTTGCTAGAGGTCGCTACCGACTAGCCGAGCCGGATGTGATCTGACTCGCGACCAAGTGAACGAGAACCTAAGGGGTCGCGCGCTTAAGGGAAGGAACACGTGGGCTTTAGGATTTGTGCAAGGTGTTGGGGAACGTTGCATGGGAAACAAAAAATTTCCTACGCACACGCAAGATCTATCCATGGTGATGAGAATCTACGAGAGGGATAGTGGATCTACATACCCTTGTAGATCGCTAAGCGGGAAGCGTTAAGAAACGCGGTTGATGTAGTCGAACGTTTTCGCGATCCAAATCGCCGAGCGTCCTACGATCCCATCACGATCCATCTCGCGATCCAATCACGATCCGTCTCGCGATCCCATCACGATCTGTCCCGCGATCAAATCACGAACCGTCTCGCGATCCTGATCACGGTCCTTCCGATCTAGCGCGGAACGGACGGCACCTCCGCGTTCAGCACACGTACAGCTCGATGACGATCTCCGCCTTCTTGATCCAGCAAGGGGGAGCGGAGAGGTAGATGAGTTCTCCGGCAGCGCGACGGCACGGCGGTGGTGGTGGTGGAACTATTCCAGCAGGGCTTCGCCTAAGCACCGCTGAAACTAAACTAGAGGAGAAAACGATCTAGATGAAGAAGAGGGAGCACGTGGCAATTAGGGTTAGCTCTCCCCTCTAAATCCTCTAGTATATATAGGAGGTAGGGAGGGGAGGAGGCATCCTCAAACCCTCAAGGGTTGGCCGAAATTGGGGGTGGAGGAGCCCTACTCCAATCCTACTAGGAGTAGGATTCCTCCTCTCCACTTGGAAACCCTTTCCACCTTTCCACCTTTGGGTTTTTCCCACCCCTAGCCGTATGGGACTTAGTGGGGGGGGGGGGGTCGGCCAGCCCACTAGGGGCTGGTTTGACTCCTCCCACAGCCCATGAGGTCCTTTGGGTCGAGACACCCCTCCCGATGGCCCCCGGTACCCTCCCGGCACTCCCTGTACACTACCGAAGTACCCGAAACTTTTCCGGTGACCAAAACAGGACTTCCTATATATCAATCTTTACCTCCGGACCATTCCGGAGCTCCTGGTGACGTCCAGGATCTCATCCGGGACTCCGAGCAACCTTCGGTCACCACCATACATAACTCTACTATACCGAAACGTCACCGAACCTTAAGTGTGCAGACCCTGCGGGTTCGAGAACTATGTAGACATGACCGAGACACTTCTTCGGTCAATGACCAATAGCAGGACCTGGATGCCCATATTGGTTCCTACATATTCTACGAAGATCTTTATCGGTTGAACCTCTATGTCAAGGATTCAGTTAATCCCGTACGTTGTTCCCTTTGTTCTTCGGTATGTTACTTGCCCGAGATTCGATCATCGGTATCTCTATACCTAGTTCAATCTCGTTACCGGCAAGTCTCTTTACTCGTTCCGTAATACAAGATCCCATGGCTAACACTTTAGTCACATTGCTTGCAAGGCTCATTGTGATGTTGTATTACCGAGTGGGCCCTGAGATACCTCTCCGTCACACGGAGTAACAAATCTCAGTCTTGATCCATGCCAACTCAACAGACATCCTCGGAGATACCTGTAGAGCACCTTTATAGTCACCCAGTTACGTTGCGACGTTTGATACACACAAGGTACTCCTCCGGTGTCAGTGAGTTGCATGATCTCATGGTCATAGGAACAGATACTTGACATGCAGAAAACAATAGCAATAAACTGACATGATCATATGCTATGTTTATAGTTTGGGTCTTGTCCATCACATCATTCTCCTAATGATGTGATCCCGTTATCAAATGACATCTCATGTCTATGGCCAGGAAACCTTGACCATCTTTGATCAACGAGCTAGTTAACTAGAGGCATACTAGGGACACGGTGTTGTCTATGTACCCACACATGTATTTGAGTTTCCAATCAATACAATTATAGCATGGATAATAAACGATTATCACGAACAAGAAAATATAATAATAACCAATTTATTATTGCCTCTAGAGGCATACTAGGGACACAATATTTATGTTGTAGATCATGGCTCCCAAGAGTTGAGCCCGCGCCGGATGCCTATATATAGTGGAGGTACGGCACACTTATTCAGTTGATAACTTCGACACCGTTATTTGGGCTTTGCATGTGTTGCAACTAGCCACCTCCACTCGCCGCCGAACTGTGTGATCGGACCTAGCAGTCCGCCGCACGGTGTTCCTCCTGCATGCGTGGATACCGTTAGAGGCGATGCACTTGCGCCGCTCCGGCGAACCTGTACGTGGGATCCGGCAACCGGCAGTTCGAGGGAGATCGGACCGGCTGTTCGAGAGAGATCGATTAAGGAGGAGACAGACCTCGCGGACGCGCTGCCCCAACTCTACTTCCGCTGCACGGCACTGCGCGTCTAGTGGTAACGATCTGTGATCCATCTTCGTGGCATGTTCTTGGTTGTTCTGCGCGTAGGAAAATTTTAATTTGCATGCGATGCACCTACGGTAGAACCCAACAGTGGTATCAGAGCCTCTGCTATAGGTTTTGGTTTCAGATCCGATGCATTTAGATACATTAAAACTGAGCACTTTTCCAATCCATACAGGCCTTTAGTGTTTTCAGCCGTCCGATCAACACTTTTAGGCAGTTCTAGCCGTTAGATTAGCTCTTAATCCCACCTCCGGTCGTTCTGATTGATACAAACGAGCGCTAACATTTTGGGCCGCTGCTCTGGTGACAATTTTGGGCGTTGGGTATTAAATCGGGTTTTCCCCACTGCTCTGGTGTGATTTATCTGGCCCAGTCTCCGCTAAAGGCAGCCCATGTAGCTGACTGGATCGACCTCCCTTCTCTCGCTGCTCCTCCTCTCCTACGCGTTCACGGCGGCGCATCAAGTCCCCACAGCTGCCTCTTCCTCTCCCTCGTGGATGGCAACCACGACGGCGATACATCAGTTTCCCCACACTGGTCGCGGCCCTCCCGAGCGCTGGCCTCAGAGGCGCGCGCAGCGCCTGCGCCAGTGACGGGAACGCTAGATCCCTGTGGAACCACAACGGGAAGCATAGTCCCGTCGCCACCGTCTAAGGAGCGCAACGGCGACGAATCCAATCCAGACTCACAGGTAGATTGTTCTGTCCTAAGTTGTGCAACAAATTTCGAGATCCAGGTTGTTCGTTTGATTGACATATTGATTTGTAGTTTAACATGCATCTATGTCGAGTTTTGGCAGGTGACTGTGAACTTGGAGCTTCATACAAGAGCGTGGTGATGACCTCTAGCTTGGTAATTCTGGTACGTGTGGTAAACTTTACTCTATACAAAGAGGAAAGACTGCATTCAGCTGATAGATCGTGCGTGAATTATAATCATTTCCTATACGTATATATTTTGGCATTATGATTTGAGTGTTGATCTGTACCTTGTTATTGGCTAATAGGTTTAGAAATTACTCCTGGTAGTAGCATTAGTCATTGTGCTGATATAGTCAATATGTGGGCAGAAACATGATTTGTGTTGGCCGACATTTTCGTATTGCACCCCAAAGGCCTGAACTCAAATAATGTGTCCTGTTATCTCAGTAATGAGATCCGAGTAGATTCCAATTGAAAGCAATGTACAGAGTACAATCAGAAACTTAGTATGGTGTATGCATATTTTAGAAACTGCTATTTCATGGTTGGTGATAGACACCGATATGTCACAGAAAACATTTTTTACACTTTGTATAATTAGAAATAAGATTCAACCAACACACAGGATGACCCATTTTGAAATATGTCTTTTTAAGTCAAGCGAGAAATATGAACTATTTGTGCCTCTCACTGCTAATTTAAGACTTCAGGTTGGATATTCTCTTTGTAAGAACCGATCGCCTACGTGCTATAGGTATATGAATTTGTTTAGTACTGCCTTTTCCATTTTGACTTTTGACATGCAAATGTTTCCTTTCTTCTGTTACAGAGTCAGAAATAAGAAGTTGCCCTTGGTATGATGCTTTGCAAGCTGATGCAACTACGATCAATATTCAGATGATCTCTTCCATCTTAACATGTTTGATGTTGAACAGTGCTATTTTAATACGAGTTGACCCTCATCTTCTTAAACTATCTTATCATACACTGATGCGCTTTTAATTTTGTAATTTGCTGCTAATATTTCTACTTGTGTGGCTGTTTTTTTAGGTTTGAATTTTATTGGTCCTGAATGAAGGTCTATTGGGATCCTAAGCATCATATTAGCTCATTATGACAACAACGAATATTCACAAGTGTGGTAGGTTGTCCATCTCATCTCCAATTTTGAAAGCATATAAGTATTACTTCTTAATCAAAGAAAATGAGCATACATCTGGTGTCACTTGCACTTGATTTTCTATCTTGAGTTGGACAATAAGATGTTTTTTTAACTGCAGTCGGACAGTAAGATGTTGATCGTAAGTCCTGCCTGTTAATTCATAATGAGGTCTCTGAATTTCTGTTTTGTCAGCTGATAGGTGATGTACAATGCTCTCTGGTATGAGATTGCACGACGGCAAGTAAGCAGGAAGCATGCAACAATTTCTTTGTATCAGTCTCATCTCAATGATGTTCGTATATTTTATTATTATGCAGATTTTGTCTTTATTTTCTCCATTCTTTCATTGTTGAACCAAATGGTCTAAACATATTGTTGAACATGCTTTGGCTGAAACATCAAACAAGACTATTCATTACAAATTTGTAGATGACTCTGGAGGCTCAGATGAAGATCAAATTATGAGCGTGTAGTTTTGCATTAGTTTTTCTGTTCTTTCCTTTTGCTAATACCCTGCTACTCAGGATTTGAAGAGCATGATGATTTTCATGCATCTTTCCTTTGGTGTCAGTGTCACGAGGTATTAGGGAGGTTCCACATCAAAGGTGGAGAGGATATTGTTATATCGTTGCCCACCGATATCTCATAAGATACATTACTTATTTTGTATTTGCCTTGCAGTTTTGCAAATCTACCAGAATGATATCATCTCCTCGTATAAAAACATTGGAAGTAAGAACAAAAATCAGGTTACGACAGCAACGATTCTCGCAACTCAATTGTGCATTTCCTTATTTTGCTCACAGTTTTGCTACTCAAGGTTTGACGAGCATGATGACTTTCAGGATTTTCCTTTTAGGTGTTGCAAGCTATTGATGATGTTTCACTTCCATCATGCAGAACATACGGTTCCGTTAAGATCGATCTTCCATGGTAATTTAGAAAAACTATGTGTTGGTTGGTAGCTTATCTTTATGGGTTATGCCTTTAGAAACACTTGATCCACTTTATGAACCGGTGATCAATTATCACATTGTTTCTAATAATTTGTATCTTTCATCGTATACATGATGTTACTTGCTATATTAGTTATGTTGTCCTGACCGTGAGATTTTCCTTTTGGACCTTATTTATTTTGCAATTAACTATAATCCTTGCCAGCATTCATCCAATGAATGTCATGCATTGCACAAGAAATGGGCAGATTCACTAGGCTCCTCGAATTCTTCTTTGTTTCTGAATAAGGTAGCCCTTTCTCAGATGCTTGTGAAGGTTTCATTATTCCACCATGGATACAATCTAATGCTTATCATATGTCTTGGCAATACTAATTAGTTGTATTTACTATGTATGTTGTTGTACCAAGCTAATTTGTATACTTTTATTTATGGGTGTACCGACTATATATGAGATTTCTTTTAATTACTCAGTAATGTATTGCTATGTTTATGGAAATTTAAAATCTATCATGTGATTATATATTTATGAAATTTCTGATCATTTCATTGTACAAATTGACGGGCGCGGCAACGCGCGCCAGCAGTGATCTAGTATTTGATATGTGGAGGTGACATATGAGATCTGTTGTCATTCATGAGATCGGCTATGTGCACGGTTGATGAGATCAACTGCACATGGGTATCGTTGAGGCTATGTTTTCTGTCAATCGGAATCGACGAGGTCGTGACACAACCTACCCCTACCGGTCGGTATCCGCCATCGGGGTTAACAGTGAAACGTAAATCCAAATCGGGTTCGCGATGATCGATGAGATCGGTCAAGTCAGAAAATTCGGCGTGATCGGAGTATAGATTCGATCTGTGATTTCTGAAAATGTCGAGCGCTGCCTGCACCCGCGAGGGGCGCTGCCCCTTCAAACCCCGCCCGCTAACCGACTAGCGGGACCGCCGTGTGCGTAGCGCCTTGTATTTCATACACGATCACACAAAATGGTAGAATGCAATTCTAGGCATAACTGTGTTTTGCAGGTTTGATGTGAATAGTATGGCTCATATGTATGTGATGCATTTGTGTAATTTAACATGACCTGCGTGTCATGATTGGCAGCCGGCAGGAGCCAAAGTGCTGTCATTACATTGTATAACGACCTGCGTGTCGACTTGTGATTCTTTGTAAATTCATTACTAGTTGTAGTAGTTGGAGAACATAGATCAAGTTCGAGGCTTTGGTGTTCCAGTGTGACAAACAAGATGGAGTTGCGCCTTGGTCATCAGAGTTGGAGCCGGCCTGGAAGGATGTCGATGAAGGAGCCATACTATTTCACATATTTATGTTTATATGTGATTGATATTGCTTCTTGTTTCTATGCATGTTAGAATGGTAGAAATATCCCTCATTAATATCAAGCACATTGCCATTCCGGATGTTGCACCTTCGCACGTCAAATACGTCTACTGGTGGGCTCATAAAATTGAGGTGCTACTAGGTGTCCATGAACTGGAGGGTTCGTGTCGGACACGGACATGCACTGCATCAGGTTAACTTGACAAGGCTATGAAAACGGTTTTGGGCCTTGTGGCAAAGAAGGTTGGGAGCCGTGGTATAAGATACCTACCCTACCGACAGGAGTCGTATAGAGATACGATTAGCAAGGAGTTGCTTACCGAATAGGCAAGTTGGCTAGCAGTGATGCTAAATCTCACTAGTCGCTCGCACTAGACGGGTCCTGAATCACTGAGAGTTTGTGGAGGGATGCTGACTTCAGTGGGAGTAGTTCTGTTTAAGACTTGAATTACTCTACATAAACACATTGCTTAGTGATTGTGTATTTTCTGTTGTAGATCAATGGCACCACCTGCTCAACCCAACTTTGCATTGAAATCAATTCTGGAAAAGGATAAACTAAATGGAACAAACTTTACCACCTGGTATAGAAATTTAAGAATTGTTCTCAAGCACGATAAAAAGGAACATGTTCTATAGGATCCACTTCCAGAGGAACCTGCCAAGAATGCTAGTGCCACAACCAAGAATGCCCATCAGAAACTCGTTGATGAATCAAACGAGATCAGCTGCCTCATGCTGGCTTGTATGGAGCCCGATTTGCAACAGCATTTCGAAAACATTGAGGCTTTCGAGATGATCGAGAGTCTCAAGAGCATGTTTCAGGTGCAGGCTAGGACCGAAAGGTTCAATGGCTGGCTATCCTTGACGGATTGTAAGCTGAAAGAGGGTGATCCACTGAGCCCGCATGTGATCAAGATGATCGGGTACGTGCAAGCTTTGGATCAGTTAGGCTTCCCACTTGGGGACGAGCTATCCACGGATGCAATTCTGGGTTCTCTTCCACCTAGCTATGGGACATTCATCTCGAACTATCATATGCACGGCATGGATAAGAAGCTCACTGAATTGCATGGGATGCTCAAGGTGGCAGAGCAGGATATTAAGAAAGGCACGCATCAAGTGTTGATGGTGCAGAAATCGGCTAAGTTCAAGAAGAGTTGGTCCAAGAAAAAGGCTAAGGGCACGAAGAAGGTTGTCTCTGCCGCGGAGCCAAAGTCGGGACCAAACTCAAAGACCATATGCTTTCATTGCAAGGAACCTGGTCACTTGAAGAGGAACTGTAGCAAGTGGCTTGCCGAGCATGGCAAGAAGGCTGGAAGTACAACTTTGAGCAAAGGTACACTTGTTACATATGTTATAGACATTTACCTTGCTGACATACCTAGTGGCTCTTGGGTATTTGATACCGGATCGGTTGTTCATATTTGCAACTCGATGCAGGGGCTGGTAAGAACTAGGCGTGTGGCACAAGGGGAGATTGACATCAGGGTCGACAACAAAGCAAGAGTTGATGAGTTGGAGGTCGGCACGATGCAGCTTCAGCTTCCTTCTGGATTTATTTCGAATTGAATAATTGTTATTACATTCCTGCACTTAGTTAGAACATTATTTCTGCCTCATGTTTGATGAGTCAAGGTTATGAATTCAATTTAAAGGACAATGGTTGTTCATTTTATTTGAATGGACTGTTCCATGTCTATGCACCCATTGTAGATGGGCTATTTATTTTGAATTTGGAAACGGAACCAGTCTATAACATGAATGTCAAGAGGCATAAGCCTAATGAGATAAATCCGAGTTACTTCTGGCATTGCCGGCTTGGACATATTAGTCTAAAATGCATGAAGAAGCTCCATGATGATGGACTCCTAACTTCGTCCGACTTCGGGTCGTTCGAGACATGCGAATCATGCTTGTTCGGCAAGATGACTAAGTCTCCTTTTGCAAAGAATTGCGAAAGGGCGTTCGAGCTATTGGAGCTTATACACAGTGATGTGTGTGGTCCAATGAGCACAACGGCCAGAGGTGGCTATCAGTACTTCGTGACTTTTACCGACGACTTGAGTAGATATGGATATATCTATTTGATGAGGCACAAGTCGGAAACTTTTGAAAAGTTCAAAGAGTTTCAAAACGAGGTTGAAAATCAGCTCGGCAAGACAATAAAGCTTCTATGATCAGATCGTCAAGGTGAGTACATGAGCCAGGAGTTTGATGATCATCTAAAAAGTTGAGGTATAGTACCTCAGCTCACACCTCCGGGTACACCGCAGAGAAACGACGTGTCAGAACGAAGAAATCGAACCTTGTTGGACATGGTCCGATCGATGATGAGAAAATCGGATTTACCCTTGTCATTCTGGGGATACGCTCTAGAAACTGCAGCTTTCACACTTAACAGGGTACCATCAAAATCCGTAGATAAGACACCACATGAGACATGGACTAGGAAGAGTCCTAGTTTGTCTTTTCTAAAGATTTGGGGTTGTGAAGCATTTGTCAAGCGACTCATGTCGGACAAGCTTACACCCAAATGGGATAAATGCATATTCGTGGGATATCCGAGGGAAACCTTAGGATACAACTTCTACAACCGGGAAGAGAACAAAGTGTTTGTTGCTCGGAACAGGGTTTTCCTAGAGAAAGAGTTTCTCAGTCGGGAAGCCAGCGGGAGAACGGTGCGACTCGAAGAAATTCGAGATCCACTCGGGGACGACTCGACTGGTGATGAGATCATACCGGAGTTGGTCAGGAAACCGGTAGTGGAATCGGCACCGGAGCCACGAAGGTCGGAAAGATTGCGTAGAGTGTGTGATGTGTTGTTGCTAGAAAGCGAGGAGCCGGCCACATATGCGGAAGCGATGGTGAGCCCAGATTCTGAGGCATGGCTGGAGGCCATGAGATCCGAGTTAAAGTCCATGGATGATAATCAAGTTTGGGACTTGGTTGATCCGCCACCTAGCGTAATTGCCATTGGTTGCAAATGGGTCTTTAATAAGAAAACCGATGTGGATGGAAATGTTCAGATCCACAAAGCTCGGCTTGTCGCTAAAGGTTATGGACAAGTTCAAGGAATTGACTATGACGAGACCTACTCGCCGATAGCGATGCTAAAGTCGGTGAGGATCATACTAGCTATAGCTGCATATTTCGATTATGAGATATGGCAGATGGATGTCAAAACAACTTTCCTTCATGGAAATTTAAAGGAGGATGTATACATGATACAGCCTGAAGGTTTTGTCGATCCAAATAATGCTAGTAAAATATGCAAGCTCAAGAGATCCATTTATGGATTGAAGTAAGCAGCTCGGAGTTGGAACATTCATTTTGATGAAGTCATCGTTGACCTTGGTTTCATCAAGAACGAAGAGGACTATTCTTTATACAATAAGTCTAGTGGGAGCTCGGTAGTATTTTTGATCCTGTATGTGGATGACATACTGTTGATCGGAAATGATGTTTCGATGCTGAACTCAGTCAAGGAATCATCGAATGGCAAGTTTTCGATGAAAGACCTTGGATAAGCAGTATACATTTTAGGCATCAAGATCTATAGAGATAGATCGAAGAGGCTGCCCGACTTAAGCCAGAGCACGTACATAGATAAAGTGTTGAAGCGGTTCAACATGAGTGAGGCCAAGAAAGGGTTATTGCCCATCTCACATGGTATAAGGTTAAGCAAGACTCAGAGTCCTACGACTTCTGATGAGCGAAACCGGATGAGTAGGATTCCGTATGCTTCGGCAATAGGATCCATCATGTATGCCATGCTATGTACTCGACCTGATGTCGCCTATGCAATAAGCTTAACAAGCAGATACCACGCTGACTCGGGTGAGAGTCACTGGGCAGCGGTGAAAACTATCATGAAGTACCTGAAAAGGACTAAAGAGATGTTCCTAGTTTATGGAGGTGAGGAGGAGCTCTACGTAAAGGGATACTGTCACACCCTGTGTTGTATCACTTTGCTATGCTATGGTTCTACAAAATTTGGACCCATATAAAACTTTTTGAATGCTTGTGCTTGTTGGATTGTTTGCTACTTGCTTGTTTGGATGATTGTGATTAGTTCTACCAAACCCTTCTTCTCTCAACACTCATCTACTTTATCCAAACTCCCTGCCCGATGATCATGCCATGTGTATAGTACCTAAAACTATTTTTATCAAATATTATTTTGGGCAAAAAGGATTTATTCAAATTAGGTTTTCAAAACCCCTGAATTGAGGTTTGTACTACAAATCCTCAAATTAGGGTGAATGCTTTACTCAAAAGATTTTATTTGAAACCTATTAGATATAAGACTTCCCAAAACCACCAAATATTATTTTTAAAGATTATTTTCCTATTTTATTTAAAGGCTTTTTCTTAAGGCCAGAAATGGTCTTTTATAGGGGAAAATTACTTTTATGCTTCAAAAATATTTGAGAAAATTTAGGGAAACTCACTGGACATATATTTTCCATATATACGAGTTTCAACACATGGTCATGTTAATAATAATGGACAAAACCTTCCAAAACCCTTTCCGTCTGTTTCAAGCTTTTGAAATATTCCTATAGGAAATATTCTCAAAAAAATCCAGGAAAATTCTAGCTAGTCACATATGCCTATTATGATGATCTTCCAAAGTTTCATCTCAATCCCAATTGTTTTGCTTCACCAAAATATCCCAAAACCCTCTCTGTCCAGAATCAAATTTGAACAACTTTACATTGTGAAGTTTCTCCTATTGACCCCAAACTTTGTGGACATGTTATAATCCCCAAATAATGCTACTACACCAAGTGGTGCATTAAGGAGAATAGATTTGCATGCCTAGATCTACAGAAATCTGATTTTGTTAATTTCTAGGGTTTACAAAGTTTACATTGCCAACTTTTCTTTAATAAGCTCAAACTTGGTGATCAACCTTATTTCTACCTTCTCTTTGATCCTGGTAAATATCATGGCAAGAAAACTCCTTTAACTTGCCCAAATCATCATCAAACACCTTCTGGTTAAAACCTAAAGTTACTGGTTTCACCTTTTAACTTTTTCTCCTTGACTCCCCCTTTTTACCACAACTCCACCTAGATACCTTCTAGCCCGAGTAACTCTAGCATGGGCTCAGATCAATTATTGGCAGGTGAAAATCCATTTTTCCTCCCCTGGACAGCCAAACCAGCAACATTTTTATCCCTCCTCCTTCTTACCTCTACTCCCCATAGCTTCCCCTAGCTCCTAGAGCATCTCCAGAAACCCCATGAGCTAGTAGACAAACTTGGCCATGCCCAAAACACCGTTGGCATGCCATGGCATGCCAAACGGGCGCTCTGGAGCGTGCTACAGTGCGCACCCGCACTGTAGCCGCCGCCCAATCACCAGCCCCGACAGCCTCGGGCCTCCCCAGTGTGTCCCCCGAGATGCCCTCGGCGTCCGTGACACGCAACGCGGTCGGCCACCTCCTCTCTCCTCCTCCCTCGCTCCCTCCTCGCACGTACCGAGCGCCGCCGGATCGTCCAACCGCGGGCCTCACATGCACGAGCTCCCCCGCTCTCTCTCTCTCTTCTCTCCCCTAGCCCTAGATCGACCCCAGGAGCACATCAGACACCTTCCCTCGAGCTCCCGTGGCCTCCAGCCTCGACTGGGACCTTGCCGGCGCACAAGCTTTCGGTAGACCACGGGTAGGCTATAAATAGCCACCCCGAGCCCCTTCTCTCCCCTCCGGACCCTCTCTCCTCCATCCAATTTGTCCCCTGCACCGCTAGTTCTTCCCCCTGAGGCCCTTGTGCTCGGGATCGACCGGACCTCCGCCGGGTCTGCTCGCCGTCGATCTCCGGGTAGATAGCCCCTCCGGCCCCATTCTTCTTCTCTTTGGTCCTTTCTCGCCCCCCTAACACAGTCTCGCTCCTTTCCCGTGCAGATTGTGGCCGGAGACGACCGGAGCTAGCTCGACCGAAGCTCTCCCCACCGCGTCCGCTCGCCGCCGGCGACCCAGGCCTCGCCAGCGATCCCTTCGACCCCCACCAAAACTGCGGCTCCTCCCTGGTTCCATTCCCACCGCTAGCTCACCTCCGCGTCGCCGGAATCGTCTCCGGTGAGCGTCGTCGTCTCCCTGTTGCAAGGAAGGAGATGACAGGTGGGCTCCACCTGTCATCCACTCCTCCCTCTCTCTCCCCCCTCTATGTGGCTGGCCACCGGGCCCTGCCCGTCAGGTTTAAACCTGGCGCGGCGCGAGCGCCCGGCTCGGCTAGGCTGCCTCGGCTCTGGGCCGGCCCAGTTGCTGGCCGACTCTGGCCAAGGGCACTGTGGCCCCTTTCTTTTTTTTTTTTTTTTTCTATTTTGCAATATTTCCACAGGATAAGATATTCCTCCAAATCCAAATATTCTTCCACCAACAATCTTGTAATATTCTGAACTATTTAATGATGCCACTTGTGCCACTTTTTGAAAATAGTTTTGTACTATTTTTATTTAAAACCCATTTAAAGCATTTTTATAACTCTGTTAAAAATGTTTTCACTACTTCTTACACTTCAAAACCAGGGACTAGTAATTTGTAGTATTCCTAGTTTTCACCCTAGTATTTTACAAGAGTGGTTTGACATTTTTAGGAGTGACTTATTTTCTCTGTTTTTGTCGTGTTCTTATTTTTACTCGTTAATATTGCGACGATAGATTGCGTTGTTGATGAGGGAGTTGGACGAGAAGATTTTGAAGACACCGAGGAATTTGTTCAGCCAGGCAAGCAGCCCTTTGATCATATCTAAAGAAACCATTTTTATTGCATGGCATATAGCACTTTATTTCAGTGTTGTTGATCATGATGCTATGGTGACCACCTATATGGGTTGCCTCCGATACTCTTAACCATTGATACTTGCATGACATGACTCTACCTCCTACTTAGCGTTGTGTGGGCGAGAAGTAGTTAGGATGCTAAGTAGTTGCTACGCAAGTGGGTCGGGAATATGCATGGTGTCATAAAGGAAATAATTTCAAAGACTTTTCGAAAACCTCGTTGGGTGCCACTAATGTCCGAGGGACATGGTGTTGATCTAGGTAATCACTTGATAAAGAAGTGGTGTACCGAGGCAAGTGAGTGTGTGTGTTTTCGAAAACAGATTAGATTTAAGATTTGTCGACCGTCCCAACCTTACATGTACAACCACGATACCCCTTATGGGATGGGGCTTTGTTGATTACTTTGGTGGATGCTAGCAGAGATCCCGCATTACTAGTGGCAGGAGTGGCGTGGTCACTCTCGATACGGGGTCGTACCGAAATGGACGATCATGGGCTGTTTTCACAGACACCGGGCACACCGTTGTGTGCCCTCATGGATGATACGTGTGATGTATATCATGAGGGATATCACCAACGAGTGGACTCTTTGTTTAGTATCGCCATGGGAAAGGCATTGTTCGGGTGCTTACCTCGGGTATGTAATATACCGCGAGTCGTGGATGACACGGAAGTTCCCCGAGTCTTGTGGGTAAAGTGTGCAACCTCTGCAGAGTGTAAAACTATTCGAATAGCCGTGTCAACGGTCAAGGACAGTTGGGTGGTGCTGCTTAAACTACATCCAGATGTTTCCCCAAACTTGGCGTGTGTGTGTGTGTGTGTATGGCAAAGGTGATACTTGGGTTGACTCATGATGACTTGACGTGATGATCGAACATGAGATGTTCAAACCTTGATTCATATTGATATATGTAACATGTTCATATGGTTACTCGGAACCTCATGATGCATGCTACTTCAAGTTATTTGATAATGACATTGCACTCAAAATTAGCTTTTCGCAACTTACCTATTTAGTGCTATATCATGCATTGTTATACCTTGTTCAAACATGGGTTGTTTGTGAGTACATTCAAAGTACTCATTGGCTTGCCACTAGTTATTTAATTGGCCAGGCATGGAAGAGCAGGAATATGGTGAAGAATTCGTTGGTGACGAACATGTGAATTAGGACGCTTCCCAGTCAGAATTCCCGTAGGGTTAAGGCAGATGGCATGGGTCTATGCTATCTTTCGAGATTTCCGTTGCGAGTTTATGTTTGCAATTTGGCCTTCATGGCCCTATCTATGTAAGACTTGACCTTGATGGTCTTTATTTGTGTAAGACGGTATGTATGGATGTAAGACTCTTGTTATTCAGCTTATGTGTGTTCAGTGAGCATTGATCTCTGGGATCACTGTACACGTGCATTCAGTGATCACGACTTGTGAGTCGGGGTCCCCACAGTTACGCTGATGCTAGTTTACAAACCGATAGGGATGATTGTCGATAACAAACTGGATTCGTGTATGTTATGAATGGAGGAGCAGTGAGCTAGACGAGTTCCAAGCAAGATACGGTGGCCGACTCCACAACAAAGGCCGAATACATTGCTGCTTGTCAAGCCGCAAAGGAAGGTGTTTGGATTCGAAAGTTCCTGGAGGATCTTGGTGTGTTCCCGGGCTGGGCAAAATCGTTGGACCTGTATTGCTACAATTCAGGTGCCATCACACAGGCCAAGGAGCCGAGGCAACACCACAAGACCAGGCACATAGACCGAAAGTATCACCTGATATGAAAGCTCGTAAAGAATGGTGATACTAATTTATGCAAGATTCATACGGATGAAAATGTTGCAGATCCGTTGACTAGGCCGCTTCCACAACCCAAGCATGAGGGGCACGTTAGAGCTATAGGCATTCGATGTCTATTTGATTGACTCTAGTGCAAGTGGGAGACTGTTGGAGATATGCCCTAGAGGCAATCATGTATGATGATATTTCCTATGTGTTTATGAATAAAGATTGTCCTTGGACATTATCAATGATGTGTATTAACAAGTACGTGACTTGTTTGTGACACTATGCATTGTATGATGACTGTCCTAAATGGTCCCTAGTCGTAAAGGCTGTGTGGACGCTCAACCAGTTAGACTAGCATATGACACGGTGGATGGTCCGGTCTCACTGGCCATGTAGCATTGGATGCTAGCCGGATAATATGGACTCAGAAAGATCTGGTCAGATTCGACGAAGTCGGATCCGAGTGGAGATAAGTTCTGAGTTGGACAGACCCGACTATGAGACGCAGCGATAGGTCATCTGAGAGTCTCTAGTACAACATACGTTCTATGTCCTAAGACTTGAGCTGACGCATGTACTCAGGATGGTGATAGACCTGCTTTGGGCCGACCAAACGCTAGTCCGTAACTGGGTAGTTATAAAGGTAGGTTTCGGGCTTGTCCTAACCCATGCTGCGAGACATGGTTGAGCAAGATGGGATTTGCCCCTCCGACCAGGAGAGATATACTCTGGGCCCCTCGGGTGATCTGACCTAAATAAGCATGGCCACGCGATGAGGATTATGAGATAATCCGAAGCGTTGGTCAGATTCACCGGAACGAGAAAGAGGTCGTGCTGCAACAAGGATGACCATGTCGCCTTGCGCATGACAACATATATCGTGTGGCAAAGGGAACAGAAGTGTGATGTACAGGTTCGCCTAACCAGCTTCATCGGACACTTGGAGTCGGCACGCTTTGCTAGAGGTCACTACCGACTAGCCGAGCCGGATGTGATCTGACTCACGACCAAGTGAACGAGAACCTAAGGGGTCGCACGCTTAAGGGAAGGAACACGTGGGCTTTAGGATCCGTGCGAGGCCCAAGAGTTGAGTCCGCGCCGGATGCCTATATATAGTGGAGGTGCGACACACTTATTCAGTAGATCACTTCGGCGCCGTCATTAGGGCTTTGCATGTGTTGCAACTAGCCACCTCCACTCGCTGCCGAACTGTGTGATCGAACCTAGCAGTCCGCCGCACGGTGTTCCTCCTGCACTTCGGATACCGTTAGAGGTGGTGCACTTCGCCGCTCCGGCGAACCTGTACGTGAGATCCGGCGACTGGCAGTTCGAGGGAGATCAGACTGGCTGTTCGACGGAGATCGGCCGAGGAGGAGACGGACTTTGCGGACGCGCTGCCCCAACTCTACTTCCATCGGACGGCATTGCACGTCTAGTGGTAACGATCTGTGATCCATCTTCGTAGCATGTTCTTGGTTGTTTTGCGGGTATAATTTTTTTAATTTGCATGCGATGCACCTATGGTAGAACCCAACAGAAGAAGCCCTATAAAGGGAATCGGGATGGACCTACCGCGTTGGACAAAATCCTGGATAAGCCCTCCACTCACACCAACCGTAACTGTTGGGTGATCAAACAGACCAACAAACTCATAGCCGAGGAGCAAGGCAAGGGCCCCGCAGCAAGGACGATGACGAGCCTCGCAGACCGAACAATGGAGGCCAAAAGCAATTCCCTCTTGGGGTAAAAAGTGTGAACATGATCTACGTCACGCACATTGTCGGGGATATAACCCCACGGTGTGACCCGCCCTACTGGGCTGGGTCAGTATAATGGCGGCTCTGGAAATATGTTCCAGATAGGTCGTGTTGTGAAGATAAAACAAGTAAGGCAGCTGCTAAGTGAACCGCCGGGCGGCCCAAGCGCGTGGAGACGGCGACTCAAGGCCCACGGGGCAGAAGACGCCGGAAGATTCCTTGCTTGAGAGGCAAGGCGTGTTAGAGATATGATAGGTTACGAGTCATAATATGACTCGGACTTTGTTGTAAACCCTAGGGTCTTGACATGTATATAAAGGCAAGCCCCTAGGGCCGAAAGACTTAAGTTAGACACCCTCGAAAGCTAGGTTAGCGATTCCACACCCTTGTAATCGAGATCACCATCAATATAGACACAAAGCAGGACGTAGGCTTTTACCTCCATTGGAGGGGCCGAACCTGGGTAAACTTGCCTCCCGTTCCCGTTTAACCCTTTGAGTCGCCACCTAGCGACAATGGCCTCACACCTAAGTCCTTGCACGAGGACATCTGCCATGACAAAACCACGATAGTTGGCGCCAACCGTGGGGCTCTCGCCTGGTGGAGTTAAGTTCTCAAAGGAAGCCTTTCCGGGTTTCGGGAGCTATGTGACGGGTCGTATGACCAAGAGTCGCCGGAGCAAGATCTACGTCGACGATTCAGGCTGGGGCCTCGAGGCCGACTCAATTGAGTACGGGTACCGGGTCCCCTTTGGCAAGACCCACGTCTTCATCGGCCAGATTGGAGCCACAGTACCCGAGTTGGACATCTGCACCAACCTCGTCGAGCCGGCTCATCGCGCCCAACCCGGGCGGCCTCAACCAGACCAGCATCACGAAACCAAGGCCTTCGATAAGTCTCGTGATTCGCCTTATCTGGCTGCTGCTTCTGCAACAGGGATCACGATGGCCCGAAACCCGCCCGTGGTTGGAGGATCAGGCCTGTCACGGGGTGCTCCGGGGATGAGTTTCGACATCAGCACCGTAACCAGGCTCCTCTAAGAAAATCTAAGCAGTTGAGTCACGGCCAATATCATGTTTTCACCACTAACACTTGCAAGCGAGACAGCAAGGTCAAGAGCAGGGCAGTCAACATGGCAGAACCGGCAGTGCCCAGGTACCTCAGCTGGTCCGAGCACCCGATCACCTGGAGCAGGGAGGACCATCCTCCCCGGGTTGACAACCCTGGCGGGTTAGCTTTGGTGGTGGCATGTCAAGTCGGCGGTTACACTTTGACCAAGGTCCTTATGGATGGGGGCAGCAACATAAATATTCTGTACTACGAAACTTTCCGCCGGATGAACCTGCCTGAGAGCTCACTACTTCCTTCCACGGCGGTGTTTCACGGGATTGTTCCTGGAAAATCGGCTTATCCAATCGGGTAGATCAAAATTGATGTTGCTTTCGGTGATGAGTATAATTACATATGCGAACCCTTGATGTTTGAGGTAGTTAGGATAAAGAGCCCCTATCACGCCCTCTTTGGATGGCCGGCTTACGCTCGTTTCGTGGCCCGACCTTGTTATATCTATCTCAAGCTCAAAATGCCCGGACCAAAGGGTACTATCACCGTGGACGGAAGCCAAAAGATAGCTCAGGAGTGTGAAGAAGGGGATGCGGCTTATGCCGAGTTGGCTTGCGCAGCTGAAGAATTGAAGTTTTACACTGCCAATGTTGACCCGGCTGATATGAGCCCCCTCAAGAAACCCAATACCGAGTCGGAACCTTCGCTCAAATTCAAGCCATCTGAAGATACTAAGCAGATAGATTTATGCCAGGCGATTCGTCCAAGCAGTTAACTATAGGGACCGGCTTGGACCCTAAATAGGAAAGCGCGCTCATTGAGTTCATCCGTGAGAATCAAGACATCTTTGCATGGAAACCTTCTGACATGCCTGGAGTCCCGAGAGAACTCACTAAGCACCACCTTAATGTGGATCCAAAGATGAAACCAGTACGCCAATACCTCCGTCGTTTTAACGAGGAGAGACGCAAGGCTATTGGGGAAGAGGTAGCCCGGCTCCTAGCTGCCAGGTTTATCGTTGAAGTTTTTCATCCTGAATGGCTGGCTAACCCGGTGCTTTTTCTGAAAAAGAATGACACTTGGCGCATGTGTGTTGATTATACAGATCTCAATAAGGCTTGTCCAAAGGATCCTTTTGCTCTCCCACGTATCGATCAGATCATTAATTCTACGGCGGGTTGTGAGCGGCTATGTTTTCTAGACGCGTACTCCGGCTAGCATCAGATCAAGATGGCCGTTGAGGATCAGGAGAAGACAACTTTTATCACTCCTTTCGGTGCTTTCTACTATGTCTCTATGCCCTTTGGGCTTAAGAGCGCAGGGGCGACTTATCAACGGTGCATGCAGAATTGCCTTCAACCGCAGATTAGGCGCAATGTTCATGCCTATGTTGATGACATTGTGGTGAAATCCCAGAAGAAGGAGATGCTCTTGGAGGACATCAAGGAGACGTTTGGTAATCTTTGAGTGTACCACATGAAACTTAACCCGACAAAGTGCGTTTTTTGGTGTTCCCGCAGGCAAACTATTGGGATTCCTGGTGTCTGAGCGAGGCATCGAAGCTAACTCGGACAAGATCAAGGCAGTAACTTCACTAGTTGCGCCGGTAAATATAAACCAGGTTCAACGCCTGGCGTGTCGCATCGCAGCTTTAAGTCACTTCATATGCCGCCTGGGAGAAAAAGCTATCCCTTTTTATCAAGTGCTAAAGAAGACAGATGACTTTAAGTGGACTGACACCGCTAATGAGGCTTTTGAAGCGCTCAAAAAATAGCTTGTTAATCCGCCCATCTTAGCCACTCCTACTGACAAGGAGCCGATGCTCATGTACATCGCCGCTAATTCCAAAGTGGTGAGTGTAGCAGTAGTTGTTGAGCAGAAAGAGGAAGAGAAGGAATATCCGGTTCAACACCCAGTTTATTTCGTCAGCGAAGTTTTAACTTCGTCCAAACAGCGGTACCCGCATTGGCAAAAACTTGTTTATGGGATTTTCATGGCAAGCCGGAAGCTAAAACACTATTACCACGAGCATCCGATCACGGTGGTTAGTTCGGAACCCCTTGGTGATATCATACAAAACCGGGAGGCCACTGGACGGATCGCTAAGTGGGCAATTGAACTTGGCAATCACCATCTAAAATATGTGCCCTGAACCGCTATCAAATCCCAAGCACTGGTAGATTTCATCAATGACTGGACAGAGTTGCAGATTCCAGAGGATTGGCCAGATAATACCTACTGGACGATACATTTTGATGGATCTAGATAGTTGGAAGGCTCGGGGGCTGGAGTCATATTGTCTTCCCCACAAGGTGACAAGTTTTGTTATGTACTACGGCTTATGTTCCCTTGCACTAACAATGCAGCTGAATATGAGGCCCTCTTACATGGGCTTAGAATAGCGAAGGAGATGAATCTGAGCCGGGTCAGGTGTTTGGGCGACTCAGATTTGGTGGCTCAGCAAGTTTCGGGGACTTGGGACTCTAAAGACCCCCTAATGGCGGCTTATCGGCAGGCAGTCTCGGATGTGGCGGGTCATTTTCAAGGCTATCAGGTCGATCATATAGATCGCCGGCTCAACGAGGCGGCTGACGCCCTATCACGACTCAGTTCACAAAGGAAGCCGGTTCCCCCCAATGTTTTCTTAGATGTCCTTCATAATCCTTTTGTTAAATTGCCATCTGAGGAGGACATCGCTATCCCTAACCCGGAGGCACAATTGGTGGCGGCTCTCCACGATACTCCGGACTGGACTATTCCTTATCTGGCGTATTTGACTCGAGGCGAGCTCCCAGCCGAGGAAACCATAGCTCGATAGATAATTCGGCGATCCAAATCAATGACTATCGTCAACGGCAAGTTACATCGGTGAAGCAGCACTAGCGTGTTCCAGCGTTTTGTTTCCCCTGAGCAAGGTCAGGAGATTCTTAATGAGATCCATGCTGGCGACTGTGGACATCATGCCGGCTCACGATCCCTGGTGGCAAAAGATTTTCGGCATGGGTTTTATTGGCTGGCGGCTCGTGCAGATGCAGAAGAAATTGTGCGCAAGTGCGATGGGTGCTAGAAGTTTGGTTGACAGGCCCATGTACTGGCTCAGGAATTGCGTATGATTCAAATTACTTGGCCGTTCGCAGTTTGGGGGCTTGACATGGTTGGTCCGTTCAAGCCGTCTTCTGACAAGAAGACCCACCTCTTGGTGGCGGTTGATAAATTTACCAAGTGAGTTGAAGCAGAGCCAGTTAGTAGATGTGATGCAGAGACTGCGGTCAAGTTTTTGAAAAAGTTGATTTTTCGTTTTGTCTACCCTCACTGCATTATCACTGATAATGGTACCAACTTGTCTAAGGGAGCCATGGAGCAGTTTTGTCAACGAGAGCACATCCGGCTTGACCTGGCAGTGGTGGCACATCCACAGTCCAATGGACAAGCCAAACGAGCTAATCAGGAGATCCTCAGAGGGATCAAACCCCGGCTTATGGTACCACTTGAGCGCACTCCGTGTTGTTGGGTTGAAGAACTCCCCGCCGTACTTTGGAGTATTCGCACGACCCCAAATAGATCCACTGGATACACACCTTTCTTCTTGGTATACGGAGCTGAGGCAGTGATACGTCTCCAACATATCTATAATTTATGAAGTATTCATGCCATGTTTACAATAATTTTATATGATTTTGGTATGATTTTATTAGAACTAACCCGGACTGACGCTATTTTCAGCAGAACTACCATGGTGTCATTTTTTGTGCAGAAATAAAAGTTCTCGGAATGGGCTGAAAATTTACGGAGAATATTTTTGGAAAATATAAAAAATACTGGAGCAAAAAGATACCGGAGAGGAGTCCCAAGGAGGCCACAAGCCTAGGGGGCTCCCCCCCTAGGGCACGCCTCCCTGGCTTGTGGGTCCCTCGAGCACCCCCTGACTTGATTCCAATGCCAAGTACTCCTATAAATCGAGAAACCTCCAGAAAGAAACCTAGATCGGGAGTTCCGCCGCCGCAAGCCTCTGTAGCCACGGAAAACCAATCGGGAGCCCGTTCCGGCACCCTGTCGGAGGGGGAAACCATCACCGGAGGCCATCTTCATCATCCCGGCGGTCTCCATGACGAGGAGGGAGTAGTTCACCCTCGGGGCTGAGGGTATGTACCAGTAGCTATGTGTTTGATCTCTCTCTCTCTCTCGTGTTCTTGAGATGACACGATCTTGATGTACCGCGAGCTTTATTAATATAGATGAATCATATGGAGTTTTCCCCTCTCTATCTTCTTGTGATGAATTGAGTTTTCCCTTTGAAGTTTTCTTATCGGATTGAATCTTTAAGGATTTGAGAACACTTGATGTATGTCTTGCGATGGGATATCCGTGGTGACAATGGGATGTTCTATTGATCCACTTGATGTATGTTTTGGTGATCAACTTGCGGGTTCTGTGACCTTGGGAATCTATGCATAGGGGTTGGCACACGTTTTTGTCTTGACTCTCCGGTAGAAACTTCGGGGCACTCTTTGAAGTTCTTTGTGTTGGATTGAACATGATGAATCTGAAATTGTGTGATGCATATCGTATAATCACGCCCATGGGTACTCGTGGTGACATTGGAGTATTTAGGTGACATTAGGGTTTTGGTTGATGTGTATCTTAAGGTGTTATTTTAGTACGAACTCTAGGGCTGTTCGTGACACTTATAGGGATAGCTCATACGATTGATCGGAAAAGATAACTTTGAGGTGGTTTCGTACCCTACAATAATTTCTTCGTTTGTTCTCCGCTATTTGTGACTTTGGAGTGAACTCTTTGTCGCACGTGAGGGATTTACATATGATTCAACTATGTCAGTATTATTGAGAGAACTTGCACTAGTGAAAGTATGAACCCTAGGTCTTGTTTCTAAGCATTGCAATACCATTTGTGCTCACTTTTATCATTAGTTACCTTGCTGTTTTTATATTTTCAGATTACAAAAACCTATATCTACCATCCATATTACACTTGTATCACCATCTCTTCGCCGAACTAGTGCACCTATACAATTTACCATTGTATTGGGTGTGTTGGGGACACAAGAGACTCTTTGTTATTTGATTGCAGGGTTGTTTGAGAGAGACCATCTTCATCTTACGCCTCCCACGGATTGATAAACCTTAGGTCATCCACTTGAGGGAAATTTGCTACTGTCCTACAAAACTCTGCGCTTGGAGGCCCAACACGAGTCTACAAGAAGAAGGTTGCATAGTAGACATCAGGCAGTTCTACCAAGTGATATTCGCCATGACTCGCCTCGGGTTGCTACTTATGTTGAGGCGGACAATGAGCTAGCACGTCAAGACTCCCTGGATGCCTTGGAAGAAGAGCGTGACTTAGCAGCATCCAGATCTGCCATTTATCAGCAAGACCTACGTCACTATCATAGCCGTAGAGTCCGAAGCCGTACTTTTCAAGAAGGCGACTTAGTGCTACGTCTGATTCAAGATCAGACAGGAATGCATAAACTTTCTCCACCTTGGGAGGGTCCTTTTGTCATCATCAGAAACCTTAACAATGGGTCATATTATCTGGTGGACTTACGGGAAGTATCATACACTTCCGAGGAGGAGACAAACTGACCCTGGAACATCGCTCACCTGCGGCCTTATTATACTTAAAAGAGTCGCCGGCTCTCTTTATGTAATCCCCCCCCTGCAAATTATATATATACTTCTTTATGTTCAAATATAATAAAGCCGGCTCCCTCGAAACTCGGGGTCTCTGTCGATCAAGTATCTCATGATAGTTATTTTGTTGAGTTTGCTCCCACTATTCTGAATGAGAAGAAAATTGCTTATGTGGAGAGTGACAAATTTTCTATGCTTGTGGATCATGAAGATAATGCTTTATGTGATAGTTATGTTGTTAAATTCCTTCATGATGCTACTGAAAATTATTATGAGGGAGGAACATATGCTTGTAGGAATTGCAATAATATCAAGTTTCCTCTCTATGTGTTCAAAGTTTTGAAGTTATGCTTGTTTTGCCTTCCTATGCTAGTTGATTCTTGCTCCCATAAATTGTTTGCTAACAAAATCCCTATGCATAGGAAGTGGGTTAGACTTAAATGTGCTTGTCATGAGATTCATGATGCTCTCTTCTATGTTTCAATTACTATTCTTATGTGAGCATCATTGAAATCATCATGCCTAGCTAAAAGGCATTAAAGAAAAGCGCTTGTTGGAGACAACCCAACACTTTTACTTTCTGTTTTTGTGTGTTCACATGATTAAGCTACTGTAGTAATCATGTTTTATGTCTTTTATTTCAATAAAGTGTTAAGTAAAGCCTTTGGGATGACTCACAAGATGAGTAGAATTGATGCTGAACCAAAACAGAAACTTTTGACTCCAGTACAGGAAGTTTAATTTTTTACTGGAGCGTGATAATGATCTGAAATTTTTACACAGTATTGATATACAAATTCTTCAGGTTGTTCTAATTTTTCAGAATGTTTAGAGACAGGGAAGTACGGTTACACTACAGATCTTCACAGACTGTTCTGTTTTTGACAGATTCTGTTTTGCATGCATAGTTTGCTTGTTTTAGTGTTTCCATAGCTTATATTTAGTGGTATAAATTATGGGAATGATAGAATACAGTAGGTATGACGTGGGAACAATTATGAATCTTGTCTTTACAGTACCTAAGTGAATGATTTATCTTTACTACACTAACCCTTCTCACGAAGTTCCGTTAAGTTTTGTGTGATTGAAGTTTTCAAGTTTTGGGTGAGACACCGATATGAGGAGAATAAGGAGTGAAAAGAACCTAAGCTTGGGGATGCCCAAGGCACCCCCAAGGTAATATCCAAGGAAGACTCAAGCGCCTAAGCTTGGGGATGCCCCGGAAAGCATCCCCTCTTTCATCTTCAACACTATCGGTATATCTTACTTGGAGCTATATTTTTATTCGTCACATAATATGAGTTTTGATTGGAGCGTCATTTTATTTTCTTGTTTTCTGTTAGGTGTAATTTATAATCTTGTTTTTCAATAAAAAGTTCCAAGAATTGCCTTTTAGGATGCTTGAATTGCATGTTTGATGTGTGTTGTGTATAAACAGAAACTTTTGCTGTAGTGTTTGAATTTTAATATTTTACTGGAACGTGGAAAGTTTCTGAAATTTTTACACAGTATTTTCATATAAATTTTATAGCATGTCCTAAATTTTCATAATTTTTTTATTAACAGAAGTACACTGGTTTAATAGATTGCTACAGACTGTTCTGTTTGGACAGATTGCTGTCATAGTTTTGTTATCTACTTTTCCTATGGTTTTCATAGCCTATATTGGTAGATATAAATTGTGGAAACGATAGTAAACAGTAAATTATGTTTGAAAATTATTGTGCAACATGTCTTGGCAGTACATAAAGTGTTGATTTGTTCTTATGTGTACTAACCTATCTCACTAGTTCTTTTCAAGTTTTGTGTGGATGAAGTTTTTGAGAATAGGTGAAACCGGGATATGAGAGGATTGAACAAGATACAAAAGCTCAAGCTTGGGGATGCCCAAGGCACCCCAAGTAAATATTTCAAGAAGTCTCAAGCATTTAAGCTTGGGGATGCTACGCATCCACCCTCTCTTCATCAACAATTATCGGTTAGCCTATGTTGAGCCTAAATTTTTATTCGTTCACATGATGCGTGCTATTCTTGGAGTGATATTTTTATTTTGATTGCTCTTTAATAAAATACTTAAGATCTGAAATTCTTAGATGAGAGAGTCTTCACATAGTTATTTAATTGTTGGCTACTCATTGATCTTCACTTATATCTTTTTGGAGTAGTTTGTCATTCACTCTCGTGCTTCACTTATATCCTATGAGTAAATGGTTGAATGAATTAAATATCATAAATCTAAAATTAAATATGCTTCATATACTTATACCATGGGGAGTAATGACTTTACACATAATAAGTATAGGTGGTAAAATTTATTGAAAGTTAGCAAACACCGCATTGGTCACTTGAACAATTCATGAAAGAATATTGAAGGAAGATAGATTCCACATATAAATATACTATCTTGGACATCTTATATGATTGTGAGCCCCATTAATTATTTTCAAACTTGGGCAAATTAGTTGAAGTTGGACAAGGAAGACAACGTAATGAGTTATGCTTGGGTATATTTGTATAGAAGTTATATTGTTATGGATCCTCCAACATGTGGTGCTTGCTTAGGATCTTTTGCTAGCCAAAAATTTGTACTAAGTAGAGATACTACTTGTGCATCCAAAACCCTTAAACCCAAATTCTTGCCATGAGTGTCCACCATACCTACCTATATGCGGTATTTACCTGCCGTTCCAAGTAAATTTGCATGTGCCAAACTCTAAACCTTCAAATAATATTATGTTTTGTATGCCCGAATCGCTCATATAGTGACTAGGGGCTGTCAGTATCTTCCATGCTAGGTGGGTTATTCTCACGATATGTGTTGATTCACTATCATTCATGAGAAAGTGGGTGGTATTCGGGATGCCCAGTTCCATGCTCAAAAATCAAATCAAAATATAATGAAACAAAACTCCCGCAAGATTGTTGTTTGTATGGACGGTACCCGTGGATTCGGCTCGCCATGGAGTGTGATTGATTGGTGGAGGGGGAGTAAAAACTTTACCATTGTGTTTGGGAACCGCCTATAATGTATCTAGCATGGAAGATACCAAGATCTCTTGGTTGTTATGTTGACAATGAAAGCATACCGCTCAAAATTATTATTCATCTCTGTTTTAAAAGCTCGAGCTCTGGCACCTTTGCAAATCAATGCTTCCCTCTGCGAAGGGCCTATCTTTTACTTTCTAGTGCTTACCTTTATGCAAGAGTCATGGTGATCTTCACCACTTCCTATATTTCGCCTTTTTCTCTTGGCAAGGGTCATGTGTTGGGGAATGATCTAGACATATATATCCAAACAAATATATTTGATCATGAATTATTATTGTTGACAATTATCTATATGATAAATAAGTTAGGAGGCGAAACATTAAGCCCCTATCTTTCTCTGTGTTAGATGGATGTTATTTGTTCTAAAAATATGCTTTGAGTGTCAATAATCATGGAAGACTATATGATAGTTGAGTATGTGGAATTTGCTAAATCAAAGCTCTTACATAGACCCTTCCTGAAAATAAGATGAATTGCAATTGTTCGATGACTAGGAATATGGTTTGTTAGTTTTCAAGAAACTTTCTGGTCTATACTTTAACATGTGAATAGCTTGTTACTTGATCATGAGAAGTTTTATGAGATGAGCTACTGTTTATGGTTTATATTGATGCTAGAAAAAGTGATTGGAATTATCATTGATCAAACTTGTGCACTTGCTAGCATTCACACTTCATAAATTATTTCTTTTATCATTTACCTACTCCAGGACGAGCAGGAATTAAGCTTGGGGATGCTGATACGGCTCCAACGTATCTATAATTTATGAAGTATTCATGCCATGTTTACAATAATTTTATATGATTTTGGTATGATTTTATTAGAACTAACCCGGACTGACGCTGTTTTCAGCAGAACTACCATGGTGTCGTTTTTTGTGCAGAAATAAAAGTTCGCGGAATGGGCTGAAAATTTACGGAGAATATTTTTGGAAAATATAAAAAATACTGGAGCAAAAATATACCGGAGAGGAGTCCCGAGGAGGCCACAAGCCTAGGGGGCGCCCCCCCCCCCCCTAGGGCGCGCCCCCTTGGCTTGTGGGTCCCTCGAGCACCCCCCTGACTTGATTCCAACTCCAAGTACTCCTATAAATCGAGAAACCTTCAGAAAGAAACCTAGATCAGGAGTTCCGCCGCCGCAAGCCTCTGTAGCCACGAAAAACCAATCGGGGGCCCGTTCCGGCACCCTGCCGGAGGGGGAAACCATCACCGGAGGCCATCTTCATCATCCCGGCGGTCTCCATGACGAGGAGGGAGTAGTTCACCCTCGGGGCTGAGGGTATGTACCAGTAGCTATGTGTTTGATCTCTCTCTCTCGTGTTCTTGAGATGATACGATCTTGATGTACCGCGAGCTTTATTAATATAGATGAATCATATGGAGTTTTCCCCTCTCTATCTTCTTGTGATGAATTGAGTTTTCCCTTTGAAGTTTTCTTATCGGATTGAATCTTTAAGGATTTGAGAACACTTGATGTATGTCTTGCGATGGGATATCCGTGGTGACAATGGGATGTTCTATTGATCCACTTGATGTATGTTTTGGTGATCAACTTGCGGGTTCCGTGACCTTGGGAATCTATGCATAGGGGTTGGCACACGTTTTCGTCTTGACTCTCCGATAGAAACTTTGGGGCACTCTTTGAAGTTCTTTGTGTTGGATTGAACATGATGAATCTGAAATTGTGTGATGCATATCGTATAATCAAGCCCATGGGTACTCGTGGTGACATTGGAGTATCTAGGTGACATTAGGGTTTTGGTTGATGTGTATCTTAAGGTGTTATTTTAGTACGAACTCTAGGGCTGTTCGTGACACTTATAGGGATAGCTCATACGATTGATCGGAAAAGATAACTTTGAGGTGGTTTCGTACCCTACAATAATTTATTCGTTTGTTCTCCGCTATTTGTGACTTTGGAGTGAACTCTTTGTCGCACGTGAGGGATTTACATATGATTCAACTATGTCAGTATTGTTGAGAGAACTTGCACTAGTGAAAGTATGAACCCTAGGCCTTGTTTCTAAGCATTGCAATACCGTTTGTGCTCACTTTTATCATTAGTTACCTTGCTGTTTTTATATTTTCAGATTACAAAAACCTATATCTACCATCCATATTACACTTGTATCACCATCTCTTCGCCGAACTAGTGCACCTATACAATTTACCATTGTATTGGGTGTGTTGGGGACACAAGAGACTCTTTGTTATTTGATTGCAGGTTTGTTTGAGAGAGACCATCTTCATCTTACGCCTCCCATGGATTGATAAACCTTAGGTCATCCACTTGAGGGAAATTTGCTACTGTCCTACGAAACTCTGCACTTGGAGGCCCAACACGAGTCTACAAGAAGAAGGTTGCGTAGTAGACATCAGGCAGTTCTACCAAGTGATATTCGCCATGACTCGCCTCGGGTTGCTGCTTATGTTGAGGCGGACAATGAGCTAGCACATCAAGACTCCCTGGATGCCTTGGAAGAAGAGCGTGACTTAGCAGCATCCAGATCTGCCATTTATCAGCAAGACCTACGTCACTATCATAACCGTAGAGTCCGAAGCCGTACTTTTCAAGAAGGCGACTTAGTGCCACGTCTGATTCAAGATTAGACAGGAATGCATAAACTTTCTCCACCTTGGGAGGGTCCTTTTGTCATCATCAGAAACCTTAATAATGGGTCATATTATCTGGTGGACTTACGGGAAATATCATACACTTCCGAGGAGGAGACAAACTGACCCTGGAACATCGCTCACCTGCGGCCTTATTATACTTAAAAGAGCCGCCGGCTCTCTTTATGTAATCCCCCCCTGCAAATTCTATATATACTTCTTTATGTTCAAATATAATAAAGCCGGCACCCTCGAAACTCGGGGTCTCTGTCGTTTCAGCCTATAAATTGAGCATGAGTTTTTATTGTTTGCAACATAGGTCACTTGGGGGCTTCCAACTCATCGAGTTTAGCTTTCTCACCCTTTTGACCCGTCAAAAAACGCCACAATACATGGTTAAACCTGTCTATATGCTCGATGCGACTCCAATCAGGTGACCCCATGTACTCTTGCAAGTCAATCCTTTTTAGGACCATGAACTTCTCAAGGTTAAAACATTGGCTTGAGTCATGTGAGAGCCGGCATACAGAAAGCTAGGATAAACCATGGGTTATCATACCCGCTTCATTGAAGCAAGACTTGAGCCTCGAAAGCCAGTCTCTTTTTTGCCGAGTCTCATTGAGCCGGCTTACTAATAATATTTATATGATTTTTTATTACAATGTAAAATTTCAGGCACGATATTGTCCCTGTTCTGGCTCATACCTGAGTAACCGTGTTAACAACTACGGTCATATTATGGCCGGGTTCAAGTCTTATATCTTCAATACTATTGAAGAAAGATTCAACAGACTTGAGTACGAAAACCAAGTTCTTTTGCCGGCTTATATCTTGACTTGTTTTTCTGTCTCAATCAGTAAACTCATTGAGCACAACAACAGAGACATACAAGGGAAAGCGAAAAGAGTGGCACAATCATATCAAAGCAGCGACCTCAAAAGATTGGAGTTTTGCACCAACAAAGTTGCACACATGCATGATGGCATGACCAAGGATTTCGAGGAATTTTTCGGACTACCACTATTACAGGCCCACAATGGAGCTCCAAAATACTCAAGTTTTTCTAATTACTTGGGGGCTAACTCAGTATGGCGACTCATTCATCTTCAAGGATGCCTTCATGCTTTTTCCTCATCAGTCGCCTCTGGATTTGCATCCGCCGGCTCATCATCCTCATCAACCTGTTGGCCCTTCTATTGCCATCGAATTGAGTTCAATGGTTAAAATTTGATGTTACCTCAATAAGAGATGATGCGTCAACATCAGGGGCAAAAGATCTCTTACGTCAGGGGGGAACCAACTCCGCCGGGTCATCCTTGGGCGGGTTAATACGCTCATTATCATTGGTATATGCAGCATGATATTTCACGAGGTCAATTTCTTCAGCTATCAGAGTCGCCAAAGGACGCTTCTCTGTGATGCACTTCGCATAGTCTGAATGAGTGAATGAGGAGCCATCGAGTTTGAACTCGGGGAAGCCGCCCTTCAACAGCTCCACATCCAATTCGGGCAAATATGCCTTTGCTCGAGCAAGCGCCATGTTTGCCCCTCCTCGAGCCGCTGATCTCTGGGTCTCGGTCACCCATTGGGGCACGGTAGAAAGCTGCTTCAACATGTCCTTGATGCTTCTTGGTGGATGCTTTAGATTCTTCACCGCCATGATGGAGTACACATATCCGGTGAACAGTTGCTCTACATATGTGAAAATGGCTTTCAATTTCACAATAGGAAGCTCTACAAGATTATGGTCTTTCTGCCCTGCAAGCAAAAGAGAACACAATGAGCCGCCATACAATCGAAAGCTGGTAAACTACAAAAGAGAAGCAGTATACATATCAAAAATTGTCGTCAACATTTCATTGATCTGTTTTACAAGAGTGGCATATTTTTCCTTCAAAGGATCAATTTCTTTTCTGCCTTTTCTGCACGTCTTACAAGAGTGGCCTTTTTTTTTGCTTCAAACAGCTTTATGGCTTGTTCCAGACGTTCATTTGCGTGACGTGCAGAATCCTCAAAATGAGTCGCCATGAGCTCAGCATCAGCTTTTAGCTTTCTTTCTTCTTTGAGTTGTTTCTGTAGTTTTACAGCAACTGACTCAGCATCCTCAACATACTCCTGGCAGATGTACAAGCAATATGAGCAAGTATTTCTACAACAGCTTTAAACCGCCTTATGATGAATTACTTTTTCCTATCAAAGTCCCAAGCAGATTGCAAGCAATATCCTTGACACTTGGGGGCTAATGCATATCAGTTTTTTCAAAACTATGATATGAAGAAGACCCGACTCATCTCAAGAAGATGAGCCGGCCCTTGGGGGCTACAGGTCGAATTCTTCAAACAGTATTAAGAAAAGATCCCGACTCATCTCAAGAAGATGAGCCGTCCTTTGGGGGCTAAAGGTCAAATTCTTCAAACAGTATTAAGAAAAGACCCGACTCATCTCAAGAAGATGAGCCGGCCCTTGGGGGCTATAGGTCGAATTCTTCAAATAGTATTAAGAAAAGACCCGACTCATCTCAAGAAGATGAGTCGGCCTTTGGGGGCTACAGGTCAAATTCTTCACAAGTATTAACAAGATCCGATTCATCTCAAGAAAGTGAGCCAGCTCTTGGGGGGCTACAGCTACAGATCAATTATTTTACGGCCCAGCTTATCTCAATAAACTTGTCCTCGGAGGCTAATGATAGTAAAGAGATAGTGGCACAACAAAAAAATTTACCTCATACTTCTCCTTCATAGCATTTATCATGCTTATCTCAATTTCCCGGCTCTCAGACAGTCGGGTCAAATATTGCTGGTGTAAATCTTCAATGCCAAGTGCGGACAACTCTGGAATCTCCAGAGTGGCTTTTCCTTTATCCAAGTTGACCGGTTCATCCTTAGCCACAATCTTAGCCAAGGAAGTGGAAGTAGTGGGAACTTGAAAGCCCTCCTTCACAATGATAACATCCGGAAGGTTTGCTTCTGTTGGTGCCTTGGGGTTATCCAAGTGAGTCGCCGGACTGGAAGGACGAACCGGGCTTGGTGGCCGGGCAGACGATTCATCCAATATGTCCTGGGTTCCAGGTGGTATATCCATAAAAGCCGGCTCATCCGGCCTAGGCGTCTCAACGTCGATTGCCGCCTCAGGGCTCATGTATGTATCTTTCTCCGCAAAGGGGTCGGCTCCTGTTGTTGTTTTTATTGACAGGGGGTTTGACACATTTTGGCCAGCCCTCCTTGACGAAGTGGCCTTGGCCCTACAATTGCAAAGATCAAATATTATGCTAAGAAATATAGCTCAAGGTTTAAAATAACATAAGTCCACAAGCGCAAGTTCAGGGGCTTACCCACGGTTGACGTTGAAAGAGGGAAGTTGCGTTGCAGTCGAGTCATCCGAAGATGAAGGAGAGGCCTGATAAAGCGAATTCAAAGGACTAAGAGGTTGCTTAAACAAACCGGCTCTAGGGTGAGAATTGGTTGGACTATGAGGCACCTCGAAGCGTGGTTTGCGAGCCGGTGGTGCATCAGTCAAATCATGGTCTAAGTCGCCCGAACCACTCCGGGTCTTGCATTTTGATGAGCCAGCGAATTGTGCTTGCTTCAAAAGAAAATCGGGAGCCAAGTGAGCATCTGGGTGTGTCAATTTAACCTTCCGGATGACTCGTCTTGGTTTTCTGGGAACAAACATTTCTAAACTGGAGGATGTAGGGGTTACCTCAATTTTGCCGGCTTGGCTAAATTTCGAGTCATCCTGATAAGAAGGCGCATCAGCAAGCTCAATAAATAGACGGCCAAGAGAATCAAGTTCTACCTCGGATTCCTCTCCAGAAGATGACACGGGGGTCCGGTTATCTTTTCTACCCAATGAAGGAACGGGGGCATGAGGTGTAACTTTCCAAAAAATAGAGTTCTCCTGCAAAAAGCTTGTGGTAAGGAACAGTGGGTCACAGTAAATTAATGAAGACAGAAAAAATAATCAGTACCGAAGGTGGCGGGTTGCGTAGATAAAATGGACCCAAGCTAGTAAGACTGCATTGCTCCTTCGTATCAGAAAAGAATATCTTTGTTTCCTTGTTAAGAGCGTCATCAGTCAGGTTCTCACGTGAGAAACGCTGAGGGTCAGATAAGGCGCCTGAGTACTCGCACATCAAGCCGCCTCTTACACTGATAGGCTGGATCCGCCACTTTAACCAGCAATGGATTAGATCAATACCAGTTAAGCCATGTGCAGTCAGAGCTCTCAATTTTGTATGAAGAGGCGCTAATGGAGCCCTCTCTTCATGTGTTGGCCAACCCGGAAACTCCATTTTGCTGCTAAGTCTTTCCAATCTAAAACCCGGCAGGGGGTGTTCTCCCTCAGGTGCAGTATTCTTGCAGTAAAACCAGGTCTTGTTCCATCCTTTGGGGTGACTTGCCAGTTTTGACTCAGGAAAGGCATCGTTTTCCTCTTCTGAATGGAAACCCTGCCAAGCTCACAGGCAACACCATTCTTCACCTCAGTTTGACGGTTGAGATAAAAGAATTCCCTAAAAAGAGGCACGGACGGCTCGACCTAGAGATATACCTCACATAGCACCTGGAATTGACAAATGTTGGTCATAGAATTTGGACCAATGTCTTGAGGCCTGAGTTTGAAAAAGTGCAAAAGGTCCCTGAAGAACTTTGAGCCGGGGGACGGAAACCTCTATGCAGATGATCAGTAAAAACAACAACTTCTCCTTTCCGCGGTTGTGGGTATGGCTCTTCTTTGGGAGCCCACCATTCTATGACCTTTCGAGCCGGCAAGAAACCTTGATCCACGAGGTTGTCCTAGGTGAGTTTGGATTCTCTGGTCTTGGCCTAGTTAAAGACTTTGGAATTCTTTGGAGCCATGGCGGGTTATAGAGTAACTACAAGAGCAACGAGAAAGATGAGTCGGTGCAAACTGCAAGTCACCTAAACTAATTGGCTATTTTAAGCCGGCAAAGTCAAAGGAGGTCGAAAACATATCTCTACAATACTTAGCAAGTATATTGGTTCACAAACAAGTTTCTATGAAAGCTTCTTTTCATATGGATCCAATCAAATAACAAAATAATAATGAAATATGTGTTCTAACTGACGGAGAAACCGAAACTACGGCATTCAAGGGGCAGTCTTAGTGGTTCATTCTAGATCTGCTTATGAGGAAAATAAGGCTGAGATCGCACGCTATGAAGTACTAAGAAATAGTGAGTGCATGGATCTACGGGCTACGTCTCGGACGAACACGACGAACATCGCGTATATGCCGGAAGTAACGAACCCTAAAATGGGGGGGGGGATTCATACCAGATTGCGTCGGGATGGCTGTGAGAAGTCTTGATGGCGTCGACGACAAAGCTGGGGACCCTGGCGATGCCTCTGGAGCTCCTGTGGTGTTCGGCCGAAGATGAAGCGAGAGGAAGAAGATGAAGGAAAGGTTATTGCGGAAGCTCAGTGGACTTATTTATAAGGAGGGAAAACGGAACGGCGCCGAGAAAAAATGAAACAGTTGCAGTAAATTTGTGGCCAGGGAGACGCCTCAATTTTCGCATCGGCCTGGATTTGGCACAGTTTTCAAAAGATATGTTATGATGACTTTGGAGAACAACGGTCAGCAGGATGACGTCATCAACAGACTGGCACTGGAAAAATGACAAGTCTGGAAGGACTACGAGCCAGCACCTCAAGGATCATGAAGAGCACACGCAAGCAGATGGTAAGCCGCCAAGGGAAGATAAGAAAAATTGACATGAATGAATTCAAATCAATATGGGGCCTAATGTCGGGGATATAACCCCACGGTGTGACCCGCCCTACTGGGCCGGGTTAGTATAAGGGCGGCTCATGAAATATGTTCCAGATGGGCCGTGTTGTGAAGATAAAACAAGTAAGGCAGCTGTAAGTGAACCGCCGGGTGGCCCAAGCGCGTGGAGACGGCGACTCAAGGCCCACGGGGCACAAGACGCCGGAAGATTCCTTGCTTGAGAGGCAAGGCGTGTTAGAGACATGATAGGTTACGAGTCATAATATGACTCGGGCTCTGTTGTAAACCCTAGGGTCATGACCTATATATAAAGGCAAGCCCCTAGGGCCAAAAGACTTAAGTTAGACACCCTCGAAAGCTAGGTTAGCAATTCTGCACCCTTGTAATCGAGATCACCATCAATATAGACACAAAGTAGGACGTAGGCTTTTACCTCCATCGAAGGGGCCGAACCTGGGTAAACTCGCCTCCTGTTCCCGTTTAACCCTTTGAGTCGCCACCTAGAGGCGATGGCCTCACACCTAAGTCCTTGCACGAGGACATCTGCCGTGACAAAACCATGACACACATACCAAAGAAGGAGAGGAAGCGTGCACTTCGGGAAGTCTACGCCGTAGAACCCGTAGCTCCGAAGTTCAACCCATGGTCGGCATGCCCGATCACCTTTGACCGTAGGGACCACCTGACCAGTATCCGTCATGGAGGATCGACGGCCCTGGTACTTGACCTCATTATCGATGGGTACCACCTAACTAGAGTCCTCATGGACGAAGGCAGTAGCCTCAATCTGATTTACTCAGATACAGTGACAATGATGGGTATTGATCCGTCAAGGATCAAACCCAGCAACACCACCTTTAAAGGAGTAATCCCAGGCGTCGAAGCCCGCTGCTCAGGCACCGTGACTCTGGAAGTAATGTTCGGCTCACCCGACAACTTTCGTACCAAAGACTTGTTCTTCGACATCGCCCCTTTCCGCAGCAGTTATCACTCACTTCTCGGCCGTACAGTGTTCGCTCGCTTCAACGCCATCCCCCATTGCGCATATCTGAAGCTTAAGATGCCCGGACCCAAGGGTGTCATCACTGTCAGTGGCAACACGGAGCGCTCACTCTGAACTGAGGAGCACACAGCGGCTCTGGCAGCCGAAACCCAGGTCGGCAATGAGGCGCCAAAATCCCAGTCCGCTGTCAAGGCACGACAATCAGGCAAACGAGCCCGAGCCCTATCTCAGCTCCCGGAGTCTTCCCATGCTCAACATAAATAGTAACACGCTCCCCATAGGATGGACCCGCTAGCCACAAAGTATGTACCTCGGAGGCACAATTTCGTGCTCAAAATACCATGGGCAACTGTGGGGACCTACTAAGGACCAAGTATTCGGCTTGACCGAGCTTTGGTCAAACGCGTCTTCGGACAATGGTAGGTACCATCTAGGACCTACCCAGCATCAAGCTAACATACTACGACGGCCTCTCAAGACCCTTTCTCGAAAGTCCGTCCGCCGATCACTATCTCCTCTAAAGGAACACACCCCCCTCGAGAGCAAAGGCGCAGACGTGCAGCAGGGCACAATAGGGACGTCAAACCACTCATAAAGGCCCTGTGTAAACCTTTCCTATGTAATTTTTATTTTTAAAAGACAAATTATTTGTAACAGTTGCTTCGGCAGTTCGGATTGTACGGTTAGACATCACGAGTTCATCGGAAATAAAGACCATTCTTTACGGTCCCATCGCAGTCATTTATGTTGCATAACCCTTTTTCCGCTCTTCGATGCCGAAACAAACTACTTCGGTACACATTTTACTTAGATGCGACCGGCTAATGGACCGGGGGCTCGACTATAAAACTCGCCCCAAGCATCATTATGGCACCCTTTTTTTATCTTATGTGCTCGGCATCTTGGATATTGCATTATATGAATCGATCTCGAATTATGTCTTGGGTCAATAGTTGGGTTGCCCGGCTCCTGTGTTTACCCTCTTACGTTCCGCATGTTTGGCTAGGGGGGTAAAGGGAGAACCATTGCGATTGTAATTCCAGCTCGCCTGGTTAAGCACCTTAGTGGAGAAGGCCGAAATCTGACTTTCATAATAAGCGAGAACCGGTCGGCAATCCGATGACAAGTGTTAAACTAAAAATCGATGGAGGTTATGTCGTGTTATATGAAGGGTCTATATTCACACAAACCAAGTGATAATGGTTTCAACCTCAGTATACCCGAATATCACAAAACACTAGGGGCTAGTCACTGGCCCCCGTAGTCAAGCTCTTATGGCTAAGTGGAAGCACTAAAGCCACATAGTCTGATTGCCTCGTTTCCCTTACACACTACCGCCTTCGGGCACCGAGACGTCGGCTAAGGGTCATAGTGTGGAGGTCGAAACACCCCTTGTAGTATCTACAAGGGGGCCGAAGCCGATGACAGGTAACTTTCAGATTAAAACGGCCACACAGGAGTCAATATAAGCAAAACAAAAGCATGATATACCATGCAAAGCAACGGCATCGTAAAGCACAAGAGCTTAACTATCATCTGATACATGATAGTATGCTCATTCATAAATTACATCTTTCGGGCACTGGGCCTCTATCGCCCGAGCACCATCCGCAATAAGCTCGACTTGGTAGAGCTCCTCTTGGCAGCCTCGCGTCTCCACCCGTGCTTCCTGGATCGCCGACTTCAACGAGGTCAGCTCGGAGGCCTGATCCTTACTCTTTTGCTCAAGGGGCTCACATTTAGTGACGACATCCTTGAACTCCTGCTGCACCTCGGCCACCCTGGCTTTGTGCTTATCACTGACGGACTTTACCAACGTCAGTTCGGCGGCCGCTTGTTTGGCCACCGCCTTCTGTTCTGCGGTCTCTTGCGTCGCCTTCTTCAGCTCGGCCTTGAGGTTCTCGACCTCCGCGGCGACAGCTGCAGTTATAATGAGCACCCTGCGATTAGGGATAAAACCCGAATACCTCGCCTTATGAGGAAAACCACGGCATTAAAACAGCCCAGTCCGGACATACCTTGCGCTTTGTCAAACCGCTTGTTGAGAAGGTCGAGCTCCTCATCGGAGCTCTTGAGCTTCTGATTCACCTCGGCCAGCTCTGCGGCGTTGGTGTCTGCTGCCGAAGATGAGGCCTGCACAACAACTCATGAGTGTAGACTCACGAGTTATCGGTTTTCAGACCCTCTGCCAGGTTTTCTTCAATCCTGCCAGAGTCTCGGGGGCTAAGGTTCACTCTTACCATTATCAGTGTTTTTCTAAGCTATTTGACCCCCGCTTGAGTTTTTCAAACTCACCCAGGGCTCGGGGGCTACTATATACGAGGATTGCATAACCCTATAAAATAAATTCTCTTTGTAAAAGGGTATTACATGATTTACCTTGAAGCCAGACAAAAGGCCGCTGAAAGCCTCCTTTAGTCCGCTGTCAATAGACCGAATGCTTTGTAAAACCGCACCCATGAGGGCGCGGGATCCTTCGGTGATGGAGGGGCTATTTAAATCCTCCTCCATCATGGCTGGACACCTAGTTTTGGCCCACTCTGCTACGGGTGGCACCGGTATCGACACCTCGGCTCTCCCTTTGGGGGAGGCCGGGATGGACAACTCCGGGGACCTGGGGGGCTCCGGGACTATCTTCGGAGAGAGCTCGGATTGACCGGGCTCCCCCTCTTGGTTCACCAGAAGGGATCCCACCTCCTGGTCTTCAGCGACCGAGGTATTAACCTCGGCCATGATGTCATCACCCCTGCCCCACATGTTCGGCCTAGGAGGGGCCTTCCGGGACAGCACCTCCTCGGTCTCCTCGACAACCGGAGGATGTATAGTGCGTGATGCGGTCCCGCTTTTCGCTAGCTCGGCTCGCGGAGAGCTCCCCTCTGAGACTCGATCGGTGGGGAGGTCACGCGGCGGGCTACAACATGAAAGGCATGCATACGGTTAGTAACGAACCTCAATATGGATGTCCGGAAGAGTCTTCGGATTCATACCTTTGGGTCGGGGGCTTGGCCCTGGGGTTCCTTCGGGGTGTTGGGGAACGTTGCATGGGAAACAAAAAATTTCCTATGCACACGCAAGATCTATCCATGGTGATGAGCATCTACGAGAGGGAGAGTGGATCTACATACCCTTGTAGATCGCTAAGCGGGAAGCGTTAAGAAACGCGGTTGATGTAGTCGAACGTCTTTGCGATCCAAATCGCCGAGTGTCCCGCGATCCCATCACGATCCATCTCGCGATCCAATCTCGATCCGTCCCGCGATCCCATCACGATTCGTCCTGCGATCAAATCATGAATCGTCTCGCGATCCTGATCACGGTCCTTCCGATCTAGCGCCGAACGGACGGCACCTCCGCGTTCAGCACACGTACAGCTCGATGACGATCTCCGCCTTCTTGATCCAGCAAGAGGGAGCGGAGAGGTAGAAGAGTTCTCCGGCGGCGTGACGGCGCGGCGGCTATGGTGGTGGAACAATTCCGGCAGGGCTTCGCCTAAGCACCGCTGAAACTAGACTAGAGGAGAAACCGATCTAGATGAAGTAGAGGGAGCACGTGGTAATTAGGGTTATTTTTCTCCTCTAAATCCTCTAGTATATATAGGAGGGAGGGATGGGAGGAGGCAGCCTCAAACCCTCAAGGGCTGGCCGAAATTGGAGGTGGAGGAGTCCTACTCCAATCCTATTAGGAGTAGGATTCCTCCTCTCCACTTGGAAACCCTTTCCACCTTTCCCCCTTTGGGTTTTTTCCACCTCCAGCCGCATGGGCCTTAGTGGGGGGCTTGGTCAGCCCACTAAGGTCTGGCTTGACTCCTCCCATAGCCCATGAGGCCCCTTGGGTGGAAATACCCCTCCCGATGGTCCCCGGTACCCCTCCCGGCACTCCCGGTACACTACCGAAATACCCGAAACTTTTCCGGTGACCAAAACGGGACTTCCTATATATCAATCTTTACCTCCGGACCATTCCGGAGCTCCTCGTTATGTCCAAGATCTCATCCAGGACTCCGAACAACCTTCGGTCACCACCATACATAACTCTATACTACCGAAACGTCACCGAACCTTAAGTGTGCAGACCCTGCGGGTTCGAGAACTATGTAGACATGACCAAGACACCTCTACGGCCAATAACCAATAGCGGGGCTTGGATGCCCATATTGGTTCCCACATATTCTACGAAGATCTTTATCGGTTGAACCTCTATGTCAAGGATTCAGTTAATCCCGTATGTTGTTCCCTTTGTTCTTCGGTATGTTACTTGCCCGAGATTCGATCGCCGGTATCTCTATACCTAGTTCAATCTCGTTACCGGCAAGTCTCTTTTCTCGTTCCGTAATACAAGATCCCGTGGCTAACACTTTAGTCACATTGCTTGCAAGGCTTTTTGTGATGTTGTATTACCGAGTGGGCCCTGAGATACCTCTCCGTCATACGGAGTAACAAATCCCAGTCTTGATTCATGCCAACTCAACAGACACCCTCGGAGATACCTGTAGAGCATCTTTATAGTCACCCAGTTACGTTGCGAAGTTTGATACACACAAGGTATTCCTCCGGTGTCAGTGAGTTGCATGATCTCATGGTCATAGGAAAAGATACTTGACATGCAGAAAACAATAGCAATAAACTGACACGATCATATGCTATGTTCATAGTTTGGGTCTTGTCCATCACATCATTCTCCTAATGATGTGATCCCATTATCAAATGACATCTCATGTCAATGGCTAGGAAACCTTGACCATCTTTGATCAACGAGCTAGTCTATTAGAGGCATACTAGGGACACAGTGTTGTCTATGTACCCACACATGTATTTGAGTTTCCAATCAATACAATTATAGCATGGATAATAAACGATTATCATGAACAAGGAAATATGATAATAACCAATTTATTATTGCCTCTAGGGCATATTTCCAACACGGGGAACCTCCTCGGAAGCCTCAGACTCCTCGGCAGAGTCTGGGCTATCATCGGACAGGGCCACCTTGGCCCTACATTGCCTTTTCAGGGCAGAGGGAGGTAGATCCTCCTCGGCGTCTTCGGACGCCACCCTCTTTCTTATGCGGAAGGAGTCGCTCTCCTCCCCGTCCTCTTCCTGCTCCTCCTCGAGAGCGGAAGGGGCTTGGGTCTCCCCGGACTTAGTGTCCGGGGGTCCTCTTCAGTGGAGACCTTCTCGCGCCTCCCTCTTCTCGCCCTTTTTCTTCTTCTTTTTCTTCTTCGGCACTGTGTACGGCGCTACGGCCATCATCTCCGTCAGCAAGGCCATCCTGAGGCCCTCGGACAGTGGGGCCGGGTCGTCGATCTGCACAGCTTTCTCTAGCTAGCTCTGCGAATGCGGGGAAGAAAGGGTCATGTTCCTTGTTAAAAGGCAGTACCCAAGCATGAGAGTAAAACTTTATTGTACCTTTCGAGGAGGGTTTGTGGCGTCAAGGCCGATGTCTTCTTCCTTGGTCGGCCAGTCTTTTGGGGCTTGAACAACACCTTCCACAGCTTGTCGTGGGTGGTGCGGTAAAAACGGAGCAGGTGGCAGGGTCTCCAGGTTATAGGACCACATTGGGGTGGCCCGATGCTGGCAGGGTAGGAGGCGGCGGAGAAGCATGATCTGAACCACGTTGGCTAGTTTGACCTTCTTCTTTATCATCTTGGAGTGCGCTTCTGCAAAAACTGCACCTTCGTTGTCGACCCCCAGTCGAGACATGTCATGGTTTTGTCACGGCAAGATGTCCTCGTGAGAGAACTTAGGTGTGAGCCATCGCAACTAGGTGGCGGCTTGAGAGGGGTTGGTCAAAATCGAGACACGTGAGTTTACCCAGGTTCGGCCCCTCCGATGGAGGTAAAAGCCTACATCCTGCTTTGTGTGTATTGATGATGAGGATGATCTCCATTACAAGGGTGTTATTTTGCTACCTCTAGTCTTGAGAGCCTCTAATCTGTCTATCTCTAATGACTTGAACTTGTACCTCTTGGGGCGCCTTGCCCCTCCTTATATAAGTTGAAGGGGTACGCTTACATGTAGAGTCCTACTAGGACTAGGATTAGGACTATTCTTTCTTGAATCCTAATCCGGGTCTTGTTTCTCGTGTGAGGGAATTCTTTCCTCTTCTTGGTCCTTCTCTGTGAGCCGGCCCTCCTGGCCTCTCTATGAGCCGCCTTCCGCCAGGGTGCACGCCGGGCCTTGGGCCTTGCCATCCAGGTTGACCCGATAAAACACGAAGCCCGTATGAGCCGCCAAATGATGGGCCGGGTCATTCTCCTGGCCGGGTCAAACCGTGGATAATATCCCCGACATTAGCCCCCAGGTTAGCTTGAATTTATTCATGGTAAGCTCCTGAAATAATAATAAATATGCTAAGAGACCAGCTTGCTCCACTGGTCGGCTTAATTTAATGAAGTGGCTCCTTGAAAATCCAGGTTTCTTCTTCATATTAACGAGTCGTCTTCACAATCATCTTGCTGGTCCGTGTCCTTTGCAGGAAAAATATTGGGAAATAAAACACCCATATGCCTTTGAATCGGCCTCCAATGCTTTGGCTTGATGAAAATTTTGGGAATAAGAAATCCACATGATGTTGAGCCGGCTTTTCATTGCTTCGGTTTTGATGAAAATATTGGGAATAGAAATTCGTCCATTGTTAAACCACTTCATGGGACACAGGGATTTTTGCCGGGTCATCAGACGTAGCGGATGCCAACTTAGGATAAAAATATTGCTGATTTATAGATGTAGAACTTGCCAACTTGTGAAGCTGGGTTGCTTATAGACTCTGCCAGGTCATGATCTTTGGTGACACCGGGTCAAACAACTGGACTCCAGTTGACTTGATAAAATTTATTGGGAATACAGAAATCTGTGTGATGTTGGGTCGGCTTTCTGGGCATTTCTATGAATAACTTGGAGAAGATGATCTTTGCAAACCTCCATCAAGAAATGAGACCATTCTCGCTCAGAATTGACAGCTTGAAAGTATTCTTCAATTTTTTGATATATCCATATTACATGTAGCCCCCAAGCTCCAAGTTTATCAGTTCATGATGACTTGGTGATTTGCCATAATATCTTTGACTGTGTAGCCCCCAAGTGCCGGGTTGTCTTGCCTGCAGCAGCCTGGGACTTGTAATTGTGTAAAACTTCAGCCAGTGTAGCCCCCAAGTGCCAGGTTGTTTTGCCTGCAACAACCTGGGACTTTGAACTTGGTTTTGAATGTTGTAGGTAGATAACTTTGGAGAAATCCGGGTTGTCATCTGAGTCGCCAGTTATAAACTGAATGTCTTGCATTTCACATGTGTAGCCCCCAAGGGCCGGCTCATCAATATGTGATGGGCTGGGTCTTCAATTTGGACCTCATAATTTGTTTAAACAGCTGAATACTGTAGCCCCCAAGTGCTGGGTCGCATGCCTACAATGACTTGGGACTTTAGAAAATTTGATCTGAGTAGTGTAGCCCCCAAGTGCCGGGTCGTATGCCTGCAGCGACTTGGGACCGTGTGAGAATAATATAACCCATCATAATTTGATATTTAATATGATTTGAATGAATCTTTGACCGTGGTTGTAACCCGGTATTTTATCGAATATCCTGGAATAATGCCTTTGTGCTTGAAATGAAATCCCTGCCGTGGTTGCGGTGCATCCCGGCAAATATATGTTTGAGAAATCCATAAGTGATGTAGTTTACTACAGAGCACATGTTTGAAAAAATCCAAGAGCCAGTCAATTATATGACCCGGTATTATATGTGATAGGGCGGCTCTTCGAGAATAGTCATTTCTTCCGAGCTGGCTTGAAAAACCCCTAATCATTTAATACTGGTTATGATAAACCATGATGAAGATCCAGCATTTTGGCTATCAAAGATCTATTTGTTCCTGCAGAGGTTACGATGTAACTCGGTTTGATGGCCGGCTTGATATGTATGTATGATGCATGATGCAATGCAGGATGATGTATGTATATGATAATAGAATATAAAGTGCCAGTTTTCAAGGCATGACATAAAGACCGGCTTTCGAGGCTCGAGTCTTGCTTCAATGAAGCGGGCGTGATAACCCATGGTTTATCCTAGCTCTCTGTAAGCTGGCTCTCACATGACTCAAGCCGATGTTTTAACCTTGATAAGTTCAGGGTCCAGATGGATTGACTTGTCAAGAGTACATGGGGTCACCTGATCGGAGTCGCATCAAGCATACAGGCAGGTTTAACCATTTTGTGGTGTTTTTGCCGGATCAAGAGGGTGAGAAAGCTAAACTCGATGAGTTGGAAGCCCCCAAGTGACCTATGATCATGGAAAAGCTCAGCATATGATATACAGGAGACAATGCTACTACTGTATAACATCTGGGGTCCAGATAAGCCGGCTTTATTCCATTGATCATAATATGATAATATGATGATCCAATAAAGCAGGATACCTATGTTTGAATAGTGCATCATGGCAGCTAGTCCTCTTTGGCAACCTTTAATTTTTCGCCCATAAGGCAGGGCACCCATGTTTGAACTGCGCAACGTGGCAGCTAGTCCTCTTGGGCGACTTTTAATTTTTCGCCAATAAGGCAGCAGCCCCAGGGACCGGGTTATCTTCCCTGTAATGACCCGGGGTTCTAGAATTTTTTAGCCCGGTTGAATCTGCCGAGTCATGTCTGTGTAGCCCCCGAGTCTTAAGTCGACTCGAAGAGGCGGCTTGAGAGTCTTCATAGTTGATTGTGGCATAAGCCTGCATATAGTTCACGGCTGAACGATGGAATTTATTGAAACTGGATACAATGTGGTGAGTTGATGATCTTCGTGATGCTTATCGTATATCTTTGGCAAATGTCGTGGCCAACATTGAGCTCATATGCCTCTTGACCCATGCTTTGTTATTCTCATGTAGTCTGGCTCTCTTGGCTCCTCCATGGCCATTTTCTTTGCTGTTGACTTTTGAATTGCCGGCTCGATAATGGCCGGCTCAAATTGTAGCTTCTCCAGGGATGTTTCCTTCATGGCAAGCTCTCATGTTTCTCTGGATATGTTGAAGTAGATCGTATCGTTGGGATAACAGGCCAATGCATCTATCCATTGATCAACCTGGTGTGAGTGGAGGCTGGCGCTTGTTTTGGTGATGTTCCGTAAGACATGATTCCGAATGTCATTTTTTCCTTTGCTCCCATGTTGTTAGAGGAGACGGGCCATGGGGGAGGCTTGCGTGCGTCCATTGGGCGGCTTGAGTGAGCAGGCACGACACTAGTGTGTTGATGTAGACCGGTCCGCGGGGGCGGCGGCTTGAGCGCGTCCATTGGGCGGTTCGTACCGGTGTATGCGGCCCCTCGCGTGTTGATGTAGACGTGGAAGTCAGCCACGGCGTTCAAAACTGGCTTGATAGCGCAGATGCGAGAGTTGACTGCGGAGTTTGTAAGCCGGTGCGGATGGCGAGTCGCCCGTGTCGTTGTAGGCCAGCGCAGACGGCGAGTCGCCCGTGGCTTTGTAGGCCGGCGCAGACGGCGAGTCGGCCATGGCATGTTGATGTAGCCTGGACCAATAGGGGTGGCAGTTTGCACGCATGTCCGTCGGATAGCGCGACGTTGACGGATGCCGACTGATGATTTTGGCACGAGCTCCGTACTCACAATATGGTGCCGCTTTTGTAATGAGTAATTGTCTTGGTATTTTTGTCAGATGAACGCGGACAATGATGCTGGATAATAAAAACATAGCCCGTACAGATGCACTTCTCACTTAGGCTATTCCGATGTGGCATTAGCACCCATATGGTCTTCTCTTGTCCTTTTTATGATGAACGCAGCAACAGTCTTCAGTCGTTCCTAATGACAGATACGAATTGATTGTCATGTACGTTTTGGAGTCGGACATATTGGAAATGTCCACGCCGCGGAGGAAAAATCCGTCAGACTGCAGACTCGAGTCATTTGTTCTACTATATAACTTTTTTCCAAATGATGAGCTGGTGCTTGTAGTACTAATCCATAATACTTCTTTGGATGGATGCCCGTGATAGTGTTGACTCTTGTAGCCTTCCTGATTGTTTACATAGCACGTGGAGCCATGAGATGTAGTGGATTGCCATCATGTGCCATCTGGTGACCAATGAGTTGATGCTTCTCTGCTCTCCTTTTTTTGTTCTGACCCTCAACCTAGTGATTCTCAGGGCTGCAGCCTTTGCTCTCGTGTGAAGATTGATTTGACGGGAGGTGTGGCTGTAGCAGCCACAGTTTTGCATCGGGCGTGGCTGCCCCAACCTTTTTGCAGCAAACCTCTTTTATTAATATGCACGGGAACCAGCAGGGGCGGGTGTGACCGGCTGACAGCGAGGCAGGAGGAAACAACGTGGGCGCAGGTGCGCGTGAGGACGGCCGGAGCGGCACGGACGCGGTCGGCGCGAGGCGAAGCCGGCCGGGGCGCGGCACAGTGAGCGGATCGAGGCGGAAGGCCTTGCAGGGAGCGTGGCAGCGTCCAGGCGGCCACATAGGCGGGTCGGCTTGAGGCGAGGCGAGGCCACGACGGCTCGGACCCGAGGCGGCGCCGTGGGCGATGGAGGCCGAGTCCGCTCCGTTGCTATCTCCGGGTCGCAGATATTTCCCAGGTTTGAGCAAAGTAGTAGTCATAGTTTTTGATCGTCTCAACGCTGTTCGTTGTTTTTTTATCTTCTCGACGTAGTGTAGGTACTACTTGAATCTTTGGACTTTGATTAGTCCTCTCGTCAGGAAAAAGTAGCAGCAGCAATGGTTGATGATTCCCTCAAGACTTGAAATCTGGGACGTGGACGTGGAGCAGCGGAGAACTCTGCGACAATAGCTGCATCCTCATGCCGCCGCTCTCTAGCAGAATACGATGTCTTTTGGCGACTAACGCACGACAGCCGCTTAAGGCAAAATACGTCGACCCGATTCCTATTGGTCTCGGCAACAACCTGCTCTCGGATTCGACGGGGCGCCGAGAGGCACGTACGCGGTGACGTGAAGTGCAGTAGTAGTTCGATCTCCAGTCGGAATTGACGGATCACCCACGCGCGCGCGGCGGCTCACGTTAACCCTAATTCTCTCATCTCAATCTCGGGCACGGCGGCTCACGCGATGGAAATCCTGTGGCGACTTGCGACGGCGCACACCACGGAACCCTAATTTTTTCTTGATCTCGAATGTCGTATATGTTGTTTCGACCGTTGTTTACGGAGACGATGTGATCTTCTGTGCCGGCTCTTCTTCTTTCGGCACATAGCGAGCTTCTCGATCCCTGAAGAGATCCCTTCAAGAGCACAACACCACCGTGCACTAGCCCCACGGTGGGCGCCAATTGTCGTGGTTTTGTCATGGCCAGATGTCCTCGTGAGAGAATTTAGGTGTGAGGCCATCGCAACTAGGTGGCGGCTTGAGAGGGGTTGGTCAAAATCGAGAGACACGAGTTTACCCAGGTTCGGCCTCTCCGATGAAGGTAAAAGCCTACATCCTGCTTTGTGTGTATTGATGATGAGGATGATCTCGATTACAAGGGTGTTGTTTTGCTACCTCTAGTCTCGAGAGCCTCTAATCTGTCTATCTCTAATGACTTGAACTTGTCCCTCTTGGGGCGCCTTGCCCCTCCTTATATAAGTTGAAGGGGTAGGCTTACATGTAGAGTCCTACTAGGACTAGAATTAGGACTAGTCTTTCTTGAATCCTAATCCGGGTCTTGTTTCTCGTATGAGGGCATTCTTTCCCCTTCTTGGGCCTTCTCTGTGAGTCGGTCCTCCTGGCCTCTCTATGAGCCGCCTTCCGCCGGGGTGCACGCCGGGCCTTGGGCCTTGACGTCCAGGTTGACCCGATAAAACACGGTTACGTGGCTTGAGACTGCGTCGGTATTTCGCCAAAGAGGAAGGGATGATGCAGCACAGCGACGGTAAGTATTTCCCTTAGTTATGAAACCAAGGTTATCGAACCAGTAGGAGGATCACCACCACCCAATAAGCAACACCTGCACACAAATAACAAATACTTGCAACCCGACGCGAAAGAGAGGTTGTCAATCTCTCTACGGTAAAAAGAGAGATTAGGTAGTGATAGATAGGAGAGATAGATCTCTCAAGAGCACAAAATAAAAAGGGCAAATAAAAAGTGCAGCAATATATTTTTGGGTTTTTGGTTTTGTAGATCTGAAAACAAAGAGGCATAAAGATCGATCAGAAAGCAATATGTTGGAAAAGTAGACCCAGGGGCCGTAGGATTCACTAGTGGCTTCTCTCATGAGTATAGCGCACGGTGGGTGAACAAATTACTGTTTGGCAATTGATAGAAGATCAAATAATCATGACGATATCCAAGGCGATGATCATTATATAGGCATCACGTTCAAGATAAGTAGACCGACTCCTGCCTGCATCTACCACTATTACTCCACACATCGACCGCTATCCAGCATGCATCTAGTGTATTAAGTTCATGAAAAAACGGAGTAATGCAATAAGAACGATGACATGATGTAGACAAGATCTATTCATGTAGGAATAGACCCCATCTTGTTATCCTTAATGGCAATGATACATGCGTGCCTTGCTGCCCCTTCTGTCACTGGGAAAGGACACCGCAAGATCGAACCCATCACAAAGCACCTCTTCCCATGGCAAGAAAAATCGATCTAGTTGGCCTAACTAAACCAAAGATTTGAAGAAGAAATACGAGGCTATAAGTAATCATGCATATAAGAGATCAAAGAAGACTCAAATAATATTCATGGATAGAAACTGATCATGAACTCAAAATTCATCGGATCCCAACAAACACACCGCAAAAGTTTACGTCAAATAGATCTCCAAGAGACCATTGTATTGAGAATCAAAAGAGAGAGAGAGAGGAAACCATCTAGCTACTGCCTACGAACCCGTAGGTCTATGGTGGACTACTCACGCGTCATCGAAGAGGCACCTATGAAGAAGATGAACCCCTCCGTGATGGTGTTTAGATTGGATCTCAAGGTTCTGGAACTTGCAGCGGCTGGAATTGTGTTTCGTCGACTCCCCTAGGGTTTCCGAATATTTGAGAATTTATAGGCATCAGAGGCGGTGGAGGGGGGCCCCGTGGAGGGCACAACCCATCAGGGCGCGCCGGGGGGCCCCTGGCGCGCCCTGGTGGGTTGTGCTCTCCACAGCCCACCTTCCTAGCTCTTCTTTGGCCCACTAGGTGTCTTCTGGTCTAGAAAAAAATCTCCAAAAAGTTTCGTCGCGATTGGACTCCGTTTGGTACTGATATTCTGTGAAGTAAAAAACAGCAAAAACAGCAACTAGCACTTTGGCACTATGTCAATAGGTTAGTCCCAAAAAATGATATAAAGTTGCTATAAAGTGATTGTAAAACATCCAAGAATGATAATATAACAGCATGGAACAAACAAAAATTATAGATACGTTGGAGACGTATCAGCATCCCCAAGCTTAATTCCAACTCGTCCAAGAGTAGGTAAATGATAAAAACAGAATTTTTGATGTGGAATGCTGCCTAACATGTTCATCTCATATTCTTTTCTTTTGTATAGCATGGACATTTGGACTTGTAAATGATTCAAAGCAATAGCCTAGTTTTAACATAATGACTTCAATACTCAAGCATGTCAACAAGCAACCATGTCTTTCAAAATATCAACACTAAAGAAAGTTATCCCTAGCCCATCATGCTCAATCATTGATCCATTCATGAAACACACTCAAATATTAGCTATGCCCAATGCTCAAGTACGATCATAGTGCCCCCTAGTTGGTGCTTTATAAGAGAAGATGGAGACTCAAAGTAAAAATAAAAAATGCATAAAGTAAATAGATAGGCCCTTCGCAGAGGGAAGTAGGGATTTGTAGAGGTGCCAGAGCTCAAAGTTTTAAATTGAGAGAGAGAAATATTTTGGGTGGCATGCTTTTCCTGTCAACGAAAACGACGAAGTAGCTCACAATACTTTCCATGCTAGATATATCATAGGCGGTTCCCAAACAGAAAATAAAGTTTATTCCTTTTTCCACCAAACTTTCACTTTCCATGGCGGGCCGTATCCACGGTCGCCTTCCATACCAACACTTTCCAAGGAATTTATTATTTGACAACATAAAGTAAATATTTTTTTTCTTTTTCGTTTCGGGAATGGGCATCCCTATTACCGCCGCACTCTCGTGCAGTGACAAGTGAATAAACACTCATCTTGAGAATAACACATCTAGCATGGAAAAATATTGGACACTCCCCACCGTTTCATGAGCGGTACGAGCACACAAAAGAGAAAATTTATTTTGAAAATTTAGAGATGGCACATATAAATTTGCTTGGAACGGCATGGAAATACCGCATATAGGTAGGTATGGTGGACTCATAAGGCAAAACTTGGTTTAAGGATTTTGGATGCACAAATAGTATTTCTACTTAGTACAAATGGAGGCTAGCAAAAAGATTGAGAAGCAACCAAACCAAGAAACGAAAATTCACATAAGCGAGCATTGAGCATAACTAACACTGAATAATGCAACACAAGTAGGATGTAACTTCATTGCATAACTATTGACTTTCGTACTTGCGTAGGGAATCACAAACCTTAACACCAATATTCCTACTAAAGCATAATTACTCACTAACATGACTCACATATTACTATCATCATGTTTCAAAACTATTACAAGGAATCAAGTTTAATTTGCCCAATGATCTTCATGAAAGTTTTTATTATATCCTCCTTGGATATCTATCACTTTGGGACTAGATTCATATATTGCCATTGCTTTTTGACAAGCTCAAACAAATCTAAGTGAAGCACATGAGCATAAAGATTTCATCTCTCAAAAAGGTATAAGTGAAGCATTGATGACCCACAAGTATAGGGGATCAATCGTAGTCCTTTTGATAAGTAAGAGTGTCGAACCCAACGAGGAGCAGAAGGAAATGACAAGCGGTTTTCAGCAAGGTAATCTCTGCAAGCACTGAAATTGTAGGTAACAGATAGTTTGATATCAAGGTAATTTGTAACAAGCTAGTAACAGTAACGGTAAACAAGGTGCAGCAAGGTAGCCCAATCCTTTTGAGTCAAAGGACAGGCCAGAACAATCACTAGTAATAGGCAAAGTGTTCTTGAGGATACACGGGAATTTCGTCTAGTCACTTTTATCATGTTGGTTTGATTCGTGTTCACTACTTTGATAATTTGATATGTGGGTGGACCGGTGCTAAGGTGTTGTTCTTACTTGAACTAACAACCTACTTATGATTAACCCCATCGCAAGCATCCGCAACTACGAGAAAAGTATTAAGACAAAGTCTAACCATAGCATTAAACATGTGGATCCAAATCAGCCCCTTACGAAGTAGCGCATAAACTAGGGTTTAAGCTTCTGTCACTCTAGCAACCCATCATCTAATAACTAATCCACAATGCATTCCCTTAGGTCCATGAATGGTGAAGTGTCATGTAGTCGACATTCACATGACACCACTAAGGGAATCACAACATACATATCATCAAAATATCGAACACATGTCAAATTCACATGATTACTCGCAACATGACTTCTCCCATGACCTCAAGAACAAGGGTAACTACTCACAAATAATAATCATGCTCAAGATCAGAGGAGTAATGAATAGCATAATGGATCTGAACATATAATCTTCCACCAAATAAACCATATAGTAATCAACTACACAAGGTAATCAACACTACTAGTCACCCACAGGTACCGATCTGAGGTTCCGGTACAAAGATTGAACACAAGAGATGAACTAGGGTTTGAGAGGAGACGGTGCTGTTGAAGATGTTGATGAAGATTGGCCTCCCAAAGATGAGAGGGGTGTTGGTGACGACGATAGCTTTGATTTCCCCCTCCGGGGGGAAGTTCCCCCGACGGAATCGCTCCGCCGGAGGGTGAAAGATCGTGGATGTCGCCTAGAGGGGGGGTGAATAGGCGCTTTAAAATAATTACGGTTTAGGCTTGAACAAATGCGGAATAAACCTAGCGGTTAATTTGTCAAGCACAAAACCTAAAATGACTAGGCTCACCTATGTGCACCAACAACTTATGCTAAGCAAGATAAACAACTAAGTGATAGCAAGATATATAACTAGAAACAATATGGCTATCACAAAGTAAAGTGCATAAGTAAAGGGCTCGGGTAAGAGATAACCGAGGCACGCGGAGACGACGATGTATCCCGAAGTTCACACCCTTGCGGATGCTAATCTCCGTTAGAGCGGTGTGGAGGCACAATGCTCCCCAACAATGCCACTAGGGCCACCGTATTCTCCTCACGCCCTCGCACAATGCAAGGTGCCGTGATTCCACTAAGGGACCCTTGAGGGCGGTCACCGAACCCGTACAAATGGGACCCTTGAGGGCGGTCACCGAACCCGTACACTTTGGCAACCCTTGGGGGCGGTCACCGGTACCCGTCAAATTGCTCGGGGCGATCTCCACAACCTAATTGGAGACCCCGACGCTTGCCCGGAGCTTTACACCACAATGATTGAGCTCCGAGCACCACCAAGACACCAAGCCGTCTAGGGTGCCAAGGCACCCAAGAGGAACAAGCTCTAGGGTGCCCAAACACCCAAGAGTAATAAGCTACTCAACTTCACAACTTCCACGTATCACCGTGGAGAACTCAAACCGATGCAACTAATGCAATGGCAAGAACACACGAAGTGGACAAGTCCCTCACTCCCAAATCCCACCAAAGCAACAAAAGCTATGGATGAATATGAGAGGAAGAACAAGGAGAACACCAAGAACTCCAAGATCTAGATCCAAGGGGTTCCCCTCACTTAGAGGAGAAAGTGATTGGTGGAAATGTGGATCTAGATCTCCTCTCTCTATTCCCTCAAGAACTAGCAAGAATCATTGGAGGGATTGAGAGTTAGGCAAGCTCAAGAAGGTCAACAATGGGGGGAGAAATGAGCTCAAAGGATAAGAAAACCGTTGGGGAAGAAGACCCCTTTTATAGGGCCACCCCAAATCCAACCGTTACCTGTCTCAGCCCGCACAGAGCGGTACTACCGCTCCACAGAGCGGTACTACCGCTCGGGCGGTAGTAATTCAAAAAGCAGCAGGCAACAACAAGAAACTGGAGCGGTAGTGCCGCACCAAGCGGTACTACCGCTCAACTTAAGCGGTACTACCGCTTAAGCTTTCGCAGGACAGAGGAAACAGAGGAAGTGGGGTAGCACTGGAACGGCAGTACCGCAACAAGCGGTACTACCGCTTCACTACCGCCCCACTACCGCTTAGGGAAAAATAACACCAGAAGAAAACACGGTAGTGCAGCGGTAGTAGGGGCGGTAGTACCGTGTCAAGCGGTACTACCGTGGTCCCGAGCGGTACTACCGCTTTGGTGACAGGTAAACTGCCCAGACAAACAATAAACCCTGAACTGCCATAACTTCTGCAAATGAGCTCCGAATTGAGCAAACTCAAGCTTGTTGGATAGAGGACGACAAATACTATCCAACAGCGACTGGTTATATTAAGAAGTGGCAGTAGAGAAAATACCAATGATATAGAGATGAGAAACCTCTATGAATGAAGAACCGGCATAAACTCCAACATCGAAAACATCATAGAAGATGCATATATGAACTCCGTTTTCGATGACCTCGAGCTTGTCATGAAGATGACCAAAAGCTCAAAGACTCACAAAGAGAAACACCAAACACAAACCAAGAAATATGATGCAAGGATGCAATGGTTTGAGCTCTCTACGAAGATATGATAAAGCTACTCACTTGAGAGCCCCCCTTGATAGTACGGCTATCGATCCTATAACCCGGTCTCCCAACTACTACCATGAGACCGGTAAAATAGAAAACCTATCAAGGGCAAACCTTTGCCTTGCGCAAAGTCCACTTGAGCTAGATGATGACGATCTTGACCTCCTCAAGTTGGACCACCTTTCTTGATTGCGCCGGCTCGATGAAGACTAGTTGATTGCTCCCCCATACTCCACTATGGGTGAGCCACTCTTCGGCACATCTTCACAAGTCCATTGTCACCACAATGGACAGCAAGCTTCAAGCATGTGATCTCTTCGTGATGCTCCACTTGAACTTGCACACCGCATCTTGATGACGATCACCACTTGATGTCATCCTCCATGGGTTGAATGAGATCTTCCTCTTGACGCAAGCCCATGAAAACATACCTAACCCCACATAGAACTCTCGCATAGAACATGGGTTAGTACACAAAGCGTAATGGACAATGCTTACCATACCATGAGATCACTTGATCTCGCTCGGTACATCTTCTACGCTTTGTGTGTTGATCAATTTGAATCACTCTTCATATTTTAGTCTTGATCAACATGACCAATCTTTGGATAAATCCTTGAATAGCACCTTGGTCATCACATATTCTTCTTCAAATCACCTTGAGACCAACAAATGGTCTACAAGTCAAGCCTATGGACAAACCCTTCAAATATAACTCAAGGCAACCATTAGTCCATAGAGATTGTCATCAATTACCAAAACCAAACATGGGGGCAGCACATGTTCTTTCAGAGGGCAAAAGTGCTCCTGCCCAAGTTCCGCCTCGAGGCGGCGGCGCTTCGTCCCGAAAGTACTCCTCCTAATTTTTTTAGGTTTTTTGGGAATTTATACCAGAAGATGGGCACCGGAAGCGGGCCAAGCTGGGCACGATACACCAGGGCGCGCCCTGGTGGGTTGTGCCCACCTGGGGGCCCTCCTCGGGTAGTTTTCAGCTCCAGTAATTTTTATTAAATACAAAAATAATCTCCGTAAATTTTCAGCTTCATTGGAGTTGTGCAGAATAGGTATCTCGGACTTGCTTTTCTTGGGTCCAGAACTCCAGCTGCCGGTATTCTCTCTCTTTGTGTAAACCTTGCATATTATGAGAGAAAAGGCATTAGAATCACTCCCCAAAGCATTATTATTCAACAAAACAAAGTAAATAACAGTAGGAAATCATGATGCAAAATGGACGTATCAACTCCCCCAAGCTTAGACCTCGCTTGTCCTCAAGCGAAAGTCGATATTGAAAAGCATGTCCACATGGTTTGAGAGAGAGGTGTCGATAAAAACAAAATACGGACATAGAAGCATCATGCTTAGTAACATAACAGCAACAAACTCTAACATAAGAACTTATTTCAATATATTTTTATCATAAGGCTTCTCATGAGCAAGTAACAATTCATCACAATATAGAAGTATGAAGCATAAACCTTATTGGAAACCAACAAACTATGTTCTCAGTCAACTTTGCAACTACAATTCATCATATTTTCAGGAAGGGTCTCATGTCGGAGCCTTTTGGCAAGTCCACATACTCAACTATCATTTAGTCTTCTATGATTGCTAACGCTCACGGCATACCCATGAACAAAAAGTTTCAACCGGACACATAAGAAGATAGGGGCTTATAGTTTTGCCTCCCAACTCACTCACCTCAAGGGTGATGTCAACAATAATAACTCATGCCCACCCATATCCAACTGGATATATGTGCCTAGATCTTTCCTCACCACATGATGCTTGCAAAGGAAAAAGTAAAAAGGAATAGAGAAGAATACTTTGACTCTTGCATAAAAGTAAGTGCATAAAAGAAAAAGATAGGCCCTTCGCAGAGGGAAGCAGAGGTTGTCATGCGCTTATTGGTTTGCATGCTCAATCCCTTAATGTAAAAGAATGTCACGCTATATTGCCCCCTATGATAGCAACCTTTATTATGCAGTCCGTCGCTTTTATTACTTTGCCATCATAAGTTCGTATAACGCTCAGTTTTCTCTTACACTAATTGATCAAAACAATTTTAGAAGCAATTTTTATTGCCTTGTTGCACCGATGACAACTTACTTGATGGATATTTCTCGATCCATAGGTAGGTATGGTGGACACTCAAGGAAAGAGTTTGGGTTTGGGTTTTTGGATGCACAAGTAGTATCTCTACTTAGTGCGGAATTTTTGGCTAGCAAAGATATTGGGCAAGCACCACATGTTAAAGGATCTAGGACAATATAACTTCTATGTGGATATGAACAAACACAAATCATTACGTTGTCTTCCTTGTCCAACGTCAGCAATTTTGACACATAATATTTGATGGGGGCTCACAATCATAAAAGATGTCCAAGATAGTGTATTTGCATGTGAATCTTCTCTTCCCTAATTAATTCTTTCATGAATTGCATCATTGACCAATGCTATGTTTGTCAATCTCCAATAAATTTTACTATTTATACTTTTCCTTATGTGATGTCATTAGTCACCATAAGATTAGCATATGATTCTTTTCATTTATTTGTCTTTCTTTTATTTGATTGCAACTAGAAAGTAGAAAAGCAAAAACTCAAACTAAACTTTATTATATAACTTTCACTCGATTACATAGATAGGTAGGCCACAAAACTAACACACGAAAATAGATCACACTAAACTTTTATTCGACTAAGGCAAAGGAAAACTAAAGATAAAACTAAAATAGGTAAAGGTGAATAAAAAGTAGTGGTGATACGATACCGGGGCACCTCCCCCAAGCTTGGCTCAAGCCAAGGGGAGTGCCCATACCCATGTACTCAAGTCTCCTTTGGTGGTGGTGATGAATAAGGGGGAGGTGTTGATTTAGTAAGCTTGTCCTCCAGCTTCCAGGGTAGGATCTCCCCATCAAAGGTTGACGCGAGAGTCCCCCGAGTCCTGCAACTGGCATCTAAACTCATACCTTTAAATCTTTCTTCATATTCAAAGACTTGGTTTTGAAGATCATAAACTTGGCTCTGCAGAAAATTAATTTGCTCGTTGAGGGTGGAGATGATGTCCTTCACAGACTGGCCATCCACCGTCTGTTCACGGGTGAATTCCGTGATCATGGAGTGATTGGTACTAAGTCCACGCTCTACCATCTTCTGGCACTTGAAGATTTCCCGCTCCACCGCTTCAAGCCTAGCCTCCACGCTCCCGGTATTCTTAGGTCCTTGAACATCGCGGATGTGAAGCACCCCCTCACGCATCTCAATGGCTTGAGGGTGCTTCATCACCTCCGGAAAGTACGGGTTGATGACCTTCTCAAAGAACTTATCCTTGGAGGAGCTTGGTGGAGCCATGGAGATCTAGATCTATAGAGAAAACACCAAGAAACAAGAAAAGAGGATTTTTCTGCGATGCGGTCGTCAAAACAGTCGGGGGTATATATAGAGAATTTTTCTTCTTGGGAAACAAGTATTTGGAAGGAAAACGGAGTCGGGAAGGCATCCGAGGTGGGCACAACCCACCAGGGCGCGCCCAGGGGTGCCTGGCACGCCATGGTGTATCGTGCTCACCTCGATCACCTTCCGGTTTATTTTTTTATTCCTAAAATTATAAAATATTCCAAAACTGACAGAAAATATTTTTGAAAAAGCGGATTTTTTGGAGTCCGTTTACTTACCGTATCACGTACCTCCTATTTTTAAGTATTCTGGAGTGTCCCGGAATGTTTCTTTTATGTGTTCCTCCGGTGTCATGGTTTGGATAACATTGCTTTCAACGTTAATAGGCGTACCTGAGATATAATGCTTAATTCTTTGGCCATTGGCCACCTTCGGGTTAGTACCTTCGGCGTTATTAATCTTGATAGCTCCAGAACGATAAACCTCTTCAATAATATATGGTCCTTCCCATTTGGAGAGAAGCTTTCCTGCAAAAAATCTTAAACGAGAGTTGAACAGAAGAACATAATCTCCTATTTTGAATTCCCGCTTTTGGATTCTTTTGTCATGCCATCTTTTTACTTTTTCTTTGAATAGCTTGGCATTTTCATACGCTTGGGTTCTCCATTCATCTAGTGAGCTAATATCAAATAGCCTCTTCTCACCGGCAAGTTTGAAATCATAATTGAGTTCTTTAATTGCCAAAAATGCTTTGTGTTCTAGTTCTAGAGGCAAATGACAAGCTTTTCCATACACCATTTTATATGGAGACATACCCATAGGATTTTTATAAGCTGTTCTATAGGCCCAAAGTGCATCATCTAATTTCTTAGACCAATTCTTACGAGACCTATTGACAGTTTTTTGTAATATTAATTTTATTTCTCTATTGCTAAGTTCTACTTGATCACTAGATTGAGGATGATAGGGTGATGCAATTCTATGGTTAACATCATATTTAGCAAGCTTCTTACGAAAAGCACCATGAATAAAGTGTGAACCACCGTCGGTCATTAAATATCTAGGGACTCCAAACCTCGGGAAGATAACATCTTTAAGCATTTTAATGGAGGTGTGGTGATCAACACTACTAGTTGGAATAGCTTCTACCCACTTAGTGACATAATCAACCGCAACTAAAATATGAGTGTACCCGTTAAAGGAAGGAAAAGGCCCCATGTAATCAAAGCCCCACACGTCAAATGGTTCAACAATAAGTGAATAATTCATAGGCATTTCTTGACGCTTACCGATATTACCAATTCTTTGACATTCATCACAAGACAAGACAAACTTACGGGCATCCTTGAAGAGAGTAGGCCAATAAAAACCAGATTGCAATACCTTATGAGCAGTTCTATCTCCCGCATGATGTCCTCCATAAACTTCGGAATGACATTTCCGTAGGATCTGTTCCTGTTCATGCTCAGGTACATAATGCCTAATAATACCATCTACTCCTTCTTTATAAAGATGTGGGTCATCCCAAAAGTAATGTCTCAAGTCATAGAATTTTTTTCTCTTTTGTTGGTATGTGAAACTAGGTGGTATATATTTAGCGACAATGTAATTAGCATAATCAGCATACCAAGGTGTGTTGTGTGAGACACTTATTGCAACTAGTTGTTCGTCAGGGAAACTATCATCAATAGGTAGTGGGTCATCAATAATATTTTCTAACCTAGACAAGTTATCAGCTACGGGGTTCTCAGCTCCTTTCCTATCAACAATATGTAAGTCAAATTCTTGAAGTAAAAGAACCCACCTAATGAGTCTAGGTTGAGCATCTTTCTTTTCCATAAGATATTTTATAGCAGCATGATCGGTGTGAACAATAACTTTGGAGTCAACAATATAGGATCTAAATTTATCACAAGCAAACACAACCGCTAAAAATTCCTTTTCAGTAGTGGCATAATTTCGTTGGGCACTGTCTAGAGTTTGACTAGCATAATGGATAACATTCAATTTCTTATCAACTCTTCGTCCTAGAACAGCACCAACAGCATAATCACTAGCATCACACATAATTTCAAAAGGCAAGTTCCAATCAGGTGGTTGTACGATAGGTGCAGAGGTTAAGGCTTTCTTGAGTGTTTCAAAGGCTTCCACACAATCATCATCAAAAACAAAAGGAATATCCTTTTGCAAAAGATTAGTAAGAGGCCTAGAAATTTTGGAGAAGTCTTTAATGAACCTCCTATAAAAACCAGCATGACCAAGGAAACTTCGAATACCTTTAATATCTTTAGGACATGGCATTTTCTCAATTGCGTCAACTTTAGCTTTATCCACCTCAATACCTCGTTCAGATATTTTATGCCCCAAGACAATACCTTCATTAAACATAAAGTGGCACTTCTCCCAGTTCAAGACAAGATTAGTTTGTTCACATCTCTGCAAAACTCGATCAAGGTTGCTTAAGCAATCATCGAAAGAAGTTCCGTAAACGGAAAAATCATCCATGAAAAGCTCCACAATATTTTCACAAAAGTCAGAGAATATAGCAGTCATACATCATTGAAAGGTAGCAGGTGCATTGCATAAAGCAAAAGGCATACGTCTATAAGCATAGGTTCCAAAAGGGCAAATAAAGGTGGTTTTCTCTTGATCGGATTGTGACACGGGTATTTGAGAGAAACCAGAATATCCATCTAAGAAACAACAGTGTGTGTGCTTAGATAGTCTCTCTAGCATTTGATCAATGAAAGGCAAAGGGTAATGATCTTTTCTAGTAGCTTTATTTAATTTTCTAAAATCAATTCCCATTCTATAGCCAGTGACAATTCTTTGTGGAATGATGTAACAGCCCGAGACCGAGGCTCCAGAGGATTCTCGTTGTTTTCCATTCTCGTCATGTGATTCGTTTGTTTGTCGCATTCATCATCGCATCATTTGCATGGCATCGTCATTCGTTTTCGAAAACTTGCATCCGTTCGTAGTTGCCGGTTCTCTCCGTTCGTGTCGACGGCCGTTTCGAGACCAACCACACACGCACGCGCCCACGGCATCGTTTAATAAAACGTTTTTAAAAGTGCGTATAAAATATTCTCGGATTGGGTCGAAAGATGGCGTGCGGTATTGTTTTATTGTAGGGAGACTGCCTGCCAAATTTCGTTGCACTCAGAGGTTGTTTGATACCCGAACGTTCAACTGTAGTGTCGCCGTCATCTGTTAATTAGCGGACGTTATCGTTGTTTTCTTAAACTAGTGTCACGGGCCACCATTCTCCCTCTCATCTCAGCCCACCCACTCTGCACAGCCCAGCCCACCTAACCTAGCCACACTCTGCGACCGGAGCCGTCCGATTGCGATCCCACGGTCGAAATCGGCCCTAACAACCCTAACCCTAGGCCCGCCTTTCTATATATAGAAGCATTCCATGCCCAAAAATAACCTCCGTAGCCTCCACCTCCCTCCTCGGGATCCGTGCCGCCAGCCGCCGCCCACCTCAGTTTCCATGCTGGACCGCTCCACCGCCGCCACTTGGCGCCGCCGCAGCCCGCCTCGTAGCGAACCATCGCGCGACACGTCACCCTCCTCGCGCTCCACCGCAACCCCCCTCCAGCCGCAGGCCCGCGCGGCCCGGATCTGGCCCTCCTGGGCCCGTGCGCCGCCCGGCCGTGGCCCGCTCGCCCCGCGCCCAGTGCCCCGTCCTCGAGCTCCAGATCGGGAGGGATCTCCCGATCCAGAGCGTGCCGCCCGATGGCCATCCCCGCGTCGGCCGGCCACCAGAGCCTCGCCGCGCGCCTCCCCGTATCTGAGCTCCGCGCGGCCTTGCGCCATGCCTCGCCGTTGCATCGTGCCGCCGCCTCGCTTCGCCGTTTTGCCTCGCTGCTGCATTGCGCCGCCGCCTCACTTCGCCGTTTTGCCCCGCCGCCATGGATGGCCCGAAGCTCGTCGCCGCTCCGGATCCGGTCAGGAACTGGTCGAGGACACCGCTGCGGCCACGGATCCGGCCTCCCCGTCGCCGGAACCTGGTGGACCTCGCCGCCATGGCCGCCGGCAGCCTCTGTGGCGCCTCTACTCCCGTGCGGGACGAGAATGAGCGCTCGCCCTGCCTCGCTCCGTTGACCCGCGCATGGGCCAGCTGGCCGTGCCAGGCCCAGACGCGAGTGTCCCTAGCCCTTCTCCGACCGGCCTTTCAGCCCAAGGTGAGCAGCTGCCGCTCCTTGCTATCCGACGCCCAGTGCGTCGTGTATCTATGCTGCACTCAGATCTCGTTTCGACCCAGAGTAGCTTTCGGCCCGCATAGTTTTTTTTTCCTGTTGCGATTTTATCAATTGTCCAGTGAATTACCAGAATTGTAGAAAACCCCTCTTAGTTCATGCATTTAATAACTCACCAACCGTGTGTCGTATGTAAAAACTTTATATATGTAAGATGTTCAGAATTTCGTGTAGATTCACAATTTCCAACTTTCACACATGTTTAAAATGTTTAAACTTGTTGTTTGCTTAAATTTGCATAAATGCCATGTTAAATGATTTATTTCATAACTACATAACCGTAGCTCCGTTGGAAATGTTCCACATATGTAACTTGACTAGAAAATTGTGTAGAACCTCATGGCACGCTTTATTTTGCTGTTTAATAAACATAAAATATGCTTAGGGCAGATCTGGAACAAAATCATAATATGCATATGAGGTCATTTCGGAAGTGCTATATGTTGCTTCCGGCCTCATTTAAGATGCCTAGTTGATGTAGTTGTTCATGATTCACCTCTTGCATGTATAATAACATTTAAAATGGTTGTTTAGTTAAAAAACATTAACTGCATTCCTCTTAATATGGAGAGTTATTATTTTGTTGTATGTTTGTTCTCCCTCTCCATTTAAATTGCTTAATTCCTTCTTCACCTTATGTCATGACCACCCATGTTAAACAACATTTAAACTTGCCATGTAAATAAACGAGAGTGAATTAAATGATTCGAACGTGGAGTTTCGTCAATATGCAACTCATTGCATATTGAACTTCACTTAATGTGTAGTAATTGATTGTTGTGCTTTGCCATGTCATGCATAATTAAACTGGACATGCATCATATTTGTTTGCGCATCATGTCATGCATATGTTGTGGTGTTATCATGTGTTGATTGTTTGTTTCCGGACTGCTTCTTCTTGATAGAGTTCCGAAAGCGTTCAGAGTGTGAGGATGCGTTCGTCTACGCATGTTCGTCTACTTCACGGATCGTCTTCCTCATGGATTCGTTCTTCTTCCAAGCAGGATCTCAGGCAAGATGATCATTTCCCTGGATACCACTACTATCATTGCCATGCTAGATGTCTCGTTTCTATCGCTTGTCTCGCTACCTACCACTTGTATGTCAAGCCTCCCAAATTGCCATGAAAAGCCTCTAACCCCTCCACATCCCAGCAAACCATTGTTTGGCTATGTTACCGCTTGCTCAGCCCTTCTTATAGCGTTCCTAGTTGCAGGTGCAAGCTACTTCATGTGTCAACATGGATATCCTTTGTTATATCACAATATTTATTGCTATTTAATTTAATGCACATATATACTTGGTAAGGGTGGAAGGCTTGGCCTTTTGCTTGGTGTTTTGTTCAACTCTTGCCGCCCTAGTTACTTGTGAACCGGTGTTATGTTCCATATTGAGCGCTCCTAACATGCTCGGGGTTGTTATGGGGACCCCCTTGATTTTCGTTTAGGATAAAACTTGTCTGGCAAGGCCCAACTTTGGTACTACATTTGCCCAACATAATAATTCTAATAATTAACTTGACGCATGGGGAGTTAGCGCTACCCGAGGTTCGTTATTCAACCTAATACAGGGGGGCCAGTGCTGATGGTGCTGGTCCAAAACAGAGTACTGTGTGGGGCCACCCTGGGGCAACTCGGGTGATTTCTATCAGGCCAATGTACGCGTTGCTTATCCGCCGTGACCTGAGAACGAGATACGCGGCTCCTATCGGGATTGTCGGCACGTCGGGCGGCCTTGCTGGACTTGTTTCACCTTTCTCGAACGTCTTGTGCGCGGGATTTCGACAACACTTCGGGCTATCTCGAAGTTGAGATTTTCCATCGGGATTCCGCAAATACTACGGGTGATTCCACGGTTGCGGAATTCCAACACGGCATGTGGTTAGTTTGTGATGGATGAGTTGGAGCACCCCTGCAGGGTTAAATCTTTCGGAAAGTCATGCCCGCGGTTACGTGGCAACTTGGAAACTTTTTTTAACACCCGGTCATAGCAAACTTGAAGTAAACTCTAATAAAATACACCAACCGTGTGCGTAACCATGACTGTCTCTTCTCGGAATTTCTGAACCGAGAGAAAACACGGTGGGGTTATGTTTGTTCGTAAGTAGGTGTTCAGGATCTCCTAGAGATCATTACTAGTTCACGTCCATTTATGCGACGATCATCCCCCTTTATTCTTGTACTCATAAGTTAGCCACTCAAATAAATGCTTAGTGCTTGCTGCAGCCTCACCACTTAACCATATCTCACCCATTAAGCTTTGCTAGTCTTGATACCCTTGGAAATGAAATTGTTGAGTCCCTGTGGCTCACATATTACTACAACAAAAGTTGCAGGTACAGGTAATGCGATGCTTTGACGTGAGCGCGATGCTTGTTTGATTTGGAGTTCTTCTTCTTCTTCTCCTTCATCGATCATAGGATGGGTTCCAGGCCGGCAGCCTGGGATAGCAAGGATGGATGTCATTTTATCGTTTGTTTTCGTCCGTAGTCGGACCCTGCTCTTCAGTATGATGTTTGGATATGTTGTTGTATTGATGTAGCTTGTGGCGAGTGTAAGCCAATTCCATATACTCATCTCTTCTTTACATGTACTTGTAATGATATCCATTCTTGCGAAACGACGAGATGCGCTTCTATCCCTGTCGAGGCCCTCGTGCCAAAATAAGGATAGGATCGCATCTTGGGCGTTACAAATGAGTTCATTCTTATCATTAGGAACAACAGTAATACCTCCTTTCTTAGGGACACAATGAACGGGACTTACCCATATACTATCAGCTATGGGATAGATTATACCTGCTTCCAGAAGCTTTAATATTTCAGTTCTTACCACTTCTTTCATCTTAGGATTCAATCGACGTTGGTGCTCAACAACGGGTTTAGCATCAGGTTCCATATTAATCCTGTGCTGACATAGAGTGGGACTAATGCCCTTAAGATCATCAAGAGTATATCCAATAGCAGCCCGGTGCTTCCTCAGAACTTTTAATAATCTCTCTTCTTCATGTTCTGAAAGGTTAGCACTAATAATAAAAGGATATATCTTTTTCTCATCAAGATAAGCATACTTCAAAGTGTCAAGCAATTGTTTCAATTCAAACACAGGATCACCTTTAGGTGGAGGAGGACCTCCAAGAGTTTCAATAGGCAAATTGTGTTTCAAGAGAGGTTGTTGTTCGAAGAAAATTTGATCTATTTCATTTCTTTCATGCATGTGCATATCATTTTCATGGTCGAGCAAATATTGTTCTAATGGATCAGTAGGAGGCACGGCAATAGAAGCAATACCAATTATCTCATCCTTACTAGGTAACGCTTTATCACGAGGTTGTCTACTAAACTTGGAAAAATTAAACTCATGAGACACATTACCAAAACTGACACCGACAGTTTGTTTTTCACAATCTATCTTAGCATTGACGGTGCTCAAGAAAGGTCTACCAAAGATAATGGGACAAAAGTCATCTTGTGGGGAACCAAGAACTAGAAAATCAGTAGGGTATTTTACTTTCCCACACAAGACTTCAACATCTCTAACAATCCCAAGTGGTGTGATAGTATCTCTATTAGCAAGTTTAATAGTAACATCAATATCTTCCATTTCGGCAGGTGCTATTTCATTCATAATTTCTTGGTATAAGGTAAAAGGGATAGCACTTACACTAGCAGCTAAATCACATAAACCATGGTAGCAATGATCTCCTATTTTAACTGAGACAATGGGCAAGCCTTCTATAGGTCTATGTTTATCTTTCTGTTGGAGAACGTTGCATGGGAAACAAAAATTTTCCTACGCACACGCAAGATCTATCCATGGTGATGAGCATCTACGAGAGGAAGAGTGAATCTACATACCCTTGTAGATCGCTAAGCGGAAGCGTTTAAGAAACGCGGTTGATGTAGTCGAACGTCTCCGCGATCCAAATCGCAAGTCGTCCCTCGATCCGATCACGAACTAGCGCCGAACGGACGGCACCTCCGCGTTCAACACACGTACGGCTTGATGACGCCTTCACCTCCTCGATCCAGCGAGCGATGGTGAAGTAGTGGTTGAGTTCCAGCAGCACGACGGCGTGGTGATGGTGGTGAGGAACAATCTCTGCAGGGCTTCGCCAAGCGCTACGGAGATTATGACGGAGGAACTAGAGGGTTAGGGTTGCCGCACACGGCTTGGGGAAATCTTGATGTATCTCGTGTGCTAGCCCTGCCCCTCTATTTATATGTTGAGCCTTGGGGTCTAAACTTGGAGTAAAAGCCTCCTCCAGGTCGGTTTTGCCCGCACAAGGTCGGTTTGGCCCGCAGGGAAAGAGTCCAACTCGGATCCCTGCCGAACCGTGCACAGCCGCGCACAAGCGGTAATACCGCTTCACACAAGTGGTAGTACCGCTTGGGCGGTAGTACCGCTTCACACAAGCGGTAGTACCGCTCGGGCGGTAGTACCGCTTCACCAAGCGGTAGTACCGCTTACGCGGCAGCAAAACTACTTTTGCACTTTCCAATACCTCGTGGGCTTTATCCCTTTGGCCCATATAAAGTGTTGCTGCACCCGAACACTTCGGTAAACATCCGGAACCCCTTCCGGTGAATTCCGGAACCCTTCCGGAGATCAAAACACTATTATCACATATATCAATCTTTACCTCCGGACTATTCCGGAGATCCTCGTCATGTCCGGGATCTTATCCGGGACTCCGAACAACCTTCGGTCACCAACAAAATAACTCAATTATACTAATCGTCACCAAACGTTAAGTGTGTAGACCCTGCGGGTTCGAGAACTATGTAGACATGACCGAGACACCTCTACGATCAATAACCAATAGCGGGACCTGGATGCCCATATTGGCTCCTACATATTCTACGAAGATCTTTATCGGTCGAACCTCTATGTCAAGGATTCAGTTAATCCCGTATGCTGTTCCCTTTGTTCTTCGGTATGTTACTTGCCCGAGATTCGATCGTCGGTATCTCTATACCTAGTTCAATCTCGTTACCGGCAAGTCTCTTTACTCGTTCCGTAATACAAGATCTCGTGGCTAACACTTTAGTCACATTGCTTGCAAGGCTCATTGTGATGTTGTATTACCGAGTGGGCCCTGAGATACCTCTCCGTCATACGGAGTAACAAATCCCAGTCTTGATCCATGCCAACCCAACAGACACCCTCGGAGATACCTGTAGAGCACCTTTATAGTCACCCAGTTACATTGCGACGTTTGATACACACAAGGTACTCCTCCGATGTCAGGGAGTTGCATGATCTCATGGTCATAGGAACAGATACTTGACATGCAGAAAACAATAGCAATAAACTGTCACGATCATATGCTACGTTCGTAGTTTGGGTCTTGTCCATCACATCATTCTCCTAATGATGTGATCCCGTTATCAAATGACATCTCATGTCAATGGCTAGGAAACCTTAACCATCTTTGATCAACGAGCTAGTCAACTAGAGGCTTACTAGGGACACAGTGTTGTTTATGTACCCACACATGTATTTGAGTTTCCAATCAACACAATTATAGCATGGATAATAAACGATTATCATGAACAAGGAAATATAATAATAACCAATTTATTATTGCCTCTAGGGCATATTTCCAACACTTTCTTATCAGGTTTAGCAATTCTCGCAGCTTCATCACAAAGGTAAATGACATGCCCATTAATATTTTGTTCCAAGAGATCTTTAACCATGGCAACACTAGGTTCTACTTTAATTTGCTCAGGGGGTTTAGGTGTTCTTATATTACTCTTACGAACCACGGTTGATACCTTAGCATGTTCCTTTATCCTAACAAGGAAAGGTGGCTTTTCAATATAAGCAGTAGGCACAACTGGATCAACATTGTAAAAGATGGTTTCTTCTTTAGCTATGACCGGTTCTTTAACTTCTTCTTTAATAGGGGGATGATATTTAAACCACTTCTCCTTAGGGAGATCAACGTGGGTAGCAAATGCTTCGCAGAAAGAGGCTACTATCTCAGAGTCAAGTCTGTATTTAGTGCTAAACTTGTGAAAAGTATCGGTATTCATAAAAGGTTTAACACAATCAAATTCAAGCTTTATACCTGACTCATTACCTTCGTCGAGTTCCCAAACTTCAGAGTTGCATTTAAATCAATAGTCTTCTTCATATAAGAACCAACACAAGAAGTATTGAGCATGGATTGATCATTATGAGAAAGCCGAGCATAAAAATTATGAATGATAACTTCCCTCGGAATGTCATGATTGGGGCATGAATATAACATTGACTTAAGCCTCCCCCAAGCTAGAGCGATACTTTCTCCTTCACGAGGCCAAAAATTATATATATAATTCCGATCACGATGAACTAGATGCATAGGATAAAACTTTTGATGGAATTCCAATTGCAAACGATTCCAGTTCCATGATCCAAGGTCATCACATAGCCTATACCATGTCAATGCTTTTCCCTCCAAAGATAAAGGGAAAACCTTCTTCTTAACTTCATCTCCGGGTAAACCTCAAGCTTAAATAATCCACATATTTCGTTCACATATAAGAGATGCATATCAGGATGTTCAGTTCCATCTCGTGCATAAGGTTTAGCAAGCAGTTGTTCTAGCATACCCGAAGGAATTTCATAAGTAACATTTTCAGTGGGTGCTGTAGGTTGAGGGGCAACTAATTGTGGTTTTGGTCGAGGTGAAGATACCCTGAACAAACCCCTCAAAGGATTGTTCTCCATAGTAGCAAGTAGCAACAAATTTCAGCACGTAGTATAAGTTTTTCCTTACCGATTTCCACTTACCAAGAGCGCTTCACTCCCCGGCAACGGCGCCAGAAAAGAGTCTTGATGACCCACAAGTATAGGGGATCAATCGTAGTCCTTTCGATAAGTAAGAGTGTCGAACCCAACGAGGAGCAGAAGGAAATGACAAGCGGTTTTCAGCAAGGTAATCTCTGCAAGCACTGGAATTGTAGGTAACAGATAGTTTGATATCAAGGTAATTTGTAATAAGCAAGTAACAGTAACGGTAAACAAGGTGCAGCAAGGTAGCCCAATCCTTTTGAGGCAAAGGACAGGCTAGAACAATCACTAGTAATAGGCAAAGTGTTCTTGAGGGTACACGGGAATTTCGTCTAGTCACTTTTATCATGTTGGTTTGATTCGTGTTCGCTACTTTGATAATTTGATATGTGGGTGGACCGGTGCTAAGGTGTTGTTCTTACTTGAACTAACAACCTACTTATGATTAACCCCCTCGCAAGCATCCGCAACTACGAGAAAAGTATTAAGACAAAGTCTAACCATAGCATTAAACATGTGGATCCAAATCAGCCCCTTACGAAGTAGCGCATAAACTAGGGTTTAAGCTTCTGTCACTCTAGCAACCCATCATCTAATAACTACTCCACAATGCATTCCCTTAGGCCCATGAATGGTGAAGTGTCATGTAGTCGACGTTCACATGACACCACTAAGGGAATCACAACATACATATCATCAAAATATCGAACACATATCAAATTCACATGATTACTCGCAACATGACTTCTCCCATGACCTCAAGAACAAGGGTAACTACTCACAAATAATAATAATGCTCAAGATCATAGGAGTAATGAATAGCATAATGGATCTGAACATATAATCTTCCACCAAATAAACCATATAGTAATCAACTACACAAGGTAATCAACACTACTAGTCACCCACATGTACCAATCTGAGGTTCCGGTACAAAGATTGAACACAAGAGATGAACTAGGGTTTGAGAGGAGACGGTGCTGTTGAAGATGTTGATGAAGATTGGCCTCCCAAAGATGAGAGGGGTGTTGGTGATGACGATAGCTTCGATTTCCACCTCCGGGAGGGAAGTTCCCCCAGCGGAATTGCTCCGCCGGAGGGCAAAAGTGCTCCTGCCCAAGTTCCGCCTCGAGGCAGCGACGCTTCGTCCCGAAAGTCCTCCTCCTAATTTTTTTAGGTTTTTTGGGAATTTATACCAGAAGATGGGCACCGGAAGCGGGCCTGGCTGGGCACGATACACCAGGGCGCGCCCAGGGGGGCCTGGCGCGCCCTGGTGGGTTGTGCCCACCTGGGGGCCCTCCTCCGGTAGTTTTCAGCTCCAGTAATTTTTATTAAATACAAAAATAATATCTGTAAATTTTCAGCTTCATTGGAGTTGTGCAGAATAGGTATCTCTGACTTGCTTTTCTTGGGTCTAGAACTCCAACTGCCGGTATTCTCTCTCTTTGTGTAAACCTTGCATATTATGAGAGAAAAGGCATTAGAATCACTCCCCAAAGCATTATTATTCAACAAAACAAAGTAAATAACAGTAGGAAATCATGATGCAAAATGGACGTATCAAGCATGAGAGGATTTCTTCAAAATTTACTACTCTCAAATTAATCTAAGTGAAGCATGAGAGTATTTCTACAAAAAAATTCAAGCACACCGTGCTCAAAAAGATATAAGTGAAGCACTAGAGCAATTCTATAGCTCAAAAAGTTTAAGTGAAGCATAGAGAGCAATTCTAACAAATCATAGCATAATTTTGGCTCTCTCAAATAGGTGTGTACAGCAAGGATACAAATGAAAAACTAACAAGCAAAGCAAGCAAAGATACAAGACGCTCCAAGCAAAACTCATGATATGTGACGAATAAAAATATAACTCCAAGTAAAATACCGATGGTTGTTAGAAGAAAGAGGGGATGCCACTCGGGGGCATCCCCAAGATTAGTTGCTTGTTTATCTTTGGATATATCTTGGGGGTGCTGTAGCATCCCCAAGCTTAGGCTCTTTTCACTCCTTATTCCTTCATCCATCGTGATCTCACCCAAAACTTGAAAAGTTCAATCACACAAAACTCAACAAAATCTTCGTGAGATCCGTTAGTATAATAAAGCAAATCACTACTTTAGGTGCTGTTGCAAACCCATTCATATTTTATTATTGCGTTATACCTACTGTATTTTAACTTTACCATGTCTCATACCCTTCAATATAACCCATAGATCCATCAAAACAAGCACATAATGCAACGAAAACAGAATCTGTCTTAAACAGAACAGTCTGTAGTAATCTGTACTCTAACCATAATTCTGTAACTCTAAAAATTCTGAAAAATTAGTAAAACATAAATAATTTGTATATAAACACTGTGTTAGAATTTAAGCTCAAGATAACATTCTAGTAAAAAATGAAAATTCATATACTGGACGCAAAGTTTCTGTTTAAGATTCAGCATCGCTTCTACTCATCTCATGAGTCATCCTAAAGGCTCTACTTGGCACAAACACTAAATAAACCATAAAAACACAATCATAACAGAGGTATAATTGTGTCAACACTCAAAAACAGAAAGGAAAAAGCAAAAATAAATTTATTCATTGGGTTGCCTCACAACAAGCGCTATCGTTTTACGCCCCTAGCTAGGCATAATGCATGGATTCAAGTATTGTCATCCTTGGTTTTGGATCCATAGGATGCCCTCATGATTGATTCATATGGTGGCTTAATTCTTGTTCTAGGTAAGTGTTCCATACCATTTCTTAGTGGAAATTGAAAACGAATATTGCCTTCTTTCATATCAATCACGGCACCTATAGTGCGTAAAAACGGTCTACCAAGTATAATGGGACAAAACAGATTGCAATCAACATCAAGCACAATAAAATCTATGGGCACATAGTTCATATTTGCAAGAATAAGAACATCATTAATTCTTCCCAAAGCTTTTTTAATAGTAGAATCCGCCAAGTGCAAATTAAGAGAGCATTCTTCAATATTGGTGAGACCAAGCACATCACATAAAGATTTCGAAATCGTGGAAACACTAGCACCCAAATCACATAAAGCAAAGCACTCATAATTTTTAATATTGACTTTAATATTAGGTTCCCACTCATCATGTAATTTTCTAGGAATAGAAATCTCCAACTCCAACTTTTCTTCAAAAGATTTCATCATGGCATCAACGATATGTTTAGTAAAAGCTTTATTTTGCTCATAAGCATGGGGTGAATTCAACATGGATTTCAGCAAACAATTACATTCAATCAAAGAGCAACTATCATAATTAAAGTCTTTGCAATCTAAAATAGTGGGCACATCACTAGTTAAAGTTTTGACCTCTTCAAACCCACTTTTATCAAAATTTTCATCAAGATTTTCACCCACCAAATTATTGGGACGCCTTCTAGCTAAAGTTGACTCTAATTCAGTCCCTTTATCATCAAATTTAATATTACTAAACAAGGAATCAATAGTAGAAACACCGATCACTTTAAGATCTTCATCTTTTCTATGAAGGCAATCACTAGAAAACGATTTTTCTAAGATTTCTCTTTTAGCTCTAAGCATAGCGGTTATTTTCTTACTTTCATACATAGAGACATATAAAGCTTTAATTGATTCATCAATCTTAGGCACAAAAGCTTTCAACTTGAGATTTTCAACATCATGAGAAATTATATCACTGCTTCTAGACATATCATCAATCTTATTCAACTTTTCTTCTATCGTAGTATTGAAAGCTTTTTGCGCATTGATAAATTCTTTAATATTACTCTCAAGATCAGAGGCATTCATATTATTATTGTAAGAAGAATTACCATAGGAATTACCATAATTATTAGAGGAATTTCCAGGAAAAGGCCTAGGATTAAAATTACCTCTATAAGTATTGTTATTGAAATTGTTTCGCGAGACAAAGTTCACACCTACGGATTCACTATTTAGCTCAATCAAAGTAGACAAAGGCACATCATTAAGATCAATAGGAGCATTTTTACTAGCAACCAATTTCATCAAAGCATCAACCTTATCACTCAAAGTACTAATTTCTTCAACCGAATTAACTTTTTTACAAGTAGGTGCTCTTTCGGTATGCCATTGAGAATAATTAGAAATAATATTGCCTAGCAATTTATTAGCTTCACCCAAAGTAATTTCCATAAAAGTACGACCCGCGGCGGAATCTAAAAGATTTCTAGAGACAAAATTCAATCCCGCATAAAAAAATTGTATGATCATCCAAAGATTTAGACCATGAGTAGGACAATTTCTTAGCATCAACTTCATTCTTTCCCAAGATTGTGCAACATGTTCATGCTCAAGTTGCTTAAAATTCATGATTTGCGTCCTAAGGGAAATAATTTTCGCGGGCAGAAAATACTTAGGGATAAAAGCATCCTTGCACTTATTCCAAGAATCGATACTATTGCGAGGCAAAGAGGAAAACCAAATTTTTGCATGATCCCGCAAGGAGAAAGGAAATAATTTCAACTTCACAATATCATTGTCCACATCTTTTTTCTTTTGAATATCACACAATTCTACGAACGTGTTTAGATGGGACGCTGCATCCTCATTAGGATTACCGGCAAATTGATCTTTCATGACAAGATTCAACAAAGCGGCATTAATATCACAAAACTCCGCACTAGTGGTGGGAGGAGCAATCGGAGTACTAATAAAATCATTGTTATTAGTATTGGAAAAATCACACAACTTGGTGTTCTCTTGAGTCATCGTGACTACGGAAACAAGATTGCAAGCAAGCAAGAGATCTGACGAGAAAAAGGCAAACGAAAAAGAGGGCGAATAAAATGGCAAATTGGTGAAGTGGGGGAGAGGAAAACGAGAGGCAAATGGTAAATAATGTAATTGCAAGGAGATGATATTTGTGATTAGGAACCTGGTAGATGATGATGGAGTCTCCTCGGCGCCTAGATAGGCACGTAGAAGAGACCGCTTCCTCCCCGGCAACGGCACCAGAAATTCCTTTGACGTGGCTTGAGACTGCGTCGGTATTTCCCCAAAGAGGAAGGGATGATGCAGCACAGCGATGGTAAGTATTTCCCTCAGTTATGAAACCAAGGTTATCGAACCAGTAGGAGGATCACCACCACCCAATAAGCAGCACCTGCACACAAATAACAAATACTTGCAACCCGACGCGAAAGAGAGGTTGTCAATCTCTCTACGGTAAAAAGATAGATTAGGTAGTGATGGATAGGAGAGATAGATCTCTCAAGAGCACAAAATAAAAAGGGCAAATAAAAAGTGCAGCAATATATTTTTGGGTTTTTGGTTTTGTAGATCTGAAAACAAAGAGGCAAAAAGATAGATCAGAAAGCAATATGTTGGAAAAGTAGACCCAGGGGCCGTAGGATTCACTAGTGGCTTCTCTCATGAGTATAGCGCACGGTGGGTGAACAAATTACTGTTGGGCAATTGATAGAAGATCAAATAATCATGACGATATCCAAGGCCGTCGACTATCTTCGGCTTAACATTGAAGACCTTTAGCCACAAGCCGAAATGTGGCTGGACCCGCGGAAAGGCCTCGCATATAACAATGACGGCCGAAATATGCAAGAAGAAGTTCGGGGGGGAGATCGTGAAAATCCAACCCTTAGAAGAACATCAAACCCCTAAAAAGCCAAGTCCCCAGATGAAGTGGGAGATGAACACCTGAAAGCACAACATGCTCCCTTGGTGGTTTTGATAATTCATGATAACATACATTGTCTCTTGGACTAACACCTTTACCGAGTGTATTTCAGATATAGTCCACAGAGAGGTCTGGCAAAAGGATTGTGGAGATTGTGGAAATACCCCAAGATGCAAGGAAATGGATTGGCAAAGCTTCAAGCAAGAGGACTCTACATTTTACATTTGTGAGAAATCACTTTGAGTCCATAGGAAAGCCAATACTATTAAAAGGGGGTAAGGTTTTGATTGGTGAACAAAATGCTCATACGTGCACAAGTGATAGTCACCAAAAACACCCACAAGCTCTTCCACAAAGTCTGTCCATAGCCAAATATTCAAAATCGGTGCAACCAACACTTTCCACTCGGTGCCACCGATTCCCAAACTCAGACAGACTCAGCCAAACCCTAGCCACTTCGGTGCAACCGATTCCATTCTGGTGCCACCGAGTTTAGGTTGCCAACTTTCTGTTACGCAAATTCACAATATCGGTACCACCGAGATTGTTGGATCGGCGTCACCGAGAATGTCAATCTGACCGTTGGTCACCTTATCGGTGCAACCGAGTTTCCTATATCGGTCTCACCGAGATTCAAAAGTTTCCACCTTTTGGTCACTTCGGTACCACCGAGATTAACACATCGGTGTCACCGAGTTGGTCATTTTGTGTGTAACGGTTGGATTTTTGGGGATGCCTATATATACCCCTTGACCACCACCTACTCGGAAGAGAAGCACTCAGAACTATTCCATACTTGCCCCATCCAGTTTTCTGAGAGAGAGCCACCTACCCTTGTGTTGAGGTCAAGATCTTCCACTCCAACCATATGGATCTTGATTTCTAGCCTCCCCAAGTTGCTTTCCACCAATCCCATCTCTTCCACCAAGCCAAATCTTTGAGAGAGTGATTGTGTGTTGAGGAGTCTATCATCTTGAAGCACAAGAGCAAGGAGTTCATCGTCATTACCGAGCCTATTACCTTTTGGAGGGTGGTGCCTCCTAGATTGGTTAGGTGTCGCTTGGGAGCCTCCTACTTCGTGTTGTGGAGTTGAACCAAGAAGTTTGTAAGGGCAAGGAGATCGCCTACTTCGTGAAGATCTACCCATAGTGAGGCTAGTCCTTCGTGGACGGAAGCCGTTATGGAATAGTCAAGGTTGCTACTTCGTGGACCCTTATGGGTGGAGCCCTCCATGGACTCTCGCGACCGTTACCCTCCGTGGGTTGAAGACTCCATAAACATGGACGTACGATAGCACCACCTATCGGAACCACGGGAAAAATCTTTGCGTCTCCACTTGCGTTTGATCTCCATATCTCTACTCTTTACTTCATGTGCAATGTCTATACTTTCCGCTGCCATATTTGTTGACATGCATGTGTAGGGCTGTTAGACTTGCTAGACTTGCTATAACTGTTAAAATCTGCCAACCAATTAACTTGGGAAAAGGTTAGGTTTTAAATTCCTGCTAGTAGTCTATTCACCCCCCCCCCCTCTAGACACTCTTCTAGTGATCCCTCAATTGGTATCAGAGCTTTGGTCTCCATTGCTTCGGTTTAATCATCGAGGAGGAAGATGGATGTGTCTAGTATAGGGAGTTTGAGTTGTAGAGTGCCTATCCTTGATGGAGAGTACTATAGTCAATGGAAAACCATGATGCTTGAGCTGTTTAATGAATTTCAATTGAGCAAATATGTCAAGTGCCCCTATGTACCTCCCATTGATCCTTTGCATCCCACACATGAAGAGGAAGTTGATATGCTATGCAATCTTAGAACTGTCAATCTCATTGTTAGAGCTTTGCCTAGAAATGTGCTCTATCAAATGAAGAATTTTGTATGTGCTTACACTTTGTGGAATGACTTGGAGAAACGATATCCAAGTTATTCATTGAATAATCTTGATGAAATTCTTTATAAAACTATTGCCTTCCACAAAATGACGCCTAGTGATCCCAAGTTTGATGATTGTCTATTTGAGCTTAGAGACCTCATGCGTGCTAAAGGAGATGTCACAACTATCAACAATATCATTATAGAGGCCCTTCACATTCATAAACTTGAACATTGTCATGATCACCATCCTAACGAATCTCTTGTTCTTTATGACGAGGATTTCCCACTTGATGATGACAATGTGGAACATGGCTACTATGATGAAGATGAGCTGTTCGACATCGAGTGTGAGAAGATCATGAAGAATCTAAGTCTCATGGCAAACTTCAAGGATTACATGTCCGGAGGAAAAGAGTGGATTCTCGATAGCGGATGTACCGATCATATGACCAGAGATAGAGAAATGTTTGAAGAGATCACACCAAACCATGGACCGCGAAGGTACGTAACGTTTGGAGACAACTCCAAGGGTAAGGTACTTGGTCTTGGTAAGGTGGCCATATCCCATGATAGCTCTATCCAAAATGTTATGCTTGTTGAATCTCTTGGCTACAATCTTCTTTCCGTATCTAGACTTGCCGACTTTGGTTTTAATGTGCTATTCACGAAAGTAGATTGCCAAGTGTTTCGTCAAGATAATCATAAAATGGTCTTTACCGGTTTCCGTAGAGGTGATCTATACATTGTCGATTTCACTAAGAGATCCAAACCTCGTACTTGTCTTATTGCAAAATCTTCTAAAGGTTGGCTTTGGCATAGAAGACTAGGACATGTTGGCATGCGTAACTTAGACAAGCTTATCAAAGGTGATCATATACTTGGTGTTAAAGATGTTATCTTTGACAAAGATAGACTTTGTAGTGCTTGTTAAGCTGGAAAGCAAGTAGGTGGAAGTCATGCCGTTAAGAATATCATGACTACTAGGAGACCACTCGAGTTACTTCACATGGATCTTTTTGGTCCCAATGCTTACAAGAGTCTCGGTGGAAATTCCTATGGTCTAGTTATAGTTGATGATTTTTCCAGATTTACGTGGGTATTCTTTCTTGATGATAAGTCGCAGGTTCAAAAGATCTTCAAGAACTTCGCTCGCAAAGCGCAAAATCAGTTTGAAGTGAAGATCAAGAAGGTTCGGAGCGATAACGGATCGGAGTTCAAGAACACCCATGTGGATACCTTTCTTGACGAAGAAGGTGTCTCACATGAGTACTCAGCTACGTACACGCCTCAACAAAATGGAGTTGTTGAGAGGAAGAACCGAACGCTTATTGAGATGGCAAGAACGATGCTTGACGAATACAAGACGCCAAGACACTTTTGGGCAGAAGCCGTGGAAACAGCATGTCATGCCACGAACCGACTTTACTTGCACAAGCTTCTCGGTAAAACGGCATACGAGCTACTCACCGGTAACAAACCCCAAGTTGGATACTTCCGGGTATTCGGCTCAAAGTGCTACATTCTTGATAAGCATCGTCGTACTAAATTTGCTCCTAAATATCATGAAGGATTCCTACTTGGTTACGGATCGAACTCTCACACTTACCGTGTCTACAACAACTTCACTCGAAAGGTTGAAGAGACGGTAGATGTGAAGTTTGATGAATCTAATGGTTCGCAAGTCGAACAATTGCCAAATGATGTAGGTGATAAGGACCCTCCAGAAGCTATCCTAGATTTGCCCATCAGCAAGATTCGTCCCATGGAGGTGAAGGAAAGTACTTCATCAACTCAAGTGGAAGCCCCTACTTCATGTCAAGGTGAACCACAACATGACATGGAGGCATCCACAAGCGGTACACGACACGATGATGAAGAGGAGGAAGTACATCATGAAGATCCACCACAACCTCCTGCGCCACCACCTCAAGGGAACGACACCTTCAACAACAACGAAGATGAAGGAGATGATGATGAAGAAGAAGCTCCACCATCCAACAATCGGAAGCTGACCTGAGTTCGAGCACAAGTGACCAAGAACCATCCCCTAAACCAAATCTTTGGTGATATACAAACAGGGAGAATCACTCGCTATAAAACTCGCCTAGCTAACTTTTGTGAGCATTATTCTTTCATCTCTAGCATTGAGCCCTTGAAGGTAGAACAAGCTCTAGAAGATGCTGATTGGGTGAACGCGATGCATGAAGAGCTTCACAACTTCGAGAGGAACGAAGTGTGGACACTCGTGGAGAAGCCCAAGGATGAGCAAAACATCATCGGAACCAAATGGGTGTTTCGGAACAAGCAAGATGAAGACGGTCAAGTCGTACGGAACAAGGCTCGTCTCGTAGCCCAAGGATATATGCAAGTCGAAGGTATGGACTACGGTGAGACCTATGCCCCCGTCGCTAGACTTGAAGCTATTCGCATTCTTCTTGCTTATGCTAATCACCATGATATCACGCTTTATCAAATGGACATTAAAAGTGCCTTTTTAAATGGTGAGATTGAAGAAGAAGTCTATGTTAAGCAACCACCTGGTTTTGTGAATCCTAAGAAACCTAATCATGTGTACAAGCTTCGTAAAACCCTTTATGGTCTTAAGCAAGCCCCTCGTGCTTGGTACAGATGCTTAACGAAGTTTCTCATTGAAAAGGGGTTTGAAATTGGTAAAATTGATGCAACCTTGTTCACTAAGAGAGTTAATGGTGAATTATTTGTGTGCCAAATCTATGTGGATGATATTATCTTTGGATCTACTAACCCACAATTCAGTGAAAGATTTGGAAGGTTGATGTCTGAGAAGTATGAGATGTCTATGATGTGTGAGCTGAAATTCTTTCTTGGTTTGCAAATCAAGCAAACGAAAGAAGGAACTTTCATCTCTCAAACTAAGTATACCAAGGACTTGATCAAGAAGTTCAACATGCAAGAGTGTAAAGGTATGAAAAACCCCATGCCTACTAGTGGACATGTTGATCTTACCAAGGAGGATGAACCGGTTGATCAAAAAGTTTATCGATCTATGATTGGTTCATTACTATATCTATGTGCCTCTCGTCCCGATATTATGCTTAGTGTTTGCTTGTGTGCTAGATATCAAGCTGCACCTAAAGAGTGTCATCTTTTGGCCGTGAAACGTATTGTGAGATATTTGATACAAACACCAAACTTTGGCATTTGGTATCCCAAAGGATCTTCCTTTAACCTTGTTGGCTATTCCGATTCGGATTATGCTGGTGACAAGGTTGATAGAAAATCCACCTCGGGTACTTGTCAATTTTTTGGTAGATCTCTTGTATCTTGGTCCTCCAAGAAACAAAACTCGGTATCTCTATCTACTGCCGAAGCTGAATATATTGCTGCTGGATCTTGTTGTGCACAATTATTATGGATGACACAAACGCTTAAGGATTACGGAATCCATGTTAGAAATGTTCCATTACTTTGTGACAATGAAAGTGCTATTAAAATTGGTCATAATCCTGTGCAACATTCTCGAACAAAACATATTCAAGTTAGACATCATTTCATTCGTGATCATATTGCCAAAGGAGATATCAATCTTAAGCATGTTCGCACTAACAAGCAATTGGCCGATATCTTTACCAAACCACTGGATGAGAAAACATTTTGCTATTTGAGGAGTGAGTTGAACATCATTGATGCTTCAAACTTGAGCTAGACTCACTCGGATGCATGCAAGGGCATGAGCCTTCTTGATATTTCCATGAAGCACTAACATGTTATCTTATGCCATGGAATTCTATGCTCCCTTGTATTGCATCTAATCTTTTGTAGGTACTTGGAAGAACTTCATTCCACAAGATTGCCCTCAACTCAAATCATAAGCAATCTTGTCATGACCAAGTATCCACAATCCCTCTTGGTGATGGAAGGAAGAAGATAACTCAACCATATCCTTGACATATACTTGATGTGATCATTGATAAATCTCTATTGATATCATGTCAAATGGATATATCTATTGCTCTTCCTTGCATGACTAACCTATGTAGGTGACAAGTGTACTCAAACGAGAAGGTTTGCCCCCAACTCAAGATGATCTTCATCAACCTCGAGCATCCTCAACAAGTTCACCTACAAGCCTCGTCATCAACATCACTCAAAGGTATGCACTCATATCCTTGAAAAGGCTTTACTCCAAGTCATGAGATAAAGCAACTCAAGTGATATGAAGACATTAAAATGCTTAATCGAAAAATGGTAACCCCATTTTGAGCTTAACGTAGAGTATGACCTATGATCAAGTATTCTTGTTGGCTCCTAAGTCAATATACTCTAATATAGGTGACCTAGTCACCGCCCATCATCTAGTTAAGTATTTTGGATGGTTCACTTTCTATTTTGCGAAGACTTCTTGGAACCACTAAAATCTTCTCTAGTTGATATCCCTTTGTAAGAACTTTCACATTCCCTTTGATTTTTTTTTTTAAAACAGAAACTTGGTCTCTTATTTCTTTTCTGTTTTAGTCGCTTTTGCCTCGGAGCCGCCGATACATATATCTCGGTTCTACCGACATTACAGATAAGCTGCACCACAAAATCTCGGTACCACCGATTTATCTGTCTCAGAGTCACCGATTTGTTATTCATGTTCGCAGTTGTGAATTTATGTTTCTTTTGTAATCTTTTAAGCAATAATTCTGTTACTTCGATGATCCCGTTTCAAAAAAAAAATCGGGGGAGAATAACAAAAGATAATCTAAGGGAGAGAAATTCTTTATTCAAGGATCCCTAACTTCAAGGAAGATGGAGAGCATAACAAAGTCTTACAACATCTCATGAGAAGAAGAGGAAGAAGGGAGAGAAATTCTTCTCAATGATTCCCTCAGTTTTCATTTCCATGAACCCTACATTCAATGACCCTTGTTCTCAAGGATCCCTTCCTATCAATGATCCATGTATCTATTCCTGTGTTTGACCTTTTTGGAAATTAATGCCAAAGGGGGAGAATACCAAAGCTTCATGCTAAAGAGGAAGATACATGCTTATGCAAAGGGGGAGATATGATCAAGGGGGAGAGCCAATATCATAAACAAGGGGAGAATATCAAAGTAGGGGGAGAAAAAAATTCATTTGGAGAAACATCTAAGATGAGTTGGAAGTTTACTTTTCTCACCCTATCCAATCCCAATATCTACATGCTGAGATTCAGGGGGAGAGGATGTTCTAATATTGTCATATCTAAGGGGAGAAAGAAATAATTTCGGAGACATATCAATCTTAAGAAATACTATCTTCTATATGTTCTCCATATCTTGGTATTTTTTAGTTCTATTGCCTTGTTGATTGGTTGAATACTCTTGTGTTTCCTAACATTGTTTTCTCAAGTGTATTTCTACTACAAGAATGCTCAAGAACTCAAGGTAAGTATTTGCATCACATCTTTGGTCAAGATGATCCCTTGCTTCTTGCACATATTGTTTGCAAGAGTGAAGTCTTGAACAAAGATACATCCCATTCCTATATATTTGATGCATATAGCCAAGATACATATGACTTACTATATCCCTTCCACTACACGTGTGTCTATGCATTCCAAAGCAACTATCCTTTAAAGGAATCACACATTTAGGGGGAGCAAATCTAAGTCATGTGTCTCTCAAAGTCTTCACTATATTCATGTATATCTTTATTTGAAGCTTTGATTGTATGTTGTCATCAATTACCAAAAAGGGGGAGATTGAAAGCACAACATGCTCCCTTGGTGGTTTTGATAATTCATGACAACATACATTGTCTCTTGGACTAACACCTTTACCTAGTGTATTTCAGATATATTCCATAGAGAGGGCTGGCAAAAGGATTGTGGAGATTGTGGAAATACCCCAAGATGCAAGGAAATGGATTGGCAAAGCTTCAAGCAAGAGGACTCTACATTTTACATTTGTGAGAAATCACTTTGAGTCCATAGGAAAGCCAATACTATTAAAAGGGGGTAAGGTTTTGATTGGTGAACAAAATGCTCATACGTGCACAAGTGATAGTCACCAAAAAACACCCACAAGCTCTTCCACAAAGTCTGTCCATAGCCAAATATTCAAAATCGGTGCAACCAACACTTTCCATTCGGTGCCACCGATTCCCAAACTCAGACAGACTCAGCCAAACCCTAGCCACTTCGGTGCAACCGATTCCATTCCGGTGCCACCGAGTTTAGGTTGCCAACTTTCTGTTACGCAAATTCACAATATCGGTACCACCGAGATTGTTGGATCGGCGTCACCGAGAATGTCAATCTGACCGTTGGTCACCTTATCGGTGCAACCGAGTTTCCTATATCGGTCTCACCGAGATTCAAAAGTTGCCACCTTTTGGTCACTTCGGTACCACCGAGATTAACACATCGGTGTCACCGAGTTGGTCATTTTGTGTGTAACGGTTGGATTTTTGGGGATGCCTATATATACCCCTTCACCACCACCTACTCGGAAGAGAAGCACTCAGAACTATTCCATACTTGCCCCATCCAGTTTTCTGAGAGAGAGCCACCTACCCTTGTGTTGAGGTCAAGATCTTCCACTCCAACCATATGGATCTTGATTTCTAGCCTCCCCAAGTTGCTTTCCACCAATCCCATCTCTTCCACCAAGCCAAATCTGTGAGAGAGTGATTGTGTGTTGAGGAGTCTATCATCTTGAAGCACAAGAGCAAGGAGTTCATCGTCATTACCGAGCCTATTACCTTTTGGAGGGTGGTGCCTCCTAGATTGGTTAGGTGTCGCTTGGGAGCCTCCTACTTCGTGTTGTGGAGTTGAACCAAGAAGTTTGTAAGGGCAAGGAGATCGCCTACTTCGTGAAGATCTACCCATAGTGAGGCTAGTCCTTCGTGGACGGAAGCCGTTATGGAATAGTCAAGGTTGGTACTTCGTGGACCCTTATGGGTGGAGCCCTCCGTGGACTCTCACGACCGTTACCCTCTGTGGGTTGAAGACTCCATAAACGTGGACGTACGATAGCACCACCTATCGGAACCACGGGAAAAATCTTTGCGTCTCCAATTGCGTTTGATCTCCATATCTCTACTCTTTACTTCATGTGCAATGTCTTTACTTTCCGCTGCCATATTTGTTGACATGCATGTGTAGGGCTGTTAGACTTGCTAGACTTGCTATAACTGTTAAAATCTGCCAACCAATTAACTTGGGAAAAGGTTAGGTTTTAAATTCCTGCTAGTAGTCTATTCACCCCCCCCCTCTAGACACTCTTCTAGTGATCCCTCAACACCACCCTCTCGCGCTGCCTCGGCGTAGGGATGACCTAGCCCTCCTCGGGAGCACGATGGACGACGTCGACCGAAAGATATCCGGCGCGCTTCATCTCCTGGATGTCATCGTCGGTGACGCTGGAGGCCTCCCACTTGCCTTTGAAACCAGAACCGGCCATGGCCGAACTGGGGGAATGACCTCAGGAGATTTGAGGGAGGAATGAACCTGGGCGCTTAGAGCTCAAGAGACTGGGGAGGCGATAGCAATGGGGGATCTGAGAAGCGTGTGGAGGCTTTGGTGGCTCTTTCCCTTTTATAAGTTGTCGTAATACCAAGAGCCCCTTTACTGCGCCACAGACCTCGCCACTTCCTGATATAATCATGTCGTTATGCGTGCGTGGGATAACCCGAATCATTGATCATATCCCTTAAACAACGGGGCACGATCTCCATATTGATGGGACGCGCCAATAGAGGAACTGCCTCAAACCGTGAATCGAGTTTTCATAACTGGTCTATGGATGTGACCGGCAATGACCTTTCGCTAAAAGTTGTCAGGCAAAGGCACTGTTCACACTTGAACGGTTGGCCTTCGAGGCTAAGTAATGCATACTGTTCGGAAATCGGGAAGTCATCGGTGGCCAAATTAGTGCCAACCGAACATAGAAGCGGAGAAGAACTCGCCCCCAAGCCGGAGACTTTGGGCGCGTGAGGCTACTAGGGATCATGGACCCCGGCGTTGGAGGCTAGTTCGGGGGCTACTGAGGGAGTCCGGGACTAGGGGGTCCTCGGGCCACCGGTCTATCTCTTATGGGCCGGATAGGTGGGCTGCCCTATGACTGTTACTGGAAGGCCGAGCTATAGGGTGACTCCGTGTTCAGGAAGGAAACCTCCGGTGCCTTGGTGTGTCCTCCAAGGCAAGATGGCAGAATCGACATGTTTATTCCCTGATGGCAACTGACCATGTGTAACCCTAGGTACCCCTGGTGTTTATATAAACCGGAGGGTTTAGTTTGTAGGGGCAGAACCATCATCCTACTCATCTAGGGTTTAGTTCATCTGATCACGTGGTAGATCGACTCTGTAATCGTCACACACATCAATATAATCAAACAGGACGTAGGGTTTTACCTCTTCGAGAGGGCTCGAACTTGGGTAAATACTGTCCCTGTGTTTCTTGTTCCCCATTGATCCGAGATCCACAGCTCGAGACCCCCTACCCGAGATCTGTCGGTTTTGACACTGACACCTGTCGCCCCTCCAGGGAAACGGTCAAGGACCAGGCAGTACAATCGTCATGGTCCCAGCGGTACAACCGCTTGTGATCTTCCTGAAGAGTGCAACCCTTGGGGTATCACCCCTAGGGCGGTAATTGTGCTAGAAGTACTGGTCTTACCGGTACAACCGCTTAGACTAGCGGTACAGCCGCCTCAAGAAAACAGGTAAGACCAGAACTGCCATAACTTGTGCATATGGACTCTGAATTCAGCAAACTCAAGCTTGTTGGATATATTAAGAACTAGCGATGGAGAATAAATTGCCAATAGGATAAGGAAGATACCCTTCCTAAATATGAACTGGCAACATCTCCAACACCGAAAATGCAAAGATGATGCAAACGAAATCCGTTTTCGATGAACTCGAGCTAGTCATGAAATGACCATAAGCTCCAAAACTCACATGGAGAAAAGCCAAGCAAGAACTAAGAAAGATGATGTTGACAAGAATGCAATGGTTTGAGCTCTTTACGAACGATACAATTAAGCTACTCACTCGAGATCCCCCCCTTTGATAGTACAACAATCAATCCTATAACCCGGTCTCCCAACTAACACCATGAGACAGGTAAAATAGAAAACCTATCAAGGACAAACCTTTGCCTTGCGCATAATCCATTTGAGCTAGATGATGATGATCTTGACCTCCTCAAGTTGTACCACATGCCTTGATTGCGCTGGCTCAATGAAGACTAGTAGATTTCTCCCCATACTCCACTATGGGTGAGCCTCTCTTCAGCACATCTTCACATGTCCATTGTTACCACAATGAACGACATGCTTCAAGCATGTGATCTCTTTGTGATGCTCCACTTGACCTTGCACACCACCAACCTTGACGATCGCCAGTTGACGTCATCCTCCATGGGTTGTATGAGATCCTCTTTTTGATGCAAGCCTATGGAAAGATACCTAACCCCACATGGAAACCTCACAAAGATCATGGGTTAATACACAAAGCATAATGGACAATGCTTACCATACCATAGGATCACTTGATCCTACTTGGTACAACTTCTATGCTTGTGTGTTGATCAACTTGAATCACTCTTTGCCTTAGTCTTGATCAACCTTGTATCTTATCTTCTCTCTTCATAAAGATGATGTCTTGAAGGTAAACATGAATGTTCCCACAATCTTCTTCTTCAAGACATGGTTGCAATAGGCCCAAATCTCACATGACCAAGCTTTGGATAATTCCTGGAATAGCACCTTGGTCACACATAACATCCTTCTTATAGCCTTGAAACCAACGAATGATCTTCAAGCAATGCCTATGAACAAACCTTAAAGTATAACTCAAAGCAACCATTAGTCTATAAGGATTGTCATCAATTACCAAAACCACACATGGGGGCACCATGCACTTTCAGTTTGGATTACCACATTATGGGGGAGTAATATGCCATGTGTATATTACAAGCCTAGAAAATGTGTACATTTGAGGTATTGCCACTTAGAGTTGATATTGCAAATTATCTTGTTACTAGGTGGCATGTTAGCTCTACAAGTTCCAATTTGCTTATTTCTTATATTTTTTGTGTGAAGATGATTTCAGATATCTATGCAATCAATCTACCAATGGAAATTATTTCCAAATACTTCTTTTGTTTTGACAATTGATATTCTTTTATGTGGTAGAAATTCCCCATCATCTTTACATTGGATCTTGTTTACAGTTGTCTTGTTTATCTCTCGTTATCTCCCTTGCCTCTTGTGGATCATTGTAAACATGTCTAGTGTTTCTATAGATATAGGGAAAGTGGTGATCCCATCTTGTGCATTCTGTATTCAAATGCAAATTCTATTTAATGCATATCTCTTGGGGGGAGCTATCCTACTTTATTTAGAACACTCTCTTTATGCATCTATCTAAAACCTTATGATCCCTATCAAGTGCGGGTAGGTGGAAGGCAAGCCTTTTTCTTGTTGGTACTTTGCTCCATCATGAAAATTTGTTGAGGGTTTGGTTTGTTTGGAACCTTGCTCTCTTTTGGGAGCTTGATACCTTTTATTTTGATATCCTTCAATTGGTGTGCTTCGATGGATATCTCATTCATTGATGTATCTTTAATTGGTATCCTTCAAGTGATATTTTCTTCATTTGGTATCCTATTTTCACTTGTCATCTTTTCAATTGGTTGCTTATCAATCATGTGTTGATTTGGTTCTTGAAAGTCTTGAGAATGTATATTCACTACATGTACTTACGTTGGCATACTTTCTTTCTTTGACCCAATATATAGGCCATCAAATCCTCTTTGGCTAAGATGTGCATGAAATTCAATTTCATATATATGCACATGTTTATGTGGAGTATGTCCTATGTATTGTTGGTTCTCTAACTCTTTGGTCCCAAATTGTTTGGGTACCATTTTGTTTGTGTTGTTGTTCTAGGAACAATTGGAGATGCATTGGATGCTCAGATCACTCACAAGGAAGGTGTTGTCACCATGTGCTTATTGGAGTCAAGCTAGGATGATCAACGAACCATTATCTACTACAACATTCCAATGTTATATCGATAACAAGTATCTACCTCATGCATGCTTTTCTTGCATCCGACTTGTGTAGGTTGCATCATAGCATGAAATTCATTCTTTCTTGTGGTACTTGTTTCCTTGCATCAAAGCATTCCAACGATGACCTATTGTTGCTAGGTGTGATGTCTTTGATGTTTGTGTGTTTGGAGTTCATTAATATACAATGAGAGAATATTAAGCCATGTGTTATGCTTTAAAGCAAAGATCTTATTGGTATATTGTATGACCTTCTTTTGGATATCGTGTTCTTTCCTTTTATAAATATTTCATGTGTACATCCTTCTTGGTGGATATATATCATCATGATTGTCATCTACCTAGAATCTTACACGTGAGAGAAGTTACATCTCTAATTGATATCCCTATTTTTTCACGTCCATAGTTTCATTTTCTTTTTAATTTCCTTGGTGGTTCAAAGGATTTTTCTTGAGTGCGGGTCTTATATCCTTGCATCTGGATGCACTCTTTAGTGGTGAAGATTATTGCCCTGATGCTTGTCTTGACGAGCCTATTAAGTTCATCTTCACCATGCTGTGTCACAAGCTTTGGTTTTAAATTTAGTATTAAGCTTGTGAACGCATTTGCTAGTTGTGTGTGACCTTCTTGAACTCTGTGTGTGTGGGAAGGACATGTCTTGCACTTTGTGTCCCATTTCTACAAGACTATGATGGTACCTAATGCTCATCCGTATATTAGTCTTATCAAGTGCTTTGCCATGACTCACACACATAATTTTGGTTGAGCATTTTCTTAAGTTGCCTCTTTTGGATGTTGCTCAACTATTTGTTTGGTGCAAGTGCTATGCTTATTTTCTTATCTACTTCCTTGCACTAGTTGTGTGTTTCTATTGCTTTTGGGGGAGCGATGATCCTATTTTTGTGCACTTTGTATCCAAATACAAAAATTCTAAATAGTGCACAAATCATGGGGAGCTTCTCTAGTTTCTCTAGAACACTCCTTTGCCAAAATCATAATATCTTTTATACATTTGGCTCGTCGGATCTTTTGATTGCTTGCTACACTTCTTGGTATGCCTTTGTGCTATATCATCCTTTTGCAATCTTTGGATCCTCTATATAGTTTCTCTTCCTCCCACTATTTATCATTTTTTTGGAACACCTATTATATTGGTTTTCTAAGTTTTTTGCCCATTTTGGCAATCGATGCCAATGGGGAAGAAGTTTAGAGAGTTTTGCGGAGTAGTTTAGAGAGTTTAGGGTTCATGCTTTGGTTTTGCTCCTAAGCATTTGCATCTCATGCTCATGCATTATTAGTTGTTGCTTTGCATGGTGGTTCTTAAGTCCTTATATAAACTGTCTTGAAAGTGATTGTCATCAATTACCAAAATGGGGGAGATTAAAAGAGCATGGTGCCCCCATGTTTGGTTTTGGTAATTGATGACAATCCCTATGGACTAATGGTTGCTTTGAGTTATTCTTTAAGGTTTGTCCATAGGCATTGCTTGAAGACCGTTTGTTGGTTTCAAGGTTATAAGAAGGAGATTATGTGTTGACTTGACGTGAGCGCGATGATTGTTCTATTTGGAGTTATTCTTCTTCATCATCATTGATCATAGGATGGGTTCCAGGTCGGCAGCCTGGAATTAGCAAGGGTGGACGTCTTCTTCTTTTTTGTTTGACTTCATCCGTAGTCGGATCCTGCTCTTCCGTATGATGATTGTGATGTACTGATGTATAGAGATATTTATGTTGTAGCATGTGGCGAGTGTAAGCCAATTCCATATACTCATCTCTTGTTTACATGTATTGTGACGATTTCCATTCTTGTGAAGCGACCCCAAATGCTCTTCTATCTATATCGAGGCCCTCGATCCGCCACGAGGATAGTACCGCATTTTGGGCGTGACAGAGGCCTATCAAGAAATCGCCAGGCTAAGACAAGGGCTGGCGGTGGAAACCAGCAAGCGGGAAAAAGCAGAGCAGCTAGCTCACGGATCTGAATAAAACACCATCCAAGTTGCTCAAGAACTTGAGAAGGTTCAGTCAGAGGCTTCTCAACATGAAGAAATGTGGACACAACGAACAAAGGCCTCAGAGGAAAAGCTTCACGAAACAGAGACCGACTTTGCAAGTCTCAAGAATATGCTCAATGAAATCTATGTTCGTGTTTTCAATAAGCTGGCTCTCTCTTTTGTTTGTAGCTTGAAACCTGGCCAATTTTGTTCTTGCACGCGAATACCGGCTTATGCTTTACTAATCTGTTTGTCCTCCTTCAGATAAAAAACAGTGGTCACAACCTCAAAGTGTCAGAGCAGAAGCCGAGGGCTCTGTAAACTTTGATCAAATAGCTATTCACTGGAGGTGCAACTGCTGTTAACATTGTGAGAGGTTGGGAGAAGCCTAAAAGAGAAGTGTGGCTTCACCCCCTTAAAGAGAAGGAATCTAACAATGCCCGAACGTCGGCTACGAGCACATGTCAAATCGAACATTTTTTATGGCAAGTTTAGTGACGCAGGGACGACAACTTTAGTTTGCAAGCATGACAACTTTCTGCTTCGGTTTATTTTTGGCGGGCGCTAGGTGCCGGTTGATCGGCCCAACTTTGGGTCGGTCGGCTCCGTGTCGTACGATGTGAGCCGCGACGACCGTCATTTGGCTGAAAATGATTCGCCCAGCTAACCACTGCGCCCCTTCCCCCTTCAGAAATCTCGCGTCGTTGACCAAAAAAATCCATGGATCGCCCCGGTCGCTCCTCGCCGGCGCAGCGCGGCTCCTCCTCACGAGCTTGGTAGCAGCACCGCGCCGCCGACCCCAGCACCGAGCCTTGCCGGTGCAGCCCCGCTCAATTGCAACATCGACGGCTTCACGCCGCCCAAACTCTTGTCGCTCGTAGCATTTGGCACCGTGGATGCAACTTTTCGCGCCCTTGGTTCCAGCATCGCCAAATGCGGTTGTAGCATTCGGGTTGCCTACCATTATAGCTTTGCCATCTTTTGCTTGCAGCTCGTCCCAGCTCACGTACCCATCATCATGTATTGCCAGTGGTAGCATAACAGAAGGCCGGTTCCAATATCTCATGCATACGGGCGCAGGCTCGCACCTCGACTCGTCGCAGGTTCCAACAACGCAGGTAGCCGGTTGTAGCATAAGAAAAGGCTCGTTCCAACATCTCGTGCCTGCGGTTGCAACATCCAGCAGCTCCGTCCGTTCGTCGTTTGCCAGCTCCCAGAGTGGTTGGTTGCAACTCCTCCTTCGACTGGTTTCAACATCCACTGAAGCCGGTTCCAGCTTTCACCGACGCCGGTGGCAACAAATCTCGGCTCCACATCACTGCCCATCGTACTTCTGTTGTCGTTGGTTGCAACTCCTAGATAAACTGGTTCCAGCACGCCGTGTTGCTGGTTGCAGCACAACCTCGCGCGGCTGCCGTACGTAGTATCATATGTGATCTCATTTATTGACATGCAAGACACATGGTAGTATAACATTTAACATGATACGGTATCTATCTATGTTACTCTAACCCTTTCTCTCTCTTCTTTAATTGTCTGCCACATCAGCATGTTTGCTAGTTACAAGTGCATGATACTAGCTAAGATACCCTCACTATGCCAGCCTTATGTTTATTTTTTGATAAAAAAATATCGTACATGTCACTTACCTGTTGTACTTTTTTTTTAGGGTACTTACTTGTTGTACTTGCGTCACTAGAGTTGCTACGTATAATAAACGTTCGATTTTCCATGTGATTATCGTTTCCAAAAAAGAAACTTGACACGGAAACCGACTTACTTGAGAAACCGACTTCGCCTCCGAGCCGTATATGATTTGGACCCTAATAAATCTACATTACTCGAGGTCTCGAGCAACAGCGCATCTGCGCCGACTCTGACGAATCCTCTTTTTCTCGCCGCGGCGCGAACACCCACCGCCGGCGCGCACCCATGACGAAGGCGAGCCCGGCCGGCGCGGCGAGCGAAGGGATCCGGAGGCTCACCTATCTATCCCTCGTCTCCAAGGTCTGCTCGGAGCTGGAGGCCCACCTCGGCGACGTCCAACGCAAAGTCGCCGAGTTCGTCGTTCACCTCGGCCGCGCCTCCCCCTCCGTCGCCGAGTTCGACGCCAAGCTCAAGGACCACGACTTCGTGGTGCCGGACTACCTCGCCCGCACCCTCCACACCGTCATCCGCGCCATCCCCGACGCCGCTCCCGCTCCCGCCCCCGGAAACCCCACCGCCGATGGCGCCAGTACCGGCACCAGGAGCCGCGATGACGAGGAGGAGGAGGCGGAGGAGGGGGCTGGGGGTCCGGAGCTTCACCAGGTGTGCCACGGGACGGTCACCCGGGTGGTGGGCGCCGGGTGCTTCGTCCGCCTCGACGGGGCGCGCGGCCGCGAGGGGCTCGTCCACACCTCCCGGATGCCCGCCGCCGTGAAGCGCGGCCAGGAGGTGTTTGTCAAGGTCGTATCCCTGCAGTGGGGCAATCTGGAATTGTCGATGGTGGACATCGATCAGGAAACTGGAAGGGCGCTCCCGCCACCACGGCGCCATGGTCAGGAGGCTGTTCGGAGGGCGAATCGATCTGCTGGTCCTGCCAGAACCTCTGGGAAGAGGATTGGGCTGTCTGGAATTGTGATCGAGGAGGACGGTTCTCGGCCTGCATCACGAAGGCCGGTCAAGCGAATGAGCTCCCCGGAGAGATGGGAGCTGAAACAGCTGATTGCTTCGGGGGCGCTGAATGTGAGAGACTGCCCTGTGTTCGATGATGATGATGGCGGGGTACATTACCAGGAAGAAGAAGAAGTAGAGGAGGAGCTCGAGATTGAGCTTAACGAAGACGAGCCACCATTCTTATGTGGACAGGGCCGGTCCTCAATTGACTTGTCCCCAGTGAGGATTTCAAAGAACCCTGAGGGGTCACTGAGCCGAGCGGCGGCGCTGCAGACTGCGCTTGTCAAGGAGCGCCGTGATATTCGTAGCCAGGAGCAGAGAGCATTGCTTGATTCCATCCCCAAGGATCTGAATCGGCCGTGGGAGGATCCTTTACCTGATGCAGGTGGACGGTACCTCGCACAGGAACTGAGGGGTGCCGGCTTATCAGCACAGAGCATGCCGGAGTGGAAGAAACAGGCTTATGGGAAGACTGGAACATTTGGGAAGAGGTCGAACCTTCCGATACAGGAGCAGAGGCAGAGGCTCCCCATTTACTGGCTGAAGAATGAGCTTATCAAAGCTGTACATCACAATCAAGTTTTGGTTGTTATCGGGGAGACAGGGTCAGGGAAATCTACGCAGGTTACTCAGTACCTTGCTGAGGCAGGCTATACTGAAGGTGGGAAAATTGCGTGTACGCAGCCTCGCAGGGTTGCTGCGCAGTCTGTTGCAAAGCGGGTAGCAGAGGAGTTTGGTTGTCCATTGGGAGAGGAAGTTGGTTATTCTATACGCTTTGACGATCACACTGGACCTGAGACGGTCATTAAGTACATGACAGACGGCATGCTCCTACGGGAGATTATGGTAGACAAGAACCTCTCTTGTTATTCTGTGGTCATGCTTGATGAGGCACATGAGAGGACCATCTATACAGACATTCTCTTTGGCTTGCTGAAGCAGCTCATTAGGCGGAGAACTGATCTCAAGTTAATTGTCACTTCCGCCACTCTTGATGCAGAGAAATTCTCTAGATATTTTTTTGATTGCAATATTTTCACGATTCCAGGGAGAACGTTTCCCGTGGAGATACTATATGCAAAGGAGCCAGAGAGCGATTACATGGATGCTGCATTGATCACAGTATTGCAGATCCATCTGAGTCAACCCGAAGGTGATATCCTCTTGTTCTTGACTGGCCAGGAAGAGATTGATCAGGCCTGTAACTCTCTTCATGAGAGGATGAAGGTGCTGGGTAACGATGTACCAGAGTTGCTAGTCAATCCAGTTTACAGTGCTCTTCCAACTGAAATGCAGTCAAAGATCTTTGAACCTGCTCCTACTGGGAAGAGGAAGGTGGTTGTGGCCACCAACATAGCCGAAGCATCTATTACAATAGATGGGATATACTATGTTGTTGATCCAGGTTTCGCAAAACTCAACGTGTATAACCCGAAACGAGGACTGGATTCACTGGTTATCACTCCGATCTCACAGGCATCAGCTAAGCAAAGAGCAGGACGTGCTGGGCGTACGGGCCCAGGCAAGTGTTACCGTCTGTACACTGAGAGCGCCTATCGTAATGAAATGCCCGCCACGACAATTCCAGAAATTCAGAGGATTAACCTGGGGTGGACGGTTCTTAATATGAAGGCAATGGGGATAAATGAACTAGTGTCATTCGACTTCATGGACCCTCCAGCACCTCAAGCACTTATCTCTGCTATGGAACAGCTGTACAGTCTTGGTGCCTTGGATGAAGAAGGCCTGCTTACCAAGCTGGGGAGAAAGATGGCTGAGTTTCCACAAGAACCACCACTTTCAAAAATGCTCCTTGCCAGTGTGGACCTCGGATGCAGTGATGAAATAGTGACTATCATTGCAATGATCCAAACTGGCAATATATTCTACCGGCCAAGGGAAAAACAAGATCAGGCGGATCGGAAGAGGGGCAACTTTTTCCAGCCAGAAGGGGATCACATCACGTTACTCACTGTGTATCAGGCGTGGAAGGCAAAGCAGTTTTCAGGGCCATGGTGCTTCGAGAATTTTCTCCAGATAACATCACTAAGGAGGGCACAGGATGTGAGGAAGCAGCTCCTAGAGATCATGGACAGGTATCGGCTTGATGTTGTCTCTGCTGGCAATGATCTCACCAAGGTAAGGAGAGCCATCGCCGCAGGCTTCTTCTTCAACTCTGCCAAGAAGGATCCCCAGGGAGGATACAGGACCCTTGCCGATCATCAGCAGGTGTATATCCACCCAAGCAGTGCCCTCTTTCATCAGCAACCAGAGTGGGTGATTTACAATGAGATTGTCATGACCACAAAAGAGTACATGAGGGAGGTGACAGCCATCAACCCAGCGTGGCTTGTTGAGCTGGCGCCGAGGTTCTACAGATCCGTGGACTCGACAAAGATGAGCAAGCGGAAGCGCCAGGAGAGGATCGAGCCTCTATACGACAGATACAACGAGCCCAACTCGTGGCGCCTTAGCAAGCGCCGTGGGTGATTTTTGTCGGTACATAAATTTGCTTCTTTCATGGCACTTTATTCCTTGCTGTAAGCTTGAGTAGTTATTTAAGTGTAAATACATAGTAAGCTCTCAGTGTAGTACTAGCAGTATAGTGAATAGTGGCACATCTATGTAGCTTTTCTTCTTTGTTTTGGTTTTTGGCTTGAAGTTGGAAGTCTTGTGAGGCTAGTTGGTATACTAATGCAGACAAGTTATTCCCATGACAAAGCTTTATTTTCTTTAAGCGTGTATAAATGCACAGGGCGAACACTTTGAATTGCTATGATTCACACTTGGTTTAGGTCTCGTTTGGCAGGAAAGTCTTGAGGCCCATTTGGTGCGCCGGTATTGAACCGAGCAAACCCCAGAATTACTCGCCAAACCCTCGTATACCCGTACTTGTAAACTGTAATCTCTCTTCCCCGTCCGAGATGACACCTGCCTCCTCTGCCCACTCAACCTCCACCACCTCGCCTTGTTCGTTGATGCTGTCCCAGCAGAGCCCGTCCACCACCGACGCCACCTCAGCCCCTGCCGCCTCCCATATCCTCCCTGCATCTTGTCTTCTCTACGGTAAGAACTGCTTCCGTCTCCTCCCCTCCCCTCCCCTTTGTCCTGGAGTTTCACCATGGTCGTTGGTCTCGCCATGGCTGTGCTCCTATACTATTCTTGCCTGGCGTCTTTACGATCTATAAATTAGTATTGCAATTTGTAGTCTTACAGTTTGTAGTCTTAGATGCACTTGGTCAGAGAGGTTTAGCAGCAACTAGTGATGATAAAGATGTTCTTGTTATGTGGTTTTATAATCAGATGGTTCCATGAGCAGTATGTTGAAGAATTTGAAGTGCTACCACCTTCCTGATCGACATTGCTAGACATTGCAATTGTTCTTTTTCCAGAGTGTTATCCATTTTGTTAGATGATGATGATCCGATGCCAGACATATGAACTGTTAGTTGGTAGGGCTGTTGTCTCTAAAAACGAGTATATGATAGAGATATAATTGGTTCTACAACCCCTCAAACATAAAATGAATTGTTGTTGCTGAACCCAGTCTTTCAACTTACTGGTGAAGCTCCAGTGCTGCAAGCGTATTCTTGCAAGTTATATTAGATAACCTAGGACATGCCTTTTGACTGTATCATTTATGTTCTTCAGTGCACTATCTGGAATGCTAGTCCTGAACCTTCTTTAGTGTATTCAATTCAATTTTTATATATACAGCTAATCAGAGGTCGAGAATTCTTGACTAAAACAAATCAAGGAATCTTAGCCTTTTGTCAACAAGTTATACCAAGTCTACACGAAAAACAAGTCCGAATTGCAAACTTGTATGCGAAACTAGAAACAACTCCAGACTTCCCCATTGACTTATAGCTCATGCCGGTTGAGCTGCCAACTGGAGTAGAAGTTATAGCATGTTTTCTATTCCAGATGGTAAGAAAAATGACATTATTTCTTCGCATGGCATGTTATAGCTACTGTCCAATCAGATTTGGCACATCATGTTGTTCGATTGGCATTCTCTCTCTCTCTCTCTCTCTGGCTGTGTGTCTTGTGTATCATATGATTCACATAGTAGATAAAAAAGAATATTTGATGGGCTTATGCAACCGGAGTTGTACTATACTTCGTGTGGCTACTGTTTCAGGTGAAGTAATTTACTGCAGAGGAGAGCTGCTATGCGGTTGGCAGCATTATACTCCGTGGTACATACACCAAAGTGACGACAAAATACTTGGAACACTAAGATCAGATTGCTGAAGCGCTACTTCCTGATTGCTGCTCAGCGCTACATATTCCAAGTTTCTGTATACTGCTGATTGCCGAGATTACCAGGAGAGTGAACAAAAAGGCTAACTCATGATGAAGTGTGGAAACCAGATAAGGGAATGGGGACATCTTCCCGGAACTCCCCATCTTGCCCGTCTTGCGCATGTATTATTAACATTAACGACGTGTAATTATGTTGCTATATACAATGAAGATCTTTATATCAAGGGCCGGTCGCACTTCGCCATGGAAAGACTGAAGAGCATAAATATTCAGAAACTGTGGTGCCATCTGGTGTCAGGAGTCAGTAGTCATCGAAGTAGCAGGGCAGTGGTTCTTCTTTCTTTGACTTGCGCCTACTGAGCAGCGACTTGAGGAACTTCTTACTCTTCTTCGGGGTCTGCTCGCTTTCCTTGGGATCATCATTGTATCTGTCAGCATATGACCGCAGCGGTGCCAGTCTCTTGGGATCTGAAGTTGTCTGCATCTCCAGCAACATGAAATATTGTGTCAGTGTTGTAAGGCATATCATTCCTGGTAATTTTGTGTTCACAAGCCAGCTTGATTTACCTGGACCCTGACACTTGATGTCTTGAGCAAGGATGGCTTCTTTGAGAGTGATCCAGACCTTGTGAGTGGAGTTGCCGAGAAAATTGGTGAATCTGATCTTTTATCTTTTTCACAGAAGAACAAAAATTGGCTACAGAACATTAGTATATTTAATTAACTGAGAATTTTTACTGCTATACCACCATCAGTTGTCGATTGAACTTATTACTACTATACCTCTTTTGGTGGGTATTGCAGTATCAGAAGGTGGCACGAAGCGCGTATGCTGTGCTGGAGAGGATGAACGTGCACGCTGGGACGGTGCACGGGATATCGACCGCAGCTTGCTGCAAATGGTAACTTTCAGTTTGGCGACTCGGCTGCAAAGTAAGGAACCCAAGCTGATTTGTGGTTTGCAAAGTGAAACTGACCGGAATGAAGCTTGCTTGTCTTTGCTTTTTGTTTGAGCTGCGGATGTTGCTGCCAACACGTAACCATTTCAGGTCAAAATCAAGTTTAAGATATCCAATACACGTCGGCCATTTTTCATGGATTGCAGATCCTTACCACTACTGAAGGCCGGATGCATCTGTGCAGTCCTGTTCTTGACCTTATTCATCTCGCTGAAGTTGGGCACAGCATTGGGAATTGAATTATTTCCTGCTGAAATCACGAGAGTAAGAGATTAAGATGTCTCACCCAGGTTGACTCTTACTCACTTCTCTTGCATCTTGAATGTGCCAACAAGCTAGAAAACAGAGTCACATGAAAGGCACAAAGATATCTTATGGCTGCTTACCTGGTAAGATGTACCTCTTGTGATACTTTGGAGCGGTGATCACCAAAGATTGCTGCGTCAGGCCTTCTCTGTTCATGCTTGCTTGGCTTGTTTGAGTTCTCTGAAACCAGCCACTTCGTTAGTTAATCCAAAAGCATATTATTACAAGGAGATCACTGCTGAACTTGGGAGGCACTAATTAAAACCTGCTGGATGCAGGAGACCCGCAGATTGGCTTCGGCCACCTCGTCGAACCTTTGACCGACAAGGCTGGAGACTTTGAAGGATATGGACCCTAGGTGGTCTACAGTGTTGACGAGGGCCTTCACAGCGTACTCCTTAAGGTTGCTCACCACCCTGTGTCCATATGCATACACATAAATATAAATGAGCGAACCAGGCACAAGTTGCTAATGCGTGGAAGCTTGCTGCTGATTAGCCACATGATCTTGTGCAGCATATGGGAGGAAGAGATGGGTATATTGACATACGCCTGCTTTCCGTCTTCCTGCATGTAGGCTAGTTCGAAATACTCGGCTGCAGAATACAGTTGCGACCGCAGCGTCTTGAGATCCTGCATAGAGGTTGGCGTTGATTGATAAGAAAATGCCCAAGCTATATCCGTTCCAAATGCCTGATTTGGTGCTATTTTTAAGCATTTGGACGTCGAGTTGGTTCTAAAGAAGGTGGAGGGAAGATGCATCATTGTAGGGGAAGAGAAGAAACACGAGCATAATTTGATGGATATAAACAGACCTTGATGGTTTCAGAGAAGATGAATGTCTCCCCCATCTGCATCTCCTCCGGAGCGCCGCGCATCCCCGTGTCGTCGCCGGCGCCTCTTCTCCGGTAAGTCCCCACCGCTTCCACCATTCTGGCTAGCCCTCTGTTCCTTTTGCTCTCTCAGGTCTCGTTTGATCAGGAAGCTGGATGGGAGTATAGGGTGTTATGGCGATGGTGGTGCAGAAGTGGGGAAGCACTCATGGCGATGAATTCAACGAGCTGGGAAGAAGAAGGCCGCGGGGGTTAGTCATTAGCACGACAGGTATTTTATTTAACTACTAGTACTACTAGAAGAGTGGCTGCGGTGATGGCCCGGCAACGGCAGAAACAGCTATATACAATAACGCCTATGCAAGGCAAGGCAAGGCAACAGGAAACCTACCCTCTTTTCTAGGTAATTAAGGCAACAGGAGACCTGTGATAAGATAACAACTGCTCTACTCACCATAGTCTACTGGATGTTGACTGCATATGTAGCACTGCGTGGTAGTCCAGTCCTCTACAGCAAGGAGCAGGTGACGGGCACTGCAGAGTGAAGTGAAGTTGGTAGGGCTAGGCACCGAGTTAACCACACCTAGTCAGTTGGTGAAGATGCTTTTGGCTCACAGTGTGCATCCATCCAGGTAACCAAAAGGTTGAAATCAAAAGAAAAGAGAGAAGGCAGGATGAGATTTGGTTGGGATGCTGAACCCGGACACTTGCTTGCTTTCTTTTCTTTACATGCAGTGTTCATCATTTCTGCCCCATGCATATGGGCCCGCCCGCCCTCATGACCATACTGCTGGCCGCATCATAATCACAAACTCTAAAGATGCTCTTCTCAACGACAACAACCCCAGCTTACTGATATCAACCTTCCACTAAATGTGTGCAGGGCTGGGCAGGGCAGGGCAGGCACCCACAGGATCCAGAAGAAGTGCTTTGCTTTACCGGAGTACCATATAGGCTCAACTCCAAGCAAGAACCTTGGGCTGGGGGATTAACTAGCAGTATTTCCTCTGTCTGGGACATGATTGGCTTTCGCCTTGATTAAGCAAAGTCAAAAGTGCTCTGACCTCTGCGTCTCTCGCCCATACTATATTGTTTCATGGCAGTTGTGTGTGTCTGGTTATTGCTTTCACACTGCCTGGGCTGGGGCAACGGCTCGGGAATCTGGAGCCTGCATGTGTGCCGCTGATTCAACAGAAGCTGGCGCACATCGCGCCGGATGAGCAGGCAGGCGTACGTGGTGCTGGATAAATGGATGGATAGGTCGTATGGAAATTGTAGTGCTTGTGTTGTGCTTGTGGTGATTGAATGGCAGATGTTTCTGCCAAGACGCAAATAAAAATTGTCCATGTTTCAGTTGCTCGTGTTTTTTGTTTCCAGTTGCTCCTGTGTTGTTGCCAAGACGCAGAGGAAATCGAATGGACAACACTATTTTTTTTCCCCAATCCGCTTACCTGGCAATATTTTTGAAGGGAGGGGCTGATCCTAATGCATTAGGTTGGAATATGATTCGAGGGGATTGAGTGATGATGAGAGTGTTTTCGCCAAATTAACGATCTCCGTAATAGTCCCTTTTAACACACTGCTGCCAAACTGTGTACCGTCATTTTATAATGTTGGTTTAATGTCGGTCAGCTCTATGGGACTAGAGGGTCTGGGAACTGAATGAGAACGAGACTCAATGATGGTGTTACAAATTCAGGTCCCGTAACCAACAGTTGCAAAATACGCCGCGAGATTACAAAGTTTGCAGTTATCTCTACCATCTGTGCCCCTCAAGGTTTTGGTGTGATATACCACTCCCGATTCGGATTCCGCTCTGTTTCCTGCAGGCATCGGAATACAGGAGATTCACAAGAACAGTTCAATAGATGCTGTAGGGATATGGAACAATTCCTAGAACTACACAGCACCAACTTCCTGTTGATTGATTAGCTTGTCAGAAATATATCTTTGCTACTCATCGCATGAACGCAGCACCAGCATAAAAAGGAGTCATAAGTACCTGTGGATTATCAGGTTTAAGAAAGAAACACTATGGACAAGGAAATAATTAACATGAATCAGATATATCTCCAGATTTTTCTTTTTCATTTCAAGTCTGTTTCTAATATCGCGGCTACAAAGCCTTACACCGTGCAACTTACACGTTTAGTTTCCAAAAACCAATTTGTTACCAAAAATCTGCTCTTAAAGATACGGTAAGCAGTAACATCAACACAAAACCACTAACAAAATGAACACCACCTTAGTGATGAGTTAGTGACCTAAAGAATTATATGAGCAACCGATTCTGCAAAAAGATCAAATAAGACTTCCAAGGAAATATCATGATCTCTGCCGACCCTGCTGGCATCTTTCACTATATGCAGTCTCTTCTATGTCTCTGTTTTCGAGTAATTGATCGGCCCAGGCGAACCCGTCGCACGGTGAGAGCATCTAGCAAGACATCCAGCGAGCACTCTACTGCCTCAGCTTGCTCTTCCAGTTTAAACGCGCTGAGCTCAGGCCGCATGTGCAGTTCTGAGAGGAGACCAGCTGCAGCTGCTGCAGTGCAGGTGCGATCCCATGCCGGCTGAGGTCTGTTTTACGGAAATATATCAGCAAAAGTAAGAGTAAGAGACACGAAGAAAACCACCGATAGTCAGAAAAAAGTTCAGTTTGCAGCTCACCGCAGTTTATGCATCACCGAGGCGCTAAGCATAGACAGTGAGATACAAGGTATATCTTCCTCCCCCCATATTGCAGTCCATCTCTCCTATAAACATGAGATTATTAGGACCCACTTATCTGCTTGTCAATTTTAACATCTTTAGTATACACTCCTGCTTAACACTGTGACTTCAACCTAGAGGTGTCTACTGGTGACTCTTGGGGTACCCTCTAACCCTCTGCAGTTCAACCAAATGAATTAAATTTCCAAAATTACATGATCTAGGTAGAATCTGCTCTCTGCTGACTCACACGATCTAGGTGCAGCCCCAATGACAACAACTTGTGGTTTCCCCTTGTCTAATGGGAGTAGACAATCACATGGAAGAAGGAAAAAGATGAAGCTTATCTGAACGGCCAAACTAGTTTGTTGTATGCAAACCAAGATTACATCAATCAATATATAGGAACAAAGATTTTTCAGGAGGAAATGGACACAAACTAAAGGAGTGCAGTATGCTAAATGAGGAATGCACAGAATCATACCTTCAGCCTTCTGTATAATGCAGCAGAATTACTCCAGGTACCATCAAGCAAAACTAAGTTAAGAGGTTCATGTTGCACTCCCTATATTGCAGAAGTTAACTCGTTACCATCTACTAATACATACCAACAGTTTAAGTCGCAGAATACATGCTTAAAGAAAATAAATACACACCCCCTCCTGAAGGCCAGCATTCATGGCAAAATCAGCAAATTTAAGATCATTGACAGACTTGGGGGTTGCACTCTTGTTTGGGTACAGAAATGAGACCTTCTCCTTTCCTGGAGGACAAATCAGAACGGAAATACAGTATTTAAATGTGAAGAACGTGGATAATCATACACACACGTCTAAATTAAGAGTAGACAGATCAATAGGGTTACTAGATTGATTACTGAAGCAATCTTTTACAGAGCACAAATAATTAAACAGGATATTTTGCCTAAAAAGTAAATAAATAGGATCCACAAAACAATTCATTCCTAGCAAAATGATCCAATCATTGATACTTTCAATCTGCATTTGTTTGTGTGAAACATCAACTTCTGAGGTTCTGCGGCTGCCGTGATCAATCAATGCAACTGGAACGAAGGGTTAAGTTCAACAGCTATGCAAATTAGCTGAAACATCCAGTGCATACGCAGACTCCCTCACAGTAATTAAAACAAAACAAAACAAAAACTAAGTGGAAACTGGAAATAGAAAAGAAACAGAAACAACACACAGAATTCGGCACAAACATGTCAGCACCCAGGCAACAGCGGCATCAACATAGAGGGAGAGGGAGTTCTCCGCACGGTTCAAATGTTTAAAGGTGTGGGCCATGAGCCGTGTAATGTGACAGATCGCGGGCTGTGGGCCGGTGTGTAGGTTCGACCAGAGGAGTATATCATCCCCTGGTTCTGAACGGCTAGGTAGCGAGAAATTAGAACTCAGTGGAGGTCCTCGCTCATCTCTCTGTTCTTCCCCCTTTCTTTCCCCTATCTCAAGCAAACTCTCTTCCTCTAGTGTATCCAGTACCACTGTAAATATATCATCACAAAACAATACGCTAATGTAATCACCAAACAAAAGGTAGCCTTGAATGTCATTTGTTCAATTTCAAGCTGCTAAGGATGTGGGATCAAAAGCAGTAAAAGGTAGAGAAACTACTGTTTGCACTGATTACAGTAGCATCCATCTATGTAAGGATAGACCATCAATTAAACAAAGAACAAACAAGATTTCTAGTCTCTCCCCGTCATTTAGAATAGACCTTAGAGCCTCCCTCCACGGCAAAGGAGGGAGAGCGCTGCTGGCAGGCAGAGGCGCCCTACCTCGGATCCATACCAAACAGTCCATTCTACGCAAATAAAGTAAATTGAAATACATAGCTATATAGCTAGTGAACCTATCTGAACAGACATGGTTAAGGTCTACAAGCTCTCGTCCCAAGCAATAATCCACATGTTTGTTTATCCAAGGTGGGTTTGAGACTACCTGAACGCTGGAATGCATCCCACATAATATCTTCATGCTCTTGGATGCCAAAGAGGCACAACGATGCAGCTTGGATGCCAAATACTTGCCAGAGTAACTTTCCAGTGTTGTTTTGCCGCAAGAAGTCCTGAAAGAACAGAGATTCTTGCACAATCCAAAGCAAGGACATAAACGCAAATGCAGCATAAAATCTTTGGAGAGACCTTTGGATGCATGTATAGCCAGAATCTTATCCCCCTCCACAAATTGCAAGGGGCAAGCTTTGAGCACATACAATCTTCCATTGGTAGCCAGCACTGTAGTTTTGGAGGTCGACACATCAGGCAAACTCTTCGAATTAAGATAGTGAATGAAAGGTAAATGTATGCAAGAACAAGCTTCAGTTCAGTAAACCATTGAAGCCGGGTTGCTGCATTGTGTGTAACACTGAATTTGCTTTACAGACTCCTAACGCTACCTTCTGGCACAGGTACCCCCTGCTCCCGAGCAGACGGCAACCAATCTGCCGGGCGGAGTAGTACTGCAGCTTCTGGTCGGAGTCGGCAAGCGTCTCGTAGACGGCACTGTGCTTCTTGTCCTCCACGTCCTTGAAATCGCCCTGCGGGTTGAGAGAAAAGTTCAGGTCGTGAATTCGCTAGCATTCCCGTCGATTCAATTCCTGCTACGTCGAGCACGGAAGCAACCATGACCTCCATAGATCCGGTACGGTAGGGGGGATAAGGAAAAAGACCGTTACCTTCAGCTTGGAGCCGACGCCGCCAAAGCGCATCTTCTCGCCGGCCACGGACTCCATCTCGAGCAGCTGGCGGACGACGGAGGCCACCACGGTCGGGAGGGGCGAGGAGGTGCCCCATCGCTGCCACTCCTCCGAGCTCACCTCGCCGCCGCCTCCGGCGCCGGCGGCCCCGGGGAGAGCTTCGTCCTCCGCCTCTTCGCCGGCCGTCTCGGCGGAGAAGGCCATGAGAGAGCGCGTGGGGGCGGGGCAGGGGCGCGGGGGACGGGGCGGAGGCTGGCCTGGCGAGTGGGGAAGGAGGGTGGGATGGTTGGGGCGGAGGAGCGGGAGACGGCGGTGGAAGGCCAGGGCACGGATGGAGGCGGGAGGAGCCAGCATTGCCGCTGCTGTTTTTTTATTGCGCGTCGATACAGGGGAACAACAGTCCCTAGCTCGGAGCACCTAAAATGGTACAATAGCGTTTTAGATTTTTCGCCTTTTTCTGATTAAACTCAATTTTGGCACTTCAAAGTACAAATCTTGTCCGTCCATACACAAATACCAACGCATATGATTTTCCGGATGATCATCACATCGAAACAGAGCTATCGCTATTATGGGAACCAAATCAATTAGTCGGTGTTTGTCTTCGATGGATCTGTTTGGATCCCGTCTTTGTTCGTCTTCGTTCGTGTGTCTATAGGTTGGATCATTTTGGTCTATATTTCTTTTCATCGACGGCGGGTGTTGTTTTGGTGCGTTGATCTTGTGAGATCTTGATACGTCTCCAATGTATCTACTTTTTCAAACACTTTTGCTCTTGTTTTGAACTCTAATTTGCATAATTTGAATAAAATTAACTCGGACTGACGCTGTTTTCAGCAGAACTACATTGGTGTTATTTTTGTGCAGAAATAAAAGTTCTTGGAATTAGACGAAACTTTTTATGATTTTTTTTCTGGAATATATAATAAATTTTGGAGCGGAGAACTATCAGAGAAGGGTAGCCGTGGGGCCACGAGCCAAGAGGGCGCAGCCCAGGCCCAGGTCGCGCCCTATTGGGTCGTGGGTCCCACGCAGCTCCCCCGACCTTAATTCCAGTCCTATAAATTCACATTTTTAGAGAAAAAATCAGAGAAGATTTCATCGCATTTTACAAGACGGAGCCACCGCCACCTCTCGTTCTTCCTCCGGAGGGCTGATCTGGAGTCCGTGTGGGGCTCCGGAGAGGGGGATTCATCGTCGTCGTCATCACCAACCCTTCTCCATCGCTAATTCCATGATGCTCACCGCCGTGAGTGAGTAATTCCCTTGTAGGCTTGCTGGACAGTGGTGGGATTGAATGAGATTGATCATGTAATCGAGTTAAGTTTGATAGGGCTTGATCCCTGGTATCCACTATGTTCTGAGATTGATGTTGCTATGACTTTGCTATGCTTAATGCTTGTCACTAGGGCCCGGGTGCCATGATTTCAGATCTGAACCTATTATGTTTTCATGAATATAAGAGTGTTTTGGATCCTATCTTGCAAGTTTTAATCATCTATTACGTGTCATGAGCCGCATACCCCAAGGTGACAATAATTGGGATTCTTTCCGGTGATTGCCATAGTTTGAGGAGTTCATGTATTCACCATGTGTTAATGCTTTGTTCCGGTTCTCTATTAAAAGGAGGCCTTAATAGCCCTTAGTTTTTAATAGGACTGCGCTGCCACGGGAGGGTAGGACAAACGATGTCATGCAAGTTCTTATCGCAAGCACGTATGCCTATATTATGATTTCATGTAACAATGACTGTCGCGATCCCCTATACTTGTGGGTTATCAAGACCTTTTTCTGGCGTCATTGCCGAGGAGCATAGCAATATTTATTGTGTTAACTTGAGGATATCCAATTGCCACTAAAGATACTCGGACTAAGATCGTCCCCTCTCGCACGAGAGGAGGTAAGGAACTGCCATCTAGCTCTGCTTTTGATTCACCTACTGTTTTGAATCAGCTTGTTACACCACCACCTGTTGATCGTCCTGATATGTCACATGAACTTGATGATGCTACCTCTGAAATTAATGATACTACTACTGCTACATTTGATGAAACTGAAACTGTGCCACTGAATGAATTACTTGATGCTCATATTGCTAAAGCTAGAGAACTTGAAAATGCTGAAACTGATGAAGATTTTGAATCACCTACTACACCTCGCTCTCCCAATAGTTATGAATTGCCTTATGTACCTGAAGGTTATGTTGTGGATGAGGAAATATCTAGGGACCTTCTTGCTTGTGAGAACAGAGATGACTTGAGGAAGCTGGTATCCAAACTAAAAGAAAAATCTATGATGGAGAAAATGAAACATGATCCTAAGTTTGCTACTTCTACTATATTTGTTACTGATAAGGATTATGAATTCTCTGTAGACCCTGAGTTAATCCCTATAATTGAATCTGATCCTTTCCATGGTTATGAAAATAAAACTGTTATCGGACACCTCACCAAATTGAATGATATTGCTGCTTTGTTTACTAATGAGGAAAAAATACGCCACTACTATATCCTTAAGCTTTTTCCTTTCTCGCTAAAAGGCAAGGCTAAAGATTGGTTCCTTTCTCTTGCTCCTGGTTGTGTGCGTAGCCCTCAGGATATGCTTTATTACTTCTCTAAAAATTATTTCCCTGCTCATAAGAAACAAGCTGCTTTACGGGAAATATTTAACTTTATGCAAATTAAAGAAGAGAATCTCCCTCAAGCTTGGGGGGGGGGGGGGGGGGGGCGCTTCTCCAGTTACTTAGAGCTTTGCCTGACCATCATCTCAAGAAAAATGAAATACTTGATATCTTTTATAATGGACTAACCAATGCTTCTAGGGATTTTCTAGATAGTTGTGCTAGTTGTGTTTTCAGGGAAAGAACTGTTGGACAACCTGAAGAACTGTTGAATAACATATTGCAAAATGCCGATGATTGGACGCTTCCCGAACCACCGCCGAAACCTATTCAAAAGAAAAGAGGTATTCTATTCCTCAGTCCTGAAGATATGCAAGAAGCCAAAAGATCTATGAAAGAGAAAGGTATTAAAACTGAAGATGTCAAGAAATTACCACCTATTGAAGAAATACATGGACTTGACACCCCGACACAGGTAGTAGAGGTAAAATCTATCCGTACCTTTAATGAAAGTGATATACCTTATACTAAGACTCCTAGTCAATGCATGGATGAATTTGATAATTACATTGTTAAGCAAGAACATTTCAATAATTATGTCAAAACTCAATTAAGGCATAATGCTATGATGATAGATCGCTTGAGTGACTTGATGTTTAGAATTGCTAATGATGTTAAGGGTCTAGGTAAACATGCTTGAATGGTTCACACACAACTAGACCAAGTTGCTAAGTCACAAAATGATTTGCTTGCTGAAATAAATGATAATATGAATGATCATGTTGTTAGAGTAATGACTAGAGTAGGTCGAATGACTCAGGAACCTCTCTTTCCCGAAGGTCATCCTAAGAGAATAGAACAAGATTCTCAAAGAGTTAATGATGATGCACCTAGTCCATCTAATAAGAAAAAAAAGGATAGGACTTTGCATGCCTCTAGTGAACCTATTATGGAAAAACCTGTTGTAAAACATAATGATGTTTCTATTTCTGATGCCGAGACACAATCTGATAGTGAACACACATCTAGTGATAATGAAAATAATGATGAGACTCACGTAGATGCTCAGCCAGACAATAAAGAGCAAGATAATTATGTGGAAATATAACTTGCTGGAGATCTTGATAATCCACATCCCAAAAATAAGCGTTATGAAAAGAAAGATTTTGTTGCTAGGAAACATGGTAAAGAAAGAGAACCATGGGTTCAAAAACCCATGCCATTCCCTCGTAAGCCTTCCAAGAGTAAGGACGAGGAGGATTTTGAGCGCTTTGCTGAAATGATTAGACCTCTCACTGTTCACACTCGCTTGACTGATATTTTGAAAATGCCTCCGTATGCTAAGTATATGAAATATATTATTACCAACAAAAGAAAAATACCTGAAACTGAAATTGCGAATATGCTTGCTAATTATTCTTTTGATGGAGGAGTGCCTAAGAAGTTGGGAGATCCTGGTATACCCACAATACCTTGCTCTATTAAACGAAACTATATCAAAACTGCTTTATGTGATTTAGGAGCTGGTGTTAGTGTTATGCCTTTCTCTCTATATAAAAGACTTGAATTGAATAAGCTTACACCCACTGAGATATCTTTGCAAATGGCTGATAAATCCACTGCTCTATCTATTGAAATTTGTGAGGATGTCCTTGTTGTGGTTGCAAATGTTACTATCTTAACAGACTTTGTTATTCTTGATATGCCCGAGGACGACGACATGTCGATTATTCTTGGTAGACCCTTTCTAAATACTGCAGGGGTTGTTATTGATTGCAACAAAAGCAAGGTCACATTCCATGTCAATGGCAAACAACATACCGTGCATTTCCCGAAGAAGCAAATTCTAGTTAATAATATCAATGTCATTGAGCCTAGTGCCACGGTCATCATTGGAAGTTTTAAAATACCTCTTCCTACTGTCAAGAAGAAATATATTAATATTATTGTTGGGGAGATGCAAATCCCCATTGAGGTAACTTAGCGTGATACGAAAATTCTTCGGTCTCATGTCAGTCGAAAACAGTTATTAATAAGACTTGATCAGCCTTATTAATGATTCCGCTTTGAAAGACATGTGGTTTATGCATTTAGTAAGCACAACTCTCTGTACCATTAGTTTACTCTCTGTTATTCCTAGTTAAATAAAATAAAGCACCATATTTTTCCTGTTTTCTGAGTTTCCCGTGCAATAGAAAATGACCCAAAAATGAAAAGGCTCAGATTGCTACAAAATTTTAACATGAATTTTTGTGGAATATTTAAGAATTTTTGGTGCTGAAAACACATCAGGAAGGGGCACATGTGGGCCACGAGCCAACAAGGCTCGACCCAGGCCCTGGTCGCGCCCTGTTGGGTCATGGGTCCCACAGGGGCCCCCTGCCTTATCTCTTTAGCTCACTTCATCCCTTACCTCTAGAAAAAATTCCATAGCTCTCTCTCTCTCCCGTGTTCTTGCTCCTGAAACTGAAATTTTCGATCTCTTTGCTCGGAACTCCGTTTCCGAAATTGTTTTAAGGAATTGCTCCTTGGTATGTAACTCTCCCATTCATCCAATTAGTTTTTGCTTTAGTGGTTTATACTTTGCACATTTTGTTGCACTTGGTGCTACTAAAAATAAGCTTGCATGTTAAATTCTTTGAGTTCCAAGTTGTGGGGGAGCTTGATATGGCCCCTAGGCATCTCTATATGAGTAGTTGCTATCAATCTTGCAAAGTTTTACTGACATAATTTTGTGGTCCAAAATTTTCAGAAATTTGTTCATAGGAAGATGAATTTTCTCAGGAGAGGTCCTTCAAGCCGGAGCTCTAAACGAGTTGTTGTGAGCACCCCAGATCAAGATATCAACACCCCTCGCAACACGGAGGTTAGGCCGTGTGAATGGCCACATGTACCTTTCATGAGCGAGGCAGGCTTTTATCAGGAGTGCACACAATTCATTGCAAATGCCGGATTGACCAACTTCCTCACAAATGAGTGTGACCAATACTATCTCCTTACAAATTCCTTTGTGCAAATTTTTATTTCAATAGTAGGCCTGATGCTCCCAGAGTGCGTTTCGATTTATATGCTGAACACCATGACTTACTGATACGTCTCCATCGTATCTACTTTTCCAAACTCTTTTGCCCTTGTTTTGGACTCTAATTTGCATGATTTGAATGGAACTAACCCGGACTGACGCTGTTTTCAGCAGAATTGCCTTGGTGTTATTTTTGTGCAGAAATAAAAGTTCTCGGATTGACCTGAAAATTTACGGAGAATATTTTTGGAATTAATAAAAAATACTGGCGAAAGAATCAACCGGAGGGGGTCCACCACCTGGCCACAAGCCAGGGGGGCGCCCCCCCTAGGGCGCGCCCTGCAGGCTTGTGGGCCCCCTGAAGCTCCTCCGACCTCAATTTTGACTCTATATATTCCTATTCGGGGAGAAAAAAATTAGAGAGAAGAGTTCATCGCATTTCACGATACGGAGCCGCCGCCACCTCCTGTTCTTCCTCGGGAGGGCAGATCTGGAGTCTGATTTGGGCTCCGGAGAGGGGAAATCGACGCCGTCGTCATCACCAACCATCCTTCATCACCAATTTCATGATGCTCTCCACCGTTCGTGAGTAATCTCATCATAGGCTTGCTGGACGGTGATGGGTTGGATGAGATTTATCATGTAATCGAGTTAGTTTTGTTAGGGTTTGATCCCTAGTATCCACTATGTTCTGAGATTGATGTTGCTATGACTTTGCTATGCTTAATGCTTGTCACTAGGGCCCGAGTGCCATGATTTCAGATCTGAACCTATTATGTTTTCATGAATATATATGTGTTCTTGATCCTATCTTGCAAGTTGTAGACACCTATTACGAGTTATGATCCGCATCCCCCAGGGTGACAATAACTGGGATTCTTTCCGGTGATTACCGTAGTTTGAGGAGTTCATGTATTCACTAAGTGCTAATGCTTTGGTCCGGTTCTCTATTAAAAGGAGGCCTTAATATCCCTTAGTTTCCATTAGGACCCCGCTGCCACGGGAGGGTAGGATAAAAGAAGTCATGCAAGTTCTTTTCCATAAGCACGTATGACTATATATGGAATACATGCCTACATTACATTGATGAATTGGAGCTAGTTCTGTGTCATCCTATGTTATAACCGTTGCATGATGAATGCCATCCGACATAATTATCCATCACTGATCCATTGCCTACGAGCTTTTCACATATTGATCTTTGCTAAGTTACTTTTCCGTTGCTACTGTTACAATTGCTACAACACTGCTACTGTCACTTTGCCATTGTTACCATTACTTCCATACTGCTTTGCTACTGAATACTTTGCTGCAGATACTAAGTCTTTCAGGTGTGGTTGAATTGACAACTCAGCTGCTAATACTCGAGAATATTCTTTGGCTCCCCTTGTGTCGAATCAATAAATTTGGGTTGAATACTCTACCCTCGAAAACTGTTGCGATCCCCTATACTTGTGGGTTATCAAGACCTTTTTCTGGCGCCGTTGCCGGGGATCATAGCTCTATTCTCTGAGTCACTTGGAATTTATATCTGTTGATCACTATGAAGAATTTGAAAGATGCGAAAACTAAGATCTACCCCTCAACTACGAGGACAGGTAAGGAACTGCCATCTAGCTCTGCACTTGATTCACCTTCTGTTATGAGTAAACTTGCGACACCACCACCTGCTATTGATTCTGATATGTCGCAAGTAATTGATGATGTCACTTCTGCTATGCATGATGCTTATGATGATACTTTGCTTGATACTACCGTGCCACTGGGTGAATTTCTTGATGAACAAATTGCTAGAGTCAATGCTGCAACTGATGATATTTCTGAAACTGATGAAATTATTGAAACTGAACACTATGAGACACCTGCTAGACCTAGCTCTCCTAGATATGAATTGCCTAATATACCTAAGGGTTATTTTATGGAAGGAGAGGTAGCTAGGGACTTTCTTGCTTGTAAGGATAGAGATGATCTTAAGAAATTACTATGCAAGTGGAAAGAAAAATCTTTGAATGCTAGAATGCAATATGATCCCAAGTTTGCTACTTCACCTATCTTTGTTACTGATAAGGATTATGAATTCTCTGTCGATCCTGAGTTAATTACTTTGGTAGAATCTGATCCTTTCCATGGTTATGAATCTGAAACTGTTGTGGCACATCTTACTAAATTGAATGATATAGCCACCCTATTCACTCATGAGGAAAAAATTCGTTATTACTACATTCTTAAGTTGTTTCCTTTCTCATTAAAGGGTGATGCTAAGATATGGTTTAATTCTCTTGCTCCTGGTTGTGTGCGTAGTCCCCAGGATATGATATATTACTTCTCTAAAAAATATTTTCCTGCCCATAAGAAACAAGCTGCCTTGCAGGAAATATTTAACTTTGTGCAAATTGAAGAAGAGAGTCTCCCACAAGCTTGGGGGAGGCTTCTCCAATTACTTAATGCTTTGCCTGATCACCCTCTCAAGAAAAATGAAAAACGAAATACTTGATATCTTTTATAATGGACTAACCGATGCTTCTAGGGACCACCTAGATAGTTGTGTTGGTTGTGTTTTCAGGGAACGAACTGTTGAACAAGCTGAACTACTATTGAATAATATATTGAGCAATGATAATGATTGGACTATTCCCGAACCACCTCCAAAGCCAACTCCAAAGAAAAGAGGTATTCTATTTCTCAGTCCTGAAGATATGCAAGAGGCAAAGAAATCTATGAAAGAAAAAGGTATTAAAGCTGAAGATGTTAAGAATCTACCACCTATTGAAGAAATACATGGTCTTGATAACCCGACACGGGTAGTAGAGGTAAACTCCCTCCGTAGATTTGATGAAGGTGATATTCCTTATAATAAGTCTGCTAGCCAATGCTTGGATGAGTTTGATAACTTTATTGTTAAGCAAGAAAATTTCAATGGTCATGTTAGTAGACAACTGAAACATAATGCTTACATGCTTGATCGCTTAGGTGATTATATGAGTAGAACTGTTAATGATCTTAAGCTTATTAGTAAACATGCTTCCATGGTAACCACTCAAGTAGAATAAGTACTTAAGGCACAGAATGATTTGCTTAATGAGATGATTAGTAAGAACAATGATCATTCTGTTAGAGTTGTGACTAGAGGTGGTAGAATGACTCAGGAACCTTTGTATCCTGAGGGCCATCCTAAGAGAATTGAGCAAGATTCTCAGAGAGTTAATACTGATGCACCTGGTCATTCTAATAAAAGGAAAAAGAATGACGGTAGGACTTCGCATGCTGCTAGTGAACATGTTATTGATACTCATGAAAACCCAAATAATATTTCTATTTCTGATGCTGAGACACAATCTGGTAATGAACATGAGCCTAGTGATGATATTAATGATGATGTTCATGCTGATGCTCAACCTAGTAATGATAATGATGTGGATATTGAACCTGTTGTTGACCTTGATAACCCACAACCTAAGAATAAAATATATGATAAAAGAGACTTTGTTGCTAGGAAGCATGGTAGAGAAAGAGAACCTTGGGTTTAGAAACCCATGCCCTTTCCTCCTAAACCATCCAAGAAAAAGGATGATGAGGATTTCGAGCGCTTTGTTGAAATGCTTAAACCTGTCTTTTTGCGTATGCGCTTGACTGATATTCTGAAAATGTCTCCTTATGCTAAGTATATGAAAGATATTGTGACAAATAAAAGAAAGATACCGGAAGCTGAGATTTCCACCATGCTTGCTAATTATACTTTTAAGGGTGGAATACCAAAGAAACTAGGAGATCCCGGAGTACCTACTATACCGTGCTCTATTAAAGGAAATTATGTTAAAACTGCTTTATGTGACCTTGGAGCTGGTGTTAGTGTTATGCCTTTCTCTTTGTATCGTAGACTTGATTTGAATAAGTTGACACCCACTAAAATCTCTTTGCAAATGGCTGATAAATCAACTACTTTACCTATCGGTATTTGTGAGGATGTGCCTGTCGTAGTTGCAAACGTTACTATCCTAACGGACTTTGTTATTCTTGATATTCCCGAGGACGACAGTATGTCGATCATCCTTGGTAGACCCTTTTTGAATACTGCAGGGGCTGTTATTGATTGCAACAAGGGCAATGTCACTTTTCATGTTAATGGTAATGAGCATACGGTACACTTTCCGAAGAAACAACCTCAAGTTCATAGTATCAACTCCATTGAAAAAATTTCAACGATTATTATTGGAGACTTTGAATTCCCTCTCCCTACTGTCAAAAACAAATATGATATACTTATTGTTGAGGACATGCATATCCCCATTGAGGTAACCTAGTGTTATTCGAAAATTCTCCGGTTCCATGTCATTCGAAAAAAGTTTGTCAATAAGACTTGATCAACCTTATTGATGGATTCCTTTTTGATGAGCATGAGATGGATGAATTTAGAAAGCACAACCTTCTGCACCCAACTTTTATTTTCTGTTCTTTAGTTTCAATTTAGTAAAAATGCTATTATTTCTCTGTTTTCTGATTTATCCGTGCAATAGAAAAATGGCCTGTAAATAAAAGTTCTCAGAATTCCCTGAAAATTTAGTATGATTTTTTCTGGAATATTTAAGAAATTTTGGCACTGAGAACACATTAGGGGGCTGCACCAGTGGGCCACAAGCCTGCAGGGCGCGCCCACCCCCCTGGGCGCGCCCCCCTGGCTTGTGGGTCCCACGTGGGGCCCCCTCACTTATTCCAGCACCCATCTACTTTGTCTTCTCCCAAAAAAAATCCCACCATTGCTCAAACCTGTGTTCTAGTTCATCTTGCTGCCATTTTCGATCTCCTTGCTCAAAGCTCCATTTGCAAAACTGTTTTAGGGGATTGTTCATCGGTATGTGACTCCTCCAATGGTCCAATTAGTTTTTGTTCTGGTGCTTTATATATTGCAAATTTTTGTTGCTGTGGTGACCTTGTTCTTGAGCTTGCATGTCAAATTTGTATGGTCCCAAGTAGTTTTGATGCATGATATAGCCTCTAGGCACTTGTGGGAGTAGTTGCTATAAGTTTTGTTGAGCCTTGTTCACTTTTATTTGTAGTCACTAAAAATTTCAGAAATTTTTCAGAGAAAGAAAATGATGAGGAGATTGTTAAGAGGCTCTTCAAGCCGGGGTTCTAAAGAAAATGAAAGTGAGAAGAAAGAGAAGCCCAAATACAATCTTCCCCGCACCGCAGAGGTTCGGCCATGTGAATGGCCAAGTAATACATTTTTTAAGGCGGCCGGAATTTATGAAGATTTCTATTATCTGGCAGAAAATGCAGGCATCACCGACTTCCTCAACGATAAGTGTGACCAGTACCTTCTACTCACTAATATCTTCGTGCAAAATTTTCATTTTTATCCTAGGAAGAATCCTCCCATGGTAGAATTTTACTTATATGATGTGCCTAAGGAGATGCCACTTTACGATTTTTGCAAAGTTTGCAAAATACCTTATGAGGGCAGTATCAGTGAACCACGTCCTAGAGAAATGGAGGATTTTATTGCCGCAATCACTGTAGGGGAAGAGAGAGGGGTGTCAAAGGCAAGAGCGGCTAGTGTACATTTTCCTGTTCTACGCTATTATTCATTATTTGCGGGTAGATGTTTAGTTGGTCACGGCGAGAGTGGAAGCCTTAGTGCTCCCGACCTCGCCATTCTGCGCCACGCTTTACTTGCTGATAGAACTTTTAGTATGGGCGCTATAGTGGCCGAACGGTTGAACTTAAACCGTTCGAAGGGCCCCATATTCGGAGGTATCTATGCATCTCGTTTAGCTAAACACTTTGAGATACCTATTAGGCTTGACGAGGAAGAGGAAATGCTGCTTCCTACAAGATATTTAGATTATGATAGTATGGTAGCACATGATTTTATTAGGAAAGATAATGATAAGAGGCTGCTTTACAATTTAGTATTTAGTCAGGGTACTTGCGAGATTATTTCTTTGCCTGCTTCTTCTTTGTTCGATATTCATTCAGGCAGGTACACTATTATGCCCGAGGACATTTACAGATATTGGGGCCTGTCGCAACCCCCAACACCTGAGCCGGCACCAGCCCTTGATCCGTATCAGGCCCCAGTTTTTTAGTGGGAGCCACAGGAGCTCGCCAACTAGTGGAACCCTCAGTATCCTCCGGAGTATCCAGGAGAGGGTTATTTTCAGCCATGGCCATAGACCAACTTAGGCCAAAAGCCTAAGCTTGTGGGAGTACATATTTCTCACCGACATTACATTCATGTTCACACATTCATTCCAGTTGTCGGTGTTCATACTTTTTCATTGTACCATTCATGGTAGTTTATTACTTCTTTTTGCTTTCTTCTTGTGTGTTTAATTAACCTTGAGAAAATCCAAAAAAAATTAGTTCTAGCTTTACCGTTTATTTTGTTTAGCTGTAGTATTAAAAGAAAACCCAAAAAGATTTCTCGTTCTTCTTTTGCTTGTTGGGAGCTTTCCCGTGTAAATAGTTTTCCTTTCTTCTTTGGGTCGTAAGGAGAATACCACGATGACATGTTGAGTGGCTCTTATATGCATTATTGTTTATCTATCAAAGAGCCATATTACCTTGCCTTCTCCTTTGAGTTATTGCTTGCAGATTCCAGCTTAGTCCAATGCACGTGCACTCTTATTATTATTCACACCGTTCGGTCGTGCAAGTGAAAGGCAATAATGACGATATATGATGAAGTGACTGAGATGGAGAAAAGCTGGTATGAACTCGACCTATTTTGTTTTTGTAAATATGATTAGCTCATCGTTCTGGATTCAGCTCGTTATGGATTGAACATGTTTGCAATGACAATTAGAGATTATAGTTACTCATGCCATGCTTAATTAGCTAAGAGTGTATAATGGTTTGTCTTGAGTGCCAACATGCATTTTAAAGTGGTTGTGATGTAGTATGATAGGATGGTATCCTCCTCTGAATGATTCAAGTGGCTTGACTTGGCACATGTTCACACATGTAGTTGAAACAAAACCAACATAGCCTCCACGATGTTTATGTTCATGGTGATTTATATCCTACTCATGCTTGCATTCAATGTTGGTTAATCTCAAAGCATGTTTATAACTGTTGTCGCTCTCTAGTTGGTCGCTTCCCAGTCTTTTGCTAGCCTTCACTTGTACTAAGCGGGAATACTGCTTGTGCATCCATTTCCATAACCCCAAAGTTGTTCCATATGAGTCCACCATACCTACCTATATGCGGTATTTACCTGCCGTTCCAAGTAAATTTGCCTGTGCCAAACTCTAAACCTTCAAATAATACCCTGTTTTGTATGCCCGAATCGCTCATATAGTGACTAGGGGCTGTCAGTATCTTCCATGCTAGGTGGGTTATTCTCACGATATGTGTTTATTCACTATCATTCACGAGAAAGTGGCTGGTATTCGGGATGCCCAGTTCCATGCTCAAAAATCAAATCAAAGTATAATGAAACAAAACTCCCCCAGGATTGTTGTTTGTATGGACGGTACCCGTGGATTCGGCCCGCCGTGGAGTGTGATCGATTGGTGGAGTGGGAGTAAAAACTTTACTATTCTGTTTGGGAACCGCCTATAATGTATCTAGCATGGAAGATATCGAGATCTCTTAGTTGTTGTGTGGACAATGAAAGCATACCTCTCAAAATTATGATTCATCCCTGTTTTAAAAGCTCGAGCTCTGGCACCTCTGTAAATCAATGCTTCCCTCTGCGAAGGGCCTATCTATTTTATTTACTGTTGAGTCATCCTCCTCTTATAAAGAGCACCAGTTAGAGAGCACCTCCGTCATTTGTATGCTTTGTTATTAATTGATATTGAGTATGAGTGTGACTGGATCTCTTTTACCATGAATTACAATGTCTAGTCAGTCCTTGTTCTTCAGAGGTGCTCTGCATTTATGTTTTGCGGTTTCAGAAAGGGCTAGCGAGATACCATTATATCATATTGTATCATGATTGTTTTGATAAAATTGTTGTCATCCGAGACTTATTATTATTGCTCGCTAGTTGATTATGCCATTGATATGAGTAAATGTGAGACCTAAATGTTATTGTGAATGTTGTTAGTCTATAATCTTTGCTGAAAATCTGAACATCAGTTAGACATATTTACAACAGCAAGATCAAACAGAGTTTGTAAAAGTTTTTCTTTATCACTTTCAGTTCGTCAACTGAATTGCTTGAGGACAAGCAATGGGTTAAGCTTGGGGGAGTTGATATGTCTCCATCGTATCTACTTTTCCAAACTCTTTTGCCCTTGTTTTGGACTCTAATTTGCATGATTTGAATGGAACTAACCCGGACTGACGCTGTTTTCAACAGAATTGCCTTGGTGTTATTTTTGTGCAGAAATAAAAGTTCTCGGATTGACTTGAAAATTTACGGAGAATATTTTTGGAATTAATAAAAAATACTGGCGAAAGAATCAACCGGAGGGGGTCCACCACCTGGCCACAAGCCAGGGGAGCGCCCCCCCTAGGGCGCGCCCTGCAGGCTTGTGGGCCCCCTGAAGCTCCTCCGACCTCAATTCCAACTCTATATATTCCTATTCGGGGAGAAAAAATCAGAGAGAAGAGTTCATCACGTTTCATGATACGGAGCCGCCGCCACCTCCTGTTCTTCCTCGGGAGGGCAGATCTGGAGTCTGATTTGGGCTCCGGAGAGGGGAAATCGACACCGTCGTCATCACCAACCATCCTTCATCACCAATTTCATGATGCTCTCCACCGTTCATGAGTAATATCATGGTAGGCTTGCTGGACGGTGATAGGTTGGATGAGATTTATCATGTAATCGAGTTAGTTTTGTTAGGGTTTGATCCCTAGTATCCACTAAGTTCTGAGATTGATGTTGCCATGACTTTGCTATGCTTAATGCTTGTCACTAGGGCCCGAGTGCCATGATTTCAGATCTGAACCTATTATGTTTTCATGAATATATTTGTGTTCTTGATCCTAACTTGCAAGTTGTAGACACCTATTACGGGTTATGATCCGCATCCCCCAGGGTGACAATAACTGGGATTCTTTCCGGTGATTACCGTAGTTTGAGGAGTTCATGTATTCACTAAGTGCTAATGATTTGGTCTGGTTCTCTATTAAAAGGAGGCCTTAATATCCCTTAGTTTCCATTAGGACCCCGCTGCCACGGGAGGGTAGGACAAAAGATGCCATGCAAGTTCTTTTCCATAAGCATGTATGACTATATATGGAATACATGCCTACATTACATTGATGAATTGGAGCTAGTTCTGTGTCATCCTATGTTATAACCGTTGCATGATGAATGCCATCCGACATAATTACCCATCACTGATCCATTGCCTACGAGCTTTTCACATATTGATCTTTGCTAAGTTACTTTTCCGTTTCTACTGTTACAATTGCTACAACACTGCTACTGTCACTTTGCCATTGTTACTGTTACTTCCATACTGCTTTGCTACTGAATACTTTGCTGCAGACACTAAGTCTTTCAGGTGTGGTTGAATTGACAACTCAGCTGCTAATACTCGAGAATATTCTTTGGCTCCCCTTGTGTCGAATCAATAAATTTGGGTTGAATACTCTACCCTCGAAAACTGTTGCGATCCCCTATACTTGTGGGTTATCACTTACCACTCTCCGAATTCTGCGAAATATGCAAGATCCCCTATGACGGGGAAACTCATGAGCCTAAACCAGAGGAATTCTTGGACTTCCTCCTCACCTTGATCGTGGGGGAAACCAGGGGCGTATCGAAGGCTAGGGCCACTAGTTTATATTTTCCTTCCGTACACTACTTCGCTCTATTTATAGGAAAATGTTTAACTGCTATGACTTAGGGTGGTGGTCTCAGTGCCCCCACCCTTGCTGTCTTACGTCGCGCACTACATGGTGATAACACCTATAGCGTAGGAGCTATTGTTGCACGCCGCTTGCATATTAACCGTCTTAAGGGCAAGATCCATGGTGGTATTTATGCCACACGCCTAGGAAAGCGTTTCAATGTTGCCATACATCCAACTGATTACTTATTGCCTAAGGTTTATCTAGATCAACAGTCTATGTTAGACCACCAGTTCATTGAGGAACCTCAACCTCCGCAGCACATTCGCTACAACTTAAGGTACAGCGAGATTACTCACGATGTTATTGTGTTGCCTGCACCTTCTTTGTTTAACTTCAATGCCAGGCATGGATACATTATCATGCCAGAGGATATAACTACTTATCGGAACGAGTTGGCTGAGGCCGAGGCCGAGGCCCAGGCGTGGGACGCTCAGGTACCTCAGCAACAATACTTTCCCGGACCCGACGATTACTATCAGTGGTGATTACCAAGCTAGGCCAAACGCCTAAGCTTGGGGGAGTATGTATTTCTCACCAACTTTACATTCATGTTCTGAAAGCACATTTGCTCCCTTGGTGGTTTTGGTAATTAATAACAACATATATGTCATTGAACTAATATTTTCACTAAGTATATTTCAGGAAAACTTCAATGATGGGTTAGCAAAAGGATTGTGGAGAGACCCCTAGATGCAAGGAATTGGATTGGCAAAGCTTCAAGCAAGAGGACTCTACATTTTACTTTGTGAGAAATCACCTTGAGTCCATAGGAAAGCCAATACTATTAAAAGGGGGTAAGGTACTGTTGGTGAACAATATGCTCCACGTGCACAAGTGATAGTCACCAAAAACACCCACAAACTCTTCCACAAAAGTCTGTCCAAGCCTATCATGAAAATCGGTGCAACCAATTCTTTCCACTCGGTCCCACCGATTCCCACCTCAGACAGACCCATGCCAAACCCTAGATCTTCGGTGCCACCAATTTCAGCTTGCCAACTTTCTGTTACCTCGATTCTTAAAATTGGAATTTCTGAGATTTTGGATCGGCGTCACCGAGTTGTGGAAACTGACCGTTGGTCACCTAATCGGTACTGCCGAGATCTTTGTATCGGTCTCACCGAGATTCAAAAGTTGCTACGTTTGGAGCAACTCGGTACCACCGAGTTTTATACTTCGGTGTCACCGAGTCACTTTAGGTGTAACGGTTGGATTTTTGGGGATGCCTATATATACCCCTTCACCACCACCCACTCGCAAGAGAAGCACTCGGAACTATTCCATACTTGCCCCATCCAATTTTCTGAGAGAGAGCCACCTACTCATGTGTTGAGATCAAGCCATTCCACTCCATCCATATGAATCTTGATCTCTAGCCTCCCCAAGTTGCTTTCCACCAAATCAATCTCTTCCACCAAAGCCAAATCTGTGAGAGAGTGATTGTATGTTGAGGAGTCTATCATCTTGAAGCACAAGAGCAAGGAGTTCATCGACATTACCGAGCCTATTACCTTTTGGAGGGTGGTGCCTCCTAGATTGGTTAGGTGTCGCTTGGGAGCCTCCTACTTCGTGTTGTGGAGTTGAACCAAGAAGTTTGTACGGGCAAGGAGATCACCTACTTCATGAAGATCTACCCATAGTGAGGCTAGTCCTTCGTGGACGGAAGCCGTTATGGAATAGTCAAGGTTGCTACTTTGTGGACCCTTATGGGTGGAGCCCTCCGTGGACTCTCGCGACCGTTACCCTCCGTGGGTTGAAGACTCCATAAACGTAGACGTACGATAGCACCACCTATCGGAATCACGGGAAAAATCTTCGTGTCTCCAAATTGCGTTTGATCTTCCTCCCTACCCTCTACTACATTTGCTTGTCGTTACTTTCTGCTGCTATACTCTTAGACATGCATGTGTAGGGTGTACTTGAATTGCTATCATTGCTAAAATCTGCCAACACTTAAAATTGGGAAAAGGTAGGATTTTTATTTGCTCAAGTAGTCTAATCACCCCCCTCTAGACATACTTTCGATCCTACAAGTGGTATCATAGCATTGGTCTCCATTGCATTGGTCTCACAACCTAGCAGAGTATGGCGTCTAGTGAGGGAAATTATCATCGTAGAGGTCTGTACTTTGATGGCACAAATTTTGCTAGTTGGAAGCACAAAATGAAAATGCATATTCTTGGTCATAACCCTACCGTTTGGGCTGTTGTTCGTGTTGGATTGCAAGGTGAATTCTTTGGTGATGGAAAGGAACTGGATCGTGAAGCGACCGCAGAAGAATTGAAGATGTTGCAATACAACGCTCAAGCATGTGACATTCTCTTCAACTGCCTATCCTCCGAAGAATTCAACAAAATCAGCCGTCTTGAGAATGCCAAGGAAATTTGGGATACTTTGGTTGATATGCATGAAGGTACCGAATCCGTGAGAGAATCCAAGTTGGACGTTCTTCAAAGTCAGCTTGACAAGTTCAAGATGAAGGATGGTGAAGGAGTCGCAGAGATATACTCTAGGCTAGCTCTCATCACCAATGAGATTGCCGGCTTAGGAAGCAAAGAAATGACCGACAAATTCATCATCAAGAAGATACTTAGAGCTTTGGATGAGAGATACGACACCGTGTGCACATTGATCCAAATGATGCCCAACTACAAAGATCTCAAGCCTACGGAAGTCATTGGAAGGATTGTTGCTCATGAGATGACACTCAAAGACAAAGAAGAGCTTCACAACAAGTCTAGCGGTGCTTACAAAGCCACAAGTGATGCTCCCGCAACTTCAAGCGATAACCTTGTCACCAATGAAGAGATAAGCCTCATGGTCAAGAAATTCAACAAGTTCTACAAGAATAGAGGCAAAGAACGAAGCTCCAAGTCAAGATATGAAGAGAAGCGTTCGTCAAGTCGTGACCGAAACTGCTACAATTGTGGGAAGCCCGGACACTACTCCAATGAGTGCACGGCTCCCTACAAACAAAGAGAAGAGTCACTTAGAAGACGAAGCTCAAGAGATGAATCACCTCGTAGAGAGAGAAGGAGTAGAGATGACCGTTATGAACGAAGACCCTCAAGGAGAAGTAGGGACTCGGAGAAGAAGGACAAGTACACCAAGAGCTACTCAAGAAGAAGACATCAAGCTCATGTTGGTGAATGGGTTTCCGGCTCCGAATCTGACAACCACTCCGAGAGAAACTATCTCTCCAACTCCGACTATAGTCAAGATGAAGGTGTTGCCGGAATTGCACTAGTGACTACCAACTCCTATGACATATTCGATTCACCAAATGAAGGGAGTGGAAGTTGCTTCATGGCTAAAGGCCCCAAGGTATCACACCCCGAGTATCTTGATTTCAATAGTGATGAAGATGATTTACTTGGAGATGAGGACTTGCTCTTTGATAAAGCTAGTAATGTTAGTCAAAATGAACTTGATAATTTTCATGGTAGTCAAGATAAGTCGTGTGATGATGATAAGATGGAAATAGAGCGACTAACTAAAGAATTAAACACTCTTAAGTTATCCCATGAATCTACTCTAAAAGATCATAGAGAGCTTTTAAGGACTCATGAGAAGCTACGCTTCGAGAAGCTCCCCTTGGAGCAAGAACATGAGTTTCTTAAAGCTATCAATGACGATCTTCGAAAGAAGACTTCATCTTATCTAGCCAAACGACTACTCTTGTCTACATTCATTCCACAAGTTAAGTCTAAGCAAACTAGTAACAAAGGCAAGAAAGGTTCTTCAACTAGTAGCAATAAAAATGATAAACCCAATGATATTGCTTCTAGTAGTTCTACTGATCCCACTAACACTTCTCTTAGCCAAGTTACACTTGAGCAGGAAAATGAACTTTTGAAAGGGATTATAGAGAAAGGTATCTACAAGAGTCTTGCCGGGTGTAAGCAATTTGAGGAGATTGTACGCAAGCACGGAGGATACCGGAAGAATCATGTCATTGGCTACTTCAACGCAAATGGAGTTGAATGGGAAGAAGGTCAATACCCCAAGCCCAAGTTTGTTCCTCAAAGGGAGAAGTATGAACATACTCTCCCCAAGGGAACGAAAGCTCAAGATGACCTTCCACCACAAGACCACAAGCTCAAGGGCAAGGACAAGCTTCAAGAGGACATTGACTCATATGAAGATGAATCCCAAGCTTTGGTGAAGTGAGTTCCCAAGGCTACTTCAAGCTCAACTTCTACAAGTGCCACTTCAACACCAAGGATCCCCATCAAGTTGATGTGGGTCCCCAAGAAGAAGAACTAGAGAAGTTCTTGAGGGATGACTTCGCCAATGAAATTCACTCACATTCATTGTTGGCAAGAACTAGTTGCAATCAACGTCAACACCATGCAATAGTTCAAGGAGTCACACATTCCCTCAAAGGTAAGCAAGGGACAAGGTAATCAACAAATCCATGGATATCATCATGCATGCTTTGCAGTCCATGTCCATAGATATCCTTGTATTCGTCTCTTGTGTGTTGGGACTAAACCATGTAGGTGAAAAGAGAAATAAACAACAAGGATGCTCCCAACTCATGGTGATCTTCATCAACTTTGAGCATCCATCACTACTTCACCTACATGAAGTCTTCATCGACAAAACCTAAGGTTAGTTTATCCCTCTCAAGGGGGGATGTCACGTCAAGGGGGAGCTTTACTCTAAGACTTGAGTTAAAGCATCTCATAGCATGTGACAATATTAAATGCTTTATGTAAAAGTGGTAACCCCACTTGTGCTTAAACGATGAGTATGACCTATGATCAAGTATTCTTACTTGGCTCCTAAGTCAATATACTCATATATAGATGACTCCGTCATCGCCAAAATGCTTGATAGATGCTAGTATGTATGTGCATGTTTGCCATGATTTCATTTGATATATTATTGTGTGAGCATGTTGGTCTGCATTTCTTTATCCATTCGAGGACATCCAATTGTTGCTATTTGGATTTTGATTTTTCTTTTGCCAATTGGATGGACAAGAATGCCTAGGACCACTCTCTAGCTATCTATGCTTTCTCGTCTCATATTCCATTCTTGCTGCATCACAAAATTTGAACAAAGACTTATCGATCTCTCTGTGTGAGGAGCACTCGGAGTTCCGTATCGACAAGGATTGACCATTAAAACCTCCGAAGTGCATCTCGGTGGAACCAACACCAAATTCTCGGTCTCACCGATGCCTAGGGTTGATCTGGTTTTCAATCTCGGTAACACCGATTCCTTATTCTCGGTTACACCAAGTTTCCCTGTCAACTGACAGTTGGGAAACTCGGTGGCACCGACAATTTTGAACCGGTGTCACCGACAGCAAAGGGTATATTACCTGGCGGACCCGACTTTTGAAATTCAATCGCAAAAGTCTGTTTCCTCCAACCCTAAGCTGCCTCTCCAGACCCCTTGGTCGTCGTCCTTGCCTCCCCGTGCGCCTCCGCCGTTGGGAATCGTCGCCGCCGATGGAATCTTCACCGCCGTCGTCGCCTTTGTGGATCCTTCACCGAGTTAGGGTATGGATCCGGCCCTCTTTTGCGCTCCCCTTCCGATTCATGCGCATTAGAGTAACTCTTATCGATAATCCACTGATTGCAATCCTCTCAATCCTCTAAAAACCTCATTAGCTTAGCGAACGAAAGATTTTTAGATCTAGCCGTCCGCAAGACCGAATCTCGGTGACACCGAGTTAGAAAAATCGGCTCTACCGATTTTTGTTTTGGACTACTGAGGACAGTCTCGGTGAAACCGAGTGGCAATTTTCGGTGCAACCGAAATTGCTGCCAAGTTTCTGTAAAGAGGTCTGTGCGTCTCGGTGGTACCGAAACTTTTGACTCAGTGACACCGAAATCCCTTTTTGCTGAAAGCTATATCTAAGAATTTCTTTGTTCAACCTTTGAAAAATCTCTGCATTTTGCGATGACTCAACCCCTCTGCTCTTCTATACTTTTTTCACAGGGTCAGAGATGTCAGGTTCTGATGATAGCCAAAATGACTTCAGAGAGGAGAATGTTGATATGAGCTCAGGCACTAGTCCCGAGGGGAGCTATGATGATGTACCTAGCTCACCAGATCTATCCAAAGCTGCAACCAGGGCAAGAAGAAAGCTCAACTCAGATGAGGAGGATGAAGATTTTGTACCTGAGGAGCTGCCCAAGAAAGATACAACTGCCAAGAGCACTACTGCTGCCACTTCATCCAAGAAGAAGGCAATTAGGAAGGAGTATGCCAGTTCAGGGTCAGTGAGAGCACCAGAGAGTGCTAGGGCAACAATGAATGTTGAGCCCCCAAGGAAATCCATGCCCAAGAAGGCTTGAGAGAAGAAAAGCAGAAAGAGAATCATACATGTTGTTGGTAGACAAACCTCAATGTATGAAGACCCAGCTGAGGCTGAGGCTGAGGAGGAGGAAGAGCCAGCTGCAAAGGCTCCTCCTAAGAAGAAGAAGAAGCTAATGGCTGATGCTATGCCCAAGGACACTTCATCCAAAGGCACCAAGACTGCCCCCAAGAAGGCTGCTGTTGCTCCAAAACCCAAGAGGTTTTCCAAAGACATCCCAGCTGCTACCAAGAACAAGACTTCCACTTTTAGAGAAGCTGAGGATGATACACAGTCTGTTTTGATGAAGCTAAGACCACACCTTCCAGAGCACAATGCCAGCCATCCAGTTGCTGAGGACATGAAGAAGAGGAAGGATTCTGGTTTGAGAGTGTGGAGAGCAATTGATCCTTACTCTCAGAGGAGAAGGACAGCTGTAGACTACAGGTTCTACACAAAAGAACAAGACTTCTATGAGACAGTTTTGCTTGATAAGAGCCCTGTAGTGAGTGACATGAGATATGTGGATTGGAAGCACATCAAGGACAATGAAGACTACTTTCCAAGTGTGCAAGATAACTTCCGCTGCATTGGTATTGATGAGTTTGTTGGTAAGGAGTTCACTGCTTGGAAAGACGAGATGATCATGCAATTCTACTCCACCGCACATTTCTATGGAGATGGTAGGATTGTATGGATGACAGAAGGCACCAGGTATGAATCCACAGTTGAGGAGTGGGCTGCCATCTTAGGAGCTCCATAGGTGGAAGACGGTGACCTAGATGTGTACTCCGAGTCCAAGGCAAATCACAATGCCATGAAGAACATGTACAATGAGATCCCTGCTGCAAACTTGCCATCTCACAAATTTGGATCCATTTACTTCCTCCAGGTTGGTCTACGCACGATCAACAGCATCTTGAGGCATACCTTGATGCCTAAGTCTGGAGATGAGAAGATGATATGAGGCTATTCTATCAACATGCTGCTCCATCTTGATCAACACACCAGATTCAGAGTGATGGACTTGATAGTTGAGACAATGAAGAGGACTGGTACAGATCAGAAGAGGTCATGTGGATACGCTCCCTATATTCAGATGCTTATCAACTCCAAGCTGGAGAAGCACATATATGCACTTGATCGACCACATTTGCCACTCTTGCCAGAGCTAGAAGAAAATTTTGTGGTGATGGACCCAGATCATCCCACCTCAGCTACAGCACAGGCAGATGCTGCCAGAGACACTAGTTCTCAGGTGCCAAAGACTAGGAGTGAGGAGATGGATCTTCTCCTTAGCTCTGTGCTCAGTATGCAGAAGGACATCGGGAACATCTTGAAGAACCAGGAGAGCCTCTCGAGGATTGTTGATACCAAGTTTCATATTCTCAACAACAAGGTGGATGAGCTCACAGTGACTGTGAATGACCTCAAGAAGGAAGTTGATGGCGTGCCCAGTCCCCACACTACAGATGATGATGAGGATAGTCCACCTCTCAGGTCAGACACTCAGTTCAGGACTCAGGCCAGATCTGCTACAGTGCCAGTTCCAGAGACTAGACCCTCTTCATCAGCACCTGCCGCAGCTCCTTCAGCTCCTCCAGCACCTCCAGTTGCTACTCCGACTCCGTCCATGACGTCTGCTGACATCTTCGCTGATGCTGTTCTCTCGACTCCTTCATCAGCTATCGGAGGAGATCAGCCCCAGAAGAGTGCTTAGTTTTATACCTTTGAACTTTTTGGTAACTTGTTGCCAAAGGGGGAGAAGATGTATAGATCATTAGGGCTTCGAGAGAGAGAACGTTGTTTTTTATCGCTTTTCAAAACATTGATATCTTTTGGTTTGTTTGCTTGTGTTAAACTTTGTTGGTGTTTGATCATACACTTGATGTGTATTGCTACTATTTACTATCCTTATGATGCTTATGAGATGATCATTCACCTTTGCGTGATTGTGTTGTGCTATGATATTCATTCTTATTATTCTCGCACACCACCAAGTTGTATGTGACATGAAAGAGTACCCCATGTACCTAATCGATTGTGCATTTGCATTCAAATGCAAATTCAAAATAATGCACAAATTTAGGGGGAGCTCTTGCTTATCACATACTTCTCAAAGCGACGATTATATTCATTGATTATATCATATGTTGAAGCTTTGATCTATATGTTGTCATCAATTACCAAAAAGGGGGAGATTGAAAGCACATTTTCTCCCTTGGTGGTTTTGGTAATTAATAACAACATATATGTCATTGAACTAATGTTTCCACTAAGTATATTTCAGGAAAAGTTCAATGATGGGTTAGCAAAAGGATTGTGGAGAGACCCCTGGATGCAAGGAATTTTATTGGCAAAGCTTCAAGCAAGAGGACTCTATATTTTACTTTGTGAAAAATCACCTTGAGTCCATAGGAAAGCCAATACTATTAAAAGGGGGTAAGGTACTGTTGGTGAACAATATGCTCCACGTGCACAAGTGATAATCACCAAAAACACCCACAAACTCTTCCACAAAAGCCTGTCCAAGCCTATCATGAAAATCGGTGCAACCAATTCTTTCCACTCGGTCCCACCGATTCCCACCTCAGACAGACCCATGCTAAACCCTAGATCTTCGGTGCAACCATTCTGCTTCGGTGCCACCGAGTTCAGCTTGCCAACTTTCTGTTACCTCGATTCTTAAAATCGGAATTTCCGAGATTTTGGATCGGCGTCACCGAGTTGTGGAAACTGACCGTTGGTCACCTAATCGGTACTGCCGAGATCTTTGTACCGGTCTCACCAAGATTCAAAAGTTGCTACCTTTGGAGCAACTCGGTACCACCGAGTTTTATACTTCGGTGTCACCGAGTTGGTCACTTTAGGTGTAACGGTTGGATTTTTGGGGAATCCTATATATACCCCTTCACCACCACCCACTCGCAAGAGATGCACTCAGAACTATTCCATACTTGCCCCATCCAATTTTCTAAGAGAGAGCCACCTACTCATGTGTTGAGATCAAGCCATTCCACTCCATCCATATGAATCTTGATCTCTAGCCTCCCCAAGTTGCTTTCCACCAAATCAATCTCTTCCACCAAAGCCAAATCTGTGAGAGAGTGATTGTATGTTGAGGAGTCTATCATCTTGAAGCACAAGAGCAAGGAGTTCATCGACATTACCGAGCCTATTACCTTTTGGAGGGTGGTGCCTCCTAGATTGGTTAGGTGTCGCTTGGGAGCCTCCTACTTCGTGTTGTGGAGTTGAACCAAGAAGTTTGTACGGGCAAGGAGATCGCCTACTTCATGAAGATCTACCCATAGTGAGGCTAGTCCTTCGTGGACGGAAGCCGTTATGGAATAGTCAAGGTTGCTACTTTGTGGACCCTTATGGGTGGAGCCCTCCGTGGACTCTCGCGACCGTTACCCTCCGTGGGTTGAAGACTCCATAAACGTGGACGTACGATAGAACCACCTATCGGAACCACGGGAAAAATCTTCGTGTTTCCAAATTGCGTTTGATCTTCCTCCCTACCCTCTACTACATTTGCTTGTCGTTACTTTCCGCTGCTATACTCTTAGACATGCATGTGTAGGGTGTACTTGAATTGCTATCATTGCTAAAATCTGCCAACACTTAAAATTGGGAAAAGGTAGGATTTTTATTTGCTCAAGTAGTCTAATCACCCCCCCTCTAGACATACTTTCGATCCTACATGTTCACACTTCATATAAATTGTCGGTGTTCATCCTCTTTCACTGTATATCCATGTTAGTTTTATTTTTCCGCCTTCTTCTTGTGTGTTTGAAAAACTTTTAAAAATTCCAAAAATATTTCCCGCTTCTTTTTGGTTTTTCTTTCCCTTTTGATTATGTAGTATTAAAAGAAGACCCAAAAAGATTTCCTTTACTTGTTGGGAGCTTTCCCGTGTAAATAGTTTTTCTCGTTTTTGTTTTCCCTTTGCTTGTTTGCTTTCTTCGAGAAAAATCAAAAACTCCAAAAAAAAATCAGTGTGTTTCTCTGAACTTCTTTTCTTTTCTTTGAGTCGTTGAAAGGAGAAGACCACAATGAAAATATTGAGTGGCTCTCGTATGCATAAATGTTGATCTAATGAAAAGAGCCACCACTACCTTGTCTTCTCCTTTGTTTTAATTTGTTTTGCAGATTTCAGCTTAGTCCACGATACACTTGCACTATTATTATTATCACATCATTCGGTCGTGCAAGTGAAAGGCAATAATGACGATATTTCATGAAGTGATTGTGGCAAAGGAAGATGGTATGAACTCTTTTTGTTTTCCGTTTTTGTAAATATGTTTAGCTCATTCGATCTTGATTCAATATATCATGAGTGAACATGTTTATGATGACAATTAGAGATTATAGTTTCTCATGCCATGCTTAAATAGCTAGGAGTGGATAATGATTTATCTTATGTGTCAACATGCATTAAAATGGTTATGATGTGGTATGGTGGTATGGTATTTCCCTCTGAGTAATTCGAGTAGCTTGACTTGGCCCATGTGCAAACATGTAGTTGATTCAAAACCAATGCAGCCTTCATGATGTTTAAATGTAGAGTGTTCATATCCTACCCATGCTAATGTCTCATACTTGTGATCTGCGTTGGGTTTTCCGTGAAGAGAAACGGGTAATTGAAGCACAAAGTGGGTAAGTATTTCCCTCAGTTATGAAACCAAGGTTTATCGAACCAATAGGAATATCAATCCTCAACCGTCTTCAGCGACTGCACACAAATGAACAAATGACTTGCACCCAACGCGGGCAAGAGGGTTGTCAATCCCCTTGATCTCATTATTTGCAAGCAAATGAGTTGTGTAGATAATTGTTGATAAATGCAAAATAAATAAAAAGTAAATAAAGGCAACTAGGAAATAATAGCGTTTGTAAATATATAAGTTAATAGACCCGGGGGGCTAGTGTTCCCTAGCGGCATCTCTCATGTAGGAAGCATACGATGGGTAAACAAATTACTGTTGGGCAATTGATAGAAAAGTGGATAGTTATGCGATTTTCACGGCAATGATCATGTGTATATAGGCATCACGTCCATAAGCAAATAGGCCGACTCCTGCCTGCACCTATTACTATTACTCCACTCATCGACCGCTATCCAGCATGCATCTAGAGTATTAAGTAAAAAAGAGTAATGCTTGGAGAACAATGACATGATGTAGACAAAGTAAACTCAATCAATATGAATGAACCCCATCATTTTATCCTTAGTAGCAACAACACAAAGACGCATCTTGTCCCCTACTTTGTCACTGGGATATAGAAATTCGCCAGGTTGAACCTACCACAACACACCACTCCCACCGATGAAATATCAATCTACTTGGCCAAAGCACATCAATAGATCGGAGAGCATTACGAAGCTATAATGATCATGCACTTAAGAGATAATATAATTCAGAGGCATCTCAAATACTTTTCATGAATAATTTGAACATAAACCCACAATTCATCGGATCCCAACAAACACATCGCACAATAGGATTACATCGGATAGATCAAAGCGAAGATGCGATGACCATTGTATTGAAGATCATAAGAGAGAGAGAGAGATTGCCATCTAGGTACTAGCTATGAACCCGTAGGTCTATGGTGAACTACTCACACATCAACATGAGGGCAGCAAGGTTGATGAAGAAGCCCTCCATGATTGATCCCCCCTCCGGCAGGGTGCCGGAACGGAGCTCCAGATGGCCTCGCGACGGAACAGAGACTTGCGGCGGCGAAAAAAGGGTTTCGGGACTGCCTTTAGGGTTTTCACGATATTAGAGAATTTATAGGCCGAAGAGGGACGTCGGGAGAGCCACGAGGGGCCCACCACATATCAGGGCGCGCCCTGATGTGTGGTGGGGCCCTCGTGCGCCTCCTAACCTCCTTCCGAAGCTTCTCGGTCTTCTTTTAGTCCAGATAAAATCATCAAAAAGTTTCGTGGCAATTGGACTTCGTTTGGTACTGTAAACCTGAAAAGGCAAAAACATGCAGAAAACAACAACTGGCACTGGGCACTGGGTCAATAGGTTAGTGCTCAAAAATATTATAAATTGGTAAATAAAGACCCAAAAAGTATCCTAGAATGATAATATATCATCATGGAACAATCAAAAATTAGAGATACGTTGGAGACATATCAAGCATCCCCAAGCTTAATTTCTGCTCGTCCTCGAGTAGGTAAATGATAAAAACAGATTTTTTGGTGTGACATGCTATCCACTATGTAATCTTATTCAGGTATGCTCATTGAGAAAAGATGAATCAACAAATATTAACATAACAATACTAAAGTGCAAGAAACAAAATTGTTACTCCTTAAAAGTATACGATCCTTAAGAAATGTTTGCCCCCATATTCATCTTATTATATTAGCAAGGCATGGCTCCATCTTCACCACATCAATACAAATGTCAAGCACCACGGTGTCCAAGTTAGGCAATTGGATCGTACTTTTTCAAAATGCATCAACTTTTTATTCTTCACGCAATACAAGAGTGTGAGCCATTGGATGGCATTTAGGTGGAATAGAGTATGGTGATAGATATCAAAGGGATAAAAAGTGGAGAAGATAATCTCACATCAACTAGGCGTACCAATGGGCTATGGAGATGCCCATCGATAGATATCAATGCGAGGAGTAGGGATTGCCATGCAAATGATGCACAAGAGCTATAAGTGTATGAAAGCTCAAATGAAGCTAAGTGGGGTGTGCATCCAACTTGCTTGCTCATGAAGACCTTGGGCATTTGAGGAAGCCCGTCATAGGAATATACAAGCCAAGTTTTAAATAATGAATAGGTAATTCCCACTAGCATATGGAAGTGACATATCATGAGACTCTCTACATGAAGAGCATGGTGCCACTTTGAGGCACAAGTGTGGTAAAAGATAGTAGCAAAGTCCCTTCTCTCATTTTCCTCATCATTTTTTTGAATGGATGGTGGGATCATTTGGCCTCCCCCATCTTTATTTTTCGTCCGGAGTCTCATCTCGACTTATGGGAGAATCATAGTCTCAATCATTCTTTCCTCACCGGGACAATGCTCTAATAATGATGATCATCACACTTTTATTTACTTACAACTCGATATGGAGAACTGATATGAAGATATCTGTATGAATGCCTCTGGCAGTGTACTAGGATGTGCAATGATCTAGCATGACATGTATCAAAAATATGAATGGTGGCTTTGCCACAAATACTATGTCAGCTCTATATGATCATGCAAAGCAATATGACGATGACCAAACTAGTCATGTGAAGTGACGATGGAATTTGCATGGCAATATATCTCAGAATGGCTATGGAAATGCCGTGATAAGTAGGTATGGTGGCTGTTTTGAGGAAGATAAAATAAGGCTTATGTGCAACAGAGCGTATCATGTCACGGGGTTTGGATGCACCGGCGAAAGTTGCACCGATCCTCGAGGTGAGAACGGGCAATGCACGGTACCGAAGAGGCTAGCAAATTATGAGAAGGTGAGATTGCGTATGTCCATGGTTTCACATTAGTCATAAAGAACTCATATACTTATTGCAAAGTTTTATTAGTTTATCATAAATCAAAGTACTACTCGCATGCCCCGAGGGAAGAGGTTGGTAGGAGTGAACCATCGCGCGCTTCCGACCCGAAACAACACTAGGATTTCAACGAGGAATAGAAATGCTCACACATCATCACCATGCCTCTTTAATTTTTAGATGAAAAAAAGGTCAACCCCTCTTAATATCGACACTTCAACAGTTTAACAATTATGAACTCACACCTATTTCATATTACTACATCAATATCATTAACCCACAATTTCTCTATATGTGCTACATGATGGTTTTGATTATCACTCATTGAATACCTAATATTCTTGGACTAGTCTTATGACCCATGCAAATTACCGTCACTATTTATTAACTCTCAAACAAATATAAGTGAAGAACGAGAGTGAAATCATTTCTTTAAAATCTACATGCCACCGTGCTAAAAAAGATATAAGTGAAGTACTAGAGCAACTGCTAAGCTCAAAAGATATAAGTGAAGCACATAGAGTATTCTAACAAATTATGATGAAGGTGTGTCTCTCTTAAATAGGTGTGTCCAGCAAACAATGATTGTGGCAAACTTAAAGTAAAAGCAAACTAAAGCAAACGACGCTCCAAGCAAAACTCATATCATGTGACGAATAAAAATATAGCTTCAAGTGACATACCGATGGATTTGAGACGAAAGAGGGGATGCCTTCCGGGGCATCCCCAAGCTTAGACGCTTGAGTCTCCTTTAAAATATTACCTTGGGGTTCCTTGGGCATCCCCAAGCTTAGGCTCTTGCTACTCCTTATTCCGTGGTCCATCATAATAACACCCAAAACTTGAAAACTTCAATCACACAAAACTCAACAAAACTTCGTGAGATTCGTTAGTATAAGAAACATATTGCATACTTTAAGTACTGTTATAAATTGATTCAAATTTCATAAATGAATAATTGGTACTGTATTCTAACTTCTCCATGGCTTATACCCCCCGATAAAATCCATAGTTTAATCAAAATAAGCAACTATGCAAGCAAAAACAGAATCTGTCTAAAACAGAACAGTCTGTAGAAATCTGTAGAGAACCTATGCTTATGTAGCTCTAAAAATTCTGAAAAATTAGGAAAACCTCGAAAATTTGTATAGAAACTCTGTGTAAAAATATCAGATCATTATCACGGTACAGTAAAAACTAAAAATTCCTGTACTGGAGTCAAAAGTTTGTGTTTTGTTTCAGCATTGATTCTACTTAACTCGTGAGTCATCCCAAAGGATTTACTTGGCACAAACACTAATTTAAACAAAAAAACATAATAATTGCAGAGGCAATAATCATGCTATCAAAAATAAATAGAAAATTCTAAGCAAAAATTTAAAGATAACTATTGGGTTGCCTCCCAACAAGCGCTATTGTTTTATGCCCCTAGCTAGGCATAATGCATAGTTTCAAGTATTGTCATCTTTGAGACTCAACCCATAAGTGGCTCTCATGATTGATTCATAAGGTGGTTTAATTCTCTTTCTAGGCAAGTTTTCCATCCATTTCTTCAACGGGAATTGGAACCTCATGTTTCCTTCTTTCATATCAATAATTGCACCTATAGTTCGTAGGAAAGGTCGACCAAGTATTATGGGACAAGTAGGATTGCAATCAATATCAAGCACAATGAAATCTACAGGCACATAATTTTTATTTGCAATAATGATAACATCATTAATTCTACCTAAAGGTTTCTTAATGGTAGAATCCGCAAGATGCAAGTTGAGGGAACAATCTTCAATATTAGTGAGACCAAGCACATCACAAAGAGTTTTAGGAATAGTTGAAACACTAGCACCAAGGTCACACAAAGCATTTCATTCATATTTATTAATCTTAATCTTGATAGTAGGCTCCCACTCATTATGCAATTTTCTAGGAATAGAGACTTCAAGCTCAAGTTTCTCATCATACACTTTTATCATAGCTTCTACTATATGTTCGGTAAAAACTTTATTTTGTTCATAAGCATTGGGTGAGCTAATAACGGATTGCAACAAGGAAATACATTCAGAGCAATTATCACAATTAAAGTCCTTGTAATCCAGAATAGTGGGCACATCACTAGTTAAAGTTTTGATCTCTTCAAACCCACATTTTTCAGTTTTAGCATCAAAATCATCACCCTCCAAGCAAACGGGACACTTCTCAACTAAAGTTGACTCATCTCCAGTCCCTTTATCATTTATATTGAGAGATGTAAATAAATATTCAATGGGAGAAATACCAATCATTTTAATATCTTCATCATTATTCCCAACGGGTAAAGATTCTGGTTTAGCGGCCATCCTATTCACTAGAGTGGTTTGCTTATCGGAGATCTTTCCCAACAACTCCTCAATTTGAGCAAATTGTGATTGGAGATTAGATACTTCCTTATTAACCTCATCGAGTTGCTTACTAATAGCGTCAAGCAACATTGAATGCTCCTTAATTTCAGAAGGGAAGGATCTATTATGCTCATATTGTGAAGTCATGAAGGTTTTCAGAGAATTCTCTATTTCCGACATTCTTTGGTAGTAAGAGATATTGTGGAATTTATCTTGAGACATGGTGACCGAGCAAGCAAAGTAATAAGCAAGACAAGTAAACTAGCAAGCGAAGAAGTAAACTAGTAATAAGCAAAGATAAATATTTTTGTATTTTGATTTTTATGTGACAAGCTAAATATAACAGCAAATAAAAAGAAGAACAAGTGAATGAAAATTTGTGTAAAGTTACTTGATAGTTGATGATGATATTCCCCGATAATGGCGCCAGAAATCCTTCCTGATACTTGTGATCTGCGTTGGGTTTTCCGTGAAGAGGAACGGGTAATTGCAGCACAAAGTGGGTAAGTATTTCCCTCAGTTATGAAACCAAGGTTTATCGAACCAATAGGAATATCAATCCTCAACCATCTTCAGCGGCTGCACACAAATGAACAAACGACTTGCACCCAACGCGGGCAAGAGGGTTGTCAATCCCCTTGATCTCATTATTTGCAAGCAAATGAGTTGTGTAGATAATTGTTGATAAATGCAAAATAAATAAAGGCAACGAGGAAATAATATCGTTTGTAAATATATAAGTTAATAGACCCGGGGGCCATAGTGTTTCCTAGCGGCATCTCTCATGTAGGCAGCATACAGTGGGTAAACAAATTAATGTTGGCAATTGATAGAAAAGCGGATAGTTATGCGATTTTCATGGCAATGATCATGTGTATATAGGCATCACATCCATAAGCAAATAGGCCGACTCCTTCCAGCACCTATTACTATTAATCCACTCATCGACCGCTATCCAGCATGCATCTAGAGTATTAAGTAAAACAGAGTAATGCTTGGAGAACAATGACATGATGTAGGCAAAGTAAACTCAATCAACATGAATGAACGCCATCGTTTTATCCTTAGTAGCAACAACACAAAGACGCATCTTGTCCCCTACTTTGTCACTGGGATATAGAAACTCGCCAGGTTGAACCTACCACAACGCACCACTCCCACCGATGAAACATCAATCTACTTGGCCAAAGCACATCAATAGATCGGAGAGCATTACGAAGCTATAATGATCATGCACTTAAGAGATAATATAATTCAAAGGCATCTCAAATACTTTTCATGAATAATCTGAACATAAACCCACAATTCATCGGATCCCAACAAACACACCGCACAATAGGATTACATCGGATAAATCAAAGCGAAGATGCGATTACCATTGTATTGAAGATCATAAGAGAGAGAGATTGCCATCTAGGTACTAGCTATGGACCCGTAGGTCTGTGGTGAACTACTCACACATCATCATGAGGACAACAAGGTTGATGAAGAAGCCCTCCGTGATCGATCCCCCCTCCGGCAGGGTGTGACGCCCCCAATTTCGACCGTACGCTAATCAAACATGCAATGCGTACGACCAAGATTATGGACTCACTGATCGATATCACAACACAACACTAGACACAAATTAAAGTCATACAGCTTCATATTACAAGCCAGGGGCCTCGAGGGCTCGAAATACAAAGCTCGACAAAGCACGAGTCAGCGGAAGCAAATAATATCTGAGTACAGACATAAGTTAAACAAGTTTTGCCTTAAGAAGGCTAGCACAAACATAAGCAGCGGATCGAAAGAGGCGAGGCCTCCTGCCTGGGAACCTCCTAACTACTCCTGAGCGTCGGCACTCTCCACGTAGTAGTAGGCTCCAGCGGTGGTGTAGTAGTCGTCTCCGGCGTACTCCATCTCCTGGGCTCCATCGTCTGAACGCAGAATCGTATCGAGGGGGAAAGAGAAAGCAAAGCAGTGGTGAGTACTCATCCAAAGTACTCGCAAGACTGACATCAGAACTATGCTAAGTATGCATCAGTATCAAGGGGAGGGGTTATATCTGGACTGAATGGAGAAAGCAAGAATAGGGAGAAGGCCTAGTCCTATCGAAGACTAGCATCTTCAACATCTTGCAGCATTAGAAGAGAGTAGAATGGTATCTCATATATAGTCATATTATTGTAGCAATTTTATTAAGTAACCACGCCCATTGATTCTTCCTCGACTCCCTGCGAGGAAGCAATCTCGGAGCCACATTCATCTCAAATTTAAATCACAGTTATAGTTGTATAAGGTCAAGTATAACTCCAAGTCGTCCTGTTACCGTGGACATGGCTATTCGAATAGATAATTCATCCATCCAGGGGTGCACCGCATTTCCAACACGCCTGATCACCTCCGGCCGGACACACTTTCCTGGGTCATGCCCGTCCTCGGGATAGCAGCACGTTGTCGCCCCACCTAGGCTCAACGAAGAGGCCAGCCCGCCGGTCTAAATCCTAAGCACAAAGGGGTCGTGGGCCCACTTGCCCTCTGCGCTCCTGCACGATGCGTGGGCGGCCGAGGTCAGCCCTAGTACACTCTAGTCCAAGAGCTGCACCGTCCAGGCCACTCGGGCGCGTGCCGCTCCATTGCTGACGTCCGAAGAGCTTCGGCTGATACAACAACGCTGAATACCCATAACTTCTCCCACGCGATGGTTTGGTGCGTAAAAAGGCCAACGACCCAACTCAGATCAAATACCCAACCCATTAGCATTTTATTAAAGCGGGGCAAGCGCGACCCATGAAGTGCGGTCCCGTCGCCCCGTCTCGAGGATGTGTGGCAAGGGCCTCTCCTGCCCGTCCACGCCTCATCATCATCAAACCGTGGGTACCCCTCAGGGCCGACCCATCACCAACATGTTTCTGTAACCAGGTCATAGTAACTGTGTGTATAAAACATCAAGACGGAACCTGAGGAATCACCCTCAAAGGGTCCCGCTCGATGAAAACCGTCAAGGTGGACTTAGAGGAATCACCCTCGAGGGTTCCACACTTGACGGGTTGCACGACAGAGTCATCATCGGGAGTGGTGAAGGAGGAATCACCCTCGATAACCATGACCGACTAGCTGCACTACAGAGCTAGCATCATGAGTACTTCACGAGGTGTCACCCTCGGTACTCGATAGTAACTCTGCAGAGTCATACAACTAAGGGGTGTGCGGTGATGTGAGGGGCCTGGCTTGTTGGTCGGTTGACCGAGTCTTCGAGTCGTCGAGTCGTCGATGAAGAAGCAGGGGCAACTGGGACTAAGGGGGGTCACAGGGGATTCACTGATCAACCTATACTAAGCAGTTGATATTGTTGCAGGTATAGTAGCAGTTTATCAAAAGCAGGCGATGCATCAGAATAGGAGCTAACTAATACAGTAGCAAAATCTAATGCAAGAATAAGAGGGAAAGGAATGGGCGATATCGGAATGCTCAAGGGGGGTTGCTTGCCTTGCTGCTCTGCGGCAAAGGCCTGATCGTCAACGGTGTAGTCGTACCCGGCAACACTGCCAGTCTCGGGGTCTACCGGAGAGAAGAGGGGGGAAGAAACAATAAATATAAAGCAAACAGATGCATCACATGCATGACATGACAATAAGCAGAGCTAGGCATGCACTAACGCAGTACTACACGTCGCAGACGGATCGGAAGAATATCTAACGATATTTTCCGGGTCCCGGGCTACTACCGGACAGATGATCCTAATGCTAAATGTCCATGTTCATCATGCTAGGAGCATGTGACACATGAACAGACAGCGTATTCGGATTCGTGGGATTTTTCCGATCAACTTTCATGTATAAAACTTTTTCATCTGAGCTACCGATTATTTTATTTTAATTTTTAAAGTTTTATTAATATTCTGAAATAAACAGAATTAAACTTAATTCAATAAATGCATTTATGACATCAGCATGATGTCATGCTGACATCAGCAGTCAACCCAGCTGTCTCAGGTCGAACCTGACAGCTGGGCCCCACCTGTCATAGACAGTGGGCTAAACAGAAATTAAATTAAACTAAACAGGTTAATTAAATGGGTGGACCCCATCTGTCATAGTCTAATTAGTCTAAATTAATTATCAGAATTAATTAAACTAACTTAATTAATTAAAAAGGGGCTGGGCCCACATGTCATACACAGGGGGGGTCGGGCCCCACCTATCATTGACTGGCCGAGCCCAGTCAGCACGGTTGACCCGGTCAACAGGTCAACCAGGGACTCGGGCCCCGCAGGTCAGTGACCCTGTGGGCGGCCCCGGTCCAGCCACGTCGGCGGCGGCGGCGCTGGGTCGCCAGAGAAGCTCCGGCGAGCACCAGAGAAACGGGCGAGGCTCGGGTTTTGCGTGTGGTGCACCAAATCGAGCCATTCTTGGCGCGTTCGCGAGCTGGCATCATCGCCGCTCCATTCCAGCCATTGGCAGCTGCTGCGTCGGCGGCGGCGGACGGAGCTTCGGGCGACCATGGTAGCGAGCAAACCGGGACGAAAACGAGCTAGCTACCGCGCGGGATCGAAGCAGGAGACGACCTGGAGCACGACTAAAGCACGCACGGGTTGCCAAAGGCACGCAGAGCTCGAGCCCGACGAAAATGGCGGAGGGCAGCGCTCGGTTCCGGTGAGAGCTAGCTACGGTGGCCTACTCGAGCTACGGAAGGAGGAGGAAGCCGCGGGGGAGCTCACTTGCGGCGATGGGAAGGCCCGGAGCAGTGGTGATGCAGTGCAGACGGCAAATCGACGACGGTGAGCTTGCGGATCCGAGGAAGAAGAAGGGTGCGGGCGGCGGCGTGTGAGCTCACTGGCCTCGATCCAGTGCTCGGGGAGGAAGAGGTGGTCGCTGCGGAGCTCCTGGACGTCGAACGGAGGCGTGGGAGCGGCCGTGGCGACGTGCATCAGCCCGGCGCAGCCATTGTTGCGCTCGGCCGAGCTCGAACGCGAGCGAGGAGAGGGACAAAGAGGGGGCAGGTGAGATCTAGGGCTACAGGGGGTCACAGGCAGGGGCATGGGGGGGGGGGGGGGGCGCTCTTATCCTCCAGCGGTGCCCGATGGCCGCACGCGCTCGCCGGCCTTCTCCTGTCGCTGGCGAGAGGGAGGGGAAAGGCTGGCCTAAATGGGCCGGGCTAGCCTGTAGCACATGGGCTACAGTGCCCGGTAAGCCTTTTCCTTTTATTTCCCTTTTCTTTTTCTGATTTATTTTACAGCTTTTGTTTTATTTCTTTTTAGCATTAATTTCCTTTAGCAAAAATGTGTGACTTGGTCCAAATAATACCTTGCATTATTAAGTGTGGCCACAAAAAGTTTGGGCACTTTTGGAAACTGTTTGAAATAATCTTGAATTTAAAAGTGCTTTTAAATTGCATTTGGGCTCTGTTTTGCAAGATGGGGTCCACACCAACATCAAGGTGATGTTGTTTTCCTTAACACCAATTGTTTTGTGATTTATCACAATTGTGCAACATTTTTCCTTTGCTATTTGCCAACTTATTTTATCATCATAACATTCAATGTCCTTTTTAATGGAATTTGAAATGAGATATGCATTTTCAACTTGATCATATCTTGTTTAGCAAAATGATTAGGCACTGATCATGGTCATCACTGTGCTTAATTACAATGATCACTGTAGCCAAAATCCAGGGTGTCACACAGGGTGCCGGAACGGAGCTCCAGATGGCCTCGTGACGGAACAGAGACTTGCGGCGGAGGAAAAAGGGTTTTTGGACTTCCTTTAGGGTTTTCACGATATTAGAGAATTTATAGGCCAAAGAGGGATGCCGGGAGAGCCACGACGGGGCCACCACATATCAGGGCGCGCCCCCCCAGGGCACGCCCTGATGTGTGGTGGGCCCTCGTGCGCCTCCTGACCTCCTTCCGAAGCTTCTCGGTCTTCTTTTAGTCCAGAAAAAATCATCAAAATGTTTCGTGGCAATTGGACTTCGTTTGGTACTGTAAACTTGAAAAGGCAAAAACATTCAGAAAACAACAACTGACACTGGGCACTGGGTCAATAGGTTAGTGCTCAAAAATATTATAAATTGGTAAATAAAGACCCAAAAAGTATCCTAGAATGATAATATATCATCATGGAACAATAAAAAATTATAGATACATTGGAGACGTATTAATGCCCAATGTTAATTATTCACAATGCATGATTATGACCGTTTTCGCTCTCTAGCTGGCCGCTTCTCAATCTATTGCTAGCCTTCACCTATACTAAGCGGAAATGCTGCTTGTGCATCCAAACTCCTAAACCCAAGTTGTTCCACATGATCCACTATACCTACCTATATGCGGTATTACCCTGCTGTTCCAAGTAAATTTGCATGTGCCACCTCTAGTACTCAAATAAACATCTGTTTTGTGTGCTCGTACTGCTCATGAAGTGATGGAGGAGTCAGTTTCTTCCATGATAAGCGAGTTATTCTCAAGATGGACGTTTATTCGTCTATCATTGCACGAGAGAGGCTGGTAAAAGGGATGCCCAGTCCTGCAAAATCAAAAATAATTAAACAAACTCCTGGGACAAGTTGATATGTTGGCAGGCACCCGTGGATTCGGTCAGCCATGGTTTGTGTATGTATGGTGGAAGGAGTAAACTTTACAATTCCGCTTGGGAACCGCCAATAATGTGTTTAACATGGAAGATATTGAAAACTCTATCGTAACATTGACAGGAAAAGCACACCACCCAAAAATGCAATTTCATCTCTGTTTTAGACCTTGAGCTCTGGCACCTCTGCAAATCAATGCTTCCCTCTGTGAAGGGCCCTTCTATTTACTTTTATGTTATCGAGTCATCACCCTCTTATTAAAAGCACCAGATCGGAGATCACTATTGTCATTATTTTGCATTGAGTCTGGTTAATGTCTGATGTGAGCATGACTGGATCTTTCCTACTCTAAATTATAATGTTTAGTCGCTGCTTGAACCTCGGGGGTGCTCTGCATTTATGTTTTCCGGTCGTAGAAAGGGCTAGAGAAATACCATGTCGTCATATTATATCATGATTGTTTTGACAAAATTGTTGGCATGTGAGATATCTTATTATTCCTCACTAGTTAGTTATGTATTGCCATGAGTAAATATGATGTTTAATTGTTATCATGGATATGGTTATTTATGACTTGTATTGAAAACCTGAACACTAGCTAAGCATATATAAAGCAACAAGAACAAAAGAGTTTGTAAAAATTTTCTTTATCACTTTCAGTTTATCAACTGGATTGCTTGAGGACAAGCAATGAGTTAAGCTTGGGGGAGTTGATGCGTCTCAAACGTATTTACTTTTCCAAACACTTTTGCTCTTGTTTTGGACTCTAATTTGCATAATTTGAATGAAACTAACCCGGACTGACGCCGTTTTCAGCAGAACTACCTTGGTGTTATTTTTGTGCAGAAATAAAAGTTCTCGGAACTGGACGAAACTTTTTGTGAGTTTTTTCTGGAATATATAATGAATTTTGGAGCGAAGAACTACCAGAGAAGGGCAGTTGTGGGGCCACGAGCCAAGAGGGCGCGGCCCAGGCCCAGGCCACACCCTATTGGGTCGTGGGTCCCATGCAGCTCCCCTGACCCAAATTCCAGTCCTATAAATTCACATTTTTGGAGAAAAAAGTTAGAGAGAAGATTTCATCGCATTTTACGAGGCGAAGCCGCCATCACCTCTTGTTCTTCTTCCGGAGGGCTGATGTGGAATCCGTTTGGGGCTCCGGAGAGGGAGACTCATCGCCGTCGTCATCACCAACCCTTCTCAATCACCAATTCCATGATGCTCACCGCCGTGAGTGAGTAATTCCCTTGTAGGCTTGCTGGACGATGGTGGGATTGGATGAGATTGATCATGTAATCGAGTTAAGTTTGATAGGGCTTGATCCCTGGTATCCACTATGTTCTGAGATTGATGTTGCTATGACTTTGCTATGCTTAATGTTTGTCACTAGGGCCCGAGTGCCATGATTTCAGATCTAAACCTATTATGTTTTCATGAATATAAGAGTGTTTTGGATCCTATCTTGCAAGTTGTAGTCACCTATTACGTGTCATGATCTGCATACCCCAAGGTGACAATAATCGGGATTCTTTCCGGTGATTGCCGTAGTTTGAGGAGTTCATGTATTCACCATGTGTTAATGCTTTGTTCTGGTTCTCTATTAAAAGGAGGCCTTAATAGCCCCTAGTTTCCAATAGGACCCCGCTGCCACGGGAGGGTAGGACAAAAGATGTCATGCAAGTTCTTATCGCAAGCACATATGACTATATACGGAATACATGCCTACATTACATTGATGAATTGGAGCTAGTTCTGTGTCGCCCTACTGTGTAACTGTTACATGATTGATGTCATCCAAATCATTATCCATCACCAATCCACGTGCCTACGCTTTTCTCATATTGAATCTTGCTAAGTTACTACTGACGTTGCTACTGTTACAACTGTTACAAAATTGTTGCTACCGCTGTCACTGTTACTATTGCTACTACTATTTGCCATGCTACTAAATCTTTGCTGCAGAGAGATATCCCAGGTGTGGTTGAATTGACAACTCAACTGCTAAGGCCAATAAATATTCTTTGGATCCCCTTGTGTCGAATCAATAAATTAGGGTGCAATACTACCCGTGAAGACTGTCGCGATCCCCTATACTTGTGGGGTAGCACACCTTAGCACGACGACTTACCAAATGTCTATTACAACAATTTTGGTCCGGCTCGGGTGTGGGAGGGGCAATGACGACGACGCACATTTGGCTCACTCTAGTCTTACAGTCATCACTAGATGATCTACGAATATGAATGTTTTTGTTATCCTATGTTCTTTGTACTAACATCGTGAATAGATTCCAAGTTTCCTTGCAAAAAATTCACCTTAATTATTGTTAGTCAAATTACCTTAATTATGCAAACTGTACGTAGCTCAGATGGTGAAGTTCCTTGTGGTGAAACCAACTCATCAGGGTTCAAATACTAAACTTAGCATCGATGATTACATTTTCTTGAATTTATTTCAGCCTTTATGGTGATGATCGTTCACTGTGAAGAGACGTTCCCGTCGACTATACGTAGGGTGATTGATACGTCTCCAACGTTTCCATAATTTTTGCTTGTTCCATGCTGTTATATTATCATTCTTGGATGTTTTACAATCATTTTATAACAACTTTATATCATTTTTTGGGACTAACCTATTGACATAGTGCCAAAGTGCCAGTTGCTGTTTTTGCATGTTTTTTTACTTCGCAGAATATCAGTACCAAACGGAGTCCAATCGCGACGAAACTTTTTGGAGATTTTTTTGGACCAGAAGACACCCAGTGGGCCAAAAAAGTGCCAGAGAGGTGGGCTGTGGAGGCCACAACCCACATGGGCGCGCCTGGGGGCCCCCAGCGCGCCCTGGTGGGTTGTGACCTCCACGGCCCCCCCTCCACCGCCTCTGATGCCTAAAAATTCCCAAATATTTAGAAAACCCTAGGGGAGTCGACGAAACACAATTCCAGCCGCCGCAAGTTCCAGAACCTCGAGATCCAATCTAAACACCATCACAAAGGGGTTCATCTTCTTCACAGGTGCCTCTCCGATGATGCGTGAGTAGTCCACCATAGACCTACGTGTCCGTAGGCAGTAGCTAGATGGCTTCCTTTCTATCTTTTGATTCTCAATACAATGGTCTCTTGGAGATCTATTTGATGTAAACTTTTGCGGTGTGTTTGTTGGGATCCGATGAATTTTGAGTTCATGATCGGTTTCTATCCATGAATATTATTTGAGTCTTCTTTGATCTCTTATATGCATGATTACTTATAGCCTCGTATTTCTTCTTTGAATATTTGGTTTAGTTAGGCCGACTAGATCGATTTTTCTTGCCATGGGAAGAGGAGCTTTGTGATGGGTTCGATCTTGCGATGTCCTTTCCCATTGACAGAAGGGGCAACAAGGCACACATGTATCATTGCCATTAAGGATAACAAGATGGGGTCTATTCCTACATGAATAGATCTTGTCTACATCATGTCATCGTTCTTATTGCATTACTCCGTTTTTCCATGAACTTAATACACTAGATGCATGCTGGATAGCGGTCGATGTGAGGAGTAATAGTGGTAGATGCAGGCAGGAGTCGGTCTACTTATCTTGGATATGATGCCTATATAATGATCACCGCCTTGGATATCTCTATGATTATTTGATCTTCTATCAATTGCCCAACAGTAATTTGTTCACCCACTGTGCGCTATACTCATGAGAGAAGCCACTAGTGAATCCTACGGCCCCCGGGTCAACTTTTCCAACATATTGCTTTCCGATCTATCTTTTTGCCGCTTTTGTTTTTAGATCTACTATACCAAAAAAACCAAAAACATATTGCTGCACTTTTTATTTGCCCTTTTTATTTTGTGTTCTTGAGAGATCTATCTCTCCTATCTATCACAACCTAATCTATCTTTTTACCGTAGAGAGATTGACAACCTCTCTTTCGCGTCGGGTTGCAAGTATTTGTTATTTATGTGCAGGTGCTGCTTATTGGGTGGTGGTGATCATCCTACTGGTTCGATAACCTTGGTTTCATAACTGACGGAAATACTTACCTTTGCTGTGCTGCATCATCCCTTCCTCTTTGGGGGAAATACCGACGCAGTCTCAAGCCACGTCAAAGGAATTTCTGGCGCCGTTGTCGGGGAGGAAGCGATCTCTTCTACGTGCCAATCTCTGGCGCCGAGGAGACTCCATCATCATCTACCAGGTTCCTAATCACAAATCTCATCTCCTTGCAATTACATTATTTGCCATTTGCCTCTCATTTTCCTCTCCATCACTTCACCAATTTGCCGTTTTATTTGCCCTCTTTTTCGTTTGCCTTTTTCTCGCTGGATCTCTTCCTTGCTTGCAATCTTGTTTGCGTAGTCATGATGCCTCAACGAAAGTACTATGATGTTCCTTACCCCAATATTTTGCTTGAAATTAAGAAAAGTACTAAGGTTTATATGACTACGCAATTTGAGCGTAATAAGTATTTCACCGATGAGCTTAGAGAACACTCTACCGTGCTAGATGCCATAACGAAACAACTTGATGATATTAGTAGAGAAGTTTGTAATCTCCAATCTAAGTATGCTCATGCTGAAAATTTGCTTGGTAAAATCTCCGATGCACATGCTACTTTAATAAATCAAATGGCCGCCAAACCGATCTATCTAGAGGATAAAAAAGATGAAGATCTTAAAGTGATTGGTGTTTCTACTATTGATTCCTTGTTTAGTAATATTAAGATTGATGATAAAGGGACTGAATTAGAGTCAATTTTAGCTAGAAGGAGTCCCAATAATTTGGAGAGTGAAAATCTTGATGAAATTTTTGATAAAAGTGGGTTTGAAGAGGTCAAAACTTTAACTAGTGATGTGCCCACTATTTTGGATTGCAAAGACTTTAATTATGATAGTTGCTCTTTGATTGAATGCATTTCTTTGCTGCAATCCATGTTGAATTCACCCCATGCTTATGAGCAAAATAAAGCTTTTACTAAACATATCGTTGATGCCATGATGAAATCTTTTGAAGAAAAGTTGGAGTTGGAGATTTCTATTCCTAGAAAATTACATGATGAGTGGGAACGTACCATTAAATTCAAGATTGAAAATTATGAGTGCTTTGCTTTATGTGATTTGGGTGCTAGTGTTTCCACGATTCCGAAATCTTTATGTGATGTGCTTGGTCTCACCAATATTGAAGAATGTTCTCTTAATTTGCACTTGGCGGATTCTCCTATTACAAAGCCTTTGGGAAGAATTAATGATGTTCTTATTCTTGCAAATAGGAACTATGTGCCCATAGGTTTTATTGTGCTTGATATTGATTGCAATCTGTCTTGTCCCATTATACTTGGTAGACCATTTTTACGCACTATAGGTGCCGTGATTGATATGAAACAAGGCAATATTCATTTTCAATTTCCACCAAGAAAGGGTATGGAACACTTCCCTAGAACAATAGTTAAGCCACCATATGAATCAATCATGAGGGCATCCTATGGATCCAAGAACAAAGATGACAATACTTGAATCTATGCGTTATGCCTAGCTAGGCGCGTAAAACGATAGCGCTTGTTGGGAGGCAACCCAATGAATAAATTAATTTTTTCTTTTTCCTTTCTGTTTTTCAGAGTTGACACAATTATGCCTCTATTATGATTGTGTTTTTATGGTTTATTTAGTGTCTGTGCCAAGTAGAGCCTTTAGGATGATTCATAAGATGAGTAGAAGCGATGCTGAATCTGAAACAGAAACTTTGCGTCCAGTATTTGAATTTTCATTTTTGCTGGAACGTGATCTTGAGCTGAAATTTTAACACAGTGTTTCTATACCAATTCTTTACGTTGTCCTAATTTTTCAGAATTTTTAGACTTACAGAAGTATGGTTAGAGTACAGATTACTACACACTGTTCTGTTTAAGACAGATTCTGTTTTCGTTGCATTGTGTGCTTGTTTTGATGAATCTATGGGTTATATTAAAGGGTACGAGCCATGGTAAAGTTAAAATACAATAGGTACAATGCAATAACAAAATATGAATGCGTTTGCAACAGCACCTAAAGTAGTGATTTGCTTTATTATACTAACGGATCTCACGAAGATTTTGTTGAGTTTTGTGTGATTGAAGTTTTCAAGTTTTGGGTGAGATCACGATGGATGAAGGAATAAGGAGTGATAAGAGCCTAAGCTTGGGTATTCTACCGCACCCCAATATATATCCAAAGAGGAACAAGCAACTAAGCTTGGGGATGCCCCCGAGTGGCATCCCCTCTTTCTTCTAACGACCATCGGTATTTTACTTGGAGCTATATTTTTATTCGTCACATATCATGAGTTTTTCTTGGAGCGTCTTGTATCTTTGCTTACTTTGCTTGTTTGTTTTTCATTTGTATCCTTTCTGTACAGACATATTTGGGAGAGCCAAAATTATGCTATGAATTTTTAGAATTGCTCTGTATGCTTCACTTAAACTTTTTGAGCTATAGAATTGCTCTAGTGCTTCACTTATATCTTGTTGAGCACGGTGTGCTTGGAAATTTTTGTAGAAATACTCTCGTGCTTCACTTAGATTAATTTGAGAGTTAGTAAATTTTGAAGAAATCCTCTCATGCTTCACTTATACCTTTTTGAGAGATGAAATCTTTATGCTCATGTGCTTCACTTAAATTTGTTTGAGCTAGTCAAAAAGCAATGGCAATATATGAAACCAGTCCCAAAGTGATAGATATCCAAGGAGGATATAATAAAATCTTTCATGAAGATCATTGGGCAAATTAAACTTGATTCCTTGTAATAGTTTTGAAACATGATGATAGTAATATGTGAGTTGTGTTAGTGAGCAATTATGCTTGAGTAGGAATATTGGTGTTAAGGTTTGTGATTCCCTATGTGATACGTCTCCAACGTATCTACTTTTCCAAACTCTTTTGCCCTTGTTTTGGACTCTAATTTGCATGATTTGAATGGAACTAACCCGGACTGACGCTGTTTTCAGCAGAATTGCCTTGGTGTTATTTTTGTGCAGAAATAAAAGTTCTCGGATTGACCTGAAAATTTATGGAGAATATTTTTGGAATTAATAAAAATATTGGCGAAAGAATCAACCGGAGAGGGGCCGCCACCTGGCCACAAGCAAGGGGGGCGCCCCCACCCTAGGGCGCGCCCCCCTGTCTTGTGGGGCCCTGGTGGCTCCTCCGACCTCGTTTCCACTCCTATATATTCCTAATTACGGAGAAAAAAATAGGAGAGAAGAGTTCATCGCGGTTTACGATACGGAGCCGCCGCCACCTCCTGTTCTTCCTCGGGAGGGCAGATCTGGAGCCTGATTTGGGCTCCGGAGAGGGTGTCATGGGAACGTGCCTGACAGTAGATGGTAGGGGTACGAAAGGAGAGGGCAGAGTCTTAGCTACGGCGAGGGTGTACACACAGATGTATGAGTTCAGGCCTCACTCGGAAGTGATAACAACCCTACGTCTCAGGTGCTCCGGGGAGCTTACTCTGTCGAGTAATACGTGCGTTGTGTTTACAAAGGATTGTGAACCCCCGTGCCAGTGGGGAGGGGTGGCTTATATAGAGTGCGCTGCCCCTCATAAACGTCTGGCATTTAGGGGTTTGATTGTAGGTAATAAAAGGGGGGGGGACGTTACTGGTAATGTATACAATAAATGCCAGTTAAGGCGGCGAGCGTAATGCCTGCCTGTTGGCCTCCCTAGGGAGACTCTTGGTCTTCTGTGGTCGAGTGACTGGCGGCCCCTCCGAGTGAGAGCTGACTGTCGAGTGGAGGGGGGGGTCTTCCGAGTGACTCATACGCCATGGCTTGTTCAGTCGGAATCTCTCTCGTAGTCTTGTAGTCCTCCAATGTGGTGTCCTTAGGTGGGGTATGTAGGATGGGCCTAGCACCCTACCCTAAGTACATATCCTCGTCATTAGCCCCCGAATGGATCAGGGCTCGAGTGGAGAAGGTGCAGTGCAGGTTCTGTCGAACTCAGCGTTCTGAATGAGCTTCGAGATCTTTCCGATATCTGTGACGACTGGGCCTTCCAACGTCTGCCTTGATCTATTCAGCTTGTCATTTCTTCCGAGTGAATTTAGATGCAGGTTCGAGTCCGAATGGTCAACAGGATCTTCAGATGTGACAGGACGCTCTGTCCGGCCCGGATTTCGTGGGATTCGAAATTTTGGGGAACGCGCGCCGAGCAGGGACGACGCAACCGACGGGGAAGCGGCTCCTCGATCTTCGTGCCACCTTTATCGCCACATATCGCGGCCCCTCCGTTAGTGGGATACACAGGGATTTGGCGGGCCCATGAGTCAGTGACTCGGGTCGACGGACATAAAAAACGAGAGGGGAGGGGAATTTGCGACAGTGCGCTCATTTTCCCCTCGTCTCCTCCGCTTCTTCTGCTCCGCCGCCGCGCTGCTCAGATCGAATCCGCTCGCCGCTGCGACAATGGCGCCCAAGAAGGCGATGAAGGGGAAGAAGCCCTCGAGCGCCCGGGCCGCAGCGCCACCCGGATGGATGCAGGGCGATTTCCTGCCGTCAACCGTGACGGCGTTGGACGTGGAGAAGCTCGTCGCTGACGGCCTGGTTGCGGCCGGGTCGTGGAGGTTGCCGGGGACGGAAGCGGAGCCGGAGCCGCGCGAGGGCGAACGGGTCCTCCTGACCACCCATTTGGAGAGAGGTTTTGCTCTGCCCCCGCATCCCTTCTTCCGCGGTTTTCTGAATTTCTTCGGGGCTCAGTTGCATCATTTTCCTCCCAACGCAATTGCGTATCTCGCTGCGTTAGTGACGATGTGCGAGTGTTTCTTGGGTTGTCCCGCCCACTGGGGTCTGTTCAAGCACATCTTTACCATCCGTTCTCAGTCGGTAAAGAAGGTCCACGCTAGTGATAATAGGACCAACGTCATCCAGCTATGCGGGGGTTTGGGTCTTCAGAAGAGGACGGGGAGTGCATTCCCAGCGCTCACCCTTCCGGAGTCGGTGCGGGGCTGGCAGTCGACCTGGTTCTACTGCCACGACGTCGCGTCCCCAAACATGTCGACCGGCCTTCCTCCCTTCACGCTGGATCGACCCACTGCGCCCCCATCTCTGACCGTGGCCGAGGAAGAGAAGGCCAATGTGGGGATCTTGATGAACAGTGTTGTGAATCTGATTCGTGATGGAGTGACTGGCTTGGATCTGTTGGAGGTGTTCCTGGGTCGACGGATCCAGCCGCTCCAGGCGCGGGACCATCTGATGTGGCATTACTCAGGAGTCGACGATACCACTCGTACCCACCCGGAAGATGTCTCAGAGGAAACCATCACGCTATGGCTGCGCGGCATCACTCGTGCGCGAGACAACCCCCGGGGTTCCAAAAGAGTATCGCCTTTCTCAGCTGCAAACCCGCCGAATGTGGTGAGTCATGTCATTGTCGATTGCTTTTGTATCTTGTCGAGTGAATATGTTATCAGCTGACTGACTTGAATCTTTGCAGGAGCTCACGAACATGTATTCACCCGTGCCGAATGGCGGTCAGAACCTTGAAGGAGCGGGGAGCGAGAGCGAGAGCGACAGCATCAGCTACGCCGAGGATAGCAAAGGCAACGGTGACGATTCGTCGGGGAGCGATGAAGTTGAAGTCGTGTCTACTCCGCGTACTGAAGGGTGTTCCAAGCAGCGTCACGACCCAACACTCGACCGGGGTCGGGCCGGGGGGTCGACCACCAGGAGCTCCAAGCGCAGTCGGACGTCGACGCCAGAGCCGATTGAAAAGGTTGCCAAGCAGCCCAAGGTCACCACCACCAAGCCTCGGAAGGCTCTCCCCAGAATCAAGGTTGACGTGCCGATTGCTTCAACGTAAGTATCCTTGCTCTTCGCTTAACTTGTTGCTGAACTTCATATTTTTGCTGACCGAGTGGAACTTGATCGTCAGGGCCGCTACCTCGGTGACATCGCTGGGGCGAGGAGAGGAAAGCGCGGAGAAGGACACGTCGGACGCAGCTACTTCTCGCCAAGGTATGTCATATTGCCATTTGACATTCTTCTCAAACCATTCGACAGTCATGTGATATGTCGACTGGTGACATGCAGAGCCAATGGATACCGACCCCGCAGCCCCGTCTCCGACTGAACTGATTACAGCACCGATCCAGATGGCCGTGGAGCTCGCCAGTCCGCCACAAGCGCCTGTCTCCCAAGCGCCAGCCTCGCAAGCGCCAGTCCTTCCGACTACATCGCCGCTCCCTTCACAGACCATCTTCTCTCTGCACCGTGTTCCAGAAGATCAAACTGGAGCTGCTAAGGAGGTGATGATGCAGGCCGAACATATGATGCGGCGTACGAAGGAGGCGTACGAGGCCAGCAAGCTGGCTTACGATGCTAGCTCAGCGCTTCGGGCGAACGTCCAAGTAAGTGCACTCGTAAGTGCGCTTTTTGATTGTGTCGCTTTCCGTCTACCATGACTTGACTTCTGCACCCGCTGGGAGTTTTCTCTCTGTCAACTGGTAATCGCTTGTCACGCACTCGGCTAGGGCTGACCTGGTCGAGTGGACAATCTTTTTTTTTGTTCGGCCGTCACTCGGATCGGGCGGACCGTTCCGAGTGGATACCGTTCCGGTGGGGGCACGCTGAGTGCACCCACTGGGTGTAGTCCCCGAGACTGCCGTCGACTGCGGGCAGTCGGCGGGAGTCTTAGAACTTGGACTCGAAGCCTATATTTCTGTCCACTGAATTGTTTTTGTCGTTGATCTCAGAAGGCCTGCGAGCTCGGTACTCGATACGCTGACTTGGAGAAGGAGAAGACTCAGCTTCAGCTCGACTTGGAACTGGCGAGGAGAGACCTGGAGCGTGCGCAAGCTGATCTGAAGGCTTCTGGAGGTAAACTTTGTTGATCGAGTACTTCATTATTTGTTTCTTCTATCTTTGAACTGAGTGACTCCACTCGAGCAGACGTGCGTGCTGAAAACCGTCGACTTCGAGCGCGACTCAACAATGCTATTTCTTTAGATATCATGAAGAAGGCGCTGGAGGACAAAGACAGATCACTCGCCGATGCTCAGAAGACGGCGAGGGAGAAGACTGAAGCTGCCGAGAAGAAGCTCGCCGCGGCTAGCAAGGTTGAGGAAGAGAACACGAAGCTGAAGCAGGAGCGAGCTGACTGGAGCAAAAGGCTTGACCATGCAACCAAGGGAGCAAAGGGCTTGGAGACCTATCTGGGGGATTACGCCCAGAAGATGTATGTTTTGCTTGAAGGTAATTTTCTCCAGTCGAGTGAATTCCGTTAATCCCAACTTCATCCAGTCGAGTGAATTCCGTTGATTTTCAGGGAACAGTATCATGACTAATTCTTTCCATCTTCTTCATGTAGAATTCTGCAAGGACTTCGAGAAGGAGACCGAGGCGGTCGAGCCCAATCTGGACCCTTCCAAGTCACCTGTCGGAGATGCTGTGGCTATGAACATGTTCCGGCTTGAATCTCGAGTCGCAGGCGTCCGGGAGTACGTCGCTCGACTGCGAGGTGCAATGGAGAAGGTCGACAAGGAGCTGTGGCCGGAAGACTCACTTCAGGCTGACCTCGAGTCAATGATGACTCGGCTTGACGAGCTCCCTGGTCGAGTGCAGGCATGGAAGAAATCTACTGCACGCTGCGGAGCTGACATAGCGCTCTCACTCGTCAGGGTCCATTGCAAGGAGGTCAAGGAGGACAAACTGAAAGCACTTCAGGTGGCCAACACAAAGAAGCTCCAGTTCCAGGACTTCATGGAGACCTTCATCGAAACGGCCACTCGGATCGCTGACGGGATCGACCTGGACACCTTCGTCGAGCCTGCAAGTCCCACTGGAGCTTGAAAAAACTTTGTTGGTGATCAAAAACTTTAATTTGCCTCGGTATGCCGAGTGGTGGTGTATCGTTAAAACTTCTTTCGGGTCTTGGGCCCGAGTACTTTTGTCATTTGCATGGGCAACTTTTATCCATGCTGAATACTCTGGATTTATCTGAATTTGCTTTTCAGTCCTTTGCTTGATTTCTTCTCGAGTAGATCAGGTCTTGTCGAGTGGTTTCTGGTCCAGTGGGGGCACGCGGAGTGCACCCAGTGGGTGTAGTCCCCGAGACCGCTGTCGAGTGGCGGCGACATCGGTAGGGGTCTTAAATTTGTTTGATTGATTTCGGACTTAGGCGAGGACTGACTCGCAGCTAAGCCACCCGAGTGAGAGGACCGCTCGTCATTCGGGAGTGAGTATCAGAACTTGGGCGAAGACTGGTTCGCAGATAGCCTCCGAGTGAGAGGATTGCTCGTCACTCGGAGTAGTTTATAACTTAGGTGATGCGGAATCACGGCTAAGCCCCCGAGTGTGAGGATCGCTCATCACTCGGAGTAGTTTATAACTTAGGTGATGCGGAATCACGGCTAAGCCCCCGAGTGTGAGGATCGCTCATCACTCGGAGTAGCGTTTTAACTTGGGCGAAGCGGATTCGCAGCCAAGTCCCCGAGTGAGAGGATCGCTCATCACTCGGAGTAACGTTTTAACTTGGGCGAAGCGGATTCGCAGCCAAGCCCCCAAGTGAGAGGATCGCTCGTCACTCGGAGTACGATTTAACTTGGGCAAAGCGGATTCGCAGCCAAGCCCCTGAGTGAGAGGATCGCTCATCACTCGGAGTAGCGTTTTAACTTGGGCGAAGCGGATTCGCAGCCAAGCCCCCGAGTGAGAGGATCGCTCGTCATTCGGAGTATGGTTTTAACTTGGGCGAAGCGGATTCGCAGCCAAGCCCCCGAGTGTGAGGGTCGTTCATCACTCGGAGTAGAGTTTTAACTTGGGCGAAGCGGATTCGCAGCCAAGCCCCCGAGTGAGAGGATCGCTCATCACTCGGAGTAACGTTTTAACTTGGGCGAAGCGGATTCGCAGCCAAGCCCCCGAGTGAGAGGATCGCTCGTCACTCGGAGTACGATTTAACTTGGGCGAAGCGGATTCGCAGCCAAGCCCCCGAGTGAGAGGATCGCTCGTCACTCGGAGTAGCGTTTTAACTTGGGCGAAGCGGATTCGCAGCCAAGCTCTCGAGTGAATGCGATGCTATTCACCCGATGAGGTTCTGAACTTAGGCAACACGGAGTCGCAGCTAAGACCCCGAGTGTAAGAATCGCCCATCACTCGGAGTAGATTTAAACTTAGGCGATGCGGAACCGCGGCTAAGCTTCCGAGTGATGCTATTCACTCGACGAGGTTCTGAACTTAGGCGACACGGAGTCGCAGCTAAGCCCCCGAGTGTGAGGATCGCCCATCACTCGGAGTGGATTTAAACTTAGGCGATGCGGAACCGCGGCTAAGCTTTCGAGTGATGCTATTCACTCGACGAGGTTCTGAACTTAGGCAACACGGAGTCGTAGCTAAGCCCCCGAGTGTGAGGATCGCCCATCACTCAGAGTAGATTTAAACTTAGGCGATGCGGAATCGCGGCTAAGCTTTCGAGTGAATGCGATGCTGTTCACTCGACGAGGTCTGAACTTAGGCGACACGGAGTCGCAGCTAAGCCCCCGAGTGTGAGGATCGCTCGCACTCGGAGTATTCTTGAACTCAGAATTGTGCGATCGGAATCGACAAAAGACTGCAGGAGTCGTATCCTTGATAATCAAAACAGTTTACTCTTATTACATCAGACAGATCAACCTTCAGGTGAAGAACCGACGAAGCAGATCTGCGTTCCAGGCCCGTGGCTCGTCAGCGTTCTTCTTGAGATTGAAGAGGTGGTAGGCTCCATTGTTCAGCACCTTGGTGACGACGAAAGGGCTTTCCCACGCGGGGGCTAGCTTGTGAGGTCGCTGCTGATCCACTCGGAGCACAAGGTCACCTTCGTGGAAGGTCCGACTCCTAACGTGCCGTGCATGAAAGCGACGCAGATCTTGCTGGTATGCAGTCGACCGGATCAAAGCCATTTCCCGCTCTTCTTCAAGGAGATCCACAGCATCCTGGCGTGCTTGCTCAGCTTCAACCCCCGAGTAAAGGTCCACCCGAGGAGAATTGTGAAGAACATCACTCGGCAGGACAGCTTCAGCCCCATACACCATGAAGAAAGGAGTGCGACCAGTTGACCGATTTGGAGTTGTCCTCAAGCCCCACAGAATAGACGGTAATTTTGTAACCCAAGCTCCAGCTGCGTGATCGAGTTCGCGCATGAGTCGAGGCTTCAACCCTTGAAGGATAAGGCCATTTGCTCGCTCGGCCTGACCGTTTGACTGGGGGTGCGCAACGGATGCGTAATCCACCCGAGTGCCTTGAGAGGAGCAAAAGGCTCTGAACTCTTCCGAATCAAAATTAGAACCATTGTCCGTGATGATACTATGGGGAACTCCGTATCTGAATATTATTTCCCTCATGAATTTGATGGCTGTGCGAGAATTCAGCTTCCTGATAGGCTTGGCCTCAATCCATTTAGTGAACTTGTCGACTGCTACCAGAAGGTGCGTGAAACCACTCTGGCCCGTGCGGAGAGGTCCGATCATATCCAATCCCCATACAGCGAACGGCCAGACGAGTGGGATGGTCTTCAAGGCAGACGCAGGCTTGTGCGACAAGTTTGCATAGAATTGGCATCCTTCACAGTGCTGCACAATATCCTTAGCCATCTCATTGGCGCGCGGCCAGAAGAAACCAGCTCAGAAGGCCTTGGCAACAATCGTCCGAGAGGACGCATGATGGCCGCAAGTTCCCGAGTGAATTTCCTCCAGAATCAGTCGACCTTCTTCGGGAGAAATGCATCGCTGAGCCACGCCGGTTACGCTCTCTCTGTAGAGCTGCCCATTCATAACAGTGAAAGCTTTGGATCTGCGGACAATCTGTCGGGCTTCAACTTTGTCTTCTGGAAGTTCTCGCCTGAGGATGTACGCGATGTAGGGCACCGTCCAATCAGGAGTTATCACCAGAATCTCACTGACCAGATCTATGACTGCTGGGACATCAACTTCAGTCGGATTGGAGGCGCTTATAGGCTGCGGGGGCTCTTCGGTGAAGGGGTCCTCTTGTACCGAAGGAGAGTGCAAATGCTCCAGGAACACATTGCTGGGCACAGGCTTCCGAGTGGAACCAATTTTTGCCAGTTTGTCAGCTGCCTGATTCTTCACTCGGGGAACGTGATGGAGTTCCAAACCCTCAAACTTCTTCTCAAGCTTTCTTACTGCATTGCAATATCCGGTCATGGCGGGGTTTCTGACATCCCACTCCTTCATTACTTGATTGACCACCAAATCCGAGTCACCGTATACCATCAGGCGACGGACACCGAGCGAGATGGCCATACGCAACTCGTAAAGGAGTGCTTAGTACTCAGCTTCATTATTGGAGGAATCAAAGTGAATCTGGAGGACATAGCTGAGTTTATCGCCCTTGGGAGACACCAATACCACACCAGCACCAGAACCGTTCAGCATCTTCGAGCCGTCAAAGAACATGGTCCAGTGTTCCGAGTGGATCCGGACTGGCTGCTGCTGTTCTATCCACTCGGCCATGAAGTCAGCAAGTGCTTGAGATTTAATGGCTTTCTTCGCTTCAAACTTGATATCAAAATAAAGAAGTTCAATGGCCCATTTGGCCACTCGACCAGTCGCGTCTCGATTGTTGAGGATTTCATTCAAAGGCGCATCACTGACGACTGAGACTGAGTGATCTTGAAAATAGTGCTCCACTTTCTTCGCTGATAGATATATACCATAGACAAGCTTCTGGTAATGTGGGTACCTTTGCTTAGAAGGAGTCAACATTTCAGAGATGTAATAAACTGGGCGCTGGACTTTGTAGGCCTTGCCCTCTTCTTCTCGCTCGACAGTAAGAACTGTACTGACGACCTGATTGGTGGCTGCAATGTACAGGAGCAGGGGTTCTTTGCTGTGTGGAGCGGCAAGCACCGGCTGGGTGGAGAGCAGGGCTTTGAGCTGGACAAACGCTGCTTCTGCCTCTGAATTCCACTCGAACGTATTGGATTTCTTCATCAGTCGGTACAAAGGGAGTGCCTTCTCTCCGAGACGAGAAATGAATCTGCTCAGCGCTGCCAGGCAACCAGTAAGCTTCTGGACATCGTGAATACGCTCGGGGCGTTTCATTCGGACGATGGCACCGATCTTCTCGGGGTTGATGTCGATTCCTCGTTCGGAAACGAGATAACCGAGTAACTTTCCACCCGGAACTCCAAAAGTACACTTGGTTGGATTCAGCTTGAGGTCATATCTTCTTAAGTTGGCGAATGTTTCCGCCAAGTCAGTCAGCAGGTCGGAACCTTTGCGAGACTTGACTACGATATCATCCATGTAGGCCTCGACATTCCGACTGATCTGGTCGAGGAGACACTTCTGAATCATGCGCATGAAAGTAGCGCCAGCATTCTTCAGACCAAAAGGCATGGTGATGTAACAGAAACACCCGAAAGGGGTGATGAAGGCCGTTTTTATTTCATCTGGACCAAACAGACGGATCTGATGGTAGCCAGAGTATGCATCGAGAAAAGACAAACGCTCGCACCCCGCAGTTGAGTCCACAATCTGGTCGATGCGGGGGAGCGGGAAATGATCTTTCGGGCAGGCCCGATTGATATGCTTGAAGTCTATACACATTCGGAGCGACTTGTCCTTCTTGGGGACCATGACGACATTCGCAAGCCACTCGGAGTGGTAGACCTCGCGAATGAAATTGGCCTCCAAGAGTCGAGCCACCTCCTCGCCGATTGCCTTCCGCTTCTCTGTTGCCGACCGGCGCAAGTGTTCTTTTACAAGCTTGGCCTTCGGATCAACTCTCAAACGGTGCTCAGCCAGTCCCCTGGGTACACCAGGCATGTCAGCGGGCTTCCATGCAAAGATGTCCCAGTTCTCACGGAGGAACTGGATGAGCTCGGCTTCCTATTTGCTGTCGAGTGTGATTGAGATGTTGGTCGGAGCAGCAGTAGGATCTGTCGGGTGAATGTGCACTTGCTTCAAGTCTCCTGCCGACTGAAAAGCTGACTCGGTGGTGGGCTTCTTGGAACGCAACAAATCAGCGGGATCAGCAGTCTTCTTGTACTCTTCTAACTCGACTACAGCCATCTGCATGTCGGCGATCTTGGAGCCCTGTTGGAGGCACTCCTCAGCCCTCTATCGATTTTCTGTGACTGTGATCACACCCTTGGGCCCGGGCATCTTCAGCTTGAGATACACGTAACACGGGCGGGCCATGAAACGTGCATACGCTGGACGGCCAAGGATGGCATGATATGCACTCTTGAAGTCTACAACCTCAAATGTCAGCTTCTCTTTGCGAAAGTTCTTGTCAGTGCCGAACACCACATCCAGCGCAATCTGTCCGAGTGACTTGGCCTTCTTCCCAGGGATGACCCCGTGGAATTGCATATTGCTTTCGCTGAGCCTGGACATCGGAATGCCCATCCCTTTGAGGGTATCATCGTACAGAATATTCAGGCCACTTCCTCCATCCATGAGAACTTTGCGGAGCCGAGTGCCTCCTACCACCGGATCCACCACCAGCGCCTGTCGACCTGGGGTAGGGACATGAGCGGGATGGTCCGACTGATCGAAGGTGATAGCTGTCTGGGACCACTTGAGGTACTCGGGGGTAGTTGGAGCAGCCATGTTGACCTCCCTGTTGATGACCTTCAATCGACTCTTGCTTTCTACATCGGCAAAAATCACCAATGTGGCATTGATCTCAGGAAAGTCTTCTTTATCTTCGTCCTCTCCTTTCTCAGGATCTTTGTCACTCGACTGCTCTCCCTTGAACCCTTGGATCAGCAATCGGCACTGTCGAGTGGTATGCTTTGACAGGATCAAGTTGCCTTCTTCATCCTTCCGTGAGTGAATGGGACATGGCATATCCAGGACATCTGTCGACTGGTTCTTGGACTTCTTCTGAACAAACTGCCCCTTTGGCTTCACTTTCCCTTTCGCCGCCAGAGCGGCTACTTCTGCCTGGACAGAGCCGTCAGCTTTACGCTTTTGCTTCCGACTGGAATTTCCGCCGCCGGGATTACTGTCGACTGCTTTACCCTTGCCACAGTGGAGGCGATCCTCCTCCTCGCCGTTGGCGTATCGGGTGGTAATCTCCATCATCTTGCTCAGGGACATATCTCCTGTCCGACCAAACTTCAAATAGAGCTCTCTGTATCTGACTCCGGCCTTGAAGGCGCAAACAGTCTGGTGCTCGGAAACACCTTCCACCGTGTGATGAAGAGTGGTCCACCGCTGAATGTAATCCCTCAAGGTCTCATTCGGCTTCTGGACACAGTGCTGCAACTCGAGCAAACCGGCAGGGCGCTTGCAGGTGCCTTCGAAGGTCTTGACAAACACTCGGGCAAGATCCTCCCAGCAATAGATACTAGAAGGAGCCAACTGATTAAGCCACGCCCGGGCCGGACCATCCAACATCAGGGGCAGATGCTTCATAGCCACGTTGTCGTTGCCTCCGCCGATCTGAATAGCCACTCGGTAATCGTCTAGCCATGTTTCCGGCTTCGACTCGCCAGTGAATTTGCTAATCCCAGCCGCCAACCTGAAGTTGGGGGGGATCTCAGCAGATCGGATGGCTCTGCTGAAACACTCTGGACCAGAAACAGCTGTACCACTGCCACTCGGAAAATCTCTGTCATAGCCACCTCTGTTGTATCTGCCTCTGTCGACCCGGTTCTGAACGAGAACGGATCTCGCGTCAAACCCAGGGTCCCGCTCATCACCGTACGGGTGCCTGTCATCATAGTGCCGGGGCACGTATGGACCACTCCGCGGAGGAGTAGGCACTCGACGGTGGTCATCACGGTGATGTCGAGGAGCAAACTGATCTCGCCTCTGATCTCTGTACTGATTGTTGCGGTAATCTCTGCCTCTGCGACGCTGAGGTGACCCTGGACTGTGGGCCGATTGGACTGTGTCTGCTCTAACTGATTTGCTGTGAATCCTGTTGCGCGACTGAGAGACAGCGGAGTTCTGCTGTCGAGCCGCCCCAAGCAGGGTTCGGATCTGCTCGAGTCCTCTGCCGGCCTCTGAACCGGACGGCTGTATAGAATCTGCAATCCTAGCCGCCGCTGCAACATTCTGGATCGGAGTACGGTATACCTGACGATTGTCGTCGACCGGAGGGAACAACTGACGCTCGCGGCGCTGTCGAGTGCGCTCGTCGAGTGAACTCTGCATCTCCTCGAGGCGCGTGCGCTCTGCCAAGGTGGCGAGACGCGCAGCCTCCAGAGCCTGGGCTTCTGCAGTCGTGCCAACGATGGGGGTTTGGAGGACCTCCTCATCCCTGCGCTGCTGATCATTCGACGGGCCGCCACGCTCGCGGCCGCCACGGCCATAGCCGGGTGGGCTCTGATGAGAACCCGCCATGAAAACTTCTGCTGCAGGATCGCAGCTCTCGCACTCGGAAGGGAGCTCGGATGAATCTGATGCCGAGTCGAACGCGCCGTGAAGTGGCTCGGCGGGCTCGATAGCCGCTATCTGCGGAGTCGACGCCTGGCGCGCCGCCGCGTGCCTCACCCATCGCTGGAGCCGCGAACGACCGGATCGCTTGCGGTGACGAACAGCGGGGAGAGTGGACGACGCTGGAGCCGACATGTATGGGGTCGACGGCTGACGAAGGAGAACGCCGCATGAACTCGCGCTGAAGTGCGTCGCCCCGCGGACGGGGAGAGCCTCAACGTCGAGAGGGGCTTCCTGGAGCCATGCGGAGTCGTCGGCGATGAAGGTGAACGCACCGAGACGGATCTCGCCGCCCAGGATCAAACCGCCGTCGGGAGACATGGTGAAGATGAAAAACTGCAACCTCGCCGGAAGTCGCTTAGACGCCTGCCCCACGGTGGGCGCCAACTGTCGTGGGAATGTGCCTGACAGTAGATGGTAGGGGTATGAAAGGAGAGGGCAGAGTCTTAGCTACGGCGAGGGTGTACACACAGATGTATGAGTTCAGGCCTCACTCGAAAGTGATAACAGCCCTACGTCTCAGGTGCTCCGGGGAGCTTACTCTGTCGAGTGATACGTGCGTTGTGTTTACAAAGGATTGCGAACCCCCGTGCCAGTGGGGAGGGGTGGCTTATATAGAGTGCGCTGCCCCTCATAAACGTCTGGCATTTAGGGGTTTGATTGTAGGTAATAAAAGGGGGGGGGGCGTTACTGGTAACGTATACAATAAATGCCAGTTAAGGCGGCGAGCGTAACGCCTGCCCGTTGGCCTCCCTGGGGAGACTCTTGGTCTTCTGTGGTCGAGTGACTGGCGGCCCCTCCGAGTGAGAGCTGGCCGTCGAGTGGAGGGGGGGTCTTCCGAGTGACTCATACGCCATGGCTAGTTCAGTCGGAATCTCTCTCGTAGTCTTGTAGTCCTCCAATGTGGTGTCCTTAGGTGGGGTATGTAGGACGGGCCTAGCACCCTACCGTAAGTACATATCCTCGTCAGAGGGGAAATCGACGCCGTCGTCATCACCAACCATCCTTCATCACCAATTTCATGATGCTCTCCGCCGTTCGTGAGTAATTTCCATCGTAGGCTTGCTGGACGGTGATGGGTTGGATGAGATTTACCATGTAATCGAGTTAGATTGGTTAGGGTTTGATCCCTAGTATCCACTATGTTCTGAGAGTGATGTTGCTATGACTTTGCTATGCTTAATGCTTGTCACTAGGGCCCGAGTGCCATGATTTCAGATCTGAACCTATTATGTTTTCATGAATATATATGTGTTCTTGATCCTATCTTGCAAGTTGTAGACACCTATTACGAGTTATGATCCGCATCCCCCAGGCTGACAATAACTGGGATTCTTTCCGGTGATTACCGTAGTTTGAGGAGTTCATGTATTCACTAAGTGCTAATGCTTTGGTCCGGTTCTCTATTAAAAGGAGGCGTTAATATCACTTAGTTCCCATTAGGACCCCGCTGCCACGGGAGGGTAGGACAAAAGATGTCATGCAAGTTCTTTTCCATAAGCACGTATGACTATATATGGAATACATGCCTACATTACATTGATGAATTGGAGCTAGTTCTGTGTCACCCTATGTTATAACCGTTGCATGATGAATGCCATCCGACATAATTATCCATCACTAATCCATTGCCTACGAGCTTTTCACATATTGATCTTTGCTAAGTTACTTTTCCGTTGCTACTGTTACAAACATTACAAAACTGCTACTGTCACTTTTGCCATCGTTGCCATTACTTCCATATTAGTTTGCTACTGAATACTTTGTTGCAGATATTAAGTCTTTCAGGTGTGGTTGAATTGACAACTCAGCTGCTAATACTCGAGAATATTCTTTGGCTCCCCTTGTGTCGAATCAATAAATTTGGGTTGAATACTCTACCCTCGAAAACTGTTGCGATCCCCTATACTTATGGGTTATCACTATGCAAGTACGAAAGTCAATAGTTATGCAATGAAATTACATGCTACTTGTGGTGCATTATTCGGTGTTAGTTATGCTCAATGCTCACTTATGTGAATTTTCGTTTCTTGGTTTGGTTGCTTCCCAATCTATTTGCTAGCCTCCATTTGTACTAAGTAGGAATACTACTTGTGCATCCAAAATCCTTAAACCAAGTTTTGCCTTATGAGTCCACCATACCTACCTATATGCGGTATTTCCATGCCGTTCCAAGCAAATTTGTATGTGCCATCTCTAAATTTTCAAAATAAATTTTCTCTTTTGTGTGCTCGTACCGCTCATGAAACGGTGGGGAGTGTCCAATATTTTTTCATGGTAGATGTGTTATTCACAAGATGAGTGTTTATTCACTTGTCATTGCACGAGAGTGCGGCGGTAATAGGGATGCCCATTTCCGAAATGAAAAAGAAAAAAATATTTACTTTATGTTGTCAAATAATAAATTCCTTGGAAAGTGTTGGTATGGAAGGCAACCGTGGATACGGCCCGCCATGGAATGTGAAAGTTTTGTGGAAAAAGGAATAAACTTTATTTTCTGTTTGGGAACCGCCTATGATATATCTAGCATGGAAAGTATTGTGAGCTACTTTATCGTTTTCGTTGACAGGAAAAGCATCCCACCCAAAATATTTTTCTCTCTCAATTTAAAACTTTGAGCTCTGGCACCTCTACAAATCCCTACTTCCCTCTGCGAAGGGCCTATCTATTTACTTTATGCAATTTTTATGTTTACTTTGAGTCTCCATCTTCTCTTATAAAGCACCAACTAGGGGCACTATGATCGTACTTGAGCATTGGGTATAGCTAATATTTGAGTGTGTCTCATGAATGGATCAATGATTGAGCATGATGGGCTAGGGATAACTTTCTTTAGTGTTGATATTTTGAAAGACATGGTTGCTTGTTGGCATGCTTGAGTATTGAAGTCGTTATGTTAAAACTAGACTATTGCTTTGAATCATCTACAAGTCCAAATGTCCATGCTATACAAAAGAAAAGAATATGATGAACATGTTAGGCAGCATTCCACATCCAAAATTCTGTTTTTATCATTTACCTACTCGAGGACGACTAGGAATTAAGCTTGGGTATGCTGATACATCTCCAACGTATCTATAATTTTTGCTTGTTCCATGCTGTTATATTATCATTCTTGGATGTTTTACAATCATTTTATAACAACTTTATACCATTTTTTGGGACTAACCTATTGACATAGTGCCAAAGTGCAAGTTGTTGTTTTTGCTTGTTTTTTACTTCACAGAATATCAGTACCAAACGGAGTCCAATCCCGACGAAACTTTTTGGAGATTTTTTCTGGACCAGAAGACACCTAGTGGGCCAAAAAAGAGCCAGGAAGGTGGGCTGTGGAGGGCACAACCCACCAGGTCGCGCCAGGGGGCCCCCGGCGCGCCCTGATGGGTTGTGCCCTCCACGGGGCCCCTCTCCACTGCCTCTGATGCCTATAACTTCCCAAATATTCAGAAAACCCTAGGGGAGTCGACAAAACACAATTCCAGCCGCCGCAAGTTCCAGAACCTCGAGATCCAATCTAAACACCATCACAGAGGGGTTCATCTTCTTCATAGGTGCCTCTCCGATGATGCGTGAGTAGTCCACCATAGACCTACGGGTCCATAGGCAGTAGCTAGATGGCTTCCTCTCTCTCTCTCTCTTATGATTCTCTATACAATGGTCTCTTGGAGATCTATTTGATGTAAACTTTTGCGGTGTGTTTGTTGGGATCCGATGAATTTTGAGTTCATGATCAGTTTCTATCCATGAATATTATTTGAGTCTTCTTTGATCTCTTATATGCATGATTACTTATAGCCTCGTATTTCTTCTTCGAATCTTTGGTTTAGTTAGGCCGACTAGATTGATTTTTCTTGCCATGGGAAGAGGTGCTTTGTGATGGGTTTGATCTTGCGGTGTCCTTTCCCAGTGACAGAAGGGGCAGCAATGCACGCATGTATCATTGCCATTATGGATAACAAGATGGGGTCTATTCCTACATGAATAGATCTTGTCTACATCATGTCATCGTTCTTATTGCATTACTCCGTTTTCCCATGAACTTAATACACTAGATGCATGCTGGATAGCGGTCGATGTGTGGGGTAATAGTGGTAGATGCAGGCATGAGTCGGTCTACTTATCTTGGACGTGATGCCTATATAATGATCATCGCCTTGGATATCGTCATGATTATTTGATCTTCTATCAATTGCCCAACTGTAATTTGTTCATCCACCGTGTGCTATACTCATGAGAGAAGCCACTAGTGAATCCTACGCCCCCCGGGTCTACTTTTCCAACATATTACTTTCCGATCTATCTTTTTGCCTCTTTGTTTTCAGATCTAAAAAACCAAAAATCCTAAAACATATTGCTGCACTTTTTATTTGCTCTTCTTATTTTGTGTTCTTGAGAGATCTATGTCTCCTATCTATCACTACCTAATCTATCTTTTTAGCGTAGAGAGATTGACAACCTCTCTTTCGCGTCGGGTTGCAAGTATTTGTTATTTGTGTGCAGTTGAAGCTTATTGGGTGGTGGTGATCCTCCTACTGGTTCGATAACCTTGGTTTCATAACTGAGGGAAATACTTATCGTCGCTATGTTGCATCATCCCTTCCTCTTTGGGGAAATACCGACGCAGTCTCAAGCCACGTCACACCCCCTCTCACTCATGGAGAGAGCACTCAGAACGAACCAACACTTCCACAATTCATTTTGTGAGAGAGAACCACCTACTCCTGTGTTGGGATCAAGACATTTCATTCCTACCATATGATTCTTGATTTCTAGCCTCCCCAGGTTGCTTTCCACCCAATCATCCTCTTCTACCAAGACAAATTCTATGAGAGAGTGATTGAGTGTTGAGGAGACTATCTTTTGAAGCACAAGAGCAAGGAGTTCATCATCCATACACCATCTATTACCTTTTGGAGAGTGGTGTCTCCTAGATTGGTTAGGTGTCGCTTGGGTGCCTCCTAATCTTGTGGAGTTGAACCAAGAAGTTTGTAAGGGCAAGGAGATCGCCTACTTCGTGATCTACCCGAGTGAGGCTAGTCCTTCGTGGACGTAAGCCATGGTGGAATAGACAAGGTTGCTTCTTCGTGGACCTTTCATGGGTAGATCCCTCCGTGGACTCGCGCAGTTGTTACCCTCTGTGGGTTGAAGTTTCCATCAATGTGGACGTACGATAACACCACCTATCATAACCATGCCAAAAATATTCTTGTCTTCATTGCGTTTGATCTTCCTACTCTACCATCATTTATGTTTCTTGCAAATGCATGATATTTACATTCCGCTACTTGATATCTAGATATGCATGTGTATGAGCCATTGGATGCAACTTAACTTGTGCAAAAATCTGCCTAAAACTCAAGCAAATTATAATTTGCTCATATGTGTTGTTAAGTGTCTATTCACCCCCCTCTACACGCCACTTCTCGATCCAACAATTGGTATCAGAGCTTTGGTCTCCATTGCTTTGGTTTTATCACCATTGGAGGAAGATGGATGTGTCTACTTTGGGGAGTCTTAGTTGTAGAGTGCCTATTCTCAATGTGGAGTACTATAGTCAGTGGAAAGATAAAATTCTTGATATATTGGATGAATTTGACTTGAGCAAGTATGTTCATAATCCCTATGTGCCTCCCATTGATCCCTTACATCCTACTCACGAGGAATAAATTGACATGCTTCGTAATCTTAGAACCGTCAATCTTATCATTGGAGGATTACCCAAAATTGTGCTTAATTGTACAGAAAACTTTGTATGCGCTTACACCTTGTGGAAGGACTTGGAAAAGAGATATCCAAACTACTCGTTGAAAAATCTTGATGTTATTCTTCATAAAACCATTGCTTTTCACACAATGAAGCCTAGCGATCCCAAGTTTGATGAATATCTATTTGAGCTTCGTGACCTCATGCATGCAAAAGGAGATGTTATAACTATCAACAATATCATTATAGAAGCCATTCACATTCATAATCTTGAGCATTGTCATGATCACAACTCTAACGACTCACTTGATCTTTGTGACAAGGATGTCCCATTTGACGATGACAATGTGGAGCATGGCTACTATGATGAAGATGAGGAATTCGACATTGAATTCAAGAAGACTATGAAGAATCTCAGTGTCATGGCAAATTTCAAAGACTACATGTCTGGAGGAAAGGAATGAGTTCTTGATAGTGGATGCACGGATCACATGACCGGAGATAGAGACATGTTTCATGAAATCATACCAAACGATGGACCACACAGGTATGTGAATTTTGGATACAACTCCAAGGGTAAGGTACATGGTCTTGGTAAGGTGGCCATATCTCATGATAGCTTGATTCAAAATGTCATGCTTGTCGAACGGCTCCCGTGTCGCACCCCACGGGGGCGACCCGGGAGCAAACCCTAGCTGCCGCCCAACCTCCACTCCCCATCGCCCCTCCTCCCGCCGCCGCTGTCGGAGGGCACCGTCGAGCAAAGCCCACGTGGCATGGGCGACAACGGGGCCTTCTTCTCCCTCTACGAGGCTAGCGTTCGGCGCGGGTGTCTCGGTTCAACATGGGCAACACGGAGGCGCGGCAGGCTCGCGACGACGAGGACTTGCGCGAGCGAGCTGATGCGCGGAGGTGGATTGCGCGTGCGTGCTGGTGCGCGGTGCGGGCGCGGTGACGCGGGATGGGCGCGGTGACGGCGGATCTGGAGCTCGGCCAGCGCGCCGACAAGTCTATGGGTGTGTGGTGTGGTGTTGTGGCACTGCATGGCTGTTGCCATCCGATGGTTTTAGGGTCTAGGATGGCGTCATTGCATGAGGTGGCGGCCGGGGCTGGGCGCATCTGGGATTCGCATCCCTGGCGTGCGTGCCTCCCCTCTTGGCGGTGGATCTGGCAGGTGGCCTAGATCCTTGGGGTGACGAGTCTGTGCGGCTGCGGGCAACTTGTTGGGTTGTCCAGATGTGTGGGCTGCGGTGCTTCCACAGCAGCGAGGAGTGAGGATGACAGTGCGGCGTGACACGAGATGGAGCAGGGATGTCATGGTGGTGAGTGGAGGTTGGTGGTGGCGAGCTGCCTAGCGCGTTTGGTCGCTGCCACTGATAGTGGGCTGGGCTGACTGTGGTGACTGCGGGTTCGGTGAGCTCCAGGTGAAAGCCTAACAAGACCTCGGCCATTGCAGGCGTCGACAATGTCCTAGGATGTTGTTCCCTCCTTGGAGGCCGCCTCGTGGAGCCCCTTCACCTTCCTCGTCATCTCGGTTAAGAGTTCCCCGGATGAAATCCCAAGTTTCGGCCTTGGTTAGAGTGTGCGCCGGCGTCGGTCCTCATCACTTCCTCCTTGGGGGTGATGCCTTGGAGGCCCGGTCTTTTGTCTATCGGCGGTTGCTCATGTTTCTTCGTAGCTTTGTCGTCGCCTAGGCCAGTGCGTGGTCTCGGGGCCGGTGTGGAAGTCAGAGCGGCGGCTCCGGAAGTCTCCCGCGTGTTGTGTTGGCTTTGGTTGCTTGGGATACAAAGCTATTGAATAGGTTTGTTCGTGGCCTCGGGGTCGGTGTGGAAGTCGGAGCGACAGCTCCGGAGATCGCTCTGCGTGTTGCTTTGGCTTCGGTTGCTTGGGCGGCAGAGTCATCGGCTAGACAGCTACGTGGCCTTGGGGCCGGTGCGGACGCCGGAGCGACGGCTTCGGATTTGGATGTCGTGTACTATCGTCTCTGGTCACTTGGGTGGCAGGGTCGTCGGCTTGGCTGGTACGCAGTCTCGGGACTGGTGTGTGCGGATATCGCAATTGTATCGGTTTTCAGCCATTTTTGCTTATAAACTGGTCGACTCTCTTCTTCTTAATGAAAAGGCAGAGCTCCTGTCGGTTGCTCAAAAAAATGTCATGCTCGTTGAATCCCTTGGTTACAATCTTCTTTCCGTATCTAGACTTGCCGATTTTGGTTTCAATGTGTTATTTACTAAAGTAGATTGCCAAGTGTTTGGCTGAGATAATCATAACATGGTCTTTACCGGTTTCTGTAGAGCTGGTCTATACATTGTTGATTTCACTAAGAGAGCCCAACCTCGTACTTGTCTTATTGCAAAATCTTCTAAAGGTTGGTTATGGCATAGAAGGCTAGGACATGTTGGTATGCGTAATCTAGACAAGCTCATCAAAGGTGATCATATACTTGGTGTTAAAGATGTTATCTTTGACAAAGATAGACTTTGTAGTGATTGTCAAGCAAGAAAACAAGTTGGGGGAAATCATCGCGTAAAGAATATCATGACTACTAGGAGACCACTCGAGTTGCTTCATATGGATCTTTTTGGTCCCAATGCATACAAGAGCCTCGGTAGAAATTCCTTTGGTTTAGTTATAGTTGATGATTTTTCCAGATTTACGTGGGTATTCTTTCTTGATGACAAGTCGCAAGTTCAAAAGATCTTCAAAAACTTTGCTCGGAAGGACCAAAATCAGTTTGAAGTGAAGATCAAGAAAGTTCGGAGCGACAACATATCGGAGTTCAAGAACACAAATGTGGATACCTTTCTTGATGAAGAAGGCATCTCACATGAGTTCTCGGCTACGTACACGCCTTAACAAAATGGAGTTGTTGAGAGGAAGAACAGGACTCTCATAGAGATGGCAAGAACGATGCTCGACGAGTACAAAAATCCAAGACACTTTTGGGCAGAAGCGGTGGAAACAACTTATCATGCAACAAACCGACGCTATCTTCACAAGCTTCTCGGTAAAACGGCATACGAGCTACTCACCGGTAAAAAAACCCAAGTTGGATATTTTCGGGTATTCGGCTCAAAGTGCTACATTCTTGATAAGCATCGTCATTTCAAATTTGCTCCTAGATCACATGAAGGTTTCCTACTTGGTTACGGATCAAACTCTCACACTTACCGTGTCTGCAACAACTTCACTCGAAAAGTTGAAGAGATGGTAGATGTGAAGTTTGATGAAACTAATGGTTCACAAGTCAAACAATTGCCAAATGATGCAGGAGACAAGGAACCTTCGGAAGCAATCCAAGACTTGTCCATAGGCAAGATTCGTCCCATGGAAGTGAAGGAAAGTACTTCATCTACTCAAGTGGAAGCCCCTACTTCGCGTCAAGGCGAACCACAAAATGATGTGGAGGCATCCACAAGCGGTACATGCCAAGATGAAGGGAATGAAAAGGTACATCAAGATGATCCACCTCAACCTCCTTCACCACCTCCATAAGGGAACGACAACTTCAACAACAATGAAGAATAAGAAGAAGATGATGAGGAAGCTCCACCATACAACAAGCAAAAGCTGCCTTTGTTGGAAATATGCCCTAGAGGCAATAATAAAATGGTTATTATTATATTTCCTTGTTCATCATAAATGTTTATTATCCATGCTATAATTGTATTGATTGGAAACTCAAATACATGTGTGGGTACATAGACAACAATGTGTCCCTAGTAAGCCTCTAATGGACTAGCTCGTTAATCAAAGATGGTTGTGGTTTCCTAGCCATGGATAAGAGTTGTCATTTGATAATGGGATCACATCATTAGGAGAATGATGTGATGGACAAGACCCAAACTATGAACGTAGCATATGATCGTGTCAGTTTATTGCTATTGTTTTCTGCATGTCAAAGTATGTGTTCCTATGACCATGAGATCATGTAACTCACTAACACCGGAGGAGTACCTTGTGCATATAAAACGTCACAACGTAAATGGGTGACTATAAAGATGCTCTACAGGTATCTCCGAAGGTGTCTGTTGAGTTGACATGGATCAAGACTGGGATTTGTTACTCCGTGTGACGGAGAGGTATCTCAGGGCCCACTCGGTAATACAACATCACAATAAGCCTTGCAAGCAAAGTGACTAAAGTGTTAGCCACGGGATCTTGTATTACGGAACGAGTAAAGAGACTTGCCGGTAACGAGATTGAACTAGGTATGGAGATACCGACGATCGAATCTCGGGCAAGTAACATACCGATAAACAAAGGGAACAGCGTACGGGATTAACTGAATCCTTGACATAGAGGTTCAACCGATAAAGATCTTTGTAGAATATGTAGGAACCAATAAGGGCATCCAGGTCCCGCTATTGGTTATTGACCGTAGAGGTGTCTCGGTCATGTCTACATAGTTCTCGAACCCGCAGGGTCTGCACACTGAACGTTCGGTGACGTTTCGACATTATTGAGTTATGTATGTTGGTGACTGATACGTCCATTTTGCATCATGGTTTCCTACAGTTATTTACTTTGTTTTGTTGAATAATAATGCTTTGGGGGTGATTCTAATGCCTTTTCTCTCATAATATGCAAGGTTTACACAAAGAGGGAGAATACCGACAGCTGGAATTCTGGACCCAAGAAAAGCACGTCAGAGATACCTATTCTGCACAACTCCAATGAAGCTGAAAAATTACGGAGATTATTTTTATATTTAATAAAAATTACTGGAGCTGAAAACTACCGGAGGAGGCCCCCCAGGTGGACACAACCCACCAGGGCGCGCCAGGCCCCCCTGGGCGCGCCCTGATGGGTTGTGCCCAGCCTGGCCCGCTTCCGGTGCCCATCTTCTGGTATAAATTCCCAAAAAACCTAAAAAAATTAGGAGGAGTACTTTTGGGACGAAGCGCCATTGCCTCGAGGCGGAACTTGGGCAGGAGCACTTTTGCCCTCCGGCGGAGCGATTCCGCCGGGGGAACTTCCCTCCCGGAGGGGGAAATCGAAGCTATCGTCATCACCAACACCCCTCTCATCTTTGGGAGGCCAATCTTCATCAACATCTTCAACAGCACCATCTCCTCTCAAACCCTAGTTCATCTCTTGTGTTCAATCTTTGTACCGGAACCTCAGATTGGTACCTGTGGGTGACTAGTAGTATTGATTACCTTGCGTAGTTGATTACTATATGGTTTATTTGGTGGAAGATTATATGTTCAGATCCATTATGCTATTCAATACTCCTCTAATATTGAGCATGATTATTATTTGTGAGTAGTTACCTTTGTTCTTGAGGTCACGGGAGAAGTCATGTTGCGAGTAATCATGTGAATTTGATATGTGTTCGATATTTTGATGATATGTATGTTGTGATTCCCTTAGTGGTGTCATGTGAACGTTGACTACATGACACTTCACCATTCATGGGCCTAAGGGAATGCATTGTGGAGTAGTTATTAGATGATGGGTTGCTAGAGTGACAGAATCTTAAACCCTAGTTTATGCGCTACTTCGTAAGGGGCTGATTTGGATCCACATGTTTAATGCTATGGTTAGACTTTGTCTTAATACTTTTCTCGTAGTTGAGGATGCTTGCGAGGGGGTTAATCATAAGTAGGTTGTTAGTTTAAGTAAGAACAACACCTTAGCACCGGTCCACCCACATATCAAATTATAAAAGTAGCGAACATGAATCAAACCAACATGATAAAAGTGACTAGACGAAATTCCCGTGTACCCTCAAGAACACTTTGCCTATTACTAGTGATTGTTCTGGCCTGTCATTTGCCTCAAAAGGATTGGGCTACCTTGATGCACCTTGTTTACCGTTACCGTTACTTCCTTGCTACCAATTATCTTGCTATCAAACTATCTGTTACCTACAATTTCAGTGCCTGCAGAAATTACCTTGCTGAAAACCGCCTGTCATTTCCTTCTGCTCCTCGTTGGTTTCAACACTCTTACTTATCGAAAGGACTACGATTGATCCCCTATACTTGTGGGTCATCAGTGACCGAAAGTTGTTCGGAGTCCCGGATGATATCCAGGACGTCACGAGGAGCTCTGGAATGGTCCGGAGGTAAAGATTTATATATAGGAAAGTGGTATTTGGGTTCCGGAAAAGTTTCGGGCATTTCCGGTAGTGTACCGGGAGTGACGAATGGGTTCCGAGGGTCCACTGGGAGGGGCCCACCCACCCCGGGGGGCCACATGGGCCCAAGAGGTGGCGCACCAGCCCCTGATGGGCTAGGCGGCCGACCCATGAGGGCCCATGCGCCCAAGAGGCAAAAAGGTGGAAGGGTGGGAGGAGTCCATATTGGAGTAGGACTCCTCCCTAGCCCACCTCCTAGTTGGAGGTGGACTCCACCTCCTTGGCCGGCGGCCAAGGCCCTAGGGGAAACCCTAGGGCGCCTCCTCCCACCCCTTCCTCCTATATATAGTGGAGGTTTGAGGGCAGCCCAACACAGAAAAAGCCACGTGATGCCCTCTCCTCTCTATATCGTCTCCCTCCTCTAGATTAGTTCGGTAGAGCTCGGCGAAGCCCTGCCGGATTAGTTCCACCACCACCACCACCATGCCGTCGTGTTGCGGGAGAACTCATCTACCTCTCCACCTTCGCTTGCTGGATCAAGGAGGCGGAGATCGGCATCGAGCTGTACGTGTGCTGAACGTGGAAGTGTCGTCCGTTCGGCGCTAGATCGTGATTGGATCGAGGGACGGCTTGCGATTTGTATCGCGTAGACGTTCGACTACATCAACCGCGTTTCTTAACGCTTCCCGCTTAGCGATCTACAAGGGTATGTGGATCCGATCTCTCCTCTCGTAGATGCTCATCTCTATGGATAGATCTTGTGTGTGCGTAGGAAATATTTTGTTTCCCATGCAACGTTCCCCAACAGTGGTATCAGAGCTAGGTCTATGCGTAGATGAGATCTCGAGTAGAACACAAAGGAGTTTTTGGGCGTTGATATTCAGATTGCTTCCCTCCTTAGTCTTTTCTTGATTCAGCGGTATTGTGGGATGAAGCGGCTCGGACCAACCTTACTCGTCCACGTAGGAGAGACCGGTTCCATTGACTGACATGTAACTTTGTTGCATAAGATGGCTGGCGGGTGTCTGTCTCTCCCACTTTTAGTTGAATCGGATTCGACAGAGGCGGTCCTTGTAGAAGGTGAAATAGCAACTTGTATATCACCGTTGTGGTTTTGCGTAGGTAAGAATCGTTCTTGCTAGATACCCATAGCAGCCACGTAAAACATGCAACAACAAATTAGAGGACGTCTAACTTGTTTTTGCACGGTATGATGTGATATGATATGGCCAGAAACATGATGAGATATATGTGATGTATGAGATGATCATGTTTTGTATAGATTATCACGACTTGCATGTCGATGAGTACGGCAACCGGCAGGAGCCTTAGGATTGTCTTTAATTTATTTTCGCATCTTTGCTTTACTTTATCGCTATGAGTTAGCAATAGTTTTAGAAGCAATAAGTTGGCGCGACAACCTCATGGCAACACGTTGATGGAGATCAAGATGATGGAGATCATGGTGTTATACCGGTGACGATGGAGATCATGCTGGTGCTTTGGAGATGGAGATCAAAAGCACAAGTTCATGGCCATATCATGTCACTTATGATTTGCATGTGATGTTAATCCTTTTATGCATCTTATTATGCTTAGGACGATGGTAGCATTATAAGGTGATCCCTCACTAAATTTTCAAGATAAAATTGTGTTCTCCCCGAGTGTGCACCGTTGCGAAAGTTCGTCGTTTCGAGACACCTCGTGATGATCGGGTGTGATAGACTCTACGTTCACATACAACGGGTGCAAGCCAGTGTTGCATGTCCGGAACACTCGGGTTAAACTTGACGAGCCTAGCATGTACAGACATGGCCTCGGAACACAAGAGACCGAAAGGTCGAACATGAGTCATATAGTAGATATGATCAACATGGAGATGTTCACCATTGAAACCACCTCATCTCACGTGATGATCGGACTTGGGTTGGTGAATTTGGATCATGTAGCACTCGGATGACCTGAGGGATGTCAATTTGAGTGGGAGTTTTTTAAGTAATATGATTAACTAAACTCATTATCTTGAACAATAGTCTAAGTTGTCTTTGCAAATTTTATGTTGTAGATCAATGGCTCGTGCAGTAGTTCCCCTGAATTTCAATGCGTTCCTAGAGAAAGCTAAGCTGAAAGATGATGGAAGTAACTTTGTAGACTGGGCCCGTAATCTGAGGATTATCCTCACGGCTTCCCAAAAGGCTTATGTCCTTGATGCACCGCTCAGTGAGCCACCCGCTCCAGTGTCGTCTCCAGATGTTGCGAACACCTGGCAGTCGCGTTCGGATGATTACTCAATAGTTCAGTGTGCTATGTTGTATGGCTTAGAGCCGGGACTTCAAATGCGTTTTGAACGTCATGGAGCATATGAGATGTTCCAGGAGTTGAAGTTTATCTTTGAAAAGAATGCCCGGATCGAGAGGTATGAGACCTACGATAAGTTCTATGCTTGCAAGATGGAGGAGAACAGGTCTTTTAGTGAGCACATACTCAGAATGTCTGGGTATTCCAGCCGTCTGGCTGAGTTGGGAATTGCCCTCCCGCCGGAGGCGATCACTGATAGAGTTCTTCAATCACTGCCACCTAGCTACAAAAGCTTCGTGTTGAACTATAACATGCAAGGGATGAACAAGTCAGTCGCCAAGCTTATTGCGATGCTGAAAGTCGCCGAGTCTGAAATCCAGAAGGAGCATCAAGTGTTGATGGTCAATAAAACCACTAGTTTCAAGAAGAATGGCAAGGGCAAGAAGGGTAACTCCAAGAAGAGTGGCAAAGCAGTTGCCCCTCCCGTGAAGAAACCCAAGGCTGGACCCAAGCCAGAAACTGAGTGCTTTCATTGCAAGGGTACTGGCCACTGGAAGCGGAACTGCCCCAAGTATCTGGCTGACAAGAAGGCGGCCAACACCAAACAAGGTATATATGATATACATGTCATTGATGTGTACCTTACCAACTCTCGTTGTAGTGCCTGGGTATTTGATAACGGTTCGGTTGCTCACATTTGCAACTCAAAACAGGAACTGCGGAATAGATGGAGGCTGGCAAAGGACGAAGTGACGATGTGCGTGGGAAATGGTTCCAAGGTTGATGTGATCGCCGTCGGCACGCTCGCTCTTCGATTACCATTGGGATTAGTGATGAACCTGAATAATTGTTATTTAGTGCCTGCGTTAAGCATGAATATTATATCTGGATCTTGTTTATTGCGAGACGGTTACTCATTTAAATCAGAGAATAATGGTTGTTCTATTTATATGAGTAATATCTTTTATGGTCATGCACCCATTGTGAGGGGTTTATTCTTATTGAATCTCGATAGTGATGATACACATGTTAATAACATTGATGCCAAAAGATGTAGAGTTGATAATGATAGTACCACTTTCTTGTGGCACTGCTGCTTAGGTCATATTGGTGTAAAGCGCATGAAGAAACTCCATGCTGATGGACTTTTGGAGTCACTTGATTTTGAGTCATCGGTGAACCATGCCTCATGGGCAAGACGACTAAGACCCCATTCTCTGGAACAATGGAACGGGCAAGTGACTTGTTGGAAATCATACATACTGATGTGTGTGGTCCGATGAGCATTGAGGCGCGCGATGGATATCTTTATTTTCTCACCTTCACCGATGACTTAAGTAGATATGGGTATATTTACTTAATGAAACATAAGTCTAAAACGGTTGAAAAGTTCAAGCAATTTCAGAGTGAAGTTGAGAATCGTCATAACAAGAAGATTAAATTCCTACGATCTGATTGAGGAGGAGAATATCTGAGTTATGGGTTTGGCAATCACTTAAGACAATGTGGAATTGTTTCACAGTTGACGCCACCTGGAACACCACAACATAATGGTGTGTCCGATGATACGTCTCCAACGTATCTATAATTTTTGCTTGTTCCATGCTGTTATATTATCATTCTTGGATGTTTTACAATCATTTTATAAGAACTTTATATCATTTTTGGGACTAACCTATTGACATAGTGCCAAAGTGCCAGTTACTATTTTTGCTTGTTTTTTTACTTCACAGAAAATCAATACCAAACGGAGTCCAATCATGACGAAACTTTTTGGAGATTTTTTCTGGACCAAAATACACCCAGTGGGCCAAAGAAGTACCGGAGAAGTGGGCCGAGGAGACCACAACCCACCAGGGCGCGCCAGGGGGGCCCCGGCGCGCCCTGATGGGTTGTGCCCTCCTCGGGACCCCTCTCCACCGCCTCTGATGCCTATAAATTCCCAAATATTGTAAAAACCCAAAGGGAGTCGACGAAACACAATTCCAGCCGCCGCAAGTTCCAGAACCTCGAGATCCAATCTAAACACCATCACGGAGGGGTTCATCTTCCTCATAGGTGCCTCTCCGATGATGCGTGAGTAGTCCACCATAGACCTACGGGTCCGTAGGCAGTAGCTAGATGGCTTCCTCTCTCTCTTATGATTCTGAATACAATGGTCTCTTGGAGATCTATTTGATGTAAACTTTTGCGGTGTGTTTGTTGGGATCCGATGAATTTTGAGTTCATGATCAGTTTCTATCCATGAATATTATTTGAGTCTTCTTTCATCTCTTATATGCATGATTACTTATAGCCTCGTATTTCTTCTTTGAATCTTTGGTTTAGTTAGGCCAACTAGATCGATTTTTCTTGCCGTGGGAAGAGGTGCTTTGTGATGGGTTCGATCTTGCGGTGTTCTTTCCCAGTGACAGAAGTGGCATCAAGACACGCATGTATCGTTGCTATTAAGGATAACAAGATGTGGTCTATTCGTACATGAATAGATCTTGTCTACATCATGTCATCGTTCTTATTGCATTACTCTGTTTTTCCATGAACTTAATACACTAGATGCATGCTGGATAGCGGTCGATGTGTGGAGTAATAGAGGTAGATGCAGGCAGGAGTCGGTCTACCTATGTTGGACGTGATTCCTATATAATGATCATCGCCTTGGATATCGTCATGACTATTGGATTTTCTATCAATTGCCCAACAGTAATTTGTTCACCCACCGTGCGCTATACTCATGAGAGAAGCCACTAGTGAACCCTATGACCCCGGGTCTACTTTTCCAACATATTGCTTTCAGATCAATCTTTTTGCATCTTTGTTTTCAGATCTACAAAACCAAAAACCCAAAAACATATTTCTGCATATTTTATTTGCCTTTTCTATTTTGTGTTCTTGAGAGATATATCTCTCCTATCTATCACTACCTAATGCATCTTTTTACCGTAGAGAGATTGACAACCTCTCTTTCGCGTCGGGTTGCAAGTATTTGTTGTTTGTGTGCAGGTGCTGCTTATTGGGTGGTGGTGATCCTCCTACTGGTTCGATAACCTTGGTTTCATAACTGAGGGAAATACTTACCGTCGCTGTGCTATATCATCCCTTCCTCTTTGGGGAAATACCGACGCAGTCTCAAGCCACGTTAAAGGAATTTCTAGCGCCGTTGTCGGGGAGGAAGCGGTCTCTTCTACGTGCCTATCGTAGGCGCCGAGGGGACTCCATCATCATCTACCAGGTTCCTGATCACAAATCTCATCTCCTTGCAATTACAATATTTGCCATTTGCCTCTCGTTTTCCTCTCCCCCACTTCACCAATTTGCTGTTTTATTCGCCCTCTTTTTCGTTTGCCTTTTTCTCGTCAGATCTCTTGCCTTATCACTATGGCTAGTTCTACCTTTATCGGGTGTACTCCCGATAATGAGGTTCTCAATTTTAAGCAAAGGGGAGGGGAGAACCTAAAAGATGCTTGGTATAGGATTAGCAATGCTCACAATAGATCTATCATAAGAAATCTACCGTTGTTCTTCTTCGCAGTTTTTATGTTGGCATCACCACTTGGTATAGATTCGTCCTTGATACGATTACCGGTGGGAATTTCTTGATGTGTCCATCTTTGGATGCTTTTTATGCTTTGGGAAGTTTAGTGGGATCACCACCTATCTTGATTAATGAAACAACTTTAACTCTCGAACACGTTATGGAGAGATTAGATGCTATTGAAAAGAAGATGATTACTAAAGAAAATCTTTCAGATTTGGAAAAGAAATTGCATAATCTTGCTAATAAAATTGGGGCTAAGGCAGGAGATGCCATTAAATTATTAAAGGCAAAAGAAACTGTAGTTAACGAAAGGGTAGAAGAAAGTCCTTACCGTATTGATAAGTTGGAAGAGATTTTTAGTAATTTGGGTTTGGCTTTTTCTTCTATCAAAACTATTGAAAAAACTCCCGTAAAAATTGGCAAGACCACGCAAGTCACTAAGAACAAAGTTGCTATACCTAGTGGCCACAAGGGAGATCTTAAAATGATTAGTATCCATCCCGACTTTGTTGAAATTATAAGAGATCCTATTTACAAGAATGATTTTTTTGGTTTTCTTCCTAGGAGTGTTATCATTAAGAATATCCATGCTACATCCTTGAAGAAATCTAGTTGTGTGATTGAAGAGTTGAAAACCAAAGATGACAATACTTGAATCTATGCGTTATGCCTAGCTAGGGGCGTAAAATGATAGCGCTTGTTGGGAGGCAACCCAATGAATAAATTAATTTTTCGTTTTTCCTTTCTGTTTTTGAGTGTTGACACAATTATGCCTCTGTTATGATTGTCTTTTTATGGTTTATTTAGTGTTTGTGCCAAGCAAAGCCTTTAGGATGATTCATACGATGAGTAGAAGTGATGCTGAATCTGAAACAGAAACTTTGCGTCCAGTATATGAATTTTCATTTTTTTCTGGAACGTGATATTGAGCTGAAATTTTAACACACTGTTTCTATACAAATTCCTTACGTTGTCCTAATGTTTCAGAATTTTTAGAGTTACAGAAGTATGGTTAGAGTACAGATTACTACAGACTGTTCTGTTTAAGACAGATTCTGTTTTCGTTGCACTGTGGGCTTGTTTTGATGAATCTATGGGTTATATTGAAGGGTATGAGCGATGGTAAAGTTAAAATACAGTAGGTATAATGCAATAATAAAATATGAATGGGTTTGCAACAGCACCTAAAGTAGTGATTTGCTTTATTATACTAACGGATCTCACGAAGATTTTGTTGACTTTTGTGTGATTGAAGTTTTCAAGTTTTGGGTGAGATCACGATTGATGAAGGAATAAGGAGTGATAAAAGCCTAAGCTTGGGGATGCTACCGCACCCCCAAGATATATCCAAAGAGTAACAAGCAACTAATCTTGGGGATGCCCCCGAGTGGCATCCCCTCTTTCTTCTAACAACCATCGGTATTTTACTTGGAGCTATATTTTTATTCGTCACATATCATGAGTTTTGCTTGGAGCGTCTTGTATCTTTGCTTGCTTTGCTTGTTAGTTTTTTCTTTGTATCCTTGCTGTACACACCTACTTGGTAAAGCCAAAATCATGCTATGATTTTTTAGAATTGCTCTATGTGCTTCACTTAAACTTTTTGAGCTATAGAATTGCTCTAGTGCTTCACTTATACCTTTTTGAGCACGGTGTGCTTGGAAATTTTTGTAGAAATACTCTCATGCTTCACTTAGATTAATTTGAGAGTTAGAAATTTTTGAATAAATCCTCTCATGCTTCACTTATACCTTTTTGAGAGATGAAATTTTTATGCTCATCTGCTTCACTTAGATTTGTTTGAGCTTGTCAAAAAGCAATGGCAATATATGAAACTAGTCCCAAAGTGATAGATATCTAAGGAGGATATAATAAAAACTTTCATGAAGATCATTGGGCAAATTAAACATGATTCCTTGTAATAGTTTTAAAACATGATGATAGTAATATGTGAGTCATGTTAGTGAGTAATTATGCTTGAGTAGGAATATTGGTGTTAAGGTTTGTAATTCCCTATGCAAGTACGAAAGTCAATAGTTATGCAATGAAATTACATCCTACCTGTGGTGCATTATTCGGTGTTAGTTATGCTCAATGCTCACTTATGTGAATTTTCGTTTCTTGGTTTGGTTGCTTCCCAATCTATTTGCTAGCCTCCATTTGTACTAAGTAGAAATACTACTTGTGCATCAAAAATCCTTAAACCAAGTTTTGCCTTATGAGTCCACCATACCTACCTATATGCGGTATTTCCATGCGGTTCCAAGAAAATTTGTATGTGCCATCTCTAATTTTCAAAATAAATTTTCACGTTTTGTGTGCTCGTATCGCTCATGAAACGGTGGGGAGTGTCCAATATTTTTCCATGCTAGATGTGTTATTCTCAAGATTAGTGTTTATTCACTTGTCATTGCACGAGAGTGCGGCGGTAATAGGGATGCCCATTCCCGAAATGAAAAATAAAAAATATTTACTTTAATTTGTTAAATAATAAATTCCTTGGAAAGTGTTGGTATGGAAGGCAACCGTGGATACAGCCCGCCATGGAAAGTGAAAGTTTGGTGGAAAAAGAAATAAACTTTATTTTCTGTTTGGGAACCGCCTATGATATATCTAGCATGGAAAGTATTGTTAGGTACTTTGTCGTTTTCGTTGACAGGAAAAGCATGCCACCCAAAATATTTTTCTCTCTCAATTTAAAACTTTGAGCTCTGGCACCTCTACAAATCCCTACTTCCCTCTGCGAAGGGCCTATCTATTTACTTTATGCAATTTTTATTTTTACTTTGAGTCTCCATCTTCTCTTATAAGCACCAATTAGGGGGCACTATGATCGTACTTGAGCATTGGGTATAGCTAATATTTGAGTGTGCTTCATGAATGGATCAATGATTGAGCATGATGGGCTAGGGATAACTTTCTTTAGTGTTGATATTTTGAAAGACATGGTTGCTTGTTGACATGCTTGAGTATTGAAGTCATTATGTTAAAACAAGACTATTGCTTTGAATCATTTACAAGTCCAAATGTCCATGCTATACAAAAGAAAAGAATATGATGAACATGTTAGGCATCATTCCACATCAAAAATTCTGTTTTTATCATTTACCTACTCGAGGACGAGTAGGAATTAAGCTTGGGGATGTTGATACGTCTCCCACGTATCTATTATTTTTGCTTGTTCCATGCTGTTATATTATCATTCTTGGATGTTTTACAATCATTTTATAACAACTTTATATCATTTTTTAGGACTAACCTATTGACATAGTGCCAAAGTGCCAGTTGCTGTTTTTGCTTGTTTTTTACTTCGCAGAAAATCAATACCAAATGGAGTCCAATCGCGACAAAACTTTTTGGAGATTTTTTCTGGACCAGAAGACACTCAGTGGGCCAAAGAATTACTGGAGAAGTGGGCCGAGGAGACCACAACCCACCAGGGCACGCCAGGGGGGCCCGGCGCGCCCTGATGGGTTGTGCCCTCCTCGGGACCCCTCTCCACCGCCTCTGATGCCTATAAATTCCCAAATATTTCAAAAACCCTAAGGGAGTCGACGAAACACAATTCCAGCCGCCGCAAGTTCCAGAACCTCGAGATCCAATCTAAACACCATCACGGAGGGGTTCATCTTCCTCATAGGTGCCTCTCCGATGATGCGTGAGTAGTCCACCATAGACCTACGGGTTCGTAGGCAGTAGCTAGATGGCTTCCTCTCTCTCTTATGATTCTGAATACAATGGTCTCTTGGAGATCTATTTGATGTAAACTTTTGCGGTGTGTTTGTTGGGATCCGATGAATTTTGAGTTCATGATCAGTTTCTATCCATGAATATTATTTGAGTCTTCTTTCATCTCTTATATGCATGATTACTTATAGCCTCGTATTTCTTCTTCGAATCTTTGGTTTAGTTAGGCCAACTAGATCAATTTTTCTTGCCATGGGAAGAGGTGCTTTGTGATGGGTTCGATCTTGCGGTGTTCTTTCCCAGTGACAGAAGGGGCACCAAGACACGCATGTATCGTTGCTATTAAGGATAACAAGATGGGGTCTATTCCTACATGAATAGATCTTGTCTACATCATGTCATCGTTCGTATTGCATTACTCTATTTTTCCATGAACTTAATACACTAGATGCATGCTGGATAGCGGTCGATGTGTGGAGTAATAGAGGTAGATGCAGGCAGGAGTCGATCTACCTATCTTGGACGTGATTCCTATATAATGATCATCGCCTTGGATATCGTCATGACTATTGGATTTTCTATCAATTGCCCAACAGTAATTTGTTCACCCACCGTGCGCTATACTCATGAGAGAAGCCACTACTGAACCCTACGGCCCCCGGGTCTACTTTTCCAACATATTGCTTTCAGATCTATCTTTTTGCATCTTTGTTTTCAGATCTACAAACCCAAAAACCCAAAAACATATTGCTGCATATTTTATTTGCCTTTTCTATTTTGTGTTCTTGAGATCTATCTCTCCTATCTATCACTACCTAATGTATCTTTTTACCGTAGAGAGATTGAAAACCTCTCTTTCGCGTCGGGTTGCAAGTATTTGTTGTTTGTGTGCAGGTGCTGCTTATTGGGTGGTGGTGATCCTCCTACTGGTTCGATAACCTTGGTTTCATAACTGAGGGAAATACTTACCGTCGCTGTGCTGCATCATCCCTTCCTCTTTGGGGAAATACCGACGCAGTCTCAAGCCACGTCATCCGAACGTCGTAATCGAACCTTATTGGATATGGTGCGTTCTATGATGTCTCTTGCCGATTTGCCACTATCGTTTTGGGGTTATGCGTTAGAGACAGCTGCATTCACTTTAAATAGGGCACCATCTATATCCGTTGAGACGACGCCGTATGAACTGTGGTTTGGTAAGAAACCAAAGTTGTCGTTTCTTAAAGTTTGGGGATGCGATGCTTATGTCAAAAAGCTTCAACCTGAAAAACTGGAACCCAAAGCAGAGAAATGCGTCTTCATAGGATACCCAAAAGAGACGGTTGGGTACACCTTCTATCTTAGATCCGAAGGCAAAGTGTTTGTCGCTAAGAACGGGTCATTTCTCGAGAAAGAGTTTCTCTCGGAAGAATTGAGTGGGAGGAAGATAGAACTTGATGAGGTTGTTGAACCTTCACTTCAACCAGAGAGTAGCGCAGCGCGGAAAGATGTTTCTGTGGAACCTACATCAGTTGAAGAGGAAGCTAATGATAGTGATCATGAAGCTTCGGATCAAGTTACTATCGAACCTCGTAGGTTGACAAGGGCACGTACTGCTCCTGAGTGGTACGGTAATCCTATCTTGGAGGTCATGTTGTTGGACAACGATGAACCTACGAGCTATGGAGAAGCGATGGTGGGCCCCGATTCCAACAAATGGTTAGAGGCCATGAAATCCGAGATAGGATCCATGTATGAAAACAAAGTGTGGACTTTGGAAGTATTACCTGAAGGGCGAAAGGCCATTCAGAATAAATGGATCTTTAAGAGGAAGACGGACGCGGACAGTAATGTCACTGTCTATAAAGCTCGACTTGTGGCAAAGGGTTTTTCACAAGTTCAAGGAATTGACTACGATGAGACTTTCTCTCCCGTAGTGATGCTTAAGTCCATCAGAATCATGTTAGCAATAGCTGCATTTTTCGATTATGAAATTTGGCAGATGGATGTCAAAACATCGTTCCTCAACGGTTTCCTTGAGGAAGGGTTGTATATGATGCAACCAGAAGGTTTTGTCGATCCAGAGAATGCTGACAAAGTTTGCAAGCTCCAGCGATCCATTTATGGACTGGTGCAGGCATCTCGGAGTTGGAATAAGCACTTTGATGAGGTGATCAAAGCGTTTGGGTTTATACAAGTTTATGGAGAAGCTTGTATTTACAAGAAAGTGAGTGGGAGCTCTATAACGTTTCTAATATTATATGTGGATGACATATTGCTGATTGGAAACAATATAGAATTTTTGGAAAGCGTGAAGGAATATTTGAATAAGAGTTTTTCAATGAAGGACCTAGGAGAAGCTGCTTTCATATTAGGCATCAAGATCTAGAGAGATAGATCAAGGCGCTTAATAGGACTTTCACATAGCACATATCTTGATAAAGTTTTGAAGAAGTTCAAAATGGATCGGTCCAAGAAAGGGTTCTTGCCTGTGTTACAAGCTGTAAAGTTGAGTAAGACTCAATGCCCAGTGACTTCAGAGGATAGAGAAAAGATGAGTGTCATCCCCTATGCTTCTGCGATAGGCTCTATCATGTATGCAATGCTATGCACAAGACCAGACGTCAGCCTTGCCATAAGAATGGACGGAAGGTTTCAAAGTAATCCAGGAGTGGATCACTGGACGGCGGTCAAGAATATCCTAAAGTACCTGAAAAGGACTAAGGAAATGTTTCTCGTTTATGGAGGTGATCAAGAGCTCGTCGTAAAGGGTTACGTCAATGCAAGCTTTGACACTGATCCGGATGACTCTAAGTCTCAAACCGGATACGTATTTGTTCTCAATGGAGGAGCGGTAAGCTGGTGCAGTTCCAAGCAAAGCGTCATAGCTGATTCTACATGCGAAGCGGAGTACATAGCTGCCTCAGAGGCGGCGAAGGAAGGTGTCTGGATGAAGCAGTTCATGACGGATCTTGGAGTTGTGCCCAGTGCACTGGACCCAATGACTCTGTTCTGTGACAACACTGGTGCCATTGCTCTAGCCAAGGAACTAAGGTTTCACAAGAGGACCAGACACATAAAGCGACGCTTCAATTCCATCCGCGATTACATCGAGGGAGGAGACATAAGTATTTGCAAAGTACACACGGATCTGAATGTTGCAGATCCGCTGACTAAGCCTCTTCCACGAGGGAAACATGATCAACACCAGAACTGTATGGGTGTTAGATTCATTACAATGTAAAATCACATAGTGATGTGAGCTAGATTACTGACTCTAGTGCAAGTGGGAGACTGTTGGAAATATGTCCTAGAGGCAATAATAAAATGGTTATTATTATATTTCCTTGTTCATGATAAATGTTTATTATCCATGCTATAATTGTATTGATTGGAAACTCAAATACATGTGTGGGTACATAGACAACAATGTGTCACTAGTAAGCCTCTAATGGACTAGCTCGTAAATCAAAGATGGTTGTGGTTTCCTAGCCATGGACAAGAGTTGTCATTTGATAATGGGATCACATCATTAGGAGAATGATGTGATGGACAAGACCCAAACTATGAACGTAGCATATGATCGTGTCAGTTTATTGCTATTGTTTTCTGCATGTCAAAGTATGTGTTCCTATGACCATGAGATCATGTAACTCACTGACACCGGAGGAGTACCTTGTGTGTATCAAACGTCACAACGTAACTGGGTGACTATAAATATGCTCTACAGGTATCTCCGAAGGTGTCTGTTGAGTTGACATGGATCAATACTGGGATTTGTTACTCCGTGTGACGGAGAGGTATCTCAGGGCCCACTCGGTAATACAACATCACAATAAGCCTTGCAAGCAAAGCGACTAAAGTGTTAGCAACAGGATCTTGTATTACGGAACGAGTAAAGAGACTTGCCGGTAACGAGAATGAACTAGGTATGGAGATACCGATGATCGAATCTCGGGCAAGTAACATACCGATAAACAAAGGGAATAGCGTACGGGATTAACTGAATCCTTGACATAGAGGTTCAACCGATAAAGATCTTCGTAGAATATGTAGGAACCAATATGGGCATCCAGGGCCCTCTATTGGTTATTGAGCGTAGACGTGTCTCGGTCATGTCTACATAGTTCTCGAACCCGCAGGGTCTGCACACTTAACGTTCGGTGACGTTTCGGCATTATTGAGTTATGTATGTTGGTGACCGAAGGTTGTTCGGAGTCCCGGATGAGATCCCGAACGTCACGAGGAGCTCGGGAATGGTCCGAAGGTAAAGATTTATATATAGGAAAGTGGTATTTGGGTTCCGGAAAAGTTTCGGGCATTTCCGGTAGTGTACCGGGAGTGACGAATGGGTTCCGGGGGTCCACCGGGAGGGGCCCACCCACCCCGGGGGGGGGCACATGGGCCCAAGAGGTGGCGCACCAGCCCCTGATGTGCTGGGCGACCGACCCATGAGGGCACATGCGCCCAAGAGGCAAAAAGGTGGAAGGGTGGGAGGAGTCCATATTGGAGTAGGACTCCTCCCTAGCCCACCTCCTAGTTGGAGGTGGACTCCACCTCCTTGGCCGGCGGCCAAGGCCCTAGGGGAAACCCTAGGGCGCCTCCTCCCACCCCTTCCTCCTATATATAGTGGAGGTTTGAGGGCAGCCCAACACAGAAAAAGCCACGTGCTGCCCTCTCCTCTCTAGATCGTCTCCCTCCTCTAGATTAGTTCTGTAGAGCTCGGCGAAGCCCTGCCGGATTAGTTCCACCACCACCGCCACCACGCCGTCGTGCTGCCGGAGAACTCACCCACCTCTCCACCTTCGCTTGCTGGATCAAGGAGGCGGAGATCGTCATCGAGCTGTACGTGTGCTGAACGCGGAGGTGTCGTTCGTTCGGCGCTAGATCGTGATTGGATCACGGGACGGCTTGCGATTTGGATCACGTAGACGTTTGACTACATCATCCGCGTTTCTTAATGCTTCCCGCTTAGCGATCTACAAGGGTATGTGGATCCGATCTCTCCGCTCGTAGATGCTCATCTCCATGGATAGATCTTGTGTGTGCGTAGGAAATTTTTTGTTTCCCATGCAACGTTCCCCAACAACCTTGAGTTCGAGCAAGAGTGGACAAGAATCATCCCGTTGAGCAAATCCTCGGTGACTAACAAACGGGAGAATCACTCGCTCTAAAACCCGCTTGGCTAACTTTTGAGAGCATTACTCATTTATCTCTAGTATTGAGCCTATGAAGGTATAAGAAGCTCTTGAAAACCCAGATTGGGTAAATGCCATGCATGAGGAGCACAAACTTCGAGAGGAATCAAGTTTGATCTCTAGTGGAGAAACCCAAGGACGAGCACAACATCATTGTAACAAAATGGGTGTTTCACAACAAGCAAGATGAAGATGGACAAGTAGTACACAACAAGGCTCGCCTTGTGGCTCAAGGCTACACTCAAGTCGATGGTATGGACTATGGTGAGACATATTCCCCCGTTGCTAGACTTGAGTCCATTCGCATTCTTCTTGCTTATGCCAATCACCATGATATTACACTTTACCAAATGGACATTAAAAGTGCCTTTTTAACTGGTGCAGTTGAGGAGGAAGTCTATGTTAAACAACCTCCTGGATTTGTCAACCCTAAGAAACCTAATCATGTCTATAAACTTCGCAAAGCTCTCTATGGTCTTAAACAAGCCCGTCGAGCTTGGTACAAATGCTTAACAAAGTTTCTTATAGAAAAGGGATTTGAAATTGGTAAAATTGATGCAACATTAAAAGGGTTAATGGTTAATTATTTGTGTGCCAAATTTATATGGATGGATGATATCATATTTGGATCTACTAACCCACATTTTAGTGAGAAATTTGGAAGGTTGTTGTTCGAGAAATATGAGATGTCTATTATGTGTGAGCTGAAAGTTTTCCTTGGTTTGCAAATCAAGCAAACAAGAGATGACACATTTGTCTCTCGAACCAAGTATACCAAAGACTTGTTCAAAAAGTTCAACATGCAAGAATGCAATGGTACGAAAAACCCCATGCCTACTAGTGGACATGTTGACCTCACTAAGGAGGACAAATCAGTTGATCAAAAGGTTTATCGATCAATGATTGGTTCATTGTTATACCTTTATGGCTCCCGTCCCGATATCATGCTAAGTGCGTGCATGTGTGCCCGATATGAAACGACACCTAAATAGTGTCATCTTAAGGCCGTGAAAAGAATTTTGAGATACTTGATATATACACCAAACTTTGGCATTTGGTATCCTAAGGAATCTTCTTTTGACCTTATGGGCTATTCCGACTCGGACTATGCTGGAGATAAGGTTGATAGAAAATCCACCTTGGGCACTTGTCAATTTCTTGGGAGATCTCTCATGTCTTGGTCCTCCAAGAAATAAAACTTGGTATCTCTATCTACCACTGAAGCGGGATACATTGCCACCAGATCTGTTGTGTGCAATTGATATGGATGACCAAAACTCTTAAGGACTATGGGATACATGTGAAACATGTTCCATTGTTTTGTGACAATGAGAGTGCTATTAAGATTGCACACAATCCCGTGCAACATTCTCTAACTAAGCATATTCAAGTTCGTCATCATTTCATTCGTGATCATGTTGCCAAAGGGGATATTAATCTCAAACATGTTCGTACCGACAAGCAATTGGCAGATATATTCACAAAACCGCTTGATGAGAAAGTGTTTTGCCACTTGAGGAGTTCGTTGAACATCATAGATGCTTCAAACTTGTTCTAGAGACTCAGTCGGATGCATGCAAGGGCATGAGCTTACATGACTAGTCCTTGATACTTTTACTATCTCATGTCTAGGAAAACTATGCTCCCTTGTATTGCATCTAATATTTTTGTAGGTACTTGGATGGACTACACTCTACAAGATTGCCATCAACTCAAATTATAAGCAATCTTGTCATGGCCAAGTATTGACAACTAGTCTTTGTGATGAAGGAAGAGGATAACACAAACTATATCCTTGACAAACACATGATACAAAACTTCACTCATGACATTTTTGATATACCCATGTTATTCCTTGCATGACTAACCCATGTAGGAGGATCTACTTCAAAGAAAGAAGGATAGCTACAAACTCCATCACTTGAGCATCCACAACAAGTCCACCTACATGCTTTCGTCATCAACATCACCCAAAGGTATGCAATCATATCCTTGAAGAAGCTTTACTCCAAGTCATGAGTCAAAGCATCTCTAGAGATATGAAAATATCAAAATGCTTCAACGAAAAATGGTAACCCCATTTTGAGCTTAATGATGAGTATGACCTATGATCAAGTGTTCTCACTTGTCTCCTAAGTCAATATACTCTAATATAGGTGACCTAGTCACCGACCATCATCTAGATGAAGTTTCTTGATTGGTTCATCTCTTAGTTGCATGCCTTTCTTGCTACCAATCGATCTTCACCTAGTTGAAAATTCCATGCAAATTCTATTGAAAATTCCTTGCAAATCTAGTTGAAAATTCCTTGAAAATCTAGTTAAAAATCCCTTGCAAATCTTATTGAAAATTCCTTGCAAATCTTATTGAAAATTCCTTGCAAATCTAGTTGAAAATTCTTTCAAAATCTAGTTAAAAATTCCTTGCAAATCTTATTGAAAATTCCTTACAAATCTTATTGAAAATTCATTGGAAATCTTATTTGAAAATTCATTGCAAATCTTATCAAAAATTTCTCTGAAAATCTCTTCGACAAAATTGGCTTAGATTGCCTCTGCCAAGTTTCTATTTGCACTTCGGAATCTCCGACTCAGAGAAATCGACGTCACCGATATAACAACTATGTTGCATAGTGTTTATTCAGTATAAACGACATGAAACCCCTTGGTGCCACCAAAATATCTCAGAGTCTCAAACGCCATTTCGGTCCCACCGATTCAATTTGACTCGGAGTCACCGATTTTTGCTATTGCCAGAGTTCTTTGCCAAACTTTAAATCTTTTTAAAGACTATGTTCCATGACCCTTCTGTCCCGGATCCCTTACCCTCTGACCCTTCTTGGAAATTGATGCCAAAGGGGGAGAAATATCAAAGCCTAAAGCTATACAGAGAGGGAACATATATTAAGGGAGGGGGGAGATCAAATAAATACTATTAAGAGGAGAGATCAAGTGATTTGGATTTGAATTTTTATCATTCTACATGATCTACCTATTCCCTCCCAATATCTACATGCTAAGGTTCAGGGGGAGAGGAAGAAGGAAACTCCGTTCTCAGGGGAGAAAGTTCTATTGATATTTTGTTAAAAAATCTTTTTCAAAAACATCCCTTGGAGACATGTCAATCTTAAAATAATACAAATTCTTCTACATGTCCTCCAAGTATTGGTCCACTTGAAACTCTTGCATTTGTATGAAAGGAACATTCTTGTGTTATCTAACCTTGTTTTCTCAAGTATGTTTTATCTAGTTAAAATGCTCCAGTATTTCAAGGTAAGTATATGCATCTTCTTCATGTTCAGGACAATCTCTTGCTTCTTGCACATATTGTGTGCAAGAGAGAGAGTCATGAACATGGACATACTTCTTTCACATAAAATGTTTGATGCATATAGTCAAGGTACATATGATTTGTCATGTCTTATCTTCTGTGTGTGTGTTCATGCATTCCAAAAGCAACTAGTCCTTAAAAGGGACTGCACACCTATAGGGGGAGCTTGCCTTAGTCATATGTCTCTCAAAGCTATCATACATTATGTTGCATATTGCATACATAATTTAATTACCAAAATGGGGGAGATTGAAAGCAAAATGCTCCCTTGGTGGTTTTGATAATTCATGAAAACATACATTATCTCTTGGACTAATAGTTTTATCTAGTATATTTCATGAAAAGTACAATGATTGGAATGGCTAGGAAGATATGGTGAGAGACCCCTTGGATGCAAGGAATCCTATTGGCAAAAGCTTCAAGACTCTACATTTTGTTTTATGTGAGTAATCACAATTGATTCCATAGGAAAGCCAGTACTATTAAAAGGGGATGAGGTACTGATGATGATCTGGTTGCTCAAGTGCTTGAAGATATAGCACCAAAAGCTTCAACCAAATTCTCACAAAAGATTCTGTCCAAAACCCTAAACTACGAAAATCGGTGGAACCAAGATTTTCATTTCGGACTCACCGAGTTAGCCCTAGACAGAGCCTATGCCAAACCATAGCACCTTGGTAGCATCGAGATCACATTCGGTGGAACCAAAAAACAGTGACAAACCTTCTGGAATCAAAATATTTAATTTCAGAACTTTCGAGTTTTACATTTCGGAGGCACCGAAGTACTGGATCTGTTCAAGGTTAAGCCGACTCAGTCTCACCAAGTTGTTCCATTCAGTCTCATCGAATAGCCAAAAGTTAAGACATTTTGCACTAGTCGGTAGAACCGAGTTTGTAACTTCGGTGCCACCGAGTTGGGCAATAATGTTGTAACGAATGGATTTTTGGAGATGGCTATATATACCCCCTGCACCCCTCTCACTCGTGGAGAGAGCACTCAGAACGAACGAAAACTTCCACCATTCATTTTCTGAGAGAGAACCACCCACTCATATGTTGAGATCAAGATATTTCATTCCTACCATATGATTCTTGACTTCTAGCCTCCCCAAGTTGCTTTCCACCCAATAATCCTCTTCTACCAAGCCAAATTCTGTGAGAGAGTAATTGATTGTTGAGGTGACTATCCTTTGAAGCACAAGAGCAAGGAGTTCATCATCCATGCACCATCGATTACCTTTTGGAGAGTGGTGTCTCCTAGATTGGTTAGGTGTCGCTTGGGAGCCTCCAAATCATGTGGAGTTGAACCAAGAAGTTTGTTAGGGCAAGAAAATCGCCTACTTCGTGAAGATCTACCCGAGTGAGGCTAGTACTTTGTGGACGTAAGCCATGGTGGAATAGACAAAGTTGTTTCTTCGTGGACCCTTCGTGGGTGGAGTCCTCCGTGGACTCGCGCAACCATTACCCTCTGTGGGTTGAAGTCTCAATCAACGTGGACGTATGATAGGAACCACGCGAAAAATCTCTGTGTCTTCATTGTGTTTGATCTTCCTACTCTACCATCCTTTATGTTTCTTGCAAATGCATGATATTTACATTCCGCTGCTTGATCTGAAGATATGCATGTGTAGGAGCCATTGGATGCAACTTAACTTGTGCAAAAATCTGCCTAAAACTCAAGCAAATTATAAACTGCTCATGTGTCTTGTTAAGTGTCTATTCAACCCCCCTCTAGACGCCACTTCTCGATCCAACAAACTCTCCAGCCATGGCGTCGGAAAATTGCTTGATAGCCTACAAGACATGATCGTTTAGCAAATTCGTGTATGTATCTAATTACTTTTCATTTCTAACAAGGAGTGGAGGAGAGTATTAATCTTCGCATTTCTGTCACACACACACAAGTTGTTACAGGTCTTCTGCAAATAATTTGTCTAAAAACCTGCAGGGATTACTATTGCAAGACTACCCCTTCAGCCCAAGATCCAGCTCCATCGGTGGTATAGCCAAGGCCGTGCAGATTTGCAAGACCACCCCTTCAGCCCAAGCAATAACCACGACGGAGAGAAACGGAGCGAAAAATCTCAACACCGGGGGAGAGTCGGTGAAACCCTAGGACCATGAAGTGTTGGAATGGGCTACCTGAAATGGGACTTCTTCTGAGGCTGCCCACACTAGGTTGAGGCCCATCTGAATATATACCAACAGAGTTAGCCACAATACGCTAGCCCATGCCGGCGCCTTTGGCGGCCGATAAAGGCTATTGTGTAAATGAACGCACACCCCGTCGATTCCTACATTTCTAAATGGGCCGGCCCATTGAGCGCACGAGAGGGAGATTTGTCCCCCGCCTTTTGTGAAGCTTCCCAGGCCGGTTTTGGAAAGCATCTGGACCGTTTTTTTCTTGGTTTTCTGGACTGTTTTTTGTTAGATTTTTTTTCATTTTTCTTCTTCTTTTATTCCTTTTTACTTTTTTGTCTTATATTCCTTTTTTCTTTTTTCTTTTTTTATTTTTATATGCGCAAATGTTTTTTAAATTATAAACTTTCTTCAAATTTGTGTTTTTTTCAAAACGATGATCGTTTTTCAAATCCATGATTTTTTTTCAAAATTTATGAACTTTTGTTAAATCTGTAAACTTTTTTAAAATTCATGATTATTTTTAGAAAACTATGAACTTATTTCAAATCCGCAAACTTTATCTCGAAAGCCGCGAGATATTTCCAAATCTGTGAACCTTTTTTTTCAAACATGTGAACAATTTTCAGATGCGTATTTTTTTCAAACCCATGAACATATTTCAAAATCACAAACTTATTTTAAATATGTGATTTCATTTTTCAAATCTATGAACTTCTTGAATGTCAACTGATTAGCACTTAATATCCCGCAAAAAAGAAAAATCTGAGTAGCGCTCAACAACATATTGCATCAACTGGCTATCGAGAAGAAATCCGGTCGAGCGAGCGAGCTACTTCGCTTTTGTTGGGCAGGCCCAGAAAGGCGGGGCTCCTGAGTGCTGGTTCTCGTAGCCGGTGCTTAAGGATGTGTTTGGTTGTAAGGATCGTCCAGGATGGGGTGGGATGGTACCAAAAAGATAGTTGTTTGGTTATAAAACGGGTGAATGGATCCACCCAAAAAAAGAGAATATCCACAAAAGATGCTGAACCAATCCACCCCACAGAATCGGCCGGCCCGAGCGGCCCGCTCCCTCGCTGCTTCTTCACGTGAGATGCACGCACGCCTCTGCCTCACCTCCCGTGCTACTTGTTATCGCTCACCCTCCCGAAACCCTCGCTCTCTCCCTTTTCCAGATCGAAAACCCTAGGCGGCGGCGCACTCCTCTCTCCCTCCTCTCTCGTCTCTCCAATCCGGCCACCCCATCTCTTCTTCCTCCTCTGCTCACCTCGTCGCGGAGGCATGGAAGAGGTAACGGGGTGACTGCTGCTTGTTGGAGGAGGAAGGAAGGGAGGCGGCTGACCTTCTGGAGGTTGCTGCGGCTCGACCACGACCACGACCTCCGGCGACCAGGACTTCCGGCGACCAGGACCCGACTCAGATCGACGACCAGAACAACCACCAGTCTGATCCACCCCGGATCCAAAGGTAAGGACAGAAAAAAATGTTGCAAATACTGTGTTTTTTGTGATTTCGTAGATGTTTGCATATATGATAGTTGAACCTTTGTGTTTTACATCTTGTGTTGTAGATGAACAAACAACAGAAGTTGTTAGTTTTTGGTGCTGCAACATACATGATAGCTTCAATGATGATGATGATTTTTCAGATTAGAAAAAGGAAAAGGAGACAAATGAGAGAACGTATTACCTATGGGCCTATAGAGGAGAGGGATAGGATGAGAATTGAGTATCTAAACAATAAAATTTGGAAGAATGATACAAGCTGTGTGAACCTAATTAGACTTGGGAGAGCTCCTTTCTTTCGGTTTTGCAAACTTCTGAGAACTCGTCAGTTGCTTCATGACACTATACATATGTGTGTGGAGCAGCAAGTAGCAATGTTCTTGAACACCGTTGGACATAACCTTCGAAATAGGTTAGTTGGCACCAATTATGATAGGTCCGGTGAAACGGTTAGTCGATATTTTCATTTGGTCCTTCATGCCATTGGTGAGCTACGGAATGAACTCATTAGCTACGGAATGAACTTCATGCCATAGGTTAGTTGCTGACTAGAGGTCTCACGCTAGCCATTTGCCTCAAAAAAAAATATGTCGTTGCTTTGCTTTATCTCTTAAAAAATAAAAGTCGTCGCTTTGCTGAAAATAGTTCTTTTTCGTCTCTATTCTTCTAGAGCGAGCCGTCCTTATTCTGCGGCGATTTGTTGGATGAATTTGCTTTATGCGTCATATGTTTTATTGAGCTGACTGACCTGAACGATGACCAGTATGAGTCTCGACTTGACGGATAGCGATAGGGGACTAATCTGCGCCGGCGCGCCGGCCCAACAGTTGGGCCGGTCGTGCCCCAGCCACCCGATGCAGCCATCCCCAACCGTCTGATCTCCCCCTCTCCTCTCCCATTCTTCCCCGTGTTGACTTCTTTGTCTTCTTCTTCCGCGCGTCCACCCCGGCCGCCCTAGCCGCCAGCCACCCCCCCTCACCTGGACCTCCTCCCCCTGCAGTCCCATGCCGCTGGATACGCTCTTCGTCCCCGTCGCCGTCCTCCTCGCCGCTGGTCGCCATTGCAGCACCGTACTCGCCCCTCGGTGTGGCAGGAAGCCGTCGCCCCTCGTAGCAAAAAACGACGCCATCTTGAAGCCCGCCGGCATCCTTTGTCGTTGCAGCACCTAGCAGTCGCCGTCATCGCCGCGCTGTCGTGTCGCCGATGCAGCTCTCAACGTCGCCGCTCGCCACCATTGACGAGTCACGTTGAAGCTTTTTCTCTCATCACTTGAAGCTTTTCCTATGCCGGTTGAAGCTTTTTTAGCAGATTGAAGCTTTCTGCCATGCCGATTGAAGCTTTTTTCACCTAGGGTTGAAGTTTTTTTCGTAAGGGTTGCAAATTTTTCACTTTGATAGTGGCTAGTTGAAGCTTCCACCCTTGATAGTTGAAGCCAGCCCCCTAGCTTCCGCGCATCTCTGATTGAAGCTTTTTTGTGGCCGGTTGTAGCTTTTTCAGATGCCGCTTGCAGCTTTGCGGTTGCACAGAAACTGCTTGTAGCACCCGCGCAGCAAAAAGAAACGCCGGTTGAAGCAAAAACAAATGTCGGTTGCAGCAAAAAAACTCTACGGTTGTACCATCGGTGGGGAAGCAGTTTAAGTTGTGTGTGTGGGGAGAGGAGAAGGTTGCATGGGGCGCTCGCGAGAGGAAGGAGAAGCACAAGGAAAAAAAAAATGTTTTGCTTCAGGCCCACCTAGCGTACGTGGCATGTTTCCCCCGCGTGAAAAGAGCGAGCGAGCGAGGGGCGACCGGCCGAAACGTTCGGCCGGCGCGCCGAAGGGAAACGTTTCCCATAGCGATAACACCACCACTGGCTAGACGTAGGTTCTACGCAACGGTGACATGATCCACTTACTACTCGATCATAATTATCGTTTGCAAGATCCTCTATTTCTGATGACGAAATCCAGAACGGTAACTCTCGGCCGTTCATCTCGTCGACTGTAGAGGCTCTTCCTATTTCCTTCTCTGCAATGATTGCGCCTACAAGCTGGGTGCTTCCCTCCACCTACCATTGTCGTACGAATATAACATCAGAGGATCTATCTGAGCGTTAAAACACTCGCGAGTCATGCAGGCACAGACATTTTCACATGGGAAGATCAATAACACTTCACTTCATATATTCGTATGATCAACATAGGAGAGAAATCATGTCATTGCATCACATGCAACCTTTAAGAGGAGCACTATTAATAGTACATTTCGAATAGATCGACGACACAACCAGTAGAATTCAGAATGATTCAGAGGCAGCATGACAAAATCAGGAAAACAGAGGAAAACCAAGCCAAAGTACATATGCAGGTTGACGCAGCAGCGCCAGCGAGCAAGAGGAAGATGGTCTCAGATCGGTGGACGGTTGCCATGGATCTACTTGGTGAACTCGATGGCGAATGCGTTGGCGTAGATGTAGGTGGTCTTCATGGCGGCGAAGCCGGCGCCCTTGGCCAGGGCCTCGAACTCCCTCTCGTACCTCTCCCTGCCGCCCGGGTTGTGCGCGAGCATGATCATGTCGACGTGGAACACCCCCTGCGCCTTGGGCGTGGCCTCCGGGTTCACCGGCAGGATGCACTCCACGAGCACCACCTTGCCGTGCGCCGGCAGCGCGTCGTAGCAGTTCTTGAGCAGCGTCGCGCAGTGCTCGTCGCTCCAGTCGTGGAGGATCCACTTCATGAGGATGGCGTCGCCCGAGGGCACCTTCTGGAACATGTCGCCGCCGACGTGGGTGACGCCCGGGAACGGCGGCGCCTCGGAGATGACGTGGGGGAGGTCGAAGTTGATGCCCTTGATGGCGGGGTAGGCGGCGGTGATGGCGCCGACGGTGGCGCCGACGCCGCCGCCCACGTCGACGATGGTGCCCAGGCCCTCGAAGCCCTTGTAGACCTCGAGGAGCTTCTTGGTGATGATGATGGAGTGGTTCTTCATCCCTTCGTTGAAGACGCGGTTGAAGCGCGGGTCCGTGCCGTGGTACTCGAACGCCGACATCCCGTACGCCTTGTTGAACGGGATGCCGCCGTCAAGGACAGCGTCCTTCAGATAGTACCTGAAAACAATATTCACACACACATTTTATTACAACAATTCATTTCCACGGGAGCATATCATTGCAAGTCCCTTCGATCAAACTTTATACCAAGTCAGTGACAATTAATATAGCTGGAAGGGAGTATTTGAATCAATGCCTGCCACATGTTTTGACACATGGAGATGCTACCGTCTGAACAGAGACAAAAGAGTTGCTATATCACCGGCTTAAAAGTCCTCTAGTTTTGTTTTTAACATGGAAAAAATCCTCTTTTTTTAGCATGAAAAAGACCTCTAGTTAATGAGCTCTGAACCCAAAAATCGTCCTTTGGTGGTTGACTATTACTCTACAAGGAATCTCAGGCAAAAAAAGTCACCACCATGCGGTTCGGTTCTGCTTGACTGCTTCTGAAGCTGATTGCCGTATTTGATACGTAATCTCTCGGTTTCTAGATGAACTCTTCTTCGAGCTTCTCTAGCTCGTGCTAACTTTAGTACTACTACTACTATTTATTATACCTGCTGCTGGAGCTCAATTTGTTAAAGAGAAAGAGTTATGCTGCCGGCTGCCGGCTGCCGGGTGGGCCTGGGCACCCCCGCATGACGATAGCCGGCCAGAGCAAATGGGCAAAGCATGGAAGAAACAGGGGATGATGGAGTGATCGATCTAGCTCACCAGCTCTCCATGAGGACCTTGTCCTGGTTCATGAGCGCGAGCGCCGCCATGGAGACGCCGTCCTCGTTGGGGGTGAGGAACTTGCACACGGGCGCGGCGCTGTACCGCCGGGACAGCCGGCCGTCCTTGCCCTCCTCCATCGTGCACGACACCACGTTGTACGAGGCCAGCAGCCGGAGCATGCGGTCCACCATGTCCGCCGCGGCGGGGTTCGCCGTGGACGGGAGCTTGGCAGCCACCTCGGCGGGGGTCAGCAGCTTGCCGCCGGCGGCCACCAGGGTCTCGAGGAGGCCCAGCTCGATGGCGTTCTTGAGCGTCATCGGGAGGATTGACGACGAGACGAGCTGGAGAGCGTACATGCACGCCTCCTCGTCGGCCGAGGCGGCCATGTCGGCTGCGGTGGAGCCCATCCCTGCCTCTGCCTCTGCCTCTCCGGAGCCGAGCTGCTGCTGCTGCTGGTGGTTGTGTTTGGTGTGAGCGAGCTGACTGAGCGATGAGGAGTGCTTTGGAGGGAGGATGGGAAAAGGGTTATATGGGCTTTCTGGCTTCACCAACCCCTACACCAATTGGCTTTCTGGCTTCACCAACCACCGCACCAGACCAACTGATTTTCATCGTCTCAAAAAGAAAAGAAAAAGGAAAAAAAAAGAAATATGGCACACCGGAAAGTTAGTTATACACCCCCATACACATACATAGGGTATAGTACTTTTTCGTGGTTGCCTCTGACCATGGGAAGATTAGAAATACATGGAATGTATGATATAAAAAGTACTCCCTCTGTCCCGTCAAAAACACTCTTATATTATAGGACGGAGGGAGTATATCATTAAACTCCTTTCATATACGAATTTAACGGTATGCTTTGTGTAACATGCATGTCATATATTGTTGCTCTAACCCGTGGTCAAAGACAACCTCAAAAAAATATTAGGCCTTATATAGAAGATGAGGGAGTACTCTTATTACTGTTGTTGATGAGTAGGGTTTGCTTCTTTTTTGTGTGCTTGAAGTAGAAACACAAACATTCAACAAAATATCGATGAGGGGGTCGTTGGATAAGATCCATTGAAGATGGACCGTGAGGGGAACCGGGTCGACATCACTCCGCGCCGATCCTAGCAATGCCTTCGGACACGTCAGGTGAAGAGTAGTGGATCGACTCGGATGAGACGAATTCACGGAGATTGGACGCCTTCGAGCCCCAAGGGCCTGCACTGCACGAACATGGAGGCTAGTCGGTCCTATGACGACGTAGCCACATTATGTTGCTCATTGTCGTTTTTAACAGAGCAGTGAGCTGGAGATGAGTCTACGCCAGGGACCCATTCGCAGGCGGCACGAGTGAGTAGGCAAGCATAGCAGCCACCAAGAGGTTTTGATTCAGAGTGCGGCATATGGGGATGTCGCCTGAATCCGGGCTCAGAAAGGAGTCTTGAACCTCGCAACCCCTTCGCAGTGTCGATGAAGTGGGCCGACGTGGATGCTAGCGAGTCTTGTGGGGCAATGCCGACTGTAGTTCGCGCTCTCACACCTCAATAGCTGCCTGTTGCGGAGCAAGGCGCTCCAACTCGGTAAGGACAACTACATGTGAAGCCTCATTGGCCTTATATGCCTCCGAGTCACCCATAATGGGTTTACATAGGAGTGCGGCCTCCTCAGCTTTGGTCGCCGTTCCAAACATCTCGGTTTCACCATTGTTGTCGGCCTTAAAGTAGCCCAGAGCCTGGATCGCTACAAATTCTTGAATCGGTTGTTTCCAACGAGCCAGGTTGAGTCGAGCGCAAAAAGGGCATTGTCGTACGCGGTGGTGTAGGGGGGATGTGCACGGAGAAGGCGGGATTACACGGAATTTAGCCTCACCCTCCTTCTTCCTCGTCGTGCTCATCTCCAGCATAGGTGGGTCATCGACTCCAAAGGGGGTAAGCAACATACACCCCTCCTCTGTTAGGTCGTTAAGTAGGGTGTAGGGTCGATTTTGCCAGTACTTACCGCAACATCATTTTTTCCAGTAGGTCGTTCTAGATGAACATATGAAGCTGGTTGTTCGGGCAACATCACTCATAGTTGTGATTTAGGAATGGGTCGTGTTGGTCCATGATACGTCTTCAATGTGTCTATAATTTTTGTTATGTTAATGATATATTTATATCAATTAGTAATGCATTTGGTGCTCTTTTATATCATTTTATTGGACTAACATATTAATCTAGTGCCAAAGGCCAGTGTTGTTCTCTTGTGTTTTCATTTTGCAGAAAAAAATTCGAAGTCGAAAAAATCACGAAAAACACGATGATGATTTTAGAACAAGAGGCACCCGGAGGACCTGTACCCATTTGGAAGGGGTCTCCAGGGTTAACCCTGGCCACGTGGTGGACCCGCATGGGGGCAGTGGAGGTCGGTTCCAGCTCTCTTTCATCCGCAAGAAAGCCCCGGAAGTTTTCGAACTGCCCTTAAAATTTCAGATTTTTTTTGACTTACGGATCTCCAGATATCTGTATAACGGTGAAATGACCCAAGTTTCAATATAGTGGGAAAATCAAAAAACAGATATCCAATCTTGGAGGGGCTTCTCGCCCTCGGGAGGGGGGGGCAAGGACACCATAGACCAGAGAGGGATACCTCTCCTCACCTAGGGGAGAGGCCAAGGAAGAATAATAAGGAGGGAGGCCTCTCTCCCCTCTCTTCCTGTGGTGCCAGAGTGTCGTCGGGTGAACCATCATCACCGCCATCGTCTCCATTAACTCCACCGCCTTCACCATTGTCTTCATCACCTTCCTCCCTCTCTATAAAATGGTCCACTCTCACCTAAACCCTTATAATCCCCTACTTCTACATGGTTTTTTATGTTGCTAATTATTATCCAATGATTTATGGCATTACCGTCATGTCTAAGTATATTATTTTTGTCATGTGGTTAATTTATGACCTATTATGATTGATTTGAGTTGTATGTTGATATGTTGTTGTCCTTTGGTGCCCATCATATAAGCATGCGTGTATGGTGACCACACTTTTGGTTTAGTAGTATGTTGAGATAACTATGCATAGGGCGGTCGAGGCGATGGATATTACCAAGCATGAGTGTAGAAGTTGATGCATATATATTAAAGAGTACTTTGAGTTTTTACCTTAATGAATCTTTAGTATTTGCAGATGCTCGCTGGGGGTTTCAATCATAGGTACATGTTATCAATGGATTTTTTTGCGTGTTAGCACATGCCTCTCTCACATATAAAACTGCAATGATAATTATCAGTCTAGTATTGTAGCGAACTTCCTAGGGAGAATTATACACCTCCTATAACCGCTACTCCATAGTCGCTATGTTTTACTTTCTTGTTCTTTTACTTTGTATCAACTAAAATTTATTTTCAAGTACTTTATTTTCTTACAAGCTATCCCGTTTTACTCGCAAAGTAGTTTTATTTCTTGTTTTCTAGGTAAAGCAAACGTTCGGTTTATGTTGTGTTGTATCAGTGGTTAATAGTATCTTCGAGAATATAAATCCTACCTTTAGCTCCTTGTTTGATCGACACACTTATCGAAAAGGCTATAATACATCCCCTACACATGTGGGTTATCAGTGCAAAAGAGAGCGGTCCGCCAGAGTGATAAGCTTGTGATCCATTATTGTACACTATTAACCCGAGATAGGGATAGGATGTCGAATATGAACTATTGAAAGTGCAAATAATCTCCGGGTGATTTTCGTAATTAATAACAACATATACATCATTGAACTAATGCATCTCAAAGAATATTTGAGGTGAAGTTCAATGTAGGTATGGCTATAGGATGGAGATGTGGACCCCTCCAATGCAAAGGACAAAGCATTGACAAAAGCTCCAAGACTCTACATTTTTGTTTAGTGATCCAAGATCACATTGAGTCCATAGGAAAGCCAATACTATTAGAAGGGGATGAAGTTTTTGATCATGAGCTATTTTCTCAAAGTGCTTAGTGACATTGCTCCAAAAACCCCCACTACACCCTCAAAGTCTAGTATGTCCAAAACCCTAAAGTCCAACTCGGTCCCACCGAAACACTCTCATCCCGGCTCACCGAGTTACACTTGACAGAAGCCACTGCCTAACCCTAGCACCACGGTCTCATAGAGATGACTAGTCGGTCCCGCCGAAAAGCCACCACCAACCTTTTTGTTGCCTATTGATCTCATCTCGAAATTACCGAGTGGTTTCAATTGGAATCACCAAAGTGTGGAAAGTTCTTATGTAACTCCCAAGATGCGATCCTATCCTTATTTTGGCTCGAGAGCCTCGACAGGGATAGAAGCACATCTCGTCGTTTCGCAAGAATGGATATCATTACAAGTACATGTAAAGAGGAGATGAGTATATGGAATTGGCTTACACTCGCCACAAGCTACAACAATATCACATCAATACAACATCATATTCACTCATACAGAAGAGCAGGGTCCGACTACGGACGAAATCAAACGATAAAATGACATCCATCCTTGCTATCCCAGGCTGCCGTCCTGGAACCCATCCTATGATCGATGAAGAAGAAGAAGAACCCCAAATCAAACAAGCATCGCGCTCACGTCAAATCACCGCATTACCTATACCTGCAACTGTTGTTGTAGTAATCTGTGAGCCACAGGGACTCAACAATCTCATTTCCAAGGATATCAAGACTATTAAAGCTTAATGGGTGAGGTATGGTTAAGTGGTGAGGCTGCAGCAAGCTCTAAGCATTTATTTGAGTGGCTAACTTACGAGTACAAGAATAGGGGGGATGATCGTTGTGAAAACGGACGTGAACTAGTAATGATCACTAAGTGACCCTGAACACCTACTTACGAGACAAACATAACCCCACCATGTTCTCTTTCGGAGCAGGCCTCACAAGAAGATACGGTCACGGTTACGCACACGGTTGGTGTATTTTATTAGAGTTTACTTTGAATTTTCTATGACCGGATGTTAAATCAATTTCCAAGTTGCCACATAACCGGGGGCACGGCTTCTAGAAAGATTTAACCCTGCAGGGGTGCTCCAACTCATCCATCACAAACTAACCACAAGCTGCGTTGGAATTCCTCAACCGCGGGATAACCCGTAGTATTTGCGGAATCCCGATGGAAAATCTCAACCTCGAGATAGCCCGAAGTGTCCTCGAAATCCCGCGCACAAGATGTTCGAGAAAGGTAAAACAAATCCAGTAAGGTCGTCCGACGTGTCGACGAACCCGATAGGAGTCGTGTATCTTGTTCTCAGGACACGACGGATAAGCGAAGCGTACGGTGGCCTGATAGACATCTCCCGAGTTGCCCCGGGTTGGCCCCGCACGGTGCTCTAGTTTTTACCAACACTCATGAGGAGCACTGGCCCGGGGGTTGATTAATTATCCACGGGGTTCAGAAAGTCCCTATGCAATTTTATTAGTTATTAGGCAAATGTAGTACCAATGTTGGGCCTTGCCAGACGAGTTTTATCCCAAAACGAAAATCAAGGGGGTCCCCATAACAACCCCGAGCATGTTAGGAGCGCTCAATATGGAACATAACACCGGTACACAAGTAAATAGGGCGGCAAAAGTGGAACAAATCACCGAGCAAAAGGCCAAGCCTTCCACCTTTTTCCAAGTATATATGTGCATTAAATTAAATATCAATAATATTGTGATATCTCAAAAACATCCATGTTGGCACATGGAAACAATTGCACCTGCAGCTAGCAACGCTATAAGAAGGGCTGAGCAAGCGGTAACATAGCCAAACAATGGTTTGTTGGGATGTGGAGGGGTTAGAAGATTTTCATGACAATTTGGGAGGCTTGACAAACAAGTGGTAGGTAGCGAAACATGGCGATAGAAACGAGACATCTAGCATGGCAATGATAGTAGTGGTATCCAGGGAAATGATCATCTTGCCTGAGATCCCGCTTGGAAGAAGAACGAATCCGTGAAGTAGACGAACGGGACGTAGTCGGACGAATCCTCACACACCGAACGCTTTCGGTACTCCATCAAGAAGAAGCAATCCGGAAACAAATAAATGACACGGTAAACACCACAACATATTCATGACATGATGTGCAAACAATGATGATGCATGTCAAGTTTATATATGCAAGGCATGGCAAAGCACAACAATCAAATACTACACATTAAGTGAAGCTCAATATGCAATGAATTGCATATTGACGAAACTCCATATTCGAATTATTTAGTTCACTCTCGTTTAGGTACTCATCAATATTAAATGTTGTTTAACATGGGTGTTCATGGCATAAGGTGAAGATGGAATTAAAGCAATTTTAAATGGAGAAGGAGAACACACATACAGCAAAATAATAAATCTCCATGTTATGAGAAATGCGGTTAATGTTGTTTAACTAAACAATCATTTTAAATGTTGTTTATCATGGGAAGAGGGGAAGCATGTACAAACTACACATCTAGGCAAGTTTAAATGAGGCCGGAAACAACATATAGCATTTCTGAAACGACCTCATATGCAAATTATGAGTTTGTACAGATCTGTCCTGACACAATTTTATATTTATTAAACAGCAAAATAAAGTGCACCTTGTGATCTCACACATCTTCCTAAGCAAGTTACATATGCGGATCATTTTATCAGAGCTACGGTTAATTAGTTATGTGACAAACCGCGTAGCAAGTCATTACGCAATTTTAATGCAACATCATTTTAAATGTTATTTTAACATGCATGAGGATGACATGATCAAATTGATGCAATTTTAAGAAATTAAGAGCATATAATATGATATGGGCATTTGTCGCCACGACGGAAAGAAATGGGTGCCACAACGACGAAAGTGAAAATGATGCCACGACAACATTCCAGTGATCCGGCAACTCATCGAGATGCCGGTGCAAAAGAAAGTGTGGTCGTGTGCGTGTCATGCAAAGATGGTGGGGTGATCCCGGTTACCGGGTTCCCACGCGTCGGTGGCACGGAAAAGAGGTACCCGCAACTAGCATACTATACGGTGCAAACACGCGGTGCATCACATACAACCATCAAACATTCATTGCAACGGCGGTCATCTCGGGGTTATACCTTTGAAGCATGTGGGCAAGGCGAAACGGTTCGAAGCGGTGTAGATGTTCACAGGTCGTCATGGAAGCAGTCGTTCACGGGCCGTCGTGGACGTCGTTGAAGTAGTGGTACGCGCGACGGTAGTTGTTCACTTGACGATCTTCGGCGACGGTAGTCGTACACGTTTCGGAGAAGAACTTGACGAATCCGATGTCCTTGCGGGTCGTAGTGGAAGTAGTCGTCCATTGGTCTTTGTGGTTCCGTGTGAAAACGAACTCAAGGAGGTGTCGATCTTGACAGAGATGAGGCAGAACAACGAAGGTCATGAGCAGCGAGGCCCCGGGTCTGGCAAGACTTGTATGAACCAAAACGAAGCAAAGCAAGGACCTGGTTGCGGTGGTGGATGGCTACGGGACTCTAGTGGTGGTGGACGGGCGCGATGGCAAAGGTTTCCGAAGGCAGTAGGCAGGGAGCATGCGTCGAGCAGTGTAGGGGGCGCGCCCATGGCAAGGAGGTGGCTCGACAGGCAGTGGTTGGAGGAAGCAGAGGAGCACCGGGGGTCGCGACGGAGTCTCCTGGGCGAAGCACGGCAGCGGGGCTCAGGTCAGAGGGGCTTCCCGAGGCGCTGGAGCTGACCGAAAGTGGGAGCAGAGGAGGCGATGCCGGGCGCAGGGTCTCGCGGGGCCTGCTCGCGACGAACAGCGGCGAGGTCGGGCGGAGCTTGGGGTAGGGGTGCAGCCGCAGAGCTCCAACGACGGCGGGGAAGGAGGAAGGAGTCCAAGCTTGGGGAAGGTCTCCCCGGTGCAGGCGCATGGGAAGGAGGAAGGACGAGGGGTCCCTGTGCGGCGGCGCAGCAGAAGCTCTTGGCGGCGGGGCTACGAGCAGAGGACGAACGGGGTCAAGTGGCGCAAGAGGAGCAGAGGTGCGCGAAGCAGGCTTGAGGGCGCGGCTCGGGGAAGCTCTCCCTTGGGCAGGAGCACGGGAAGGAGGAGGACAAGGGAGCACAGGGTCCTATCGGCGACGTCTGACGGTCGAACGAGGCGGGCGATGAGTGGGCCACCAGAGGCAACGGCGCCATGGACGGGTGCTTTTGTGTGTGCGTGGGAGTTTGGGCAGTGGAAGCCTCTGTCAAGAGGAGAGAATGGAGACCGAGCGGCGCGGTCGGGAGGGATCAAGGATCGAGTCCACGACTCGGTCTCTCGTCAGGTGGCGGCGGGGTAGGAAACGAGAGGGAGAGAGAGTGGGTATCGGGAGGAGGCTAGGGTTACGAGGCTTTAGGTGGGCCTTGGGCTGGATTGGCGAGATGGGCTAGCCGGTTTTAAAGAAAAAAACAAGGAGTTCTTATACCATTTCCCAAAACAGAAAATAGAAGAAGGCAAAAATGAGAGAAAGGGAGGAAATTATTTGAAGGGGGAATTAATTTCTGAAAGAGCTAAAAAATTGACATATGACCACTTTGACATATTTCGAAGTGCCACAGCATGAAAAGGAGTCAACGGAGAAAAGAACATGGACTTGAAAATATTAGAGATGTGAAAAGGAATTTAAATTGCAAGTGTGTTTTGGTTAATTCCAAATTAATGGAATATTTTATAATAGCTCCCATAATATTGGGAGGATATGTTTTAAAGAGAAATCACCATGTGAATGTCCCTCGATTTAAATGGATCAAGGATCCATAGAATTTATTTATTTGAGTTGCAAAAAATTAATGAAATGATGGCATGATGACATGATGCAATGCGAATGATGCAGAGATTAATGCGAAAAAATAGATGAACCACCTGGCGACACTCGAAATAATTGGAAGGTGTCTGGAGCGTCGGTCTCGGGCTGTTACATCTTAGGACATCATTCATCGGTCCCACCGAGTTGTTTCATTCGGTCTCACCAAAAATTCTAAAGTTTAGACCTCTTGCACTAGTCGGTCTCACCGAGTGGTTTCACCCGGTCCCACCGAGTTGTGCATAACGGTGTGTAACGGTTGGAATTTTGATGATGGGTATATATAACCCACCCATTTCACCAGCTCAGAGAGATCAACCAGGACGAAGCTACCACTTCTCACATCCATTTTCTGAGAGAGAACCACCTACACTTGTGTTGAAATCAAGGGGATACCACTCCAACCTTTGATCCTTGATTTCTAGCCCCCTCAAGATGCTTTCCACCCAATGCTTTCTCCTACCACCATGCCAAAACTATGAGAGAGTGATTGAGAGTTGGGGAGACTATCTTTTGAAGCACAAGAGCAAGGAGTTCATCATCAACAACAACATCTTTGGAGAGTGGTGTCTCCTAGATTGGTTAACTGTCACTTGGGAGCCTCCAAATCTTGTGAAGTTGAACCAAGGATTTTGTAAGGGCAAGGATATTGCCTACTTCGTGAAGATCTACCCCGAGTGAGGCTAGTACTTTGTGGACGGAAGCCATGATGGCATAGATAAGGTTTCTTCTTCGTGGACCCTTCGTGGGTGGAGCCCTTCGTGGACTCGCGCAACCCTTACCCTATGTGGGTTGAAATCTCCATCAACATGGATGTACGATACCACCACCTATTGGAACCACGCCAAAAATCACCATATCTTCATTGCGTTTTATTTCTCTGATCCCTCCTTTACGTTCATATGCAAAGTCATTGCTTTCCACTGCCCACTATCTAGCCCTGCATATGTAGGGTGTTGCTTGACTTGTGTGAATTTCTAAAACTTGCCGATATCTAAAATTGGGAAAAGGCTAGCTTTTATTTAGTGAAGTAGTCTAATCAACCCCCTCTACCTACTTACGATCCTACAAGTGGTATCAGAGCCTTGGTCTCCGTTGATTTGGTTTAACCATAAAGGGGGGTATGGCATCTAATAAGGGAAATTATCACCGTAGAGGTCCATATTTTGACGGTACAAACTCTGCTAGTTGGAAGCATAAGATGAAAATGAATATTCTTGGTCATAACCCCGTCATTTGGGCTGTTGTTCGTGTTGGCTTGCAAGGTGAATTTTTGGAAGATAGAAACGAACCGGATCATGAAGCAACCACGCAAGAATCGAAGATGTTGCAATACAATGCTTAAGCATGTGGCATCCTATTCAATGGTATGTGTCCCGAGGTGTTCAACAAGATAAGTCGGCTTGAGAATGCCAAGGAGATTTGAGATACTTTGGTTGATATGCACGAAGGTACCGAATTTGTCAAGGAATACAAGTTGAATGTGCTCCAAAGTCAACTTAACAAGTTCAAGATGAAGGATGGTGAAGGAGTCGCGGAAATGTACTCTAGGCTCGCTCTCATCACAAATGAGATTTCTGGCTTAGGAAGCAAAGATATGACCAAAAAATTCATCACCAAGAAGATTCTTAGAGCATTGGATTGAAAGCATGATGTCGTGTGCACATTTATCCAAACGATGCCAACTTACAAAGATCTCAAGCTAGCCCACGAAAGTCATTGGAAGGATTGTTGCTCATGAAATGTCACTAAAGGACAAAGTGGAGCTCCACAACAAGTCTAGCGGTGCTTACAAAGCTTCAAGTGACGCTCCAACAACTTCAAGTGACAAGGTCGTATCCAATGAAGAGATAAACCTTATGGTTAAGAACTTCAACAAATTCAACAAGAGTGGATGCAAAGAGAGTATATCCAACTGAAGACACAATGAGAATCGTTCTTCAAGTCGTGACCAAAATTGCTACAATTGTGGAAAACCCGGACACTTCTAAAATGAGTGTACGTCACCTCTCAAGAAAAGAGACGAGTCACCAAGAAGGAGTAGAAGAGATGAGTCACCTCGTAGAGAGAGAGAATAAGTAGAGAAGATTGATATGAACGAAGACCTTTCCCGGATAAGCAAGGATTTGGAGAGGAAAGACAAGTCCACCAAGATCTACTCAAAGAAGAAGACATAAGCTCATGTTGGTGATTGGATATTCGACTCCGACTCCGATAACCAATCCGAGAGAAGCTATCACTCCAGCTCAGACTATAGTCAAGATGAAGGTGTTGCGGGACTAGCTCTCGTATCCTCCAAGTCCTATGATTTATTTGATTCACCAAATAAACAAATTGGAAGATGCTTCTTGGCTAAGGGCCCCAAGGTAACTCACCCTAAATTCATTGACTTCAATAGTGATGAGGATCACTTGCTAGGTGATGATGACTTGCTCAATCATAGAACTAGTGATGCTAGCTTTAATGAACTTGCTAACAATCATGATAATCAAGATGAGACGCTTGTCAATGCAATGAGGGAAATTGAGTGTCTAACTCAAGAACTAATCACTCTTAAGTTAGCTCATTAAACTCAACAAGAAGATTATAGAGAGCTCCTAAGAACTCATGAGAAGCTACGGTTCGAGAATATTAATTTAGAGCAAGAGCATGAGTTTGTAAAAAGCTATCAATGACGGTCTTGGAAAGAAGAGTTCCTCTCACATTACAAAATGACTCCTCTTATCTACTTTTATGTCACAACTTAAATCTAAGCAATCTAGTAACAAGATCAAGAAAGGTTCTACCTCTGGTAGAAACAATAAAAATGTTAAATCTCATGATGTTGCTTCTTGTAGTTTTATTGATTCCACTAATGATTCTCTTAGACACGTTACACTTGAGCAAGAAAGCAATTTATTGACAAGAATTATAGAAAATGGTGTATACAAGAGCCTTGCCAGGAGTAAGCAATTTGATGAGATTATACGCAAGCAAGGATGATACAGGAAGAACCAAGTTGTTGGTTTTGAACGAAAGTTCAATGCCAATGGAGTTGAGTGGGAAGACGGTCAATATCCAAGGCCGAAGTTTGTTCCCCAAGAAGTGAAGTATGACCCTAGTTCATTCAAGGGAATTCAAGCTCAAGATGATCTTCTACCACAAGACCACAAGCTAAAAGGCAAGGACAAGCTTCAAGAGTAGATTGACTCATATGAAGAACCACCTCAAGCTTTGGTCAAGTGGCTTCCCAAGACTACTTCAAATTCTACTTCATCAAGTACATCTACAACTCCAAGGATTCCCATCAAGTTGATGTGGGTCCCAAAGACTAAGAACTAGAGAGTTCTCGAGGGTGACTCCGCCAACAAACATCACTCACATTCATTCATGGCAAAAACTTGTGCAAACAACTTCAACAACATGCACTAGTTCATGGAGTCACAAACCCCCTTATTGGTAAGTGAGGGAATAAGGTAATAAATGCATCCATGGACATCATTAGATGTGCATTTCACTCTACATCTATGGTATCCTCGTTGTTCCTTGTGGGACTAACCCATTTAGGTATTGAAGGTGCTACAAATCCCAAGGAAAGCTCCCAACTCTTGATGATCATCATCAACATTGAGCTTCCACAACTACAACATCTACATGAAGTCTTCAACGACAAAATCCAAGGTTAGTTCATCCCTCTTAGCGGGCATCTCACGTCTAGGGGGTGCTTTGCTCTAAGGCTTGAGCTAAAGCATCTCTATTGGTGTGAACACATTAATGCATTATGTAAAAAAGGTAACCCCATTTGTGCATCAACGATGAGTATGACCTATGATCAAATGTTCTCATTTGGCTCCGAAGTCTATATACTCATATATAGATGACTTTGTCATTGACCATTGCTTGATAGATGCCAGTATTGGTTGTGCATGTTTGCCATATTTCATTTGCAGTTTTACTGTGTGAGCATGTTGATATGCATATTTTATCATTCAAGGACATCCAATTGTTGTTTGATTGATTTGGATCATTTGGCCAATTGGATGGACAAGAATGCCTAGGAACCCCTACTAGCCATCTATCTCAACTTGTCTCCAATTCATTCTTGTTGATCACAAAATTTGAACAAGTGTCTATTCGGACCCTCCAGATGAGAAGCATTCGGAGTCATTGATCTGAATAGGGATGAACTTTAAAACCTTCACTATGTTTTGGTCTTAATGAGTCATTCTTTTCGGTCCTAGAGAGTCACTATGATTGATCTGTTTTGTGCCCTTGGACAGCCTGGGTGAAACTGTTCGGTTTCACCGAAGCATTTCGTCTCTCGCAGTTACGTGCTTCGGTCTCACTGACTGGTTCCTCTCGTTCTGACCAGCACAACATGAGTGTATATATCTCGCGGGCGGTTTGCTACTTCTTGAGCATGCGTTGGTTTTCCCTTGAAGAGGAAAGGGTGATGCAGCAAAGTAGATAAGTATTTCCCTCAGTTGTTGAGAACCAAGGTATCAATCCAGTAGGAGATACAAGAAAGTCCCCAATAGATGTACCTACACAAATAATCAAACACTTGCACCCAACGCTATAAAGGGGTTGTCAATCCCTTCAAGGTTACTTGCAAGGATGAGATCTGATAGAGATAGATATAAAAGATTGCTAGAACGTAAAGTAAAACAAAAGTAAAAATAATGCAGCGAGATATTTTTGGTATTTTTGGTTTATAGATCTGAAAATATAAGATGGAAAATAGACCCGGGGGCCATAGGTTTCACTAGAGGCATCTCTCATGAAGGAAAATAATACGGTGGGTGAACAAATTATTGTCGAGCAATTGATAGAAAAGCGAATAATTATGACGATATCCAAGGCAATGATTATGCATATAGGCATCACGTCCGTGTCAAGTAGACCGAAACGATTCTGCATCTACTACTATTACTCCACACATCGACCGACTCCTGCCTGCATCTAGAGTATTAAGTTCATGAAGAACAAAGTAACGCATTAGGTAAGATGACATGATGTAGAGGGATAAACTCAAGCAATATGATGAAAAACCCATCTTTTTATCCTTGATGGCAACAATACAAATACGTGCCTCGCTACCCCTACTTTGTCACTGGGTGAGGACACCGCAAGATTGAACCCAAAACTAAGCACTTCTCCCATTGCAAGAATTACCAATCTAGTTGGCCAAACCAAACCAATAACTCGAAGAGACTTGCAAAGATATAAAATCATGCATATAAGAATTCAGAGAAGATTCAAATAATATTCATAGATAAGCTGATCATAAACCCACAATTCATCGGATCTCGACAAACACACCGCAAAAGAGTATTACATCGGATAGATCTCCATGATGATCATGAAGAACATGGTATTGAAGAAAAAAGAGAGAGAAGAAGCCATCTAGCTACTAGCTATGGACCCGAAGGTCTGTGGTAAACTACTCACGCATCATCAGAGGGGCAATGGAGTTGATGTAGATGCCCTCCGTGATCGAATCCCCCTCCGGCAGATTACCGGAAAAGGCTCCAAGATTGGATCTCACGGGAACAGAGGCTTCCGGCGGCGGAAAAGTATTTTCGTGGCTATTTTTAGTATCCAGGGAATATTTGGGAATTTATAGGCCGAAGAATAGGGTTAGGAGGGTTGTCGTGGGGCCACAAGCCAGGGGGGCGCCCCCCCTAGGGCGCGCCCTTGTGGCTTGTCGCCACACGGCGGCTCTCCTGCCTTCATCTCCAAGTCTGGTACGTTCCTTCTGGTCCAAGAAAAATCATTCTGAAGATTTTATTCCGTTTGGACTCCGTTTAATATTCCTTATCTGCAATACTCAAAAACAAGGAAAAAACAGAAACTGGCACTAGGCTCTAGATTAATAGGTTAGTCCCAAAAATAATATAAAATAGCATATTAATGCATATAAAACATCCAAAACAGATAATATAATAGCATGGAACAATCAAAAATTATAGATACGTTGGAGACGTATCAAGCATCCCCAAGCTTAATTCCTGCTCGTCCTCGAGTAGGTAAATGATAAAAACAGAATTTTTGATGTGGAATGCTACCTAACATATTTATCCATGTAATATTCTTTATTGTGGCATGAATATTCAGATCCATAAGATTCAAAACAAAAGTCTAATATTGACATAAAAACAGTAATACTTCAAGCATACTAACAAGGCAATTGCGTCCTTTCGAAATAACATGGCCTTAGAAAGTTATCCCTACAAAATCATATGGTCTGGCCATGCTCCATCTTCCCCACACAAAGTATCTAAATCATGCACAACCCCGATGACAAGTCAAGCAATTGTTTCACACTTTTTATGTTCTCAAACCTTTTCAACTCTCACGCAATACATGAGCGTGAGCCATGGATATAACACTATAGGTGGAATAGAATATGGTGGAGGTTGCAAGGAAAAAGGAGAAGATAGTCTCAAATCAACTAGGCGTATCAACGGGCTATGGAGATGCCCATCAATAGATATCAATGTGAGTGAGTAGGGATTGCCATGCAACAAATGCACTAGAGCTATAAGTGTATGAAAGCTCGAAAAGAAAACTAAGTGGTTGTGCATATGATGAAAAATTCCACTAGTTATATGAAAGTGACAAAATAGGAGACTCTCTATCATGAAGATCATGGTGCTACTTTGAAGCACAAGTGTGGAAAAAGATAGTAGCATTGTCCCTTCTCTCTTTCTCTCAATTTTTTTATTTTGGTGGGCATCTTTGGCCTCTTTTTTTTATTTGGGCTTCGCTGGCCTCTTTTATTATTTGTAAAGTCCGGAGACTCATCCGAACTTGTGAGGGAGTCATAGCTTCCATCATCCTTTTCTCTCACGGGACAATGCTCTAATAATGAAGATCATCACACTTTTATTTACTTACAACTCAAAAATTACAACTCGATACCTAGAACAAAATATGACTCTATATGCAATATGAAAGTGATGGTGCGTGTCATGAAAAACGGAACGGTGGAAGTTGCATGGCAATATATCTCGGAATGGCTATGGAAATGCCATAATAGGTAGGTATGGTGGCTGTTTTGAGGAAAGTATATGGTGGCTGTTTTGAGGAAGGTGGGTTTGATGCACCGGTGAAAGTTGCGTGGTACTAGAGAGGCTAGCAAAGGTGGAAGGGTGAGAGTGCGTATAATCCATGGACTCAACATTAGTCATAAAGAACTCACATACTTATTGCAAAAGTCTATTAGTTATCGAAACAAAGCATTAGACGCATGCTCCTAGGGGAGAGGTTGGTAGGAGTTAACCATCGCGCGCTCCCGACCCTCACACAAAGGTTGACAATCATTAAACAAATCATGCTCCGACTTCGTTACATAACGGTTCACCATACGTGCATGCTACGGGAATCACAAACTTTAACACAAGTATTTCTTCCAATTCACAATTACTCACTAGCATGATTCTCATATTACCATCTTCATATCTCAAAACTATATGCAAGGAATCAAACTTCTCATGGTATTCAATGCACTTAATATGAAAGTTTTTATTATATCCCTCTTGGATGCCCATTATATTAGGACTAAATTCATAACCTAAACCAATTACCATGCTGTTTAAAGACTCTCAAAATAATATAAGTGAGTTACGAGAGTTCAATAATTTCTACAAAATAAAACACCACCGTGCTCTAAAAAGATATAAGTGAAGTACTAGAGCAACATTGCCTAGCTCAAAAGATATAAGTGAAGCACATAGAGTATTCTAATAAATTCACGATTCAGCGTGTCTCTCTCAAAAGATGTGTGCAGCAAGGATGATTGTGGCAAACTAAAAAGCAAAGACTCATATCATACAAGACGCTCCAAGCAAAACACATATCATGTGGTGAATAAAAATATAGCCTCAAGTAAATTTACCGATGGATTGAAGACGAAAGAGGGGATGCCTTCCGGGGCATCCCCAAGCTTAGGCTCTTTGGTATCCTTGAATATGGCTTGGGGTGCCTTGGGCATCCCCAAGCTTAGGCTTTTGCCACTCCTTATTCCATAGTCCATCAAATCTTTACCCAAAACTTGAAAACTTCACAACACAAAACTCAACAGAAAACTCATGAGATCCGTTAGTATAAGAAAAATAAATCTTGTGTAAAACTTTCAGATCAAAAGCATGTTCCAGTGAATTTACAAAATTCCTGGACTAAGAGCAAAAGTTTCTGTTTTTCAGCAAAATCAAATCACAAACACCGTAGACCATCCCAAAGGTCTTACTTGGCTCAAACACTAATTTAAACAAGAAAACACAATTACTACAGAGGTAATAATGTGTAAAACACTCAAAAACACAAGCAAAAACAAAAGCATAAAAATAAAGTTGGGTTGCCTCCCAACAAGCGCTATTGTTTAACGCCCCTAGCTAGGCATAACGCAATAGATCTAGGTATTGTCATCTTTGGTATGCAATCCATAAGTAGCTCTCATAATAGATTCATAAGGTAATTTTATTTTCTTTCTAGGAAAGTGCTCCATGCCTTTCCTTAATGGAAATTGGAATCTAATATTTCCTTCCTTCATATCAATAATTGCACCAATCGTTCTAAGGAAAGGTCTACCAAGAATAATAGGACATGTAGGATTGCAATCTATATCAAGAACAATGAAATCTACGGGCACATAATTCCTATTTGCAACAATAAGAACATCATTAATCCTTCCCATAGGTTTCTTAATGGTGGAATCCGCTAGATGCAAATTTAAAGAGCAATCATCAAATTCACGGAAACCTAGCACATCACATAAAGTTTTTGGAATCGTGGAAACGCTAGCACCCAAATCACACAAAGCATGTCACTCATAATATTTAATTTTAATCTTAATAGTAGGTTCCCACTCATCATAAAGCTTTCTAGGTATAGAAACTTTCAACTCAAGTTTTTCTTCAAAAGATTTCATCATAGCATCCACGATATGTTTAGTAAAAGCTTTATTTTGATCATAAGCATGCGGAGAATTCAACATGGATTGCAACAAGGAAACACAATCAATCAAAGAACAACTATCATAAGTAAAGTCCTTGAAATCCAAAAGAGTGGGTTCATTGCTATTTAAAGTTTTGACCTCTTCAATCCCACTTTTATCAATCTTAGCATTAAGATCTAAAAACTCCGAATCATTGGGACGCCTTTTAACTAAAGTTGACGTATCTCCAGTCCCATCTTTATCAATATTTACATTAGAAAACAAAGATTCAATAGGAGTCACATCAATCACTTTAAGATCTTCATCAATATTATCACGAGAACACACCTTTTCAAGCCATTCACGCTTAGCACGTATTCTAGCGGTTCTTTCCTTACACTCATCAATAGAAATTCTCATAGCTTTTAAGGACTCATTAATATCATGCTTGGGTGGAATAGATCTAATTTTCAAATAATCAATATCAAGAGAAATTCTATCAACGTTCCTAGCCAAATCATCAATCTTGAGCAATTTTTCTTCAATCATAGCATTGAAACCTTTTTGCGAGCTAATAAATTCTTTAATATTATTCTCAAGATCAGAGGGCATCTTATTATAATTTCCATAAGAATTGTTGTAGGAATTACCATAATTATTAGAGGAATTACTAGGAAACGACCTAGGATTGAAATTACCTCTATACGCGTTATTAGCAAAATTGTTCCTACCAACAAAATTCACATCCATAGATTCATTATTATTTCCAATCAAAGAAGAAAAAGGCATATCATTAGGATCAATAGGAGCACTCTTACTAGCAAACAATTTCATCAATTCATCCATCTTTTCACACAAAGTATTTATTTCTTCAATAGCATGCACTTTTTTACTTGTAGGAGATCTTTCGGTATGCCATTGAGAGTAATTTGCCATAATATTATCTAGGAGTTTAGTAGATTATCCTAATGTGATTTCCATGAAAGTACCACCCGCGGCGGAATCTAAAAGATTTCTAGAAGCAAAATTCAATCCCGCATAGAAAATTTGTATAATCATCCATAAACTCAAACCATGCGCGGAGCAATTTCTAATCATTAGTTTCATCCTCTCCCATGATTGTGCAACATGCTCATGATCAAGTTGCTTAAAATTCATTATATCGTTCCTAAGGGAGATGATCTTAGCGGGCGGAAAGTACATGGAAATAAAAGCATCTTTGCACTTATTCCATGAATCAATACTATTTTTAGGCAAAGATGAAAACCAAGTTTTAGCACGATCTCGTAGTGAGAACGGAAATAGCTTCAATTTAACAATATCATTATCCACATCTTTCTTCTTTTGCATATCACACAACTCAATAAAAGTATTTAGATGGGATGCGGCATCTTCACTAGGAAGGCCGGAAAATTGTTCTTTCATGACAAGATTAAGCAAAGCGGCATTAATTTCATAAGATTCCGCACTAGTGGCGGGAGCAATCGGAAGTACTAATAAAATCATTATTATTAGTATTGGAGAAGTCACACAACTTGGTATTCTCTTGAGTCATCGTGACAAAGCAAGCAATCTAGCACACAAGCAAACGAAAAGCAAACGGAAAGACGAACGGAAGAAGGGCGAATAAAAAGGCAAATCTTTTTGGTTTTTTCTGAAAATCATTTTAGAAGTGAGGGAGAGGAAAACGAGAGGCAAATGGCAAATAATGTAAATGCAAGAGATGAGTTTGTGATGGGTACTTGGTAGGCTTGATGTAGATCTCCCCGGCAACGGCGCCAGAAATCCTTCTTGCTACTTCTTGAGCATACGTTGGTTTTCCCTTGAAGAGGAAAGGGTGATGCAGCAAAGTAGATAAGTATTTCCCTCAGTTGTTGAGAACCAAGGTATCAATCCAGTAGGAGATACAAGCAAGTCCCCAATAGATGTACCTACACAAATAATCAAACACTTGCACCCAACGCTATAAAGGGGTTGTCAATCCCTTCACGGTTACTTGCAAGGATGAGATCTGATAGAGATAGATATAAAATATTGCTAGAACGTAAAGTAAAACAAAAGTAAAAATAATGCAGCGAGATATTTTTGGTATTTTTGGTTTATAGATCTGAAAATATAAGATGGAAAATAGACCCGGGGGCCATAGGTTTCACTAGAGGCTTCTCTCATGAAGGAAAATAATACGGTGGGTGAACAAATTACTGTCGAGCAATTGATAGAAAAGCGAATAATTATGAAGATATCCAAGGCAATGATTATGCATATAGGCATCACGTCCGTGTCAAGTAGACCGAAACGATTCTGCATCTACTACTATTACTCCACACATCGACCGACTCCTGCCTGCATCTAGAGTATTAAGTTCATGAAGAACAGAGTAACGCATTAGGTAAGATGACATGATGTAGAGGGATAAACTCAAGCAATATGATGAAAACCCCATCTTTTTATCCTTGATGGCAACAATACAAATACGTGCCTCGCTACCCCTACTTTGTCACTGGGTGAGGACACCGCAAGATTGAACCCAAAACTAAGCACTTCTCCCATTGCAAGAATTACCAATCTAGTTGGCCAAACCAAACCAATAACTCGAAGAGACTTGCAAAGATATGAAATCATGCATATAAGAATTCAGAGAAGATTCAAATAATATTCGTAGATAAGCTGATCATAAACCCACAATTCATCGGATCTCGACAAACACACCGCAAAAGAGTATTACATCAGATAGATCTCCATGATGATCATGAAGAACATGGTATTGAAGAACAAAGAGAGAGAAGAAGCCATATAGCTACTAGCTATGGACCCGAAGGTCTGTGGTAAAGTACTCACGCATCATCGGAGGGGCAATGGAGTTGATGTAGATGCCCTCCGTGATCGAATCCCCCTCCGGCAGATTACCGGAAAAGGCTCCAAGATTGGATCTCACGGGAACAGAGGCTTCCGGCGGCGGAAAAGTATTTTCGTGGCTCTTTTTAGTATCCAGGGAATATTTGGAAATTTATAGGCCGAAGAATAGGGTTAGGAGGGTTGTCGTGGGGCCACAAGCCAGGGGGGCGCGCTCCCCCTAGGGCGCGCCCCTGTGGCTTGTCGCCACACGGCGGCTCTCCTGCCTTCATCTCCAAGTCTGGTACGTTCCTTTTGGTCCAAGAAAAATCATTCCGAAGATTTTATTCCGTTTGGACTCCGTTTAATATTCCTTATCTGCAATACTCAAAAACAAGGAAAAAACAGAAACTGGCACTAGGCTCTAGATTAATAGGTTAGTCCCAAAAATAATATAAAATAGCATATTAATGCATATAAAACATCCAAAACAGATAATATAATAGCATGGAACAATCAAAAATTATAGATACGTTGGAGACGTATCACGGTTTGGCTGAAAATTTCCTCAAACGACCCCATCCCACTCCGCATAGTTGTCACCATATGGATTGCCTGATCGTCGCCGTTGTCTCCCGCGTGCTCTCGCCGCCGAAATCCACCATCGTCTCCATCAATCTTCAATGACGCCACCACCGTAGAGGGTCGCCGCTAAGTTAGGGTACGACCAGGTCTCTTGTGCTTTCCTCTGTCAAATTCCTCGCACAAGATTCATCGCATTGTCTTGCCACGTATGCACAACTCCTTTCCACCATTCAAATCCATATAATCTAGGTTTGAGCAAAAAAAGATTAGGGTTAGGTTCTTGATGTATTCACTTCTGACTGACTGAGCGGACACGCTTCGGTGCACTGAGTTGGCTTAGGCCATTGCACATAGTTTGCTTCGTCTGACTGAATCGGACTCGCTCAGTGTGACCGAAACGTGAGTTTAGTCTTCCTTGTGCACTTTGGGGAGAATGAGTCACACAATCCGTGACACTGAAATATGTTGACACAGTCTCTGTTGTTGCCTCAGAGTGACCGAATGAGTTCACCCGGTGAGACCGAACTGCACACAGAGAAAACCCAAACTTGACTTTTGAACTCAAAATTTTTCAAAAACCTCTGATTTTTGTGATCCTTATCTTGTATATTCATACCTATTCTATTCACAGGGTTAGCTTGCCAAGATGTTAGGGTCAGAGGATAGTCAGAACAAAGTGGAGGAGGATGTTGACCTAAGTGCTAGCACTAGTCCAGAGAGCATCTCAGATTCAGACCCAGGTACTCCTAGCTCGCATGGACTTCCTAAGGCTGCCACATATGCTAGGAAGAGGAAAAATTCTGATGAGGAGGATTCTGATTTCATTCTAGATGATGCTACCTCCAAGAAGGAGAGGGTAGTGGTGCAGAAAGTCTGTGCATCTACAACTGTCAAGAAAGGTATTGCCTTAACTCATGAGACAACAAGCAGTTCAGGTCCAGGGCAGTCTAAGCCCAAGAAGCAGGTAAGGAAGAGAGTCATTCATGCACCTACCAGACCTACCTCTATGTATGAGAACCCTCCAGAGGACAATGCTGAGGGGGAGGAAGAGAAGGAAGAGCTAGTTGTCAGGTCACCTCAGAAGAAGAAGAAGCTCATGTCAGATGCTATGTCTAGTGCACCACCTCCAGCTTCCAGGTCACCTCCCAAGGGCAAGGGCAAGAGGACTGCTAGTCTTCTACAGTTGCTGCTTCCAGGAAAAGCAAGGCCCCAGTGCCCGGGAGAGAGGAAGAGGAGGCCCCGACTCACTAGAAGAAGCTTAGACCATTCCTGCCAACTCATGATGATACATCCAGAGGAAGAGAACATGAAGAAAAGGAAGGACACGTGACTAAGGAGATCGAGGACTGCAAACCCCTATGCCATTAGGAGGAGGATAGCTGTGTACTATAGGTTCCACACCAGGAAGCAACGGGATTTCTATGAGACACCGCTCCTGGATAAGAACCTAGATGTCAGTGATATGAGATGAGTTGACTGGAACTAGATTGATGCTAACCCAGGAAACTTCCCCAACGTGCATGAGAATTTCAAGGCTCTCGATCTTGACAAGTTCATAGGAACTAAGATGACTGCATGGAATTACAAGCTCATCATGCCATTATACTCCACTCACACTTATATCCTGATGGTATGATCAAGTGTATGATAGAAGGTGTGAGGTATGAGTCCTCAGTGGATGAATGGGCAGGGTTGCTTGGCTTGCCCCTATGGAGTGAGACTCATCTGGATGACTATGCAAAACCCCGCAGAGATCACAACTCCATGGCTAACATGTAAACGACCATCCCTCCTGAGTATGTCTCTACCACAATTTGGGATCCATTTAGTTCTTGTTGCCAGGGCTTGCCACTACGAACACTATCATGAGATACACCTTGGTGCCCAAGTCTGGAGATGATAGGATGATACGAGGATACCCCATTGATATGTTGCATCACATTCAAACATTCACTGGCTTCAATATCATGGAACTCATGGTTGAGACAATCAAGAGGACATCCGCTGACCAGAAGCGCTCTTGTTGCTACGCTCCATACATTAAGGTGGTTATCAACTCCAAAATTGGTAACAACATCTATCTGCTTGACCACGATCACTTGCCACTGCAGGCAGAGTTAGAGGATTGCACAGTCACCACGGATTATTCACATCCTACCTCTATCGACTCACGAGCAAGCTGGGGTTGCTAGAGCTACCGCCACCACTAGTGTGCCCGATACTTCTATTGCACAGATGCCCAAGACAATGACTGATCAGATGTTATATCTTGTTCATGCTACTCAGAGGATCGAGTGAGGCTTAGCTACCCTCGCGAGGAACCAGGAGAGCCTAGAGTGGATCGTGGAAACAAAGTTCCATAGTCTTGATGTCAAGGTGATAGAGATGGCCACTGACCTAGAGAAGCTCAAGGCAAATGTTGAGACCAAGCTAAATGATTCTTATGAACCTTCACCTACTACTCAATTCCAGACTAGGCCCATATCAACTATTGTTGTCTCTACTACTGCCCCAGCCACTGCACCAGTGATCACCCCTCTAGTGTCCATCCCTCCTATTCAGTAGATGATACATCTCCAATGTATCCATAATTTTTGATTATTCCATGCTACTATATTATCATTCTTGAAAACTTTATATGCATTTATATGTTGTTTTATATCATTTTTGTGAACTAACCTATTAACCTAGTGCCCAGTGCCAGTTGTTGTTTTCTGCTTGTTTTTGGCCTTTCAGGAATACTGTACCAAACTGATGTGGAGCATCCTACGGACATCACCATGACAAGAGTCCGTTTGGCAAGTGCCACGTGCCACATCTACTTCACATATATAAAGGTGAATCATCTCCTTTACATGTGTTCACTTGCCCCTGCGAGGATGGTATACTACTTAACACTCCTCTCGTGTGCATGCATAGGTATTGTCGGAGCTTCACGGATGACGAGGAGGAGTGTCGGCACCTACGTACAACTACACCATCCGCGAGGGAAGCGTGGAAGCGGAGATGGAAGAAGACGGAGCAAGAAGTGCTTCAAGTGGAGTTGTTGCCAAGCTACAGCGGCCGAACATCCGGCCGAAGCACGGACATCCGGCGCCACCAAACCGAGGAAGACCACAGGAAGACAGACGCCAGGCGACTCTACAGCGGCCGGACATCCGGCCGACCCCCGGACATCCGGTGCCACAAGACCGGCCAGATATCTGGCGCCCCTGCCCGGAAATCCGGTGCGAGGAGACCAGAACCGCGCGGGATCGGGCCATCGCCCGGCCGGACATCCGGCCCAGCCCCGGACATCCGGCGCCCCCATGAAGGGCCGGACATCCGGCCCCCAGCCCGAACATCCGGCGCCTGCGCGTGCACCACCGGGCCAAAGGCCCATGTATCTCTCTCTCTCACCCCCCATCTTGCCTTGTACTATAAATAGACACCCCCTCCTCCTTTCTAGGGTTAGCAATGGTTTAGCTCATAGATTAGTTGAGCATTGCTCCTTCCATATACTTCTCCTAGGAGATTGCGACCTCCACGTGTGAGAAGATCTTATGGATGTCAAGGCCCCTATCTAGGGAAGATCCCTAGTGGATTCAAGGCCCCATCTCCCCATGGGATTTGGGATGAACTCTACCATGTATCCTCTTTCCCTTTGTTGTTCTTGTACCCTTGTGGATCTTGTGTGGGTGTGAGCATAGTGGATGTGTGATTGGACTTGTTCTTGAGTGTTTCTCTTGTGATTTCCCCCTCGTGTTCTTCGTGTTCTTCGTGTTCATTCACAAATCCACCTCCAATTCGTGAAAGATCGACGCACACGGGCGTGCCCCGTATCACAAACGAAGTCCAAATGCCCCGAAACTTTTTGATGATTTTTTTCTGGACAAAAATAAGACCTGGAAGCTTCGGAGAGAGACCGGAGACCAGACGAGGTGGCGCCAAGCCAACAGGGCGCGCCTAGGGGAGTGGCCGCGCCCTGATGGCTTGGGACCACCTCCCACGCACCCTGATCTAATTCCGCATCTATATATTCTCTAAATTCGGGAAAACACCCGAGAGCCAGCCAAAATACTTTTTCCGCCGCCGCAAGTCTCTGTTCCAATGGGAGGCCATCTGGAGCCATGTTCCAGTGCCCTGCCGGAGGGGGGATCGATCACGGATGGCCTCTACATCAACCTTGTTGCCTCCATGATGATGTGTGAGTAGTTTACCACATATCTATGGGTCCATATCTAGTATCTAGATGGCTCTCTCTCTCTCTCTCTCTATGATCTTCAATACAAAGTTCAACACGATTCCTGTGGTGATCTAGAACACTACACATGGTATAATGTGCTTGCTGCTATTGACTTCGATATAAAGTTCACATATGTATTGCTTGCTAGGAAGGATCATCCGATGATGCTAAGATTCTTGCTGACAACATGCCCCTACCTGATGGGATCAATATCCCGATGGTAAGTTTTACCTAGGAGATCTTAGATATGCATGTCGGCTTGGTGTTCTTCCACCCTTCAGAAAAACCTGGTACCATTTGAACAAGATATATTCTAGCAACCATCCTAGGACTGCTATAGAATTTTCAATCTTAGACACTCTAGCCCTAGAGTTATAGCTGAGAGGGCATTTGGAGCTCTGAAGAATAGATTTAAGATCCTGGAATAGAAGACATTCAAACCTTTTCCCACCCAAGTTAGGCTTGTTTCTGCATGTTGTGTTCTCCATAACTAGATCCTACAATGGCGTTGTGATGAGCTTGTGTCGAAGGAGAAGATGTGAGAACTGCTGATGTTGATGACTCCGGCCATGGTATGGAGGCACATGACAATGAATCTTGGAAGAGCAAAACATTGAAGTGGGCGGAGGTAACTTCTACTCCCACAAGAGTTATTGGATTTCCCCAAAGAGGAAGGGTGATGTAGCACAACGTCGGAAAGTATTTCCCTCAGTTAAGAACCAAGGTTTAATTGAACCAGTAGGATTCTCCATGCTAACAAGAGAAGTAGCACATATACGCAAATAAAATAAATGCTTGCACACAACTTGGCAAGGGGGTTGTCAATCCCCTGATCTTGCTAGTTGCTAGGTTAAAAGAAAAATAGTGGTAGATGGTGATATAGCAAAGAGGCAAAATAAATAGAGTAAATAGAAGAGCAATTGAGGCACACAAATATTGACAGAGATGTTGGAAATATGCCCTAGAGGCAATAATAAATTAGTTATTATTATATTTCCTTGTTCATGATAATCGTTTATTATCCATGCTATAATTGTATTGATTGGAAACTCAAATACATGTGTGGGTACATAGACAACACTGTGTCCCTAGTAAGCCTCTAGTTGACTAGCTCATTGATCAAAAGATGGTGAAGGTTTCCTAGCCATGGACATAAGATGTCATTTGATAACGGGATCACATCATTAGGAGAATGATGTGATGGACAAGACCCAAACTATAAACATAGCATATGATCGTGTCAGTTTATTGCTATTGTTTTCTGCATGTCAAGTATCTGTTCCTATGACCATGAGATCATGCAACTCCCTGACATCGGAGGAGTACCTTGTGTGTATCAAACGTCACAACGTAACTGGGTGACTATAAAGATGCTCTACAGGTATCTCCGAGGGTGTCTGTTGGGTTGGCATGGATCAAGACTGGGATTTGGTACTCCGTGTGACGGAGAGGTATCTCAGGGCCCACTCGGTAATACAACATCACAATGAGCCTTGCAAGCAATGTGACTAAAGTGTTAGCCACAGGATCTTGTATTACGGAACGAGAAAAAGAGACTTGCCGGTAACGAGATTGAACTAGGTATAGAGATACCGACGATCGAATCTCGGGCAAGTAACATACCGAAGAACAAAGGGAACAGCATACGGGATTAACTGAATCCTTGACATAGAGGTTCGACCGATAAAGATCTTCGTAGAATATGTAGGAGCCAATATGGGCATCCAGGTCCCGCTATTGGTTATTGATCGTAGAGGTGTCTCGGTCATGTCTACATAGTTCTCGAACCCGCAGGGTCTACACACTTAACGTTTGGTGACGATTAGTATAGTTGAGTTATTTTGTTGGTGACCGAAGGTTGTTCGGAGTCCCGGATAAGATCCCGGACATGACGAGGATCTCCGGAAGAGTCCGGAGGTAAAGATTGATATATGTGATAATAGTGTTTTGATCTCTGGAAGGGTTCCGGAATTCACCGGAAGGGGTTCCGGATGTTTACCGAAGTGTTCGGGTGCAGCAACACTTTATATGAGCCAAAGGGGTAAAGCCCACGAGGTATTGGAAAGTGCAAAAGGAAGTTTTGCTACTGCCTTAAGCGGTACTACCGCTGGTAAGGCAGTACTACCGCGTAAGCGGTACTACCGCTCAAGCGGTACTACCGCTCGTGAGCGGTACTACCGCTTGTACGCGATACTGCTGGAATCCGAGTTAGACTCTTTCCGTGCGGGCCAAACCGACCTTGTGCGGGCAAAACCGACCTTGTGGAGGTTTTCTCTCCAAGTTTAGACCCCAGGGCTCAACATATAAATAGAGGGGCAAGGCTAACACACGGGACAGATCAAGATTTCCCAAGCCGTGTGCCGGCAACCCTAACCCTCTAGTTCCTCGCGTCATAATCTCCGTAGTGCTTGGCGAAGCCCTGCAGAGATTGTTCCTCACCACCATCACCACGCCGTCGTGCTGCCGGAACTCATCTACTACTTCATCATCGCTCGCTGGATCGAGGAGGTGAAGGCGTAATCAAGCCGTACGTGTGTTGAACGCGGAGGTGCCGTCCGTTCGGCACTAGTTCATGATCGGATCGAGGGACGACTTGCGATTTGGATCGCGAAGACGTTCGACTACATCAACCGCGTTTCTTAACGCTTCCTCTTAGCGATCTACAAGGGTATGTAGATTCACTCTCCCTCTCGTAGATGCTCATCACCATGGATAGATCTTGTGTGTGCGTAGGAAAATTTTTGTTTCCCATGCAACGTTCCCCAACAAGAGAATGAACCCGAGGGCCATAAGTTTAGTATTCGCATCTCTCTTGCAAGAAGATAATGGCATGGTAAAGAAATTATTGTTGGGCAATTGATAGAAACGCAACATTCATAACTATGATCATTCATGGCATAATCTTGTATAGGTATCACGTCCGTGCCAAGTAGACCGTAATCCAACCACATCTACTACTATTACTCCACCCCAAAACCGCTATCCAACATGCATCTCAAGGTATTAAGTTCAATGAAAAACAGAGTAACACAATAAGCAAGATGACATGATGTAGACAGAAAGAAACCAAGCAATAAGATCAATTCATGTCGTTGTACCCTTAGTAGCAACAACACATCACATTGCTTCTCCCAATTCTGTCAGTGGGATATAGATCACCGTGAGGTTGAACCCACTACTATGCATCACTCCCTCTGAAGAATTACACATCTATCTTGGCCAGAGAAGACAAATAACTCGGAAAGCATACATAGCTACTCAATTATACAACAAAGAAACTTCAAAAGATTCAATCATATTCAATGAACAATCTCATCACAAATCCACAATTCATCGGATCCCAACAAACACATCATAAGAATTATATCGGATTGATATCAGAGGAGATCATTGTATTGAAAATCCAAAAGAGAGAGAGAAGAAGCCATCTAGCTACTACTATGGACCCGCAGGTACTAAAACAACTACTCACATATCATCATGGAGGCAACATGGTTGATAAAGAGGCCTCCCATGGTGGCTTCCCCCTCCGACAGAGCATCCGAACACGACTCTAGATGGGATCGTTTCAGTACAGAGACTTGCGGTGGCGATAAAATTATCTCGTGTGTCTCTCTAAGGGTTTCAGGAATTATGTAATTTATAGGTGGATGAATTAGGTCAAATGGAGCAGCATGGGGCCCACAAGCCCAGGTGGCACGACCACCCCCTAGTCACGTCACCTGCCCTTGTGTCTGGCTGGTGGGTCCTGTCATGGTTTGTCGAAGCTTCTAGGGTCCTTCATACTCCAGAAAAAATCATCAAACATTGGCATCGTATTTGGACCTTTCTAGATATGGTTTTTCTACGAAACCAAAAAATAAGAACTAGCAATGGATACTAAATTAATAAGTTATTTCAGAAAAATAATATAAAAAGCATATAAAAGTGGAGGAAGAAGAAGAAGAAGAAGAAGAAGAAGAAGGAGAAGAGGAGGAGGAGGAGGAGGAGGAAGAAGAAGCTAGTTCTCCATCAATGAATCGTGCAATTTGTTAGTAGTTAGGATGGATTGGCATTTGCTTACTAACTAGGGCTGAAACGATTTAATTTCATACTACATAGTAGTGTAATGATGTGTTGTAAGGTCATCACTAGCGGGAAAGGGTCGTCACAACATAGGCCGTGCAGGGTCAAACGTCATGGTTTGCATGTTGATATTCATAACGCAAAATTGATGCGAACCAAACGTGAGTATCAAACTGCTCTGTGATGCAATACATGCTCTAAACAATGAGGAGAACATAGATTGTGCGAGCGGGATTCTGCATCGAGGAAATTAAAAGAATAGTAAAAAGTCAAAAAAAACTGAAAATTTGTAGGCATCTAAGATGCTCGTGTGCGCAACATGCATGCAATGGGAAGCTCATGCAGAAAAAAAAAACAAATTTCAAGTGTGTAAGAAACTTTGAAAAGAAAAATTATTCAAAGCCGATTTTTTTAGAGTTCCTCAAATGTTCAAATACCACGAAAATCTGCACGTGCAAGACGTGAGCATCTTCGATGCCTAAAAATTTCAGTTTTTTAATCTTTTTCTTTGAATTTATTATTCACCAGAGGATGAGCCTCGGCACCATTTTGAATCATCGATTGTTTTGCATGTCTATATTCGCTCGGTCAGGCCTAACTCACTCATAAATGTAAATGTGGCAAAAATAATGCTACCTATCAAATTTATTCTAAATTCTTACGGAGGACTTGAGTTATGTGCAGATGGCGGATGTGACAGGTGAATACATGATTGTCGGGTTGGTGGGCTACTCCGATATTCCACTACCTGTGGAGACTTTGTTGCCCAACAAGAGGACCCACGCACCTTGACGATGTGAGTGGAGAAACTAATGGGCATGGCACCGTGCTCAGTCACAAACTCCCCATCACCTCATCTTTTTTATTTCAGCTAAAAAACACATCTGTCTTATTTTGAGTTGGTCAACACACCTTTTTTATATTACCTAAACAAAACATATTTTTCTAAAACTGAAAAAAATCAGCATTGTCTCAATCATTATCTTAATTTTTAGAATACACCATAAAAAGGTGTATCATCATTTCACAGAAAAGCGACCAAGCAGCGAGTACAACGTCAAAAGGCAATTACAATGCCATAAAGTCAAGCAACTCCACGCTAATCCCTGGGATTAGAATCAGGCCTACTACAAACGAAAACAAGGAAACTCGCCTTGCCCAATCTACAGCCAGGATGGCTATCAGATGGAGGCACCAAGCAACCAAGTCGCGTCACTACCTATGCACTACACAACCAAGCCACGACAACCAACATAGGGCTAACCTGGTCAACGTACCTCCCCACCCATATCATCTAGAGAAGTTGGCAAGTGGGTGGCAGGACCTAGCCAAACCAGAGGAAGAAGACGTGTCGGAGCGTTGACGATGGCATACATAGCGCCTTGGAGGCCCATGCCCTAAGGGGAAACCCAAACCGAAATTCAAGACGCCCCAAGCTCCAACTCTGAGGACTCAGCGAGAAGCCAAGGCAGCGCCTTCATGAAGGACAAAATGTCGTGACGCCGCGGCTGCCTGTTCCGGCGAACCTGAACAAGGGTTTTCCCCGACGCTCAAGAAGAGACACAACCAAGACCAAAACAGTGCCCCAAGGAGGACACGACACCCGCAGGCGTCGTCGCTGTGAGCCTTGGCCAGCCATGTGAAGATTTCGCCCCGGCCATGGCCAAAGTCCAAACCATCAGAGTGGAGATGAGAGAACAAGTCACCGGCCGGGCCCACCAGTGCAGGAAGGAAACCACACTTATCATCGACAAAGATAGGTGACACAGGACGCCATTGGCCTCTCCTCCACCAACAACGGTCATGGTCGGGCGTCCGCGCCTGAACGACCAGATGAACCGCTGCCTAGAGCCGCCGCTCTAGGATCCGGGAGCCACCGCAGGATAGAGCCCACTAGGCTCCCACCGCCGCACACGCCGACAGCCGGAAAGATCCGACCTTGACACCGTCGGCCACAACTTTGGACCTAACCTAGACCACCACACCACGGCCTTCCCGCAAACCACTAGACAGACACACCACGACCTCCTCGTAGACCACCAAGACAATCACACCACGGCCTCCCTCACCACGCCGAAGAGGAGGAGAGAGCAACTCCGGACACGCAGCCCCCATGCACATGGCCGCCGGCGAGGGCCCGAACCGCCACCGCCCCCATCAGAACGGATCTGGTCAGGTGACGCCCCGATTCGCCGCGACCGGGAGCCACGGCTACCCACCACGCTACCCCGGTAGCCGCGAGCAATTGTCTATAGCCTCTGGGGCTGCCGCCCCAGCTTCCTGGCTCCACCGACACGGATGACGCCCAATATCGTCAGTGTGCATCAGCCGGAGGTCGCCCCAAAGCGAAGAAGCGATGCAAGCCCGCCACCGCCGTCCGTCAGATGAGCTTTGCTCGCTGGCTTCCTCCGGCGGCATCGGGAGATAGGCGAGGAAGATGGGGCGACGGCGACGGCGGCTAGGGTTCACCCGAGCCGCCCCCCTAAAGTAAACCTGATCATTTGCCGGGCCGGGTCGGGTTCGGGCCGGGCTTGACAAAGCCCGAAGCAAAAATCCCAAGCCCGAGCCCGGCCCGGCCCAGCCCGAAACACATGTACAATGCCATTTTTCAATTAATTTAATCATATTCGGGATATTATACTAATTTATTATACCTATATTTTAAATAAAAAATGTATATATGTGCATTTCCGGCTTTATTCGGGCTTCGGGCGAGAAAGTTAAGCCCGAACCCGGCCCGAACTTCGGGCTTTGGATTTGGGCCTCCGGACTTGGTTGTCCATGAACAGGGTCTACCCTAAAGGCATCGCGAGCGAAGGGTCTTTGTAACTTTTTGTTTCCTCCGATCATTACATTACGGTATCCACCTACCACAGGTAGGTACCGTACAAAACGAGCTTCCAGTTTCACTCATGCACAGTGCATAGAGAAAACGTTTTGGTCCATTAATTTCCTTTGTAAAACAAACATTAAAGAAAATATCATTATTTTTTCGATCAAGTCTGGTTGCTACCCTGGAAACTTCAGATTAGTTAAACACCATTATTTTAATGAAAAATCAGTATCATTATTAACCCTAAAAACCACAGATTGATTAAATATGGCTATCTTTTCTCTTCTCTCTAATCTCTACTTGCATATTGCATGCACTACATGTTCTTTGTGTACCCATCGTACGTCCATTTTCTGTGTGGACCTTTTTATGGACCTCGTGCGGAGTAGAATCCAAACGAGTAACCGTTTTCTTCTCACTTGTTATTGGCACATCGACTTCTACCTCTTCATTCATTTCGTTCCGTGGTAAGGGCATCTTCAACGCCGACCATCAAACCGTCGCAATTGCTTGGCCCACAGTTTGAACGTGTTTTATCATCCAATACGGATTTGTATCGGTCCACCGACCGGTCCGGAGATGATTTTTCTCGCAAACAGAAAACAAACTAAAGGGGAGGGGGGGGGGGGGGGGACGCTCGCGTCTAACAACCGTGGCCCACCCAGAAAAATATCCTGCCTCTCCCACGCTTTTCATCCAACGCCCGCACCGCTTCCCGCGCGACATTCATGTCGGCCCAGAGCATGCCACGACCAACATTGATGCTGAGCGACATGACCGGACGAAAGGGTGGCGCAGATGGACGCGACCTCTTAGGCGTCGCCGCTTCAATGCGGACACACGTCTCGAGAAACCGACTCCGGCTGTTACGTCGTATTGAAGCGGGCTGGCCAGAACGTCGCATGGCCTAGCTACGGCTATTTAAGCCGTGCGCCGATTATGCACACACCCACACTTTCTCACCAAGCCCCTCCTCCTCCCCAGCATCTCCAAGCCCGGCGATGTCGAAGTCATGGTTCTCTGCGCCGGCATGAGGAGGCGGCTACAGTTCTTTGTTACGCGGATCATGGCGCCGCTGCCCTCGCTCTCCGGGCCCCTCGGCATCCACGACATCCAGCTCCTCTGGAAAGGAGGAGATCATCATATCCTATGACGAGGACGAGGACCAGGCGCCGCCATAGGAACAGTACTCGCGTCTCCTCGTGGAGGCCGCTCTCACGGACGAGGAATTCGCCCGCCTGATGGAGTGATCGTTCTGTCAGATGGGCCTGACGCTAATGTCGTCGCTGCATGCGGTGGTCAAGGAGGAGCCGCCGTCCCCGCCGCGCTACCGCGTGAAGCGGGAGTTGGTGTCCCCTCTCCGACGAGTGAAGGAGGAGCCTGCTCCCCCCCTCTCTCGCTCAACCGCTGCGTCGTCGAGACCGAACGCCGTGTCAAGGAGGTGCCGCCATCCCCACCATGCAACCGTGGCGTCCAAATCAAGCGATGTGTGAGGGAGGAGCTGGTGTCTCCACCGGCTCACAACCGCTTTGCCTGTTTTCACGGGGCTGCGTTGTCGCCCCGCCGCAGCCGTCAGAGGCAATTCGTCAAGTGTGAGCTGCCGCCCGCAATCACCAAGGCACGAGGCCGCATCCTGCACTACCTCGGAGGAGACGGTGGTGGCGATCCCTCGGGGTCGAGGGCCGTCGTGTGTGAGGTGCAACGGGCTACGAGGCAACAATGTGCTACGAGCGGCGCAACATTGCCCGCCAATCCGCGTTCGCCAAGTCGGACGCCTCGTCGGAATGGGTCCGCAATGACTCGGACCTCGCCACCACATGGGCCCTCGACCGCTTCGTCACCACCACAGATACGACCGCCAGACGCCGCTGCCGCCTTGACGGCGAGCTCGCCAAAATCGGCGAGGAGTGGTTTCTAAGAGACCGCTCCGGCAAAGCAAGCAGGGGCAAGTCCACCGCCAAGGTTCCGCGTGCGCCGTCGGCATTGGCCGCGGAAGCCCTTCGCACCGCGCAAGAGGAAGCGGAGCGGCTCCTCCACGAGCACCAGGCTACGACCGGAGAAGGCTGTCGCGGCCCACCGCCGCTGGAGAGACGACGAGCATGGCGGTGCGGCCGGGCAGGGCGGTCACGCGTACGAGATGGTCGTCCAGTACAAGCTATAGTTTTTTTTTTGTTTTTAGGAAAACAACCGAAATATCGTCCGTTAATGTAAATTATGATCTAACTTTAGTGAATTCCGTCGGGTTTGATTAAATTTCATCCGGTTTGTTCAAATAGTGTTTGAAATGTATGTAGATAGCTTTAGATGGCAGGCACCCGCATCCATTTTCGTGGACTGCCCCGTAGTCCGCTGACGGATCCAGTGACCGGTTTGTGGGTCAGCGTTGGAGATGCCCTAATATCCATTTTATATAACCCTATGGGTTGATGGTGAAACATTGCATGCATGGGAGAGTGTTGTCCCAATCGATCTTCTTTCAACTACTATATCTCATTGTTAGTGGAGAGTGTCTATTGTGATCTTCAAAACCTTATATGGTAAGGGTGTCCATAAGTTTCCATATTCTTACTGCATGTTCAGCGTAATTTTCAAGCTCTGGCGGGCAACAAATAAGCGAAGGAAGAAGCCAGTTAGTTTTTGGTGTAGTTTATAGTTTATATCTACATTGCCAAATAGATAAAATATGAAACTACTTTTCATCATGGATCAAATGGTATAAATTTTGTATTGTGGATATTGATACATTTTTCTAAAAACTCGGTCAAACATGGCCTCAGTTGACTTTTGAAAAAACAAATACACCTTATAAAGGAATGGAGGGAGGATGTCATTTCGTTTCATCTTGTCCTTCGTTGTACTACCCACTGTTTTACTTGATAAATATATTGACAAAGGGGTTAGCCCGGTAATTCAGGGATGCACGCACGCATAGGTCATATCATGGCTACCTTTCATGGTTGCAAGATACCCGCCCCCTCAGTCCCTCTAACGCGAGCCCTCCCGAGACATGTGCTCAATCCTACAACAGATTGTAGGCAAAGCCCTAATTCTAGCAAAATAAATGCAAAGCTCAACTTGAAAGACAAAGGGGACAGTCGAATAGTTCAAGGATGAACCCTAGCCGCCGTTTCTAGACCACTTCCCCGGTGCTCCTCCTCCCGTCGTCGTCGGTTACCGTCGTCGAGCAAGCCCCCATGGTTGTAGGCGGTGACGAGTTATGTTTTGGTTTGGTGGTTGCGTCGTTCAGATGGTGGTGGCAGCATTGCGTCAAATAATGGTGTCCCACTTCAACCCCGTCTCGGTGGCGTGCTTGACCGCGTCGATCTCGTGCTTCGGTGTTGTGTGCTGCTGGTTTGGTCGTAGTTTGCTTTTGTTGTTGGCGTCATCGTCTTATTGTTCCCAGGCGATCAGGGCCAGGCCATCACTTTCCGTCAGTAACAATAGCCTGACCCTCGACACAGATTGGGGTGCGACCACTGCCAATTTAGAGCATTTCTAGCGGACTCCGTAAAAGTCGACCCTTAAAAACGCGTATAAGGGGCACTGTAAACCGTTTTTACTGTGTGAAATTGCTCCGGACAGAACAGACCCTGTAAATAAAACCGTATCCCACCATAGCCCATTTTTTTCTTTTTTTTCTTTTTTCCTCCCGTCCCGGCGAGTCCGTCTCCGGCCACGGCGTGCCTCGCTCTGACGCCCCGGCTCGCCCCGGCGCCGCCCGCCTCGTCCCGGCGCCGCCCGTTTCGGGCCACGCATGCAGTTGAGGAGCCCTGTGCCGCCCGCCCCGACCGCGCGCTCCCTGGCCCACCCACCCGCCCCGACCGCGTGCTCCCTGGCCTGCCCGCCCGTCCCCGATTTGAGCCCGGCACTGCTCGCCACCGCGGGCGCGTTCGCCATCATGGCCGCGCAAGCTCCCCCACCCCTGCCCCGCTCTTCTCCAGTGCCGCCATGCCCTGATTCGGGCCGCCGGTGGCCTGCTTCGCCCTGCCCGTGGACGGACTCGCCTCGGCAGTGGAGGTCGAACCGGTCGCAATTCGGACCAGCGGCGGCAAATTTCGGCGGCAAACCGGGCAGCGGCTTCTTCCGACGTGCGGCGACGGATTCCGGTGAGTTCCAGGTACATTCCGGCCAGTTCCGCGGCGATGCGTCTGCTCCGACGAGGTTTGACTGGTTTACGGGTTGAACTGTATATTGCCTTCGAAACTGCACATATAAGGTTTTCACGGATGAGTTTACCGTGCCCCTTAAAAAGTTTAAGGGTCGAACAAATTTTACGGGGTCTGCTCGGCCCCGTTTTTTCAACCGAAACTGTAAACACCTCGTTTTTTTACGGGTTTGACCAGTTTACAGGTCTGCTAGAGATGCTCTTACTCCTTCCCCAATATCTTACATACGCGGCGAGTGGCTACCGAGGCGACATCAACGAGGACTTTCCCTCTACAGGTTTGTGTGGGTGCCACAGCTGATGCCCTTCTCATCTTCGTTCTCTTCTATGCGACGACGACTAAGCGATCACCAATGGATTCAGTTCCGGAGGATTTTTCTTAGGAGCTTAGATGTACTTGTAAGTTTTCTCAATGAATATTCTGTAAAAGTGGGGACAACGGTTGTAGATCTGGATAATTCATTTGCACTCGTTTCCCTTAAGTATAATCCAGATATTAGGCCAAAAGAAAAGGGAGTAGGTGAGATCTTCGACGGTCAGAAGGAAGGATGACATGCAGATGACTTAAAATTTCTGAAAATAATAATCAAGAGGTAGCTAGCTAGCGTAGTTATAGTGGATCATATGGAACAACCACTAAGGATATCTGGGCCCCCTGCGAACACTTTATATCATCGGCGTGCATGCACGATCGATCGAGCATATACGGCGACATTCCAACCGACGAAATGACATGGACGGCAGACATAAAAACCTAAACCTAAACCTAAAAGCCAGGAGGACTAGCTTCACTAATCTCATGTTTGTTGGTCAGTTGTACTACCTGTTAGCTATCCAATCACGATCTCTAGGCAGGTCGCCCTTCTCAATCCATGCACCGATCACAGTGTACGTCGGATGCTTGAAATTACTCGAAAACATCGAAAAATAGTACTACTTGTCCTAGTGTGCGGTTTTTAGATTGCACCTATAGAAAAATACTGCCGCATATCCCTTTTCAATGAAACGGACATGGCATGGCCAAAGGGCAGTCCAAGCTCTACGAACATTTCTACTTCTTCCATCCCAAAATATAGGAAATTTATGTAGTTCGATTTAAACTGAAAAATGTCTTAGTATATTTTAAGACGGAGGTAGTACGTACTTAATTCTAAACCACTCTCAAAATATGTGGCTGTATACGGAGGGAAAAGCAATAGTACTACTCAATATCTGAAGGCCTAACTATGTGGCTATATTTCCTTCCGTTTTTTCCAGTCAAAGGAGGAGGTGAATAAAATCATATGGTGGCAAGTGAATGGTCGGAGCAACATCACCTTCAGGTGTCTGCGGAAGTGTAGTAGGTGAACCTTTTTTTTTTTTTGCAACTCAGTGTAGTAGGTGAACCTTTGGTTTCAAAGATACTCCAAGACCAAACAAACAGGCCACGAAAAGGAGATCTGCCACCAGCTTTAGCTGGTACAGATGATGGAGAAGTGTTTGATCCGTTTGGGCATCTATTTGAGTGCAATTAGAAAAATTAAATTCCATCTTGGATTTTCTTCAATAATATTGACTTAGTTTTGCGTACAGGTCAGCTAGTCTATGTATTGACCTTTATTTTGACACCCTAGCGTGTTAGCACCTTCCTCTACATATCAAGTGATGGATTTTACGTCAATCGGCTGGTCTTGAGATTTCGAGTGCAGGGGTGAAACTGGAAGCAGGGCTTGAGTATACAAAAAATTGTCTTGAATTGCACCTAAAAATATATGTATTATTTTGTTTTCTAATAGAACCCTTAATCACTAATAAGCCCCTTGATTTGTTGTCAATCTTCAGGATAAAGGCGAAAGTGTCTACTGATGCTTTAGTAATTATTAGTAGAACGTCCGTGCGCTTGTTATGGGTTTTTGAAAAAAAAAGATGCTACTCGCAGAGCTAAAGTAACCGGGAACAATGTTGTCTCAGTAAACACACATCTATTTTCTGACAATCGGCTAACACACATCATACTACCAGACACAATATTGTTTAGCTTTAAAAAACAATATAATTTTCAAACACAATAATGTTAGAGCATCTACTACCGGTCATCTTAAACGGCCACGGGCACGTCCAAACACTGATTGGACAGGAGAGAAAACAAGGTGACCCAACTGAACCTCTCATATTGTGCCTATACGTCCGGACTGTTTGCAAATCCTCATATTGACACAAATATGAGAAGCTCATGAGGGCTCGTGGACGCGCCCGGTCAGTCCGCCACGTAGAAGCGGACACCCCAGACCACCTTTTCTTTCTTTTCTTTCTTTTCTTTCTCTTTCTCTTCATCTCCACCAGTGACACGGAAGTATGGTTGCATGCACGAACAAATAACGGCTCAAACACACATTGACCGAGTGCGTCCGTGGACATTTAGGGGGGCGGATTTGCTTAATCCAGGTATAGATGCTCTTATTGACAACTAAAAAACGTGTTTTTTGTTCAAAAGGGTTGTGTTATATTCATTTATCTCAGCATGATCTGAGTCAAAAACATCACAAATACAATCCGACAGGTACATAACCCAAGCTTTACTTTGCATAACCCTCCTTCCCTAGCCAATGAGCAGCTCCATTAGTCGAGCATCTCACCCATGCCAACCTGAACTCCACCCTTGATCGCATGTACTCTTGTACCTCCTTGGCAATAGGGCCATAGGTTGATCTATCAATTTATGATCTTCTTAACTTGGCCGCCACCGTTTTTGAGTCTGTCTGTAAGATAAGATTTGCCACGTCCAGTTCACATGTAAGTTGAGCAGCCCGTTGACATGCCTTGAGTTCAGTCAATTCAGCGTCCGTGGTGAAGGAGAAAAAAGTGACATGTGCCCTGCCTACAAAAAAAGTTATTGGAACCAACCAGTAGTTGAATGGTTAGGATACCGGTGGAACCCATCTATGCGTGAGTGCATTTGTGTATTGGTGGTGTGCGTACACTTATCCATATTTCTTTAAGATTTTATCAAGACATAGAACATTTTTTATTATCTTTACCTTTTCCTAATTCAAATACAAACACATCATATAAATTTGGAGTTCATGTTGCTATTCTCATTCTCTGGCCGGTCGGTTTTCCATGGGAAGTACTAATGCACGATTGCTAATATCTCAACGTTCCAACCTTCTAGATATGGAGACTGCCCAAAGAAAGTATTTTTTTCTACCATTATCACATATTTATCTGGTAGAAGATGTGAAAGCACAACTTCTCCTTAAGTGGTTTAGGTAATTAATAACAACATATATTTCATTGGACTAATGTTTCCACCAAGTATATTTCAGGAAAGTTCAATGAATGGATTGGCAAAAGGATTATGAGGAGATCCCCTAGATGCAAGGAACATCTATTGGCAACAAGCTTGAAGACTCTATATCTTAAATTTTGTGAGAAATCATTTTTGAGTCCATAGGAAAGCCAATACTATTAAAAGGGGATGAGGTTTCTATGATGATCTGGTTGCTCAAGTGCTTAGAGATTAGCCACCAAAAATACACATGAAATTCTCCCACAAAATCTTTGTCTAAACCCTACCACTAAAATCGGTGCCACCAACTTGTCAGAATCGGCCCCACTGAGTTTTAACCCTAGACAGATCCTAGCCAAAACCCTAAGTCTCGGTGCCACCAACATTCCACTTCAGTACAACCGAAACCAGTGACCAATTCTCTGGTATCCTATTTTCAAGAATCAGAATTTCTGAGTTTTGAGAATCGATCTCACCGAGATTTGGAATCTGCCTAGGTCACCCATATCGGTACCACCGAGATTTATATATCGGTCTCACCGAAAAGCCGAAAGTTGCCACATTTTGCACTAGTCGGTGCAACCGAGTTTTTACTCCGGTTTCACCCAATAATGTTGTAACGGTTGGATTTTTGGAGATGCCTATATATACCCCTCCACCTCCTCTCATTCGTAGAGGAAGCACTCAGAACATATCTACACTTGCCCCATCCAATTTTCTGAGAGAGAGCCACCTACTCATATGTTGAGATCAAGATCTTCCACTCCAACCATATGAATCTTGATTTCTAGCCTCCCCAAGTTGCTTTCCACCCAATCAACCTTTTCTCCCAAGCCAAATCTGTGAGAGAGTGATTGTGTGTTGAGGAGACTATCGTTTGAAGCACAAGAGCAAAGAGTTCATCATTGTTACCACATCTATTACCTTTTGGAGAGTGGTGTCTCCTAGATTGGTTAGGTGTCGCTTGGGAGCCTCCTTCTTCGTGTTGTGGAGTTGAACCAAAAAGTTTGTACGGGCAAGGAGATCGCCTACTTCGTGAAGATCTACCCATAGTGAGGCTAGTCCTTCGTGGACGGAAGCCGTGATGGAATAGACGAGGTTGCTACTTTGTGGACCCTAACGGGTGGAGTCCTCCATGGACTCTCACGACCGCTACCCTCCGTGGGTTGAAGTCTCCATCAGTGTGGACGTACAATAGCACCACCTATCGGAACCACAGGAAAAATATTCGTGTCATCACTTGCATTTGATCTTCCTATCCCTACCTTTACATTCATGTGCATGTCTTTACTTTCCGCTGCTATACTCTTAGACTTGCATGTGTAGGGTGTACTTGACTTGCTACAATTGCTAAAAACTTGCCAACACTAAAATCGGGAAAAGGCTAGATTTTTAAATTGGTCAAGTAGTCTAATCACACCCCCCCCCCCCCTCTAGACATACTTCGGATCCTACAGGATGTCATATTTTTTAGTAAATTATGAGATAATTTTTAAACATGTAATTATATTATTTTCATTATGTATAATGCATTTGAACATCAAGTCATACAAGTTTTATTGCACACTCGCGAAACATCAAATGAACTCTCAAGATTCAGTTACACACCAAGCATGACATGACCCCTAAAATGATGTGTGTCTGAGCATCTTTCACCTTGTAGTGACCCCTAAATTAATCAAACATATGCCATGCTTATCTTGACATAAACTCACTGGTTGGTTGGCCCACCTAAACTGGCAATCTTCAAATACACCGGGTGATGTTTCATTATAGAAATCTGGTAGCAGAGGTGAACATCTACAAGGCAATAAAAACAAATCGACTATTCATATAGATCAAATCTAAGAAGCTAGCAAAATGTTACTGCTAGGAACTGTACAGTGCTACCCATCATCGTGTTGTTCCCATCCCTAAACCCCACCCACCTCCATTTGTTCATGTTAATTAAGGCACAAGATGGATGGATGCAAGTGTTCACATACATCGTCATGCGTCAGCCCCACCGTAGGCCCTCAGCTGGCCATGTACAAGAGGGTGGCGGGCGCGTGCCCCGGTATTGGTCATCTTCGGGGTCGTGGCAGCCGAAGATCGAGTTGGAGGTGGGGGTGTAGGGAGATGAATGAGCAAACTGATACGTCTCCGTCATATCTACTTTTCCTAACGCTTTTGCTCTTGTTTTGGACTCTAATTTGCATGATTTGAATGAAAATAACCTGGACTGATGTTGTTTTCATTAGAACTACAATGGTGTTATTTTTGTGCAGAAATAAAAGTTCTCGGAACCGGATGAAACTTTTTGGAGATTTATTTTACAATAAATAAAAATTACTGGAGCCAAGAACCACCGGAGGGGGTGCCCTGGTTGGGCACGATACACCAGGGCGCGCCACCCCCACCAGGCGCGCCCTGGTGGGTTTTGCCCACCTCGTGGCCCCACTGACCCTAATTCCAGCGCTATAAAATCCTATTTTCGGAGAAAAAATACGAGAGAAAGTTTCATCGCGTCTTACGATACGGAGGCCAGATCTAGAGCCCTTTTGGGGCTCCGGAGAGGGGAATCTTCGGTCTTCGTCGTCATCAACCCTTCTCCATCGCCAATTCCATGATGCTCCCCACCGGGAGTGAGTAATTCCTTCGTAGGCTTGCTGGTCGGTGAGGAGTTGGATGAGATTCATCATGTAATCGAGTTAGTTTTGTTAGGGCTTGATCCCTAGTATCCACTATGTTCTGAGATTGATGTTGCTATGACTTTGTGATACGTCTCCATCGTATCTACTTTTCCAAACTCTTTTGCCCTTGTTTTGGACTCTAATTTGCATGATTTGAATGGAACTAACCCGGACTGACGCTGTTTTCAGCAGAATTGCCTTCGTGTTATTTTTGTGCAGAAATAAAAGTTCTCGGATTGACCTGAAAATTTACGGAGAATATTTTTGGAATTAATAAAAAATACTGGCGAAAGAATCAACCGAAGGGGGTCCACCACCTGGCCACAAGCCAGGGGGGCGCGCCCCCCCTAGGGCGCGCCCTGCAGGCTTGTGGGCCCCCTGAAGCTCCTCCGACCTCAATTCCAGCTCTATATATTCCTATTCGGGGAGAAAAAATCAGAGAGAAGAGTTCATCGCGTTTCACGATACGGAGCCGCCGCCACCTCCTGTTCTTCCTTGGGAGGGCAGATCTGGAGTCTGATTTGGGCTCCGGAGAGGGGAAATCGACGCCGTCGTCATCACCAACCATCCTTCATCACCAATTTCATGATGCTCTCCACCGTTCGTGAGTAATCTCATCGTAGGCTTGCTGGACGGTGATGGGTTGGATGAGATTTATCATGTAATCGAGTTAGTTTTGTTAGGGTTTGATCCCTAGTATCCACTATGTTCTGAGATTGATGTTGCTATGACTTTGCTATGCTTAATGCTTGTCACTAGGGCCCGAGTGCCATGATTTCAGATCTGAACCTATTATGTTTTCATGAATATATATGTGTTCTTGATCCTATCTTGCAAGTTGTAGACACCTATTACGAGTTATGATCCGCATCCCCCAGGGTGACAATAACTAGGATCCTTTCCGGTGATTACCGTAGTTTGAGGAGTTCATGTATTCACTAAGTGCTAATGCTTTGGTCCGGTTCTCTATTAAAAGGAGGCCTTAATATCCCTTAGTTTCCATTAGGACCCCACTGCCACGGGAGGGTAGGACAAAAGATGTCATGCAAGTTCTTTTCCATAAGCACGTATGACTATATATGGAATACATGCCTACATTACATTGATGAATTGGAGCTAGTTCTGTGTCACCCTATGTTATAACCGTTGCATGATGAATGCCATCCGACATAATTGTCCATCACTGATCCATTGCCTACGAGCTTTTCACATATTGATCTTTGCTAAGTTACTTTTCCGTTGCTACTGTTACAATTGCTACAACACTGCTACTGTCACTTTGCCATTGATACCGTTACTTCCATACTGCTTTGCTACTGAATACTTTGCTGCAGATACTAAGTCTTTCAGGTGTGGTTGAATTGACAACTCAGCTGCTAATACTCGAGAATATTCTTTGGCTCCCCTTGTGTCGAATCAATAAATTTGGGTTGAATACTCTACCCTCGAAAACTGTTGTGATCCCCTATACTTGTGGGTTATCAAGACCTTTTTCTGGCGCCGTTGCCGGGGAGCATAGCTCTATTCTCTGAGTCACTTGGAATTTATATCTGTTGATCACTATGAAGAATCTGAAAGATGCTAAAACTAAGATCTACCCCTCAACTACGAGGACAGGTAAGGAACTGCCATCTAGCTCTGCACTTGATTCACCTTCTGTTATGAGTAAACTTGCGACACCACCACCTGCTATTGAATCTGATATGTCGCAAGTAATTGATGATGCTACTTCTGCTATGCATGATGCTTATGATGATGCTTTGCTTGATACTACTGTGCCACTGGGTGAATTTCTTGATGAACAAATTGCTAGAGTGAATGCTGTAACTGATGATATTTCTGAATCTGATGAAATTATTGAAACTGGACACTATGATACACCTGCTAGACCTAGATCTCCTAGATTTGAATTGCCTGATATACCTGAGGGTTATGTTATGGAAGGAGAGGTAGCTAGGGACTTTCTTGCTTGTAAGGATAGAGATGGTCTTAAGAAATTACTACGCAAGTGGAAAGAAAAATCTTTGAATGCTAGAATGCAATATGATCCCAAGTTTGCTACTTCACCTATCTTTGTTACTGATAAGGATTATGAATTCTTTGTCGATCCTGAGTTAATTACTTTGGTAGAATCTGATCCTTTCCATGGTTATGAATCTGAAACTGGTGTGGCACATCTTACTAAATTGAATGATATAGCCACCCTATTCACTCATGAGGAAAAAATTCGCTATTATTATATTCTTAAGTTGTTTCCATTCTCATTAAAGGGTGATGCTAAGATATGGTTTAATTCTCTTGCTCCTGGTTGTGTGCGTAGTCCCCAGGATATGATATATTACTTCTCTGAAAAGTATTTTCCTGCCCATAAGAAACAAGCTGCCTTGCAGGAAATATTTAATTTTGTGCAAATTGAAGAAGAGAGTCTCCCACAAGCTTGGGGGAGGCTTCTCCAGTTACTTAATGCTTTGCCTGATCACCCTCTCAAGAAAAACGAAATACTTGATATCTTTTATAATGGACTAACCGATGCTTCTAGGGACCACCTAGATAGTTGTGCTGGTTGTGTTTTCAGGGAACGAACTGTTGAACAAGCTGTACTACTATTGAATAATATATTGAGCAATGATAATGATTGGACTATTCCCGAACCACCTCCAAAGCCAACTCCAAAGAAAAGAGGTATTCTATTTCTCAGTCCTGAAGATATGCAAGAGGCAAAGAAATCTATGAAAGAAAAAAGGTATTAAAGCTGAAGATGTTAAGAATCTACCACCTATTGAAGAAATACATGGTCTTGATAACCCGACACAGGTAGTAGAGGTAAACTCCCTCCGTAGATTTGATGAAGGTGATATTCCTTATAATAAGTCTGCTAGCCAATGCTTGGATGAGTTTGATAACTTTATTGTTAAGCAAGAAAATTTCAATGCTTATGTTAGTAGACAACTGAAACATAATGCTTACATGCTTGATCGCTTAGGTGATTATATGAGTAGAGCTGTTAATGATCTTAAGCATATTAGTAAACATGCTTCCATGGTAACCACTCAAGTAGAACAAGTACTTAAGGCACAGAATGATTTGCTTAATGAGATGATTAGTAAGAACAATGATCATTTTGTTAGAGTTGTGACTAGAGGTGGTAGAATGACTCAGGAACCTTTGTATCCTGAGGGCCATCCTAAGATAATTGAGCAAGATTCTCAGAGAGTTAATACTGATGCACCTGGTCATTCTAATAAAAGGAAAAAAGAATGACGGTAGGACTTCGCATGCTGCTAGTGAACCTGTTATTGATACTCATGAAAATCCAAATAATATTTCTATTTCTGATGCTGAGACACAATCTGGTAATGAACATGAGCCTAGTGATGATATTAATGATGATGTTCATGTCGATGCTCAACCTAGTAATGATAATGATGTGGATATTGAACCTGCTGTTGACCTTGATAACCCACAACCTAAGAATAAAAGATATGATAAAAGAGACTTTGTTGCTAGGAAGCATGGTAGAGAAAGAGAACCTTGGGTTCAGAAACCCATGCCCTTTCCTCCTAAACCATCCAAGAAAAAGGATGATGAGGATTTCGAGCGCTTTGTTGAAATGCTTAGACCTGTCTTTTTGCGTATGCGCTTGACTGATATTCTGAAAATGTCTCCTTATGCTAAGTATATGAAAGATATTGTGACAAATAAGTGGAAGATACCGGAAGCTGAGATTTCCACCATGCATGCTTGCTAATTATACTTTTAAGGGTGGAATACCAAAGAAACTAGGAGATCCCGGAGTACCTACTATACCATGCTCTATTAAAAGAAATTATGTTAAAACTGCTTTATGTGATCTTGGAGCTGGTGTTAGTGTTATGCCTTTCTCTTTATATCGTAGACTTGATTTGAATAAGTTGACACCTACTGAAATCTCTTTGCAAATGGCTGATAAATCAACTGCTTTACCTATCGGTATTTGTGAGGATGTGCCTGTCGTAGTTGCAAACGTTACTATCCTAACGGACTTTGTTATTCTTGATATTCCCGAGGACGACAGTATGTCGATCATCCTTGGTAGACCCTTTTTGAATACTGCAGGGGCTGTTATTGATTGCAACAAGGGCAATGTCACTTTTCATGTTAATGGTAATGAGCATACGGTACACTTTCCGAAGAAACAACCTCAAGTTCATAGTATCAACTCCATTGAAAAAAATTCAACGATTATTATTGGAGACTTTGAATTCCCTCTCCCTACTGTCAAAAAGAAATATGATATACTTATTGTTGGGGACATGCATATCCCCATTGAGGTAACCTAGTGTTATTCGAAAATTCTCCGGTTCCGTGTCATTCGAAAAAAGTTTGTCAATAAGACTTGATCAACCTTATTGATGGATTCCTTTTTGATGAGCATGAGATGGATGAATTTAGAAAGCACAACCTTCTGCACCCAACTTTTATTTTCTGTTCTTTAGTTTCAATTTAGTAAAAATGCTATTATTTCTCTGTTTTCTGATTTATCCGTGCAATAGAAAAATGACCTGGAAATAAAAGTTCTCAGAATTCCCTGAAAATTTAGTATGATTTTTTCTGGAATATTTAAGATTTTTTGGCACTGAGAACACATCAGGGGGTTGCACCAGTGGGCCACAAGCCTGCAAGGCGCGCCCACCCCCCCCTGGGCGTGCCCCCCTAGCTTGTGGGTCCCACGTGGGGCCCCTCACTTATTCCAGCACCCATCTACTTCGTCTTCTCTCAGAAAAATCCCACCATTGCTCAAATCCGTGTTGTAGCTCATCTTGCTGCCATTTTCGATCTCCTTGCTTAAAGCTCCATTTGCAAAACTGTTTTAGGGGATTGTTCATCGGTATGTGACTCCTCCAATGGTCCAATTAGTTTTTGTTCTAGTGCTTTATATATTGCAATTTTTTGTTGCTGTGGTGACCTTGTTCTTGAGCTTGCATGTCAAATTTGTATGGTCCCAAGTAGTTTTGATGCATGATATAGCCTCTAGGCACTTGTGGGAGTAGTTGCTATAAGTTTTGTTGAGCTTTGTTCACTTTTATTTGGAGTCACTAAAAATTTCAGAAATTTTTCAAAGAAAGAAAAATGTTAAGGAGAATGTACCAAGGTTGTTCCTCGAGCAAGAAGACCCCGAGACTCGCGATACGCGAGCCCGACTTTGAACCACCGAGGGAAGCTCAAGTGCGGCCTTGTGAATGGCCGTCGGATCCATTCATGGTCCATGCCGGATTCAAGGAAGAATTTTACGCTTACATATGAAATGCTGACCTTGAAGATTTTGTTTCAGACCAATGCAAGCAATATTATCAACTCACTGATTCCTTCGTGCGGAGGTTTCAATTTTCATCCAGGCGTAATACGCATTCCGTTCTATTTAATCTTTATGATGAATCTTATACTATGGACCTAGAGGATTTTAACCATGCATGCAAAATTCCACAATGGGGCAGCCATAGTGATCCTCACAAAACTGAATATAATGATTTTCTTGTTAGCATAACTGTGGGAGAAACTAGAAACATTACACAGGCTACTTTGGGGAGCATTCACTTTCCTGCCATGCATTATTTTGCTCTCTTCATAGGTAGATGTATTAACGGCAAACATGATCATAGCCACCTTTGCGTAACTGATCTTAGTATTCTTAAAAGTGCGGTCATGGGTGATAGACGATATAACTTGGGAGCTATTATTGCTTGGAGGCTACATAAAAATGCTAAGGATGGAGATTTCTTTGGTGGAATTTATGCCACCCGTGTAGCTAATTATCTTAGGGTACCCATAAGGGAGAATGATATTGAGTTACCACCTGCTTTTCTTGATTATGAGGCTATGGTGCGCTACTAGTTTCTTGAGAGAAGCGAACAACCCCTCCTGTACCGACTAATTTTTGACAGACAGCGTGCTGTCCATATTACTCTTCCTGCTCCTGCCTTCTTCAACTTTCAGGAAAAACATAGATACTTTATAACTAGAGAGGAGGCAAACGAGTACGAGAGAGAGGCAGAAGCCGCTCGCCTAAGCGCTGCAGCCGCTCAGGCAGTAGCTGCTGCAGCCCAATACAACCCCAACTATGACTTTGGATATTATCCGGGCCAGCCATGGCCCTAGACCAGCTTAGGCCAAAAGCCTAAGCTTGGGGGAGTACGTATTTCTCACCGACATTACATTCATGTTCACACATTCATTCCAGTTGTCGGTGTTCATACTTTTTCATTGTACCATCCATGGTAGTTTATTACTTCTTTTTGCTTTCTTCTTGTGTGTTTAATTAACCTTGAGAAAATCCAAAAAAATAGTTCTAGCTTTACCGTTTATTTTGTCTAGCTGTAGTATTAAAAGAAAACCCAAAAAGATTTCTCGTTCTTCTTTTGCTTGTTGGGAGCTTTCCCGTGTAAATAGTTTTCCTTTCTTCTTTGGGTCGTAAGGAGAAGACCCTTATATGCATTATTGTTTATCTATCAAAGAGCCATATTACCTTGCCTTCTCCTTTGAGTTATTGCTTGCAGATTCCAGCTTAGTCCAATGCACGTGCACTCTTATTATTATTCACACCGTTCGGTCGTGCAAGTGAAAGGCAATAATGACGATATATGATGAAGTGACTGAGATGGAGAAAAGCTGGTATGAACTCAACCTATTTTGTTTTTGTAAATATGATTAGCTCATCGTTCTGGATTCAGCTCGTTATGGATTGAACATGTTTGCAATGACAATTAGAGATTATAGTTACTCATGCCATGCTTAATTAGCTAAGAGTGTATAATGGTTTGTCTTGAGTGCCAACATGCATTTTAAAGTGGTTGTGATGTAGTATGATAGGATGGTATCCTCCTCTGAATGATTCAAGTGGCTTGACTTGGCACATGTTCACGCATGTAGTTGAAACAAAACCAACATAGCCTCCACGATGTTTATGTTCATGGTGATTTATATCCTACTCATGCTTGCATTCAATGTTGGTTAATCTCAAAGCATGTTTATGACTGTTGTCGCTCTCTAGTTGGTCGCTTCCCAGTCTTTTGCTAGTCTTCACTTGTACTAAGCGGGAATACTGCTTGTGCATCCATTTCCATAACCCCAAAGTTGTTCCATATGAGTCCACCATACCTACCTATATGCGGTATTTACCTGCCGTTCCAAGTAAATTTGCATGTGCCAAACTCTAAACCTTCAAATAATACCCTATTTTGTATGCCCGAATCGCTCATATAGTGACTAGGGGCTGTCAGTATCTCCCATGCTAGGTGGGTTATTCTCACGATATGTGTTTATTCACTATCATTCACGAGAAAGTGGCTGGTATTCGGGATGCCCAGTTCCATGCTCAAAAATCAAATCAAAGTATAATGAAACAAAACTCCCCCAGGATTGTTGTTTGTATGGACGGTACCCGTGGATTCGGCCCGCTGTGGAGTGTGATCGATTGGTGGAGGGGGAGTAAAAACTTTACTATTCTGTTTGGGAACCGCCTATAATGTATCTAGCATGGAAGATATCGAGATCTCTTAGTTGTTGTGTTGACAATGAAAGCATACCTCTCAAAATTATGATTCATCCCTGTTTTAAAAGCTCGAGCTCTGGCACCTCTGTAAATCAATGCTTCCCTCTGCGAAGGGCCTATCTATTTTATTTACTGTTGAGTCATCCTCCTCTTATAAAGAGCACCAGTTAGAGAGCACCTCCATCATTTGTATGCTTTGTTATTAATTGATATTGAGTATGAGTGTGACTGGATCTCTTTTACCATGAATTACAATATCTAGTCAGTCCTTGTTCTTCAGAGGTGCTCTGCATTTATGTTTTGCGGTCTCAGAAAGGGCTAGCGAGATACCATTATATCATATTGTATCATGATTGTTTTGATAAAATTGTTGTCATCCGAGACTTATTATTATTGCTCACTAGTTGATTTTGCCATTGATATGAGTAAATGTGAGACCTAAATGTTATTGTGAATGTGGTTAGTCTATAATCTTTGCTGAAAATCTGAACATCAGTTAGACATATTTACAACAGCAAGATCAAACAGAGTTTGTAAAAGTTTTTCTTTATCACTTTCAGTTTGTCAACTGAATTGCTTGAGGACAAGCAATGGGTTAAGCTTGGGGGAGTTGATACGTCTCCATCGTATCTACTTTTCCAAACTCTTTTGCCCTTGTTTTGGACTCTAATTTGCATGATTTGAATGGAACTAACCCGGACTGACGCTGTTTTCAGCAGAATTGCCTTGGTGTTATTTTTGTGCAGAAATAAAAGTTCTCGGATTGACCTGAAAATTTACGGAGAATATCTTTGGAATTAATAAAAAATACTGGCGAAAGAATCAACCGAAGGGGGTCCACCACCTGGCCACAAGCCAGGGGGCGCGCCCCCACCTAGGGCGCGCCCTGCAGGCTTGTGGGCCCCCTGAAGCTCCTCCGACCTCAATTCCAACTCTATATATTCCTATTCGGGGAGAAAAAAATCAGAGAGAAGAGTTCATCACGTTTCACGATACGGAGCCGCCGCCACCTCCTGTTCCTCCTCGGGAGGGCAGATCTGGAGTCTGATTTGGGCTCCGGAGAGGGGAAATCGACGCCGTCGTCATCACCAACCATCCTTCATCACCAATTTCATGATGCTCTCCACCTTTCGTGAGTAATCTCATCGTAGGCTTGCTGGACGGTGATGGGTTGGATGAGATTTATCATGTAATTGAGTTAGTTTTGTTAGTGTTTGATCCCTAGTATCCACTATGTTCTGAGATTGATGTTGCTATGACTTTGCTATGCTTAATGCTTGTCACTAGGGCCCGAGTGCCATGATTTCAGATCTGAACCTATTATGTTTTCATGAATATATGTGTGTTCTTGATCCTATCTTGCAAGTTGTAGACACCTATTACGAGTTATGATCCGCATCCCCCAGGGTGACAATAACTGGGATTCTTTCCGGTGATTACCGTAGTTTGAGGAGTTCATGTATTCACTAAGTGCTAATGCTTTGGTCTGGTTCTCTATTAAAAGGAGGCCATAATATCCCTTAGTTTCTATTAGGACCCCGCTGCCACGGGAGGGTAGGACAAAAGATGTCATGCAAGTTCTTTTCCATAAGCACGTATGACTATATATGGAATACATGCCTACATTACATTGATGAATTGGAGCTAGTTCTGTGTCACCCTATGTTATAACCGTTGCATGATGAATGCCATCCGACATAATTATCCATCACTGATCCATTGCCTACGAGCTTTTCACATATTGATCTTTGCTAAGTTACTTTTCCGTTGCTACTGTTACAATTGCTACAACACTGCTACTGTCACTTTGCCATTGTTACCGTTACTTCCATACTACTTTGCTACTGAATACTTTGCTGCAGATACTAAGTCTTTCAGGTGTGGTTGAATTGACAACTCAGCTGCTAATACTCGAGAATATTCTTTGGCTCCCCTTGTGTCGAATCAATAAATTTGGGTTGAATACTCTACCCTCGAAAACTGTTGCGATCCCCTATACTTGTGGGTTATCACTTTGCCATGCTTAATGCTTGTCACTAGGGCCCGAGTGCCATGATTTCAGATCTAAACCATTTATGTTATCACCATTATATCTATGTTCTTGATCCGATCTTGCTAGTCATATGCACCTGCTATGTGTTATGATCCGTAAACCCCGGAGTGACAATAGTCGGGATACTTTCCGGTGATGGTCGTAGTTTGAGGAGTTCATGTATTCACTATGTGTTAATACTTTGTTCTGGTTCTCTATTAAAAAGAGGCCTTAATATCCCTTAGTTTACTTATGGACCCCGCTGCCACGGGAGGGTTGGACAAAAGATGTCATGCAAGTTTTTTTCCATAAGCACGTATGACTATTTACGGAATACATGCCTACATTACATTTATGAACTGGAGCTAGTTCTGTGCCGCCCTAGGTTATGACTGTTACATGATGAATATTATCCAACGAGTTCACCGATCCAGTGCCTATGAGTTTTCCAGATATTGTTCTTGCTAAGTTACTATTGCTGCTGCTACTCTTACACTTGCTACAAAGTTGTTGCTATCGCTGTTACCGTTACCGTTACTGCTACTACTACTATCACAACTATCATACTACTGCGCTACTGATCACTTTGCTGCAGATATTTAATCTCCAGGTGTGGTTGAATTGACAACTCAACTGCTAATACTCGCAAATATTCTTTGGCTCCCCTTGTGTCGAATCTATAAATTTGTGTTGAATACTCTCCCGTCGAAAACTGTTGTGATCCCCTATACTTGTGGGTTATCAAGACCTTTTTCTGGCGCCGTTGCCGGGGAGCATAGCTATATTTGTTGAGTCACTTGGGATTTATATCAATTGATCACTATGAAGAATCTGAAGGGTACAAGAACCTAAGATTTTTCCCTCTAAAACGAGGGGAGGTAAGGAATTGACATCTAGCTCTGTACTTGATTCACCTTCGGTTATGAGTAAACTTGCAACACCACCACATGCTATTAATCTTGATATGTCGCAAGTTATTGATGATGCTACTTCTGCTATGAATGATGCTTATGATGATGCTAGTACCATACTTGATGATAACGTGCCACTAGGTGAATTTCTTGATGAATGACGTGGCTTGAAATTTCGTCAGTATTTCCCCAAAGAGGAAGGGATGATGCAGCACAGCGACGGTAAGTATTTCCCTCAGTTATGAAACCAAGGTTATCGAACCAGTAGGAGGATCACCACCACCCAATAAGCAGCACCTGCACACAAATAACAAATACTTGCAACCCGATGCGAAAGAGAGGTTGTCAATCTCTCTACGGTAAAAAGATAGATTAGGTAGTGATGGATACTCTCAAGAACACAAAATAAAAAGGGCAAATAAAAAGTGCAGCAATATATTTTTGGGTTTTTGGCTTTGTAGATCTGAAAACAAAGAGGCAAAAAGATAGATCGGAAAGCAATATGTTGGAAAAGTAGACCCGGGGGCCGTAGGTTTCACTAGTGGCTTCTCTCATGAGTATAGCGCACGGTGGGTGAACAAATTACTGTTGGGCAATTGATAGAAGATCAAATAATCATGACGATATCCAAGGCGATGATCATTATATAGGCATCACGTCCAAGATAAGTAGACCGACTCCTGCCTGCATCTACCACTATTACTCCACACATCGACCGCTATCTAGCATGCATCTAGTGTATTAAGTTCATGGAAAAATGGAGTAATGCAATAAGAACGATGACATGATGTAGACAAGATCTATTCATGTAGGAATAGACCCCGTCTTGTTATCCTTAATGGCAACGATACATGCGTGCCTTGCTGCCCCTTCTGTCACTGGGAAAGGACACCGCAAGATCGAACCCATCACAAAGCACCTCTTCCCATGGCAAGAAAAATCGATCTAGCTGGCCTAACTAAACTGAAGATTCGAAGAAGAAATATGAGGCTATAAGTAATCATGCATATAAGAGATCAAAGAAGACTCAAATAATATTCATGGATAGAAACTGATCATGAACTCAAAATTCATCGGATCCCAACAAACACACCGCAAAAGTTTACATCAAATAGATCTCCAAGAGACCATTGTATTGAGAATCATAAGAGAGAGAGAGGAAGCCATCTAGCTACTGCCTATAGACCCGTAGGTCTATGGTGGACTACTCACGCATCATCGGAGAGGCACCTATGAAGAAGATGAACCCCTTCGTGATGGTGTTTAGATTGGATCTCGAGGTTCTGGAACTTGCGGCGGCTGGAATTGTGTTTCGTCGACTCCCCTATGGTTTTCCAAATATTTGAGAATTTATAGGCATCAGAGGCGGTCGAGAGGGGCCCCGTGGAGGGCACAACCCATCAGGGCGCGCCGGGGGCCCCCTGGCTCGCCCTGGTGGGTTGTGCTCTCCACAGCCCTCCTTCCTGGCTCTTTTTTGGCCCACTGGGTGTCTTCTGGTCCAGAAAAAATCTCCAAAAAGTTTCGTCATGATTGGACTCCGTTTGGTACTGATATTCTGCGATGTAAAAAGCAAGCAAAAACAGCAACTGGCACTTTGGCACTATGTCAATAGGATAGTCCCAAAAAATGATATAAAGTTGTTATAAAATGATTGTAAAACATCCAAGAATGATAATATAACAACATGGAACAAGCAAAAATTATAGATACGTTGGAGACGTATCAATGAACAAAATTCTAGAGCTAAAGAGAATGAAATTATTCAAACTGATGAGATTACTGAAACTGATGAAGTCATTGAAACTGAGAATTATGAAACACCTATTAGACCTAGCTCTCCTAGATTTGAAATGCCTAAGATACCTGAAGGTTATGTTATGGATGAGGAGATAGCTAGAGAAATCCTTTCTTGTAAGCATAGATATGATCTTAAGAAATTATTATGCAAGTATAAGGAAAAGACTTTGAATGCTAGAATGAAATGTGATCCTAAGTTTGCTACTTCACCTATCTTTGTTACTGATAAGGATTATGAATTCTCTGTCGACCCAGAGTTAATTACTTTGGTTGAATCTGATCCTTTCCATGGCTATGAAACTGAAACTGTAGTGGCACATCTTACTAAGTTGAATGATATAGCCACCCTCTTTGCTCATGATGAGAAGATTCGCTATTACTATATTCTGAAATTATTTTCGTTCTCATTAAAGGATGATGCTAAGATATGATACAATACTCTTGCTCCTGGTTGTGTGCGTAGTCCCCAGGATATGATTTACTACTTCTCTGAAAAATATTTTCCTGCTCATAAGACAAGCTGCCTTACAGGAAATATTTAACTTTGTGCAAATTGAAAAAGAGAGTCTCCCGCAAGCTTGGGGGAGGCTTCTCCAAGTGCTTAATGCTTTGGCTGATCACCCTCTTAAGAAAAATGAAATACTTGATATCTTCTATAATGGACTAACTGATGCTTCTAGGGACTTCCTAGATAGTTGTGTTGGTTGTGTTTTCAGGGAACGAATTGTTGAACAAGCTGAGGAACTATTGAATAATATATTGAAGAATTATGATGATTGGACTCTCCCCGAACCACCACCTAAACCCACTCCGAAAAAGAGGGGATCTTATTTCTTAGTCCTGAAGATATGCAAGAGGCATAGAAATGTATGAAGGAAAAAGGTATTAAAGCTGAGGATGTTAAGAATTTACCACCTATTGAAGAAATACATGGCCTTGACACACCACCACCTCGACAGGTGGTAGAGGTAAATTCTTTATTAAAGTTCGATGAAAGTGATATCCCTTACAATAAACATCCTAGTCAATGCTTATATGAGTTTGACATCTACATTAGGAAACAAGATCACTTCAATGCAAATGTTCTAAAACAATTGAAATATAATTCTGATATGATTGCTCGCTTGAGTGACTTGTTATTTAGAATCAGTAATGATGTTAGAGGTGTAGGAAAACATGCCTCTATGGTTCAAACCCAGTTAGAACAAGTTGCTAAATCTCAAAGAGAATTGCTTAATGGAATGAATAATAATATGAATGATCATGTTATTAGAGTAGTGACTAGAGGAGGTAGAATGACCCAAGAACCACTTTATCCTGAAGGTCACCATAAAAGAATTGAACAAGACTCTCAGAGAATTAAAATTGATGCACCTAGTCCTTCTAAAAAGAAAAAGAAAAAGAAAAATGATAGGACTTTGCATACCTCTAGTGAACCTGAGATAGAAAAACCTCCTGATAATAATGATGTCTCTATTTCCGATGCTGAAACTCAATCTGGTAATGAACATTCACCTAGTGATAATGAAAATGATAATGATCATGTTCATGAAGATACTCAACTGAACAATGATAAAGATCCAGATAATGATGTTGAAATAGAATCTGCTGTTTATCTTGATAACCCACAACCTAAAAATAAACGATACAATAAGAGAGACTTTGTGGCTAGAAAACATGGCAAAGAAAGAGAGTCATGGGTTCAGAAACCCATGCCTTTTCCACCTAAACCATCTAAGAAGAAGGATGATGAAGAATTTGAACGCTTTGCTGAAATGATTAGGCCAGTCTTTTTGCGCACCCGCTTAACTTATATTTTAAAGATGGCCCCTTATGCAAAATACATGAAAGACATCATCACTAATAAAAGAAAGATACCTGAAGCTAAAATCTCTACCATGCTTGCTAATTATTCTTTTAAGGATGGAGTACCTAAAAAACTTGGAGATCCTGGAATACCAACTATACCTTGCTCCATTAAAAGAAATTATGTCAAAACTGCTTTGTGTGATTTGGGAGCTGGTGTTAGTGTTATGCCTTTCTCTTTATATAAAAGACTTGATTTGAATAAACTCACACCTACTGAAATATCATTGCAAATGGCTGACAAATCAACTGACATACCTATCGGTATTTGTCAGGATGTGCCTGTTGTTGTTGCAAACGTTACTATCTTAACAGACTTTGTTATTCTTGAGATGCCCGAGGACGACAACATGTCGATTATCCTTGGTAGACCCTTTTTGAATATTGTAGGGGCTGTTATTGATTGCAATAAAAGCAAAGTCACTTTTCATATCAATGGTAATGAGCATACGGTGCACTTTCCAAAGAAACAATTCCAAGTGAATGGTATAAATGTTATTGAAGAATCTCCGACACTCACTATTGGAAGTTTTCAACTACCTCTACCTACTGCCAAAAACAAATATGACATACTTATTGTTGGGGATATGCATATACCCATTGAGGTAACCTAGTGTTTTACGAAAGTTCTTCGGTTTCATGCTAATCGGAAGTGGTTGTTAATAAGACTTGATCAACCTTATTAATGGATCATTTTTGAGAGGTATGAAGTTGATGAATCTAGTAGGCACAACCTTCTGCTCCCACCTTTTGTTTTCTATTCTTCTTAGTCATATAAAATAAATGCCATGTTTATCTTGTTTTCTGTTTTCTCCGTGCAATAAAAAATGACCCAAAAATAAAAGTTCTCAGAATGTTCTGAAAATTTAACACGATTTTTTCTGAATATTTCTGAATTTCTGGTGCAAATAACATCAGAGGGGGGTACACCTGGTGCCCACAAGACACCAGGGCGCGCCAGCAGCCCCAGGCGCGCCCTGGTGGGTTGTGGTCCCCACGTGGGTCCCCTCACTTATCCCTTTAGCCCATGTCATCTGCTACCTCCAGAAAAAAATCACCATAGCTCTCACTCCCGTGTTCTTGCTCTCAAACCCGCGGATTTTGATCTCTTTGCTCGAAGCTTCGTTTCCGAAACTGTTTTGGGGGATTGCTACTTGGTATGTGACTCCTCCATTGCTCCAATTAGTTTTTGATTTAGTGGTTTATTTTTAGAATAATTAGCTACTCTTGGTGCTGTTGTAGATGGGCTTGCATGTTGAATTCTTAGAATTCTAAGTAGTTTGAATGCTTAATATGGCCTCTATGCATCCTTAGGAGTAGTTGCTATCAATCTTACGAAGTTTTGTTGACAAAAATTTTGTGTCCCAAATTTTTTCAGAAATTTGTTCGCAGATAAAAATGCAATTCTTTAAGGGTTCTTCGAAGAGGAGGTCCTCGGAAGCATCATCAAGTGGAAGCTTGGTCTGACAATCTTATGTTGAGCCAAGTGAAAGCTCGATGCGAGATGCCGCTACCAAATCATGCTTATGGCCATGTAACGAATTCATGGAAGGTGCAGGTATCAGGGAGGAATTTTAGCAATTTATCCACAACGCAGAACTTGCCCCCTTCATCGTAGATAAGTGCATTCAACATCTCGAACTCACGAAAACATTCACAAAGAAATTTAAATATTTTCCTCGTGAGTCTAGAGTTTCATTCAACCTTTATGACCATCCCTTTACCATGCCTTTAGAGATGTTCTATGAAGCGTGCAAAATTCCATATTGGGGTTCGCTAGACGAACCACCAACATCAGAGTATGAGTCATTTTTGATTAATCTTTGCTATGGTGAAGATAGAGGAGTGACACTAGGTAGAATAAAAAGCATCCATTTCCCATCAATACACTACTTTGCACTCTTTAATGGCAAATGCATCGTAGGCAAGCAAGATTGCAGCAGACTGTGTGCCCCTGATTTGAGTCTTATACACACTGGTATAACAGGAGATAAACGTTATAATCTTGGAGAAATTGTTGCACGGATATTGCAGCACAACGCTGCTAGTGGTCACTTTTATGGAGGAATTTATGCCTCCCGTGTAGCTAAGAAGCTAAATGTATCACCTTGGCCTAACGATCCCATTTTACCTACTCAGTACTTAGACTTTGAGGCCATGAAACGTCATAGGTTCCTTAAGGGCACAATCACTAATTATACTTACAACTTGAGGTTTAGTAAAGATCCCATTGTACCAGTTACTTTGCCTGCTCCTTCTCTCTTTGATTTTCACAGTAGGGGAAGATACTATGTTCTTGAGAGCGAGGCCCGCGCGTACAATGCGGAGGTTCAAGTTGCCAGGTGGGCTGAGGAAGCTACGCCAAGAACCTCGGTCGGATATCACTCAGGCTATTATCCAGGCCGCGGATGGTGATTACCAAGCTAGGCCAAATCCTAAGCTTGGGGGAGTACGTATATCCACCGACATTATATTCATGTTTATACATTTCATTCCAGTTGTCGGTGTCCATACTTTTTCATTGTATTATCCATGCTAGATTTATTTTCTTGCTTCCTTCTTGCGTGTTTGAAAACCTTTGAGAAAATCCAAAAATATTTCCTACTTCTTTTCGGTTTTTCTTTCTAGTTTAAATTAAGTGTAGTAGCAAAAGAAAACCCAAAAAGATTTCTCATTTCTTCTTTTACTTGTTGGGAGCTTTCCTGTGTAAATAGTTTTTCTCGTTTTTGTTTTTCCTTCTTCGATTTGCTTTCTTCAAGAAAAAAACAAAAACTCTAAAAATATTTCAGAGTGTTTCTCTGAAATTCTTTTCCTTTTTTTTCAAGTCGTACCAAGGAGAAGACCACAATGAAAATGTTGAGTGGCTCTCATATGCATTATTGTTAATCTAACAAAGAGCCCATGTTGCTTTGTCTTCTCCTCTTGAATAAAATGTTTGCAGATTCCAGCTTAGTCCACGACACTCTTGCACTATTACTATTTTCTATATCATTCGGTCGTGCAAGTGAAAGGCAATAATGACGATATTTGATGAAGTGACTGTGGCAGAGAGAAGCGGGTATGAAGTCAACTTGTTTTTGTTTTTGTAAATATGTTTAACCTAGTATCCATGATTTAGCATATTATGATCAAACATATTTGCAATGACAATTAAATATTATAGTTGCTCATGCCATGCTTAAGTAGCTAGGAGTGGATAATGATTTATCTTGGATGTCAACATGCATTAAAATGATCGTGATGTGGTATGATTATATGGTATCCTCCTCTGAATGTTTCAAGTGGCTTGACTTGGCACATGTTCACGCATGTAGTTGAATCAAAACCAACATAGCCTTCAGGATATTTATGTTCATGGTGTCCATATCCTACTCATGCTATTATTCAATGTTTATTATTCACAATGCATATTCATGACCGTCTTCGCTCTCTAGTCGGCCGCTTCTCAACCTATTTGCTAGCCTTCGCATGTACTAAGCGGGAATACTGCTTGTGCGTCAAAATCCTTAAACCAAAGTTATTCCAGATGAGTCCACTATATCTACCTATATGTCGTATTACCCTGCCGTTCCGAGTAAATTTGCATGTGCCACCTCTAAAATTTCAAATGAACATCTGTTTTGGGTGCCTGGACCGCTCATGGAGCGACAGGGGGTGGTCAGTATCTTCCATGTTAAGCAGGTTATTCTCATGATGAGTGTTTATTCACTCGTCCTTACACGAGAGGGGCGGTAATAGGGATTCCCAGTCCCGAAATCAAAAATTGCAAATAATGAAACAAAACTCCCCCAGGAATGTTGTTGGTATGGACGGCACCCGTGGATTCGGCTAGCCGTGGAGTGTGTTTGTTGGTGGAGGGGGAGTAAACCTTTACTTTTACCGCTTGGGAACCGCCGCTAATGTGTTTAGCATGGAAGATATTGATAAATCTTGGTCGTAATGTTGACAGGAAGGGTGTACCTCCCAAAGTTATATTTATCTCTGATTTAAGCTTTGAGCTCTGGCACCTCTGCAAATCCTTGCTTCCCTCTGCGAAGAGACTATCTATTTACTTTTATGTTGAGTCATCACCTTCTCAAATAAGCGCCAGATCTGAGAGCACTATTGTTATCCTCATGCATTGTGTATAGTTAATGTTGGATGCAGCATGACTGGATCTTTTCTACCATGAATTATAATGTTTAGTCATTGCTTGAACTTTGGAGGTGCTCTGCATTTATGTTTTGCGGTTTCAGAAAGGGCTAGCAAGATACCACTATTGTCATATTGTATCATGATTGTTTTGACAAAGTGTTTGCATTTGATATAATTTATTATTGCTCGCTAGTTGCTTATGCCATTGATATGAGTTAATATAATTTCTAAGAGTTATTGTTGACATGGTTAGTCATAATCTTTGCTGAAAACCTGGGTGCTACTTAACCATATATATGTAAACAAGAACAAAAGAGTTCGTAAAAGTTTTTCTTTATCACTTTCAGTTTGTCAACTGAATTGCTTGAGCACAAGCAATGGGTTAAGCTTGGGGAAGTTGATACATCTCCGTCGTATCTACTTTTCCTAACGCTTTTGCTCTTGTTTTGGACTCTAATTTGCATGATTTGAATGAAACTAACCCGGACTGACGTTGTTTTCGGCAGAACTACCATGGTGTTGTTTTTGTTCAGAAATAAAAGTTCTCGGAATTGGACGAAATTTTTTGGAGATTTATTTTACAATAAATAAAAATTACTGGAGCCAAGAACCACCGGAGGGGGTGCCCTGGTTGGGCACGATACATTCTAGCGCTATAAAGTCCTATTTTCGGAGAAAAAAATAGGAGAGAAAGTTTCATCGCGTTTTACGATACGAAGCCGCCGCCACCTCCTGTTCTTCATCGAGAGGCCAGATCTAGAGCCCGTTTGGGGCTCCGGAGATGGGAATCTTCGGTCTTCGTCATCATCAACCCTTCTCCATTGCCAATTCCATGATGATCCCCACCGGGAGTGAGTAATTCCTTCGTAGGCTTGCTGGTCGGTGAGGAGTTGGATGAGATTCATCATGTAATCGAGTTAGTTTAGTTAGGGCTTGATCCCTAGTATCCACTATGTTCTGAGATTGATGTTGCTATGACTTTGCCATGCTTAATGCTTGTCACTAAGGACCGAGTGCCATGATTTCATATCTGAACCATTTATGTTATCACCATTATATCTATGTTCTTGATCCGATCTTGCTAGTTGACGTGGCTTGAGACTGTGTCGGTATTTCCCCAAAGAGGAAGGGATGATGCAGCATAGTGATGGTAAGTATTTCCCTCAGTTATGAAACCAAGGTATCAAACCATTAGGTGGATCACCAACACGACGTAAACAGCACCTGCACACAAAGAACAAATACTTGAAACCCGACGCGAAAGAGAGGTTGTCAATCTCTCTACGGTAAAAAGATAGATTAGGATATAATAGATTGGATAGATAGATCTCTCAAGAACACAAAATAAAAGAGGCAAATAAAAAGTGCAACAAGGTATTTTTGGGTTTTTGATATAAAAGATCTGAAAACAAAAGCGGCAAAAAGATAGATCGGAAAGCAATATGTTGGAAAAGTAGACCCGGGGGCCGTAGGTTCCACTAGTGGCTTCTCTCATGAGTATAGCACACAGTGGGTGAACAAATTACTGTTTGGCAATTGATAGAAGATCAAATAATCATGACGATATCCAAGGCGATGATCATTATATAGGCATCACGTCCAAGATTAGTAGACCGAAACGATTCTGCATCTACTACTATTACCCCACACATCGACCGCTATCCAGCATGCATCTAGTCTATTAAGTTCATGGAAAAAGGGAGTAATGCAGTAAGAATGGTGACATGATGTAGACAAGATCTATTCATGTAGGAATAGACCCCATCTTGTTATCCTTAATAGCAACGATACATGTGTGCCTCGCTGCCCCTTCTGTCACTCGGAGAGGACACCGCAAGATTGAACCCATCACAAAGCACCTCTTCCCACGGCAAGAAAAATCGATCTAGTTGGCCTAACTAAACCAAAGATTCGAAGAAGAAATACGAGGCTATAAGTAATCATGCATATAAGAGATCAAAGAAGACTCAAATAATATTCAGGGATAGAAACTGATCATGAACTCAAAATTCATCGGATCCCAACAAACACACCGCAATTTTTTTACATCAAATAGATCTCCTAGAGACCATTGTATTGAGAATCAAAAGAGAGAGAGGAATCCATCTAGCTACTACCTACGGACCTGTAGGTCTATGGTGGACTACTCACGCATCATCGAAGAGGCACCAGTGAGGATGATGAACCCCTCTGTGATGGTGTTAGATTGGATCTCGCGGTTCTGGAACTTGCGGCGGCTGGATGTGTTTTTCGTCGACTCCCTTAGGGTTTCTGGAATATTTGGGAATTTATAGACATCAGAGGCGGTGGAGAGGCGTCCCGAGGAGGGCACAACCCATCAGGGCACGCCCGGGGCCTCTGGCGCGCCCTGGTGGGTTGTGGTCTCCTCGGCCCTCCTCTCTAGTACTTCTTTGGCCCAATGGATGTCTTCTGGCCCCAAAAAATCTCCAAAAAGTTTCGTCGTGATTGGACTCTGTTTGGTACTGATATTCTGCGAAGTAAAAAATAAGCAAAAACATCAACTGGCACTTTGGCACTATGTCAATAGGTTAGTCCCAAAAAATGATATAAAGTTGCTATAAAATGATTCTAAAACATCCAAGAATGATAATATAACAACATGGAACAAGCAAAAATTATATATACGTTGGAGACGTATCAGCATCCCCAAGCTTAATTCCTAGTCGTCCTCAAGTAGGTAAATGATAAAAAAAGAATTTTTTATGTGGAATGCTGCCTAACATGTTCATCACATATTTCTCTTCTTTTGTAGCATGGACATTTGGACTTTTAGATGGTTCAAAGCAATAGTCTAGTTTTGACATAAAGACTAATACTCAAGCATGCCAACAAGCAACCATGTCTTTCGAAATATCAACACTAAAGAAAGTTATCCCTAGCCCATCATGCTCAATCATTGATCCATTCATGAAACACACTCAAATATTAGCTATGCCCAATGCTCAAGTACGATCATAGTGCCCCCAAGTTGGTGCTTTATAAGAGAAGATGGAGACTCAAAGTAAAAATAAAAATTGCATAAAGTAAATAGATAGGCCCTTCGCAGAGGGAAGTAGGGATTTGTAGAGGTGCCAGAGCTCAAAGTTTTAAATTGAGAGAGAAAAAAATATTTTGGGTGGCATGCCTTTCCTGTCAACGAAAACGACAAAGTAACTCACAATACTTTCCATGCTAGATATATCATAGGCGGTTCCCAAACAGAAAATAAAGTTTATTCCTTTTTCCACCAAACTTTCACTTTCCATGGCGGGCCGTATCCACGGTTGCCTTCCATACCAACACTTTCCAAGGAATTTATTATTTGACAACATAAAGTAAAAAAAATCATTTCGGGACTGGGCATCCCTATTACCGCCGTACTCTCGTGCAATGACAAGTGAATAAACACTCATCTTGAGAATAACACATCTAGCATGGAAAAATATTGGATACCCCCTACCATTTCATGAGTGGTACGAGCACACAAAAAGGAAATTTTATTTTGAAAAGTAGAGATGGCACATACAAATTTGCTTAGAACGGCATGGAAATACCGCATATAGGTAGGTATGGTGGACTCATAAGGCAAAACTGGGTTTATTGATTTTGGATGCACAAGTAGTATTTCTACTTACTACAAGTGGAGGCTAGCAAATAGATTGAGAAGCAACCAACCAAGAAACGAAAATTCACATAAGCGAGCATTGAGCATAACTAACACCGAATAATGCACCACAAGTATGATGTAATTTCATTGCATAACTATTGACTTTCGTACTTGCATAGGGAATCACAAATCTTAACACCAATATTCTTACTAAAGCATAATTACTCACTAACATGACTCACATATCACTATCATCATGTCTCAAAACTATTACAAGGAATCAAGTTTAATTTGTCCAATGATCTTCATGAAAGTTTTTATTATATCCTCCTTGGATATCTATCACTTTGGGACTAGTTTCATATATTGGCATTGCTTTTGACAAGCTCAAACAAATTTAAGTGAAGAACATGAGCATGGAGATTTCATCTCTCAAAATAGTATAAGTGAAGCATGAGAGGATTTCTTCAAAATTTACTAACTCTCAAATTTATCTAAGTGAAGCATGAGAGTATTTCTACAAAAAATTCGAAGCACACCATGCTCAAACAGATATAAGTGAAGCACTAGAGCAATTCCATAGCTCAAAAAGTTTAAGTGAAGCATATAGAGCAATTCTAACAAATCATAGCATAATTTTGGCTCTCTCAAATAGGTGTGTCCAGCAAGGATACTAGTGACAAACTAAAAATCAAAGCAATCAAAGACTCAAATGATACGAGACGCTCCAAGCAAAACTCATGATATGTGACGAATAAAAATATAGCTCCAAGTAAAATACCGATGGTTGTTAGAAGAAAGAGGGGATGCCACTCGGGGCATCCCCAAGCTTAGTTGCTTGTTTGTCTTTGGATATATGTTGGGTGTGATGTAGCATCCGCAAGCTTAGGCTCTTTTCACTCCATATTCCTTCATCCATCGTGATCTCACCCAAAACTTAAAAACTTCAATCACACAAAACTCAACAAAACCTTTGTGAGATCCATTAGTATAATAAAGCAAATCACCACTTTAAGTACTGTTGCAAACCCATTCAAATTTTATTATTGCATTATACCTACTGTATTTTAACTTTACCATGGCTTATAACCTCCAATACAAACCATAGATTCATCAAAACAAGCACACAATGCAACGAAAACAGAATCTGTCTTAAGCAGAACAGTCTGTAGTATTCTGTACTCTAACCATACTTCTGTAACTCTAAAACTTCTGAAAAATTAGGACAACGTAACAAATTTGTATAGAAATACTATGTTAAAATTTCATCTCAATATAACGTTCTAGTAAAAAATGAAAATTCGCACACTGGAGGCAAAGTTTTTGTTTCAGATTCAGCAATGTTTCTACTCATCTTATTTTATTTTTTATTTTTTAGAAAAGGAGGATTACTCCGGCCTCTGCATCTGAGCGATGCATGCAGCCATTTTATTAATTATTCGTAGAGACCTTACAAATCATTACATCAGTAAGCCTGATGCCACCATCTTGGCGACACCTGTCGCTACTCCTAACCCCTTGATGCAGGGGTGCCGAATGTCCGAGCCTAATACCAAACAGACATCGCACCAAAACCTAACATGTAATGCCGGATGCCCCATCCTAGCCACATACCGGGAATGGGTCACACACCGGTCCGGCGCACTCACCGAGGCTACCGCCGCCGTCATCCACCTAACCATCTTCAGAGCAGGTACCGACAGAAAGACCTTGCCAGGTCAGCTGTCGACGCCACCATGGCGCCAGACAGCGCCACCGCCCTGCGCTCGTCCATCCAGCCGCATCTTTCGTCGATATCCAGCTGCACCATGCCGCCAATACTCGTCATCATCGACGCGGTAGAAACAACGCCGCACCTCCTGGCAGCCTCCACACCGTCGCCGCTGCCGGAGCTACGCGGAGTCCATCACCCACAACATCTCTCAGCCGAACACCAGAACCTCCCAAGACGGCGCCTCCATGGAGGGTACGACGCGAAGGACGCCGCCGCCGCCCAATCCAGACTGAATTTTGGACTTTCGTCCGGGAGGGGTTCGGAGGTGGATAGGAGAGACCTCGACATCGCCTCCGCGGAGGGTAACGACGTTGAGAGACGTAGCCGATGCCGGACCAAACAGGCCGATCAAAGTTTCCTCCGGTCCCCATCCTATACCACCAAACCTCCGTCGGCTCCGGATCCGGCAACGGACCACGAACCGAAACCTGCAGAGATGAGAGAGCCATGGGGATCAACCCACCATGAAGAAGGATCGAGAAGAATCCATCGTAGATCTCCAGGCGCCGAATCCAGCGATCCGGCGTGGTCAAGGACGACCACCACCACCCCGCGGCGGCCGACGGCGTTCAAGCCCAAGACCCAGAATTGGATCCGATCTGAACCCGGCAGCGCCCGCGACCACCGATCTTGCCCACCACCTAGCCGTCACCACGGCACGAGCAGGCCGCCGCCACCGCCGCGCCGTGCACGACGTCGCCAAGAAGCCCGCCCGCCGCGCCGCCTGACCCCACGCTAGCCTGACGCCCCGCCCGATCTGGCTGCCCCGCGCCATCCGCGACGGACAAGGGGGAGAGATGCCCCGCCGCTGCCCAGCCGGCCAAGCTATGCCCGGCGGCGCTGTGGATGGCGGCGAGGAGAGGTGGAGGCAGAGGAGGGCCGAGAGGACGGCGGCTAGGGTTCCCTCCGGGTCACCCGCGGGGGCGACACGAGAGGGACGAGAGGGATGTGAGGCAGCTAAAATTGGGGGAGAATTTCACTTCCCCGGCCTCTCTAAATAAAACATAAAAAACACAACCATAATTGTGTCAACACTCAAAAACAGAAAGAAAAAGATGAAAATAAATTTATTCATTGGGTTGCCTCCCAACAAGCGCTATCGTTTTACGCCCCTAGCTAGGCATAATGCATAGATTCAAGTATTTCATCTTTGGTTTTCGACTCCTCAATCACACAACTAGATTTTTTCAAGAATTTAGCATGCATACTCTCAATGACAATACTTCTAGGAATAAGACCAAAAAATTCATCCTTGTAAATAGGCCCTTTTACTATTTTAACAAAATTGGGATGAATACTAATCATTTTAAGATCTCCCTTGTGGCTACTAGGTGTGGCAACTTTGTTCTTAGTGACTTGCGTGGTCTTGCAAATTTTTACGGGAGTTTTTTTCAATAGTTTTAACAGAAGAAAAAGCCGAACCCAAGTTACTAAAAATTTCCTCCAACTTATCAATCCGGTAAGTACTCTCTTCTAACCTTTCGTTAACTATGGTTTCCTTTTCCTTTAACAATTTAAAGGCATCTCCCGCTTTCGACCCAATTTTATTAGCAAGATTATGCATTTTCTTATCCAAATTTTCATGTTCTTTGGTAATCATCTTCTTTTCAATAGGATCTAGCCTCTCCATAACATGTTCGAGGGTTAAAGTTGTTTCATTGATCGTAAGAGATGGCGATCCCACTAAACTTCCCATAGCATTAAAAGCATCCAAAGATGGACACATCAAGAAATTCCCTCCGGTAATCGTATCAAGGACGAATCTATACCAAGTGGTGATGCCCACATAAAAACTGCGAAGGACAACAATGGTAGATTGCTTATGAATAGACCTATTATGAGCATTGCAAATCCTATACCAAGCATCTTTTAGGTTCTCCCCTCCCCTTTGCTTAAAATTAAGAACTTCATTCTCGGGAGTACACGCAATAGAGGAAGAACTAGCCATAACGACAAGGTAGGCGAACAAGAGATCTGACGAGAAAAAGGCAAACAAAAAGAGGGCGAATAAAACGGAAAATTTGGTGAAGTGGGGGAGAGGAAAACGAGAGGCAAATGGCAAATAATGTAATTGCAAGGAGATAAGATTTGTGATTAGGAACCTGGTAGATGATGATGGTGTCTCCTCGGTGCCAGAGATTGGCACGTAGAAGAGACCGCTTCCTCCCCGGCTGTCGGTGTCAAAACTGGCGGATCTCGGGTAGGGGGTCCCGAGCTGTGAGTCTAGGATCAATGGTAACAAGGGGACGAAGGAGACGATGTTTACCCAGGTTCGGGCCCTCCTATGGAGGTAAAACCCTATGTCCTGCTAGATTATATTGATGGTATGAAGGTTACAGAGTTGATCTACCTCGAGATCGACTAGCTAAAACCCTAAACGAGTTTCTGTGTCATATGATCTAAAACCCTCTGGCTTATATAGACACCAGGGGTCATTAGGGTTACATATGGTCGGTTGCCCACCGGAGGGAAAAAACATGCCTAATCTACTATCTTCAACTTGAGCGACACGTCACGGCTCCTGAGGTCTTCTCCATAGCGACGAGGCCTTCAATCAATCTCACCCTCAGCGAGCGGCCCATTAGCCCGACCTATGAGAAATAGGTCGGCAGTCCGAGGACCCCTTAATCCCGGACTCCCTCAGTAGCCCAAGGACTAGCCTCCAACGCCGGAATGTATCCGGACAATCTTGCGTGTTGAAGTCTTTGGCTTGCGAGGCGAGTCCCTCTACCTCTTCTTACTCGGCAACCATCCCGTCATCGGAGAATCCTCGATCGCTGAGAACTTGCGGGACCCAGTGCAGTAACCTTCGGCGCTTCTCGATCCTTGTGCGCCGAGGGGAGACGAGCGGCCTGACAGCTTTTTACAAGACTGCCCCTCCCGCAAGGGAGGCACTACTTATTTAAACAAGTTAAATCGCGGTCTGGGTCACATCTTCCTCTTCTTCCCCGTTAGAAAAAACTTCAAGCGAGAGATCACCGCAAAAACATAGCGAGCGCCCCCAGCTCTTCCTCGCGCCCTTACGGCTCCCGTCCCGGGGATTGGACAAGTTGCTCCGTATCCCTCCTTCGGCTGCGTGACCTCGAGACCCAAGGGTATCTTCCTTCCTCAGATCTGGCGGCTACCCGTGCCGGCTTGACTTTCTTTGACGGCGCAGCCTTCGCGCAGAATTTCCCCAGTCCCAACAAGGGTGAGCGGGTATGCTTCGTGCCTTTCCTCTTACGAGGCCTAGGGTTCCCCATTCATCCTTTCCTGAGGGGGTTACTAGAGTTCTATGGGATCCAGCTCCATCATCTTACCCCCGGATCCATTCTGCACATTTCGGGTTTTGTCGCTCTTTGCGAAATGTTCCTGGGCTGCGAGGCGCACTTCGAATTATGGAGGAAGTACTTCTGCCTCATCCCCCGAACTCGGGGTGAGATAATTCGGGAAGTCAGAGGAGCCGAAGTATGCCGCATAGCGGGAACAGGATACCCGGCGGGGACACCGAAGAAGGAATCCGAAGAATGGTCTTCGGAATGGTTCTACATCGAGGACGTCCCCCTATTCGACCCAGCTCGGAGGGGCTTGCCCGAATACTCTGACGCCCTTCCGAAGAAAAGGTATAATTGGCGACCCAAGAGTTCGTCCCAAGAGGACAGCGCTGAAGTTCAACGCTTGGCCGCCCACGTAAGGGTACTGGCTCATCACAAGCTAACCATGATTGACGTGATGGCCGCCGCCATCGCCCACTGCGTTCAACCTCTTCAACAAAGGATACATCCTTTGTGGCGTTACAACGGCACGAGTGACACCACTCGCTCCCGACGGCTAGGCCCGGCCAACCAGGCGGCATTGGCAGCCGCACTTGCCGACCTATACAAAGGAGAAAAAGAAGATTTTGTTCGGTTGCCGGTCAAGGAGGGCTACTCGAGTTACAACCCCAATGAATGGGTAAGCCCTTTGACTCTGCGACCTGAGTTCGGGTGTTTATTCGCCCTTTTTGACTAACGCTTTTAATCTGCGCAAACAGGAATGGCGGAGCTTTGCCGAGACAATCAACTGTCCGGCCCCCCAACCAGAGAACTACTCCAGTGATGATGATCCGGGATTTCATGACGATCCGGAGCTGTCACTGGAGTATGAAGACGGGGTCTTTTACCAGGAGAGCTTTGATCGATCCAAGGTTGCTATCATAGCTGATCACCCCGGATCACTCCCTTCCTCCACTGCGGGCAAGAAGAAAAATTCTTCCCGTAAAAGGCAGACGTCCTCCGTCGACCCAAATATGCCGGCTCCCACTCCCAAGCGTCGTCGGTCCTCGTGACGAATGTCGGCCACAGCAGCAATGCCCGGGCCAGGCACCAACATGAGTCCTTTATGCGAGCCAGTCGTGGAGACAGTGCCGAACACTCGTCCAACCAAAGGTACTTTGTTTGGTCGCTTAATCCATGGTTGTTATGATCGGCAGGGTCTTACAGAAGATCTTATGTCGGAATACTTAGGAAGAAAGTACAACCATCTTCTACCGAAGACATTGGCGGGACGCCCGGCCATACGCATGAATCAAGATCTTCTGCTCACGGCGAACCCTCCACGGAGGCCCCTGTGGTCAATCCGGCCCCTGAAGACTCCGGGGACAAGGTATCGGTCACTAAATCCGAAGCAGAGAGCGCAATGAAACACCGGCGGCTGCGAGAAATTCTACGCGACCCGGCGTTTTCCGAACAAGAGTTCAGCGATCTATGCTCGGCGGACGCATACCTTGGACTTGCCCGAGCCGGGCTTGGGGAAGCTGTGAAACTGATATCGTCTAGCCTGAAGGTGAGTGATTAAAAATCCGGACATAAACGTAAACCCAGTAGCCCCCGAGCCTTGAATTGGTCGGGACGACCGAATTAAGCAACCGCAAATTGATTTCGTTGATGATGCAGGCCTTAAGGCAGCAGAACGAGCAATTGGCCAATGAATTGGAAGCGAACCGAACACAGGTGGAAACCGTGAAGGCCGAGCTTGAACAAGTGAAGAAGTTTACCCGAGAGGCGCATGGTGAGTATATCTATTCTGCCGATCTTAGCGTATAATCCCATGCTGACGCGATGGTACTTTTTAGCAGCTGAATCAATAAGGCAATTGCAAAAGGATTTAGATGCAGCCCGAGAATCTCAGAGGTATGCCGAATCCCAGTATGAGGCGGGATGCCTTTCGCTGCAGCAGAACCTGGAAGAGAAGAAATGCCTCCAGGTGGAAAACAAACAGCAGGCCGAAGATATTGAGAGTTTAAAGACTCAATTGGCCCATGCCCAAGAAGAAAACCAGAAACTACAGAGGGGCATGTTCGGTAAGTGTGATTATAACGTAGAGAGGTATCTCCCCTTCATAAGGTGTAATGGACATGCCTTGTCTCATGTATAGGTCTCCTAACCGGGCGGCCTGAAGAAGAGATCGGCTTCTTCCGGGGGAGCCTCATGAAGGAACTATCCGCCGTGCATGAGCGGGCTCGGAAGGCTATGAGGGGCATGATAAAAGAGCTATGGCCTGCCGAGAAGCCTCCGGAAAGGATGACCAAATTAACAGATCGGTTCAAAGAAGCCCGGAGTCGGTTCGAGCTATGGAAGACATCGGCTTGCCGGGAGGGAGCACGAGAAGCGTGGGCAATGATCAAGACCCGTTATACCGGTCTTAACCCCGAGCATATGGCTCGGGTTGGGCCAGTAGGACCTGATGGGCAAGAAGTGCCGCTTCACTTGGTGTACGACCAAGTGATGCCTGCTGCTCGTCTCTCGCAGGAAGATTGCGCCCTGGATGCCTTAATAGACAATCTTGACCAGCAGCCAGATGTGTGATTCTATGTATCTATGTACCTTAAATCAAAAAGTTGCTCCATCTGTGTTGCAAACTTTGTCTTAACCGGCCATCGGCTTCGACCCCCCTCGCTGAGAGCTTGGGAGTGTTCCGTTTAAAATATCCCTTGATAAGAGGGAATTCTTTCGAGGAACCAGGCAATCCGGCCATTTGGTACGAACAGACAGAAGGTACACAGGGAGACATGTTATATTACTGCTTAGCGTAAGAAACATCTTCGAAAGAAAATAGTACCTCTATCGGTGCCTTCCTTTAGGTTGCTACGTAAATCGTAGATAATAAGACCGCATACTGCTAGTGTGCGACTAATGGCCTGTTTGAGAAAACCGTGCAATCGTAATAATAACCATAATTTTATTTGCTGCTTCCGTCATAGCCGACCAATTTTCTGCTAAAGATAGCTAACTTTTGGCTTCACCCGTCTGAGGTACGTATCCGGATGACCCGGCCGTAGCAATCGCAGAGGTGCTCCCTTTACTCTCTAGCCGAACAATCGGGAACGTAGAGGGTAAACACAGGAGCAAGGCAACCCAGCTTGGCAAAAATCTTAGTTCGAATTGATGCATATAATGGCTTTACAATCGACGAAGGAAACATGGATGCATAATAAATTTCAATAGATTCTTAAAAGGTAAACTCATCGGCTTCGGGAAGAAGCCCCCAGGTGTTTTATTCGGATTTAACATTTGACGATGTATGCCGAATATGAAACACTAGCTCGGTTTAGCCGAACATAGACTTGGGGAGAGAGAAGGTCCGAACCTTCCAAAAATCAAGGTGGAAGGGAAGGAAAATGAAAAGAAAAAGAGAAAAAAGAAAAAGGAGAGTAAAAAGAATGACGACACCGGTCTAGCCGTAAAAACGCCGAAGACGAGCTGCGTTCCATGGGTTTGGTTCGAGGCGGTTATCTGTCGGGCTTCGAAGATGATAAGCCCCTCCTGCGAGTACTTCGTCGATTATGAAGGGGCCCTCCCATTTGGGATTGAGCTTATGCTTCTGCTTCTCGGGGAGCCGTAAGACGAGTTCCCCCATATTATATGCTTTTGCCCTGACCTCCCTGCTCTGGTAACGCCGGGCCTGCTGTTGATAAAAAGTAGAGCGAGCCCGAGCTATGTCGCGCTCTCCTTCTAGGGCGTCCAAGTCGTCCTGTCAATCTAGCTCGGCCTCCTTTTCTTCGTACATGCGCACCCTAGGTGCATCGTGAATAATATCACAAGGAAGGACTGCTTCTGCCCCATAGACCATGAAGAACGGTGTGTATCCCGTTGATCGATTCAGGGTGGTGCGCAGGCCCCACAGAACGGAATCAAGCTCCTCCACCCAATGACAGTCGGACTCATGAAGAGACCGGACCAAACGTGGCTTAATACCACTCATAATGAGGCCGTTAGCCCGTTCGACCTGTCCATTGGTCTGTGGGTGATACACCGATGCATAATCGAGCTTAATGCCCATTTTTGCACACCAGTCCTTTACTTCCTGGGCGGTGAAGTTGGATCCATTGTCCGTTATTATACTGTGTGGGATGCCGTAACGGTGTACCACGCCAGATATAAATTCGATTACTGGTCCGGACTTGACTGACTTAACAGGTTTTTCTTCAATCCATTTGGTGAACTTGTCCACCATGACCAGTATATATTTATTCTTCTTGGACCCCCCTTTAAGTGGTCCGACCATGTCCAGCCCCCAGACCGCAAAAGGCCAGGTAATCGGAATAGTCCGAAGAGTCGTTGGGGGCATGTGACTTTGATTTGCAAAAAGTTGGCATCCCACGCAATATTGGACAAGAGACTGGGCGTCCGCTCGAGCGGTGGGCCAGAAGAAACCGGCCCGAAAGGCCTTGCTTACTAGGGCCCTTGCCGCAACGTGGTGGCCGCCCATTCCTGCGTGGATTTCGGCCAGAAGCTGTTTTCCTTCTTCTTCCGATATGCACCGCTGGAGTACTCGGTGGTGCTTTTCTTGTATAACTCACCCTCGTGGACTTTATAGGATTTGGATCGCCAAACTATGCGTCTTGCCTCTGTCTTGTCATCGGGGAGCTCTTGGCGAAGAAGGTAAGCGAGGAAGGGCTCGGTCCATGGTGCAATCACTGCCATGGCCTCATGAGCCGAAGGCGTTTCGTCCATTACGGAGCCGCCGATGATTTGATCGTCTGGTTCGTTTATAGGGTGAACAACCTCTTCCGCGCTGATCGGTCCGGCACCCTTATCGTCGTCCTGCCAAACCACCGATGGCTTGAAGAGCCATTCAAGGAAGGTGTTTTTTGGGACGGGGTCGCGTTTGGCCCCCATACGGGCCAATATATCAGCGGCCTGGTTGTTGTCTCTAGCGACATGATGGAATTCCAGCCCCTCGAACCATGCGGATATTTTAAGGACGGCGTTTCTATAAGTCACCATCTTCGGGTTTTTTTGCATCGAATTCGCCGTTGATTTGAGAGATGGCCAAGTTGGAGTCTCCCCGCACCTCCAGTCGTTGTATACCCATTGAAGCTGCCATCCGAAGACCATGCAAGAGTGCTTCGTACTCGGCCGCGTTGTTGGAATCGGCATACATGATTTGTAACACATATCGGACGTTGTCGCCTGTGGGGGATGTGAAAATAACTCCAGCCCCCAGTCCGGCCAGTGTTTTGGATCCGTCGAAGTACATCGTCCAATGGGAGTATGTGCTATATTCCCTGGGGAGCTCGGCCTCCGTCCATTCAGCGAGGAAATCTGCCAGGACCTGAGATTTAATAGCTCGTCGTGGCTTGTAGGCGATTTCGAAAGGAAGGAGTTCAATTGCCCATTTGGCTATGCGGCCGGTGGCGTCCCTGTTATTGATTATACCATTCAGGGGTACTTCGGAGGCCACCGTGACCGAACACTGTTGAAAGTAGTGTCTTAATTTTCGCGATGCCATAAATACTGTATAGGCTATCTTCTGGTAATGCGGGTATCTGGACTTGCATTGCGTTAGTACTTCTGACACATAGTAGACCGGCTTCTGTATCCGGAATCTGCGACCCTCCTCTTCTCGTTCGACGACGAGCACTGCGCTAACCACTTGGTTGGTGGCCGATATGTATAATAACATTGGTTCACCGGCGCCTGGTGCTGTGAGTATGGGGTTGCTTGCCAGCAGTGTTTTAATTTCCTCTAACGCTGCGGCTGCTTCATCGGTCCATACAAAGTTGTTGGTCCGTTTCAGCAGTCTGTAGAGCGGTAAGGCCTTTTCGCCGACACGGGAGATAAATCGGCTTAATGCCGCCACGCAACCCGCCAATTTTTGGACGTGCTTGAGCTCTGTGGGAATTGCAAGTTCCGATAGGGCACGAATCTTAGCCGGATTCGCTTCTATTCCTCTATGGGAAACAATGAATCCGAGCAGTTTACCAGCAGGGACTCCGAAGACACATTTCTCCGGATTGAGTCGTATATCGTACTCGCGTAAGCTGGCAAAGGTTTGCCTTAGGTCGTCGATCAACTGGCTGACGTGTTTGGTTTTAATGACCACATCGTCCACGTATGCCTCGACTGTTTTGCCAACCTGTTTTTCGAGACAGGTCTGGATCATGCGCTGGTATGTAGCCCCAGCGTTTTTAGCCCGAAAGGCATTTTGTTGAAGCAGAATGGCCCGTATGGGGTGATGAATGCGGTTGCAGCTTGGTCGGCTTCCTTCATTTTGATCTGATGGTATCCGGAGTAAGCGTCGAGGAAACACAGTGAATCGTGTTCGGCTATGGCGTCAATGATCTGGTCTATCCGTGGTAGGGGGAAAGGGTCCTTAGGGCGGGCCTTGTTAAGGTCTTTGAAGTCGACGCACAGCCGCCAGGATTTATCTTTCTTTGGTACCATCACCAGATTTGCCAACCATTCGGGGTGTTTGATCTCCCGTATGAATCCGGCCTCTAGCAGTTTGGCTAGTTCTTCACCCATAGCTTGCCGTTTGGGTTCGGAGAAGCGGCGCAGAGTCTGTTTGACGGGCTTAAAGCCTGGGATTATATTCAGACTATGTTCTGCCAGCCGCCGTGGGATACCTGGCATATCGGAAGGATGCCAGGCGAAGATGTCCCAATTTTCTTGTAAGAATGCTCGCAGCGCTTCGTCCACCGTGGGGTCTAGCTGAGCTCCAATGGACACTGTTTTACTAGGGTCTGTTGGGTGTACCTAAAATTTAACAATTTCTTTTGCAGGTTTAAAGGACGTGGGTTTGGGCCTTTTACTAAGGATTACATCGTCCTTATCCACTGTTGACCGGAGTGCGGTCAATTCCTCTGTAGCAAAGGTCTTGGCTAATGCCTCGAGGGCGAGCGCTGCTGTTTTGTTTTCGGCTCGAAGGGCTGTACTCGGATCACTGTCAATTGTGATTACCCTGTTTGGGCCTGGCATCTTGAGCTTCATATACCCGTAATGGGGTATAGCCTGGAATTTTGTGAAGGCTTCACGCCCCAACAGAGCGTGGTAGCCACTGGGGAAGGGCACGATATGGAAGAGAAGTTCTTCGGATCGATAGTTGTCGGGCGTGCCGAACACTACGTTAAGGGTGACACGCCCTGAGCAACGCGCCTCTTTCCCAGGGATGATCCCCCGGAAGGTTGTGTTGCTATGCTCGATGCGAGATCGGTCGAACTGCATTTTTTCCAGGGTGTCTTCGTAGATGAGGTTCAAACCACTGCCACCATCCATTAGCACCTTCTGCAGCCTAAAACCGTCGACGATGGGGTTTAGGACCAGTGCGGCCGGTGTTCGACCGGGACGGATGGTTGGTTGGTCAGTGTCTCCGAAGGTGATCGGTGTGTCTGCCCATGGACTTGCTGCCGCCACATGGTAGACCTGTTCGAGTTCTTTAAGAGCTCTTTTTCTCCTGTTCCTAGAGGGGAACATTTCGTAGATTGTCAGGACTTCCGCATTGTATTCTCGTGGCATTATGCGGCGCCTGTTCGGCGGTTGGTGCTGGAGAATGTCTTCTCCACTTTTTGCGACCTGCCTGATGACCCAGCAAGCTCTAAGGCTATGAGTCGGGTTTGTGTTCAGCAAGACAGAATGTATAGGGCATGGTTTGTCCAGCAGTCCATCAAGGACGGTTCTGGCCCCCGTAGGGGGTCTATTTCTCTTTTTGGCGGGTTCGTGATCGGCTAGCCGCTTCAGGGGTATCCTCTTTTTCCGATCTCCTAAAGAGTGTTCGGTAAAGTCTGGTTCCGCGAGTAGCCGTTCGGCTTGCCAGGTGCTCTCCATGGCACAATATATTTGTACCAGGTCCGATAACTCGGTGAAGCTACGAACATGCCGCCGGGATAGGGCATTGAGGATCCCTTCATCATGACAATTGCGACTGAAAGTTGCCATTATCTCCTGGTCACTATAGCCTGGTACCCTGTCTCCGACGAGGAGGAGTCTGGCCCAAAAGTGGTGAACCGACTCTCTTGGTAATTGTTTGACGTTCCGTAAGTCCGAAGACTTGGACTCTCCTGCGATGCGCGAGTGCTCGACTTGGGTGGCGGGTGGGAAAAATTTCGGCTCCGCGCAGTGATGTGAGTCCGGAACAACGGGGTTCAGCGTAGGGTTCATGCTGCGCGCAAGATCGGGAATCGATCCCGAACTATTTTCGGAGCGAACTCGCTAGTCTGGGTTATCCGAGGGATCTTGATGATCGGAGACCGGGATATAAACTGTTTTCAGTTTCGGCTGTTGAGGGTACGAGCCTCCGGCCGGGCACTCGACGGTGGCGACTAAGTGAGTGACCGAGGGAGTGCGAATCTCCCTGCCATCGGGTTTAAGCCCGATCCGATCATAGATCGGGGTCTGGTCGCCGGTCACGCCCATGGCTCGGATCCGATCCAGTAGCTCGTTCAAGGGCGAGACGTCGGCGGAGCACGTGTTGCCGAAGCGCTCGGGGTCGATCTGCAGCGTCGCGGATCCGGAGTCGTTTGACGGCGAAGGCCGATTACGTCTGGGCGTGACGACTGGGCTGGGCGTTCTAGACGGCCCGAAGGTAGGGGGCACCTCAGAGGCGATGCCCGAGGCTTCCGGCGCCGAGGCGTCGAGCTCTGCGGGCTCCTCCATGGGAGCTGAGGGCCTCATCCAAACAAGTCTTCCTCGTGAATCAGCAGCGAACTCTAGGTTCCCAAACCTGATTTCTTGATCGGGGAGGAAACTTCCGATCTTGCCAAGATGGGCAGTCGGGTCGGTGTGCGATAAGACGTCGCCGCCAGCGAAGATCTGACCAGAGATGGGAACATCCGGGCTACAGATCTCATTGCTTACGAAGGGGTGAGCCATTGAATCCTTTGGTGATCACAGCGGAACTCTCAATGAAAGCACCAATGTCGGTGTCAAAACCGGCGGATCTCGGGTAGAGGGTCCTGAGCTGTGAGTCTAGGATCAATGGTAGCAAAGGGACGAAGGAGACGATGTTTACCCAGGTTCGGGCCCTCCTATGGAGCTAAAACCCTACCTGCTGCTTGATTATATTGATGGTATGAAGGTTACAGAGTTGATCTACCTCGAGATCGACTAGCTAAAACCCTAAACGAGTTTCTGTGTCGTATGATCTAAAACCCTCTGGCTTATATAGACACCAGGGGTCATTAGGGTTACATATGGTCGGTTGCCCACCGGAGGGAAAAAACATGCCTAATCTACTATCTTCAACTTGAGCGACACGTCACGGCTCCTGAGGTCTTCTCCATAGCGATGAGGCCTTCGATCAATCTCACCCTCAGCCAGCGGCCCATTAGCCCGACCTATGAGAAATAAGTCGGTAATCCGAGGACCCCTTAATCCCGGACTCCCTCACCGGCAACGGCGCCAGAAATTCCTTTGACGTGGCTTGAGACGAAGAGGAAGGGATGATGCAGCACAACGACGGTAAGTATTTCCCTCAGTTATGAAACCAAGGTATCGAACCAGTAAGTGTTGGAAATATGCCCTAGAGGCAATTAATAAAATGTTTATTATTATCATATTTCTCCGTTCATGATAATGGTTTATTATTCATGCTAGAATTGTATTGACCATACATGTGTGGATAATAGACAAATACTATGTCCCTAGTATGCCTCTACTAGACTAGCTCGTTGATCAAAAGATGGTCAAGGTTTCCTGACCATGGACATGAGTTGTCATTTGATAACGGGATCACATCATTAGGAGAATGATGTGATGGACATGACCCAACCGTTAGCATAGCAAATGATCGTTCAGTTTATTGCTATTGCTTTCACTATGTCAAATACACGTTCCTCTGACCATGAGATCATGCAACTCCCGGATACCGTAGGAATACTTTGGGTGTATCAAACGTCACAACGTTACTGGGTGATTATAAAGGTGCACTACAGGTATCTCCGAAAGTGTTTGTTGAGTTGGCATGGATCGAGATTGGGATTTGTCACTCCGACTATCGGAGAGGTATCTCTGGGCCCTCTCGGTAATACAGCATCACAGAAGCCTTGCAAGCACCGTGACTAAAGAGTTAGTTGCAAGATGATGTATTACGAAACGAGTAAAGAGACTTGCCGGTAACGAGATTGAACTAGGTATTGGATACCGACGATCGAATCTCGGGCAAGTAACATACCGCCAGACAAAGGGAACAACGTATGTTGACATATGAGGTTCATCGATAAAGATCTTCGTGGAATATGTAGGAACCAATATGAGCATTCAGGTTCCGCTGTCGGTTATTGACCGGAGAGTCATCTCGATCATGTCTACATCATTCCCGAACCCGTAGGGTCCGCACACTTAAGGTTCGATGACGATTTAGTATTATATGAGTTATGTGATTGGTGGCCGAAGTTTGTTCGGAGTCCCGGATGAGATCACGGACATGACGAGGAGTCTCAAAATGGTCGAGAGGTAAAGATTCATATATTGGAAGGCTATATTCGGACGTCGGAAAGGTTCCGAGTGATTCGGGTATTTTCCGGAGTACCGAGGAGTTACGGGAATTCACCGGGAGAAGTAATGGGCCTTATTGGGCCATACGGGAAAAGGAGAGGCAGGCCACGTGAGGAGGCGCACGCCCCCCTTGCCCAAACCGAATTGGACTAGGGGAGGGGGCGCAGCCCCCTCTTTCCTTTCCCTCTCCCTTCCCCCTTTCCTACTCCGTATGGGAGGTGGAATCCTACTAGGACTAAGGAGTCCTAGTAGGACTCCCCACACTTGGCGCACCCCTAGGGGGCTGGCCTCCTCCCTCTCATCCTTTATATACGGGGGCAAGGGGGCACCCCAAGGTACAACAATTGTCCCATAGCCGTGTGCGGTGCCCCGATCTCCGTTTTCCACCTCGGTCATATTTTCGAAGAGCTTAGGCGAAGCCCTGCCGGAATCACTTCACCGTCACCATCGCCACGCCGTCGTGCTGACGGAACTCATCTACTTCCTCGACGTCTTGCTGGATCAAGAAGGCGAGGATCGTCACCGAGCTGCACGTGTGTAGAACTCGGAGGTGCCGTACGTTCGGTACTCGATCGGTGGAGCTCGAAGGATTGTTCGACCACATCAACCGCGTTGTGAGACGCTTCCGCTAATGGTCTACGAGGGTACGTAGACACACTCTCCCCTCTCGTAGCAATGCATCTCCATGGATAGATCTTGCGTGAGCGTAGGAATTTTTTTGAAATTCATGCTCCGTTCCCCCAACAGTAAGATGATCACCAACACTACGTAAACAAGACCTGCACACAAAGAACAAATACTTGCAACCCGACGCGAAAGAGAGGTTGCCAATATCTCTACGGTAAACAGATAGATTAGGATATGATAGATTGGATAGATAGATCTCTCAAGAACACAAAATAAAAGAGGCAAATAAAAAGTGCAGCAAGGTATTTTTGGGTTTTTGGAATAATAGATCTGAAAACAAAAGCGGCAAAAAGATAGATCGGAAAGCAATATGTTGGAAAAGTAGACCCGGGGGCCGTAGGTTCCACTAGTGGCTTCTCTCATGAGTATAGCACACGGTGGGTGAACAAATTACTGTTGGGCAATTGATAGAAGATCAAATAATCATGACGATATCCAAGGTGATGATCATTATATAGGCATCACGTCTAAGATTAGTAGACCAAAACGATTCTGCATCTACTACTATTACTCCACACATCGACCGCTATCCAGCATGCATCTAGTGTATTAAGTTCATGGAAAAACAGAGTAATGCAATAAGAACGGTGACATGATGTAGACAAGATCTATTCATGTAGGAATAGACCCCATCTTGTTATCCTTAATAGCAACGATACATGCGTTCCTCGCTGCCCCATCTGCCACTGGGAGAGGACACCGCAAGATCGAACCCATCACAAAGCACCTCTTCCCATGGCAAGAAAAATCGATCTAGTTGGCCTAACTAATCCGATGATTCAAAGAAGAAATACGAGGCTATAAGTAATCATGCATATAAGATATCAAAGAAGACTCAAATAATATTCATGGATAGAAACTGATCATGAGCTCAAAATTCATCAGATCCCAACAAACACACCACAAAAAGTTTACATCAAAGAGATCTCCAAGAGACCATTTTATTGAGAATCAAAAGAGAGAGAGGAAGTCATCTAGCTACTGCCTACGGACCCGTAGGTCTATGGTGGACTACTCACACATCATCGGAGAGGCACCAATAAGGATGATGAACCCCTCCGTGATGGTGTTGGATTGGATCTCGCGGTTCTGGAACTTGCGCCGGCTGGATGTGTTTTTCGTCGACTCCCTTAGGGTTTCTGGAATATTTGGGAATTTATAGGAATCAGAGGCGGTGGAGAGGCGTCCCGAGAAGGGCACAACCCATCAGGGCGCGCCCTAGTGGGTTGTGGTCTCCTCGGCCCTCCTCTCTGGTACTTCTTTGGCCCAATGGATGTCTTCTGGCCCAAAAAAAATCTCCAAAAAGTTCCGTCGCGATTGGACTCCATTTGGTACTGATATTCTGCGAAGTAAAAAACAAGCAAAAACAGTAACTGGCACTTTGGCACTATGTCAATAGGTTAGTCCCCAAAAATGATATAAAGTTGCTATAAAATGATTGTAAAACATCCAAGAATGATAATATAATAGCATGGAACAAGCAAAAATTATAGATACGTTGGAGACGTATCACTAGTCATATGCACCTATTATGTGTTATGATCCGTAAACCCCGGAGTGACAATAGTCGGGATACTTTCCAGTGATGACCGTAGTTTGAGGAGTTCATGTATTCACTATGTGTTAATGCTTTGTTCCGGTTCTCTATTAAAAGGAGGCCTTAATATCCCTTAGTTTCCTTATGGACCCCGCTGCCACGGGAGGGTAGGACAAAAGATGTAATGCAAGTTCTTTCCCATAAGCACGTATGACTATTTACGGAATACATGCCTACATTACATTTATGAACTGGAGCTAGTTCTGTGTGGCCCTAGGTTATGACTGTTACATGATGAATATTATCCAACGAGTTCACCGATCCAGTGCCTACGAGTTTTCCACATATTGTTCTTGCTAAGTTACTATTGCTACTGCTACTATTACACTTGCTACAAAACTATGGCTATCGCTGTTACCGTTACCGTTACTGCTACTACTGCTATCAAAACTATCATACTACTGCGCTACTAATCACTCTGCTGTAGATATTTAATCTCCAGGTGTGGTTAAATTGACAACTCAACTGCTAATACTCGCAAATATTCTTTGGTTCCCCTTGTGTCGAATCTATAAATTTGGGTTGAATACTCTACCCTTGAAAATTGTTGCGATCCCCTATACTTGTGGGTTATCACATACAAGCAGCAGCGGCGTCACGACGAGCAGTCGTGCCGCATCCTTTACCTTTTCTCGGGTGACGGCCCAGAGGCCACCACGCTCCTATGCTCTCCCTTCTCTCTTCCATGGTTGGCAACAAGACAGGGTGGGATGGACATGAGGCAATCCCATGAGATCCATATCGGGTGGAGTCAGGTTTGGAAAAGAAAATCCAAATCAAGAGGATTGAGGGGAGGAGATTGGGAAAAGAATGGAATATAGCAAAATAAAGATTGAGAGAGACTAATTAGATGGGTTTTATGTTTCATGAGTGTGTCATGTCCAACCAACTTGTTTATTCCATTTTTCTATCATTTCTATGATTCAGAATTGCAAGATCTTACCCGCGGAGACTTTCCATGCATGGCAGCTTCAAGTTTCTTGATGTTGGCGCCGACCACTTTGCTAGCCTTCTCACCTTTGTGATAAAAGTGGAAACTTGGTTGTGCAAGATCCATCATTAGTCAAGTATTTGCATTACAAATTAGGATGAAGGGTGGTGATAATCATGTATATATCTACACGCAAACATGCTTGTAAAAAGATAATATTCCAATAATCATGGATATCTTTCATTGAGCAAAACGAACATGCATGTAACATCTAACAGGGTAAGGTTAAATCATTGTGTGTGCTCAAATTCCTCCATTCACTAGAACATATCCAACACATCATTACCACGAAACACAATGAAAGTAACACTAAACTTTATATCATAAGAATGAAAACGAAATATCATAAGAATGAAAGTAACAGCACACTGACTACCAACTTCACTTTAATAGTAGAGATAATTTCAAAAAACATGTTTTGTTAATATGCAAAGAATCAGCATCACATGAATGGAACTATGGAATCTGATATTTTGGGGAAAGAAACATGTGTGGTCTTTCAATCAGCCAAAATCTGACTGGCTTGCAGTACTGATCACATAAAAATATTTAGGCTCCTTTTTCATTAGAAAATCTCTCAAATCCCCCAATAACATAAGCTTCAAACCATGTAAATAAACTTTGCCCTTGAGTACAACTTACATTCTTATATTTTGTGGTTTAGATATTAGTGCAATGTATTGTTAAGAAGCAAGTGCATGGTAGGGATATGGTGTGAAACAAATCCCTTGACTCCGAAACACAGATAAATAACTAAGAGCCAAGGGATATAAGGTAGACTAGTATGCATCTTTGTAGAACGGTATAACAATTGCGAGATGTAGCACATGTGGGGATTCCAACAACCCTCGAATCAAACTATATCCACTATGATCAACTCAATGAATCATGCACTGCAATTGTAGTTAACAAATGGATTTGCTTAGACATGATTTACATTTGTCGATGAATATATGCTTTAACAGATAATACTTAAAGGCGCCTCCCACAAATCAAACCCACTGAAAATAAAATGTGGTAACAAACCCAGGTGGCAAGTGAGAACAAGCTACCGGTGTAGCTACACAACGGATAGCAGTTGCAGAAGTCAGGTTGTATGTGTAGATATGATTTACAAATGGAAGCATGAAGCATTACTCGATTGAACCCCTCACTTGGGCTCAAAGCAGAGCTCGGCCATCTGTTCTACAGACCACCGCGACCATCATCTTGCCTCACCGAATTGTACTTCTTCATTGCTTATGATGAAGTACAATTACATCGTGCATCACTTGGACTCACGATAAAAGAGCGACAACTGGGAGTTTTCATATGATGAAGCACATTGCAACGTATGTAAAGCATCCGAGAGAAACAAAAGCCATAATAGACAATCTAATATGACTCTGGGTATTCTCCATGTTTCGAGTAGTACATGCTCTAGAACCGTTGCCTATGGATGAGGCCCGACATTAACCAATCCATCGCACATGTGCATCTAAAATTGTAGAGAAATAGAATCGCAAACAATGTATCGAATTCAATCTAGTCTAATGAGTTGTATGAACGATTAAGCATAATATTAAAATGATGCATATTTATTGAATTTTCAAAACAAGATAATAAAATAGGGATTGTTTGTCTATTCAAAGTTCTGAAATAGTCTTACGTAAATAGGTCATGTTTGCTACCGATTTGATATCAAGAGGAATTGAACAAATATATAATATGCATGAAAGTTAAGTTCCATGTGGAAGGAAAAAATATGGCAGGTCGAGATGGCAGCAAGCATCGGGGGTGAGCCAGGGATGCTTGATCGAGTCAAAGGTGGTGCAAAGCCAACCACAAATCGAACAAGAAATCCACCTTAGACTTTCTAGTATTCCTCCACGTCAATATGGCTACAAAGATCTACCTCTCATATTTGTTTCTCCAAAACCTTAAGAGAAAATTGATGAAGACAGTCAAAATGAATGGCCGTCGCCAACCATATCTGCAAATCTAACAACCTAGGAACGACACCTAGGTTGTGACAGAAAAAATCAGTAAATTTGTCAGAGTCTTCCCTCTAACATCAAGTAAAAAAATATAGATTAGAATTTACTTCTAAAAGATCTGGTAAAGTTTGTATTGATTAGTTGTCTAGATTTTCCATTCAAGAGGTTTTAGAAGATAATCAAGAGTTATTTTTCTGTAGCATGCTCACGTCTATGACCCAATACCATGTATACTTGTGTCGAACTGAAGTGGGTCGAATTATAGCTCACGCGGATTGAACTTGCGTGCAATAGTTGTTCTCTAGGAAGCAAATGCAATAGATTAGAGTTTACAAATCTTCACCGTGTAAAAATAAATTGATTCCGTGAATTACCTTCTTCTCAGCCATGCTCGATAACTGCTACCAAGTTGTCATTTTTTGCGTGGATAGACGGACCGGGAAAGGCTGAGACTTGCTCGAAATTTCAAATGGCGTTAGGAGCACGTGTTGCTAGGTGAAAATAACTTGACGGTCGATCGTGCACACTCTGGTCGAAGACCAGTGAGAGGTGTTATACCTCCGCGGGGAATGACCTACCGCATAAAGCTCTTCCCCAAAGGTCGATTTAATTGCACGAAAGTATCATAATTGAGGCAGTACGTGCGGATTGGTATCATTTTTTGTAATTTTTACATGTCAATATCAAGTTTGGGGCTAGCCGTTACAAAAAGGTCTAAAGCACATATAAACATGTATCGGCGGTGTATCTGACCGGCGGGGCCCGTCTGTCAGGTGCCAACGTGGCATGGTTTTTTGCAGAAAACCCCTTTAGTTTGTACGTAATCACGTAAATACCCTTTATTTTGCGGGAAAAGGGTTCCTGTGATAGATTTTTTTTTCATTCGCAAATTTCCACATCGTTTGGAACTTTCGTTGAATTAACCAAATAAAAAAAGAAACAAAAATTAAGCGCCGGCAGGACTAGAACAAGCGACCTGCTGAACCCAGGCTGCGTCAACTACCATCACGCCAGAGAATAGCTTGAGTTCAACCACACGCGCTAAAAGTTTTATACTGCTACGACAAGCTGGGCCGGCGGTTGGCCCAGCGAGGCTGCGCGCTCTGACTTGCTCGTTTCTTTTTAATCCTGACGTTAATACATATGCGCAACACACAATTTTTCTTGAGTTACTTGTATATTGACTGTATTTTTTTAATGGAACAGTTACTTAAAATGTTGAGAAGATGTATTAAAAATAATTGTGTAATCATACCAAATTTTAGAAATGCATTAAAACTGTTCAACTTTTATTAAAAAAAATCGATGTGTTTCTTGAAATGCAAGAATGATTTTACACAATAAGTTTTTAATACATGCTGAACATTGTTTTTGAAATACACATTATAAAAAAATCATCTGTATTAAGAAGATGTTCACCATAAATTACAAAAAGTTAACCACGCATTATGTAAAATGTTCATCATATCTTAAGAAAAATGTTCAACATATATTACAAAAATGTTCAATTTGCATTTAATATATGTTCAACGTATATTACCAAAAGTTAATAATATTAAAAAAGTGTTCATCATGCATTAATTTTTTTTCAATATATGCAGAAAAATTGCTCAGCGTGCATTAAAAAAATGTTCACTATATGCAGAAAAATTTATCAACATGCATTAAAAAATGTTCAAGTATTTAAAAACATGTTCATCATATAGTGAGACCTATCTTAAAAGATGTTCAGTAAGTATCTTAAAATTCTAGGAGAATAAGCAACCCAGTGAACTAAAAAAGATGGAATAAAAAAGAAAAAGAAATAAAGGAAGAAAAACCTAAAATTAGGCCAAAACCTGAAACAAAAAGAAAGCACAAGAGAAATGAAACGAAAATAAACATGGGCAACGAACGAGCCCCAGCCCAGCACACGCACGCGAAAGGGGAAAAAAATGCAGGCCTAGCTTGGCCCAACTGCCGGCCTAGTGTGTGGAAGCTAGTAGAGTATCAAACTGGAGCGCCCTTGTGGCCTGGTGGCTAGCGCGTGCGTTCTTCGAACTGCAGGTCGCAGGTTCGATTCCTGACAGGAGCACGCATTAGCGTTTCTTTTATTCTTTTACTTATTTGTCTGATGCGACGGAAAATTTCAAACGAGGAGTGCATATCTGGTGATACGGTGGGTTATATGATCCCATGATCCCGGACCATGTCTGCCGTTGGATATCTACTAAAGGCACAGGATGGAGCAGCATCTGTTCACATTGGAAAGTATGCAAAAGACCCCCTGGGTTATTCTGTAATTCACGAAGGAAGTACCTACTCTCTAATCTGCTGGTTTGTTCATTCTCTAATCAGATGTTTGACCGTGGCCCGTTCCCAAGGAAATGTGACAGAGATCTGAGGAGCCGACCTGATGCGACGGAAAATTTCAAACGAGGAGTGCATATCTGGTGATACGGTGGGTTATATGATCCCATGATCCCGGACCATGTCTGCCGTTGGATATCTACTAAAGGCACAGGATGGAGCAGCATCTGTTCACATTGGAAAGTATGCAAAAGACCCCCTGGGTTATTCTGTAATTCACGAAGGAAGTACCTACTCTCTAATCTGCTGGTTTGTTCATTCTCTAATCAGATGTTTGACCGTGGCCCGTTCCCAAGGAAATGTGACAGAGATCTGAGGAGCCGACCTGATGCGACGGAAAATTTCAAACGAGGAGTGCATATCTGGTGATACGGTGGGTTATATGATCCCATGATCCCGGACCATGTCTGCCGTTGGATATCTACTAAAGGCACAGGATGGAGCAGCATCTGTTCACATTGGAAAGTATGCAAAAGACCCCCTGGGTTATTCTGTAATTCACGAAGGAAGTACCTACTCTCTAATCTGCTGGTTTGTTCATTCTCTAATCAGATGTTTGACCGTGGCCCGTTCCCAAGGAAATGTGACAGAGATCTGAGGAGCCGACCTGCTGGTTTGTTCATTCTCTAATCTCAGAGTGTTCGGGCAAACATCTGTCTTCTGAAATTTTCTCCACAACGTAGTCCTTAATGATTAGAAAGCTGCCATGAATGACTCTGCACATGTTTTAGTGTGTTTGGAACTTTGGATTCACGCTAGCAAAATAGGTTCTCAAATATGCGTATTTCCTCTTAAGCGGTGTTACAAACTGATATCTAAATAAATTTAAGTATATTTCAGTTGCGCCAAGTAGCATTGGTCAGAGCTGATTGACTACTCCAATTGCACTTGAAGATGTTGCCAATAGCAGTTTCACGGTACATAAGTTGGTGCATTCAATAATTGTGCTTTGTTGTATGTACCATATCATTTATTTATTTTGTTGTACCAAAATTTACCTTACAATATATATACTCCCTTCATTTCCTTATACAAGGCCACTTCGTTTTATGTGTCAAACTTTGACTTATAATTTTGGTCGACAAAATACGAATTATATATCATATATAAAATACGAACTATATATCATATACGTATTTGTGAAGAGACGACTGGCGTAGGAGTCACCCGCTGGCGGGCCAGGGGGAAGAGAAGGCGGGCGTCGCGCGTGTCCGCTTCGTGTCCGCGCCAACGTAAAAGCAGCCCAAAATTAGGCTTGGAATGGGTCGCGGGCGGACGAAAAACGGACGCGTGTCCGTTTGGGTCCGCGCGTTGGGCCGTGTTTTCTGTCTGCGACGATCCAAACGGACACGCGCGGACGAAATGGGTCGTCCGGTTGGAGTTACTCTGACTATTGTATTCCCAGTGCCTCCAGTGCCTTGCTACAAGCCTTCTTTTAGGAGAAAGTAAACAATGCAAACGGAAGGCAATACATTTTTTCCTGCTTGTACTTGTCGAGCGGCTCATTTGGAAAGATTAGCATTTCTCAACAGTATCTCTTCTTTGAGTTCCAGCGAATAAATATGTCACAAAACAAATTCTACACGGATACTTGCAGTGTCGTCCTAATGATGTAGTGTTAGTATGCTTAATCCACACTTGCTCGTTTGATACAAACTAGATCGCTGGATGTATGCCATGAGTTCATGGCCATTAGGATGCGGTGTTCAGAACAGGAGTTGCTGGCGAGAATGTGATAACAATTGGGATCTGGATTCTGGAGGAGAAATGTGTAGATCTGCTGTGATTTTGTAAGGACAAACAAGGGGCTATATGTAAAGAAATCAGTGAGTTGATCATGTCCCTTCGATGCAGATCCAAAGGACCACCCAATCCCGGAGCAGCGTATCATGTGAAGAACCGTATCATTCGATATTTTCCCTTCAAACGAGTCCCTATTCGGTGGTGAAAACTTACGAATAAAAAAAAGGGGTTTTATCATTTATACCACACTACCCAGTTTTGCCACTAGGAATTTCAACAGCTCAAAAATGTCATCGCTTCGTTAGGTGCATGCTCAAAAATGCCACTGGACACCATTACTTTGAGCTCAAATCTCGTTTGCCATGTTATAATCACCAAAATACATGTAGACCAACATGTCAGCTCTCCCTCTGTCTCACTACAATAAAGTGTGGGTCTCACTTGATCCCAAAAATGTTCTTATTTTCCTATAAAATTATTCGCTTGCTTACTCCTGACAAGTGGGATCCACACTTATCATTGTGAGATGGAGAGAGCTGACATGTGGGTATTTTCATCATATAACATGTTCAACGAGTTTGACCTGAAAATAATGATGTCTAATGGCATTCTTGAGCAAACATCTAATGAACAATGGCATTTTTTAGTTATCTAATGGCATTTTTGAGCAAGCATCTCACGGAACGATGGCATTTTTGAGCAGTTGTAACTTCTAATGGCAAAATTGAGTAGTGGGACACAACTAGTGGCATAAATGATAAAAACCCAAAAAACTAAAAAAAATCTATCGCGGCCTTTTTCCGCAAAAAATGGGCACTTGTGTGATTAAGTATAAAGATAGTTTAAAAAAAAACACATGCCATGTGGGCACCTGCCGGACGGGCCCCATCGGTCAGATACACCGTCAATACACTGTTATATGTGGTTTAGACTTTTTTGTAATGGATAGCCCCAGACTTGATACTGACACATAAAAATTACGAAAAGTGGTACCAATCCACACGTACTGCACCAATTGTGATACTTTTGTGCAATTAACTCCCAAAGGTCTTGCAGCACAGTAGCACACAACATATGTTCAAAACCAGCGACTCGCAGATTATGAGTCCCTCAAAACTAACCTGGGGAATTGGATTCCTGAAAGGCGCACGTATTAGCGTTTCTTTTATTTATTTGTCTGATGCGACGGAAAATTTCAAACGAGTCCCTATTCGGTGGTGAAAACTTACGAATTAAAAAAATCTATCGCAGCCTTTTTCCGCAAAAAAATGGGCATTTATGTGATTAACTATAAAGATAGTTTAGAAAAAAACACATGTCACGTGGGCACCTGCCGGACGGGCCCCATCGGTCAGATACACCGTCAATACACTGTTATACGCGGTTTAGACTTTTTTCTAACGGATAGCCCCAAACTTGGTACTGACATATAAAAATTACGAAAAATGGTACCAATCCACACGTACTGCCCCAATTGTGGTACTTTTGTGCAATTAACTCCCAAAGGTCTTGCAACACAGTAGCACACAACATATGTTCAAAACCAGCGACTCGCAGATTATGAGTCCCTCAAAACTAACATGGGGAATTGGAGGAAGAGTTAGGAGGCCCAAACTAAGAGGGAGAAGGAGAGGATTGGGGCATGTACTGGCAGTAGAGGATCTGGTGGTAGCCGGATTGACACCGTGTGAGCCTGTGAGACGAACCCTGCGATGGCGGCCCTAGTAGGCAAGGAGCTTTCACCCACAACCTCCTTGATGTTGTTGGTGAAGTAGCTCTAAGCGGTGGCCACGACGGTGACCTCCGGTCGTGGATGGTGACTGGTCACGAAGGGAAAGTATACAGTGCCGACGGAGGCAGATCTGGAGTATGGCAATCTCCCCTACAGCTCGAGAGATGGGAGAATGAGGGCATCGGCTGAGCCGGATGCGTTGTGAAGGCGGACAGATCGGGGATGGGGATGGAGCTAGGGATGATGATCGGTGTGGGTACATGAGAAATAAAGAGAGAGAAAGTGAGATCGTGAGTTCGTGACCGGACGAGCTCTTGAAAAAAAATGCATTTGGTAAGTGCGGGAGCGACACGACCTACTAGGCAGAGGTGGTGTACTATCGCATGGAGAGTTGAATAACCGACCATCATTCATCGACTCCGTAGTGAAGAGTACAGATAATATTCCATAACAAATTAAGTAGGTACATAATGCTTTCATACTGGGATTTTTTCTATGGTGTATGATGTGTCATGATTTACATGTTAGCTTCCTTATAAACCACTGTTTGTTTCCCTAAAATATATTATTTGTTTCCTAAAGAAAATTGCAATAATGATAGGTATCGATTGATTTGGGTAAGTTAGAAAAGTTAGATACATAATCTTGTGTATGTTAGAAAAGTGTTGGTTTGCAAGGAAAGAGCGGAGAGGTAAATATACCGGTGGATAAGAAACCAGCGTGACGGGGATGGTGGGAGGTGGGACAAAATAAAATCGGACGGAAAAAAACCTCGCATACCAGGCTACGAACTCCCCATTTAGGAGTAGAGATTTTTTTTCTATGGCGTATGATGTGTCATGATTTACATGTTAGCTTCCTTATAATCCATTATTTGTTTCTTTAAAATATATTATTTGTTTACTAAAGCAAATTGCAATAATGGAAGGTATCGATTGATTTGGATAAATTAGGAAAGTTAGATCCATAATTTTGTGTACGTTAGGAAAGTGTTGGTTTGCAAGGAAAGAGCGGAGAGGTAAACAAACCGGTGGATAAGAAACCAACGTGACATGGGTGGTGAGAGGTGGGACGAAAAAAAATCGAACGAAACAAAACTCATTTACCAGGCTACCAACTCCCCCCTTAGAAGTAGAAATATACTTCAATAATAATAATTACACAAATAGATGCGGATGTGTTCATTGCATCCCTAAATCAATCTATACTACTCCCTCTTTATCTCTACTCCTAAAGGGGGAGTTGGTAGCTTCAATCTTGGTTTTTTTTCGTCTCATCTCGTGAGGTTTATTTTCGTCCGTTTTTTCCACCCCACCTCCCCCACCCCTCCCACGAAAAAACCCGGACTAACCGGGAGCGAGCCCCCCCTCGCACGAACAGGGAGTCAGGGAGCGAGCCCCCCCCTCGCATCCCCACCCGCCCCGTGCCCTCCTCCCGATCCACCCTCTCTCTTCCCTCTTCTCCCGCTCCGCCGCCGCCCCCATCTCCCGCTCCGCCGCCGCCCGTACTGCTCCACCGGCCCGACCTCTTGTTCGGGCGCGGCGGCAGGAGCAGATCCACCTCTCCACTCCCCCATGCGACAGCGCGCCAAACCTCCACCCCCATGCCCGGCCACCGCTAGGGTTGCTTACCCTCGCTGCCTCGCTGCTACCTCTCCTCCCTTTCCCTCACCCCTGCCTCACTGTGCGTCCTCATGTTTCGATCTAGAAAAGGGGAAGGAGATGATAAGCCGAGCTCCATGCCCAGACGAGGGAGGAACACAGGTGACGGGGTGGATTTGGAGCTCAAGGTGGGGGAGGCCGTCGTAGCCGCCCCTAGCGTGTCGAGCTCTACAGGTACTCCCTCCACTTTTTTCCATCGCCATCCTTGTCGGCTGCTACATAGCCGTCCTCGTCCGCCAATAAGCTGAGGAGGGAGGCTGGCCTACAGCGACCACTCTCGACCGTTCTGGACGACACCCTCCCCAACGAGGCTCATCCTCCTAATTTGTTGTAATCAGTTGAGAAATACGATTCATGTTTGGTATTGCATTAGGAGCTCCATCCTTACAACTTACAGATGATATGAACAGGTCAAGGTGTTTTGATTCTCTCCATTCTGTATGGTCGTAATTGATTTATGTCATGGTGATTGATTTGATTGCAGAGGATTCATGCAGAGAGGAAGTGCAAAAGCTACGGGCTACTCCTATGTGACTGGCGCCATCAGTAAGGATTTGTTTTAAGCTAGCTTGCTTTTGGTTCTAAGCAAAGTTTATTTCTTGTCACAGATTTGTTCACCGTACTTGGGTCGATGGGGTTAATATATACGTATACATCAATTTTGAGCATCGTCAGTGCATGAAGCTTGCTTCTGAGGCTGCAACTTGAGCAATGTTGTAGATTTATCTGGAGGTCGCATTATTTCTGATTAATTGTGGTTAGATAGAATGGAACTTTCAATCGTTAATATATTATTATTCTAGAAAATCAATTTGAATGAGATTTATATCACTTTGGTATGCATAAATTTGCCATTCGATACTCTGCAACATATTTAGGAAAAAAAAGTAAAGACAATGAGGGTGAGGTGGACGGTCCTGACCGGCCAGCGTGTACCCAGGCGAGGCGAACAGTCCCTCTCGGTCAGCCTGTACCCGGGAGGGGCCGACGGTCCTGACCGGCCAACCCGTACCCGGGCGAGGCGAATGGTCCTGGCCGGCGAGCGCGTACCCGAGTGGGGCGGACGGTCCATACCCGGGCGAGGCATGATTCAGGAGTGCCTCTGTTTCCAAAGCATTTGTTTATAAAACAAACCATTCATATCTATTGCCTCCATCATGCTTCTAAAACTGGAAAATAATGCACGATTTGGGCCCCAAGTATAATTAATTATTCAAGACCTCTTAACTGGCTTTATCCTGTCTCTTTTAACCTGTCTATTATTTTCGGTCTCCGTGTTTGATTCTATCTCATTGGGTTGGAACTGAAGGAGCCGTGCCCTTGATTCTTGCTCCAAAAGTGGACCTGGACAAACTACGACGATGTAAGATATTACTCACTTCGTTTGGTCATGATACTGTTTCCCCAAAGTTGGTTCTTTCTTCATTTTTGAATCATGCTTGATGTGTGTTGACAGTGCGTGAAGAACGCGATGGGTTTTCTCTGAATCATCTGGTAGTTCTCTCAATCTTGTACATGTTGTTCTCTGAATCATGTGGTATTTCTAAGTGCACTGCATGTTGTGTGGTGGATAGGGGAAGCGGAGGCGATGAATGACGGCTGTTCTCCTTACACTTTGCGTGGTTGAGAGGCTAGGGAGCAGGAGATTTTGCTATTTGGTCAGCGATGGTGATGAATTCTGGAGAGATGTGGCTAGGAGTTGTACCGGTCATTTTTCTGTCCTCTCTATGTTATCCATTTGCACTAATAGGCAACTGTTTTTTGAGCAGGGAATAGTGTAGCGTACATGAACAGAAAAATTGTAGAAGGCCAGGAGGAGAATCTGAGCGACCAACATTATGTTTTTTTAGAGAACGACCAACATTATGTTGAGTATTGAGATGTAGGTAAGACATGTATAATCTGAATTGAGACATATGGAGGGCATGTATAGTCTGTATGTGCAGTTCTTAATTGTATGTTCAATTCTTGTTCTCTAGATCCACATTCACCGACATCACGCGCTCCTCTGTGACCTACCATCAACGACGCCCCGAGGTCACCCACACAAGCGACCAAGAAATTCCATGCTGTCACCCTGCTACTTTGCCAACGACATCGAGGAGGTCGTGGGTGAGAGCTACTGTCCTCCTTGGAGATGCGTATGAAGTCGACGAGACCAAGAAGAAGAGAGAAGACACTCACACGGGTGCTCAAGGAAATACACCAAATTCAGCAAGGTTAGATTGAAGTTTCTTCATTCTTCACTAGCTTTTCTTGTGCCTTTAGTTATTTCAGATAAGTATCATACTCTGCCCGCAGCATGTAAAGGAAACGTAAAAGGAATACAAAATATTTGGGCTTCTTTGTAGTTGGTTTGCAATGAAGTGGGCAAGTATACATGTTCTTGTTGACCATATATTTTTAAGAAATATGGGGGTATGAAGATAACTTGTTCTTTCTTTACTCCGTTGACAACGGGCTAATAATAATTTTTTGTTTCAGAGTGTTACACAATTTATCAACGGGAACAGAGACTCTAATCTGATTATGTACAACAGTTTTAATGTGATAAAGGATCATGGTGGGCGATGGATTCTGCACCTGGTAGTAGACTGAGAAAGGAACACAATGATATTCAGAGCACCCCTGCACTACGTGAGATTTAGAAGGCATTTCACCTTAATATGTCGCGGATCACTCCAACATGAAGATGTGTTTGCAAAACGGTGAGCTATGCATCGTGAAAGGGTAAGACGATGCATCAGAATTGATCTTTGCTTGAATTTGTGGGACTTCAATAGTGTTTTATTTGTTGAGATTATGGTTCATATTGTCATGGAGATTGACTAATAATTCTATACACACTAAATAGGACTCCCTTTTCGAAGCATAATAAGACTCCTTTTTATAAACACAGTTCAATTACGATTCTAATATTATTTCTTTTCCAGGAGATGTTATATGTGTTGAGATTCCTCCACTATGTGTATCACACCTTTTTTCCTTTTCTAAAACATTGACTACTGAATAAGGCCCAGGTTAACAAGGTTGGCAGAGGTTATATCTGATACACTGAATATGTTATGAGCCTATCATGGCTGCACTGCAAGGTTTGATAACGGTTGTCGATTCAGAAGGTGCATTTGGCTCATTGAAGATACAGATAAAGAATTTCTGAGCTCATACCGATTCTCACTTCCAAACTTTTCACTTCTATGCAAAATTGTCGATATGGAAAACAAGCTGGAAGCTTACTCGAGGACGCAGGCTGGCGGCCACCCCGGAGTCAAAGGAGACAGAGGTGGCACCCGACGTCGTGGAGAGGTAGCACGCTCGGGCCGACGAGTAGCTCCGACATGGTGGGTGTGGACCATGGCGTTGGCCTCCTTGGTTCTTCACCTCCGCTCCAGGTTGCGGCAAGGGGCTATAGGAGGATGATGAGTACAGGGAGAGGGAGGTGGAAATGAGGCGGATCCAGCCCCCCAGGGCTTGCCATGACGGATGCCGCATCCCTTGGCCACTCCGGACGTCGAGCAAGGTGACGATAAGCAGGAGCATGCGTTGTCCACCGGCATTAGAGGTATGGCAATCTAAAACCGACGGGGGCATATAGTATGCGGGGAAATAATAGCTTGAATATCTTTTCGTTAAGATCAGTTTTTTAATGTTTTCAAGTTCTGCTGTCATGCAATATGTTGTTCTATTTTAAACTGAATTGAAATTGAAACCACTTAATGCAAACCTACAACCATCAGAGAATCAGTAGTACTACAGTCTATTCTATTCTCATAGACACCTACCCATAGGGACTCAAACTGCTAGCTGTTATGAGGCACCATATATGTCATTGCTTGCTGCAGTTATGCACTGATGTCTCAGGAGTATCTTTGCTATAAATGTTCTGGAAATCAACATATTGAGTGTCATGATATTTCCTATTTGTTACAGTATTTCATTATATCAGACAAGGTAGCAATGCCCAAGTATTATGTTCTTTTGTATGTTCAATCGAGACCAGTTCACGCAAAGACTTAAAAATGGCATGATATTTGTCTTTGTAACATTATCACAAATGTGGTCCTTTTTATTCATGATCATTGTTTGACAGATTAAAGCCAATGACTTTTTGCCCTATGTATCTAATTTGTTCCTATTCTAATATAAGTCTTTTTAGAATTTCAATACGGACTACATATGGATGTATAGATTCACTAATTTTGCTCATAGCGCGTAGTCCACATTGAAATCTCTAAAAGAGACTTGTATTTAGGAACGGAGGGAGTATATGCAAGCGTATGGAAGAGAAAAAATGCTTGCTATTGTGGTTCTTTGATGATAAGGTTCAGTAGAGAAGGTCGCCCACCTTCAAGATGAAGCCAGCAAAGCCAATTTGTATTGTCCCAAAAAGGTCAGGCCATGCATGATGTTAGCCAACATTGATCACAAGATGCCGAAGCAATGTTTTCGATAATGTTTAAAACAAGCTGGTAGATGTTGATCCGGCTAGCTGTTGTTTAGTGACATTTGTTGGATTGCTTAGTTAGTTAACTACCATAAATTGTGAAATTTTACCTGATTGTATTCTAGGCGCATTTTTTATTTATAAATCATGAGTGTGGCGATGCATAATGCAACAGTATGTGGTAATGCATTTTGCTTTCTTTAAAAATGCATGTTCTCCTTTGTTTTGATTGGGCAATAAAAGGTGCATCATGCTCTCCTTTATTTCGGTTGTATTTCATCGGTTTTACTCGTGCACAGTATAATAGAGACGTAAAAAAGAAGGGTTTAAATCCCTTGAAGGAGTCTGAAAGGTTATATGAATGATAACTAGAGGGCATCAACGTGGTTACATTGAATTACTAGAGAGAGAGAGATGGTGGAAGGGGTGAGAGGGAGGGAGAAGTTCACTGTGATGGAAATTGCAAGCACACATGGATATTAAGCACATTGTAAAATACAACCCAACTACATGGTAAATTGCAGACAGAAGGGGGATTGCGAGTCAGGATGTGTCGTGGTGAGCTTTCCTTAGGGAGGCGATATGTTAGTCTCGGTTAGTGTTGAAAAATCACATGTATGTTTATATGGTAATACTCCCTCCGTCTCAAAATAAGTGTCTCAAGTTTATACTAACTTTAGTATAAAGTTGTACTAAGCTTGAGACACTTATTTTGGGACGGAGGGAGTATATGTTTATAAAATTGATGTGTCGTGGTGAACTCATTTATTGGTGAGCCTACGATTTTATAAAATTGGAGCTTATTTTTTATTTTAATATATATTTATATGGTAAGTTTTTAGATCAGAGATAAAACTGACGGCTTTCGATGATATTTTGAAAATGTCGATTCACAGTCATTGGTGTAACTATGATGGACGGGACTGAAAACTCATTGAGTTCTATACCATCAGAAGAGATGTATACAAATATTTGTACTAATTTGTACATATGCTTCACATGATAATGGAAATGATGCATTTCTATATACGATTGTATGAAAGAGATGAAGATAGATTATGTTGACGTCCAAAAAGAACCATCGACACCCGCAGAACAAAAAAACCATCGACAAGGGTGTCTAGATGATGTCATTGGAAGGACCAAAAATTCAATGACTTTTACACAACAATACCGGTATACATATGCAACAAGAAAACAAATTAAAAGGCCCGTGGCCGCCGCCACATGTTTCACCTTCTAGACCATGCAACTGCCTTTGCCAACCTAGCCCCAGACGAAACAACAACGTGACTCGAACGCCCGACATTCCAACAGTATTGTTTAATATTTCTAGAATGTTTTATTTTTGATAAGTTCCATACTTCTAATTAGATTCGTACACTAGGAACCATGCCTATACTAATTGGTTGAAGTACAACCAGTGTTAACTGTTATTTGCTTGCGACAACAAATCTATGGTAGAGAGAGCCAGGGTTGGAGAGAGATGAAGGGTGGCAGACAAGTGTGGGGGAGAGGGAGGGAGATGGAGATATTATAATGAGAGAGGAGAGACAAAGATAGAGATAGAGAGAGAGATTATAATGAGAGAGAGAGGGGAGGTAGAGAGAATTTCAGTGCAAAATAGGAGTATATCACGAGTGCAACGCTACGTGTTTGATGAAATTCAAAGTGTGTAAATGGAGGTGGAAAGGGATATTGCGAGCTAGGTTTGTCATTAACTGAGGTGGCATGCATGGACCGGGGATGTGGAGAATGTGATGGAGAAATAATTAGTGATTTACGAATAAAAAAGTAGACTGCATATGTACACGAGAAATTTGTAAGTA